>CM077167.1:88466468-89066468 GCA_039583875.1 Platanthera guangdongensis | reverse complement strand
CACAGGGGAGACCCCCTTCAAGCTCTCCCATGGATGTGAGGCGGTACTCCCCATAAAATTTGAAGTCCAAATGCCTCTGGTGGTCGCTGTGCAGGAAGGTGGAGAGGAATGGCCGGCTGAAAATGGGGAGGAGTTGTGGCTCTCCCTTAACATGGTGGAGGAGCTGCATAACCTCTCTGCCATCCGACGGGAAGAAATGAAGAGGGGAATGGCCAAGTACTTTGACAAGCATGTCAGAATCGAGCAATTTGTGGAAGGAGACTTGGTCTTGAATAAGGTAGATGCAGCGGGAAGATCAGCAGTCGTGGGGATGCTCAACCCCAACTAGGAGGGTCCCTACATTGTAAAAGAGGCCTTGAAATCAGGAGGGTGTCACCTCCGGAAAGTGGAGGGCGAGGCCCTGACTCTCACATGGAGTGGTGATGACTTGAAGCACTTTTATCCATAAATATGTAAGTGGTGCCTTTTTTCTCAATGATGCTTCTTCATATTCCGAGTCTCTTGTAATGATTCATATGAGTAGGTGGAGATTCCACTCAGCGGACCCCGAGCAAATCCCACTGCCAGGCTCTTACCTAGCTGGCAGGGCTGGATGTCACTCGATTGCGTCTACCCAGACCCCGAGCAGATCCCGCTGCCAGGCTCTCACCTAGCTGACAGGTCTGGATGTCACTTGATGGTGTCTATCGGACCCCGAACAAATCCCGCTGTCAGGCTCTCACCAAGCTGGTAGGGTTGGATATCACTCAATGTCATCAACCTGGACCCCGAGCAGATCCCTCTATCAAACTCTCACCTAGCTGGCAGGGCTGGAAGTCACTCGATGGCGTCTACCTGGACCCCGAGCAGATCCCGCTATCAGGCTTTCACTTAGTTGGTAGGGCTGGATGTCACTCGATGGCGTCTACCCGAACACTGAGCAGATCCCGCTGTCAGGCTCTCACCTAGCTGGCAGGGATGAATATGACTCGATGGTGTCTACCCGGACCCTGAGTAAATCCCACTACCAGGCTCTCACCTAGCTGGCAGGGTTGGATGTCACTCGATGGCATCTACCAGGACTCCGAGCAGATCATGCTGTCAGGCTCTCACCTAGCTGGCAGGGCTGGATGTCACTCGATGGCGTCTACTCAAACCACGAGCAGATCCCGTGGCCAGGCTCTCACCTAGCTGGCAAGGATGGACGTCACTCGATGGTGTCAACTCAGATCCCGAGCATATCCCGCTGCCAGGCTCTCATCTAGCTGGCAGGGCTGGATGTCACTCGATGGTGTCAACACGGACCCCGAGCAGATCCCATTGCCAGGCTCTCATCTAGTTTGCAGGGTTGGATGTCACTCGATGGTGTCAACCCGGTCCCCAAGCAGATTCTGCTGCCACGCTCTCATCTAGCTAGCAGGGCTGGATGTCACTTGATAGTGTCAACCCAAACCCCAAGCAGATCCTGTTGTCAAGCTCTTATTTGGCTGGCTGGGCTGGATGTCACTTGATGGTGTCAACTCAGACCCCGAGCAGATCCCGCTGTCAGGCTCTCACCTAGCTGGCAAGGCTAGATGTCACTCGATGGTGTCAACCCGGACCCCGAGTAGATCTCGTTACCAGCTCTCATCTAGCTGACAGGGCTAGATCTCACTCGATGGTGTCACTCGAACCCCAAGCAGATCCCACTGCCAGGCTCTCATCTAGATTGTAGGACTGGATGTCACTCGTAGGAGTCTACTCCGGCTCCCCACTGGCTGGAAAGACAAGTCTTGATGAATAAAGCAATGTTAGAAGTTGGGGGCCCAGGCCTCTGAATGACTGAGGAAGAAGTCGCAAAGTTAATGAAATGGGTCCAACATAATCGCACAGCACCCAAGATAATGGCCAAGGAGGCGAGAACCCAGGCCGCATCGCATGATGGTCAGCTCGTACGGAACTCGGTGGCCAAGGTGTGATCCAAGTCGGCTCGCCACTTCTAGAAAGCAAGTAGCACGGAGGATCTAAACTAAGGAGGCGGGTTGCCACTCGCAGGTTGGCTAACTTAGCCCCCTATATTTGCTAAGCTAAGTCCTTGCGGCGGGCGCGATCTCGCTGACAAGACGCGGAATGAGGAACTACGAACAGGAGAATCAAAACAAGCTACGAGTACGAAAAAGAAGAAAATCCACATTGCACAAAATCATTACAAGCAGCAGTAACATATATATATATATATATATATATATATATATATATATATATATATATATATATATATATATATATATATATATATATATATATATATATATATATATATATATGCGAGAGGCGAGTAGAGAATAGTTCATTGATGAACAAAAATACAGGATCGGGACTCAGCTCGCGTTTACATCACAACAAAAGAAACATATTTATGAAGGTAAGAGGCGAGGCGAGGAGATTCGGCGAGGCGAGCTCTCGGGCGCCAAGTCCTAGAGGTGCTGGAAGGACTTGTCTCCCAGCTTAGGTACCGGCAAGAATAGCGTTGGTACCACGTCATTTGCAGAAAGGATCGCATCCTCGCTCTTGATTAGGTCAGCCCGCCGTAACGTTTGGAGGGTGTACTTCACCATGCTGGCAACGTTCTTCTGCATCATTTCCTCCAGCTCATACTCGATATAGTGCACGAGCTGGCAGCCGCTGTTGGAGGGCGGAGGGAGAGCTGCTGCGGCCTCCAGCTCTCGTACCAGCGCTTGTAGCACTTCTTTTTCTTCCTCCAAAATTTTGACGGCAGCATTGGTTGCGTCCGCCCTCTCTCTCTGTCGCTCCACCTCCTCCTGGGAGAGGCGGCGAGCCTCCTCCTTCTCGTCCACTAGCCTCTTAAGCGAGGGGGCGTTCTTCTCCATTTGGGTGCACCACCGGCCGACCATCTAGGCTAGCTCCAGGTTGTGGAGCTGGGCCCACGCGCTCTCGTGGATCAGCACTCGCATGGCCTCCTCATCGTAGATGGTGGCGTACTCCTGCAAGTAGAGGCCAAACGAGAAGTTGTAGGCCTCCCCGCTGATGGTTTCCTACTCCAGCCAGCTCGGCAACAGTGTTGAGATGATCGCCCAGTTCGACTCCTTGTCCCACAGCAGAAGGGGGATGCCGAGCTCATCAAGGCACTTCTTTTCATAGCTGAAGTTGCGGTGCCCTCTCGGCATAGGCTTCACGGCAGGACGCGTCTCTTATTTCGGCCCGGTGGTACCCGCCGCCTTGCTAGTGGTGCAGCTAGCCGAAGCTGTCGCAGGGGCGGGGTCCTTGGCCGGGTGGGCCGCGGGGGCCTTGCCTTTTATTTGGGCCATGGTAGACGCATCGCCCGTGGCCTTCACCTTCTTGGGCGGCGGAGGTGAAGGTTGTTCGCGGCTAAGCTGCTTCTAGACGGCAAATGCCGGGATCTCGCGTCGAGTGGCGGCTGCGGCTTCGGCGCGGGCGAGCTCGCTGGAAGCAAGCCGCGCGCTCTAGTAAGGAGGGTGCAGGGGAATGTCCCGCTCGCCTGCAAGAGGAAAGTTAAACCAGAAAAAATTATCAAAGTAGAAAGGAGAAGCACGAGTAGCTTACCTCCCATGAGCGGGATGGGGGCGAGGTTGTCCAGATTCTGTCGTAGGAAGGAGACCTCAATGTTCTTCCCAGAGAAGAACTCGCACAGATCTGCTTCATGT
Source organism: Platanthera guangdongensis (assembly GCA_039583875.1). Classification (NCBI taxonomy): domain Eukaryota; kingdom Viridiplantae; phylum Streptophyta; class Magnoliopsida; order Asparagales; family Orchidaceae; genus Platanthera; species Platanthera guangdongensis. The sequence continues at coordinate 89,062,824 of CM077167.1, read as the reverse complement.
CCCCCCAGGCTAGGGGTGGTAGCTCGCCTCGCTGAGCTGTACTACCGAGAAGGGGATGTTGTCGAAGTCCCCCTTGACGAACATGAATTTCTTAAGTCAATTATGGCTCTTATTGACGATCTCCTGCACCTTGACGTGGCTGCTGGAGAAGTAGGTGGTCCCGTCCTTGTTCACATGGAAAGAGAACATCTTGCGGAAGACCGTGAGGTTGAACTCAACCAGCTCTTCCCGTAGGATGCAGGAAAATCCGAACATGACAGCTATAGAATTCGGGGTCATCTGGCCTGGGACGACCCCGAAATATTTCAATATCTGGTGAACCTCCGGCCATAGTGGAAGCCGAAGGCCCGCCTCGAAGTGCGCCAAGGGGATGGCGAGCTCCCCTCCAAAGAGGTCATTTATCTTTTCCCCTCCCCTAGTCGCCTCGCCACGAAACCTGGCAGAATGTGGTCGCCTATGGCGTCAAAGAATTCGCCTTCAGAAATGGCAGTATGGGGAAAGTCGTGATCATAAAAGGTCCAAGCTCACTTTCCCCACCCATCCGCATCGCCGCTGCCACCGCCCATCTTGCAGAGAGCTTGCTAAGTGGGGTGAGGAAGTTCTCGCATGGAGCGAGTGAGTCGAGGGTCGCAGGAAGCAAGAGAGAGGGGGAAATCTTAAATTCGGTGGGTGAGCAAGGGCCGACAAGGCCTATTTATAGAAAGAAAAAGGGCAGGAAAAACTTCTGCTGGCTGGAAAAGTGCGGATAGCAAAATGTGCCCTGACGGTTCAACTTCCCGGCTCGCAATCGCACCACGAAGACCGTTTGACAGCGGGTTGCGCCCACCCTCACCCGCACGAGAGGCGGGCGGGCAGCGGCTCACACCCTCCTGAAATAGTAGGTGAGTCACGTAGGTTCACAACGTGCGAGCTCATGGACCGCTCCTACCAAGGTTAGACATGCGGTCAGGGCGAGCCGATTCAGCGATCTCGCTCCCGCTTAAAGAAGAGGTGGGCAAGCAAGAGGGCTTCATCTGCTTTCACACAAAGAAAACAAGGTAGCAACACAATAAGAGTAACGTGCGGCAAGCATTAAGCCCGGCAGCAGGCGAGAGAAGTCTCAAATTATTATAGATATTAAAAAAGTTTGAGAATAGAAGACCCTCCTAAGCGATCTGGTCTGAGATGTGGATGCGTCCTATCCCAGCGACCAACCATGGGGAGGGGGCAGGCGGATCAGTACTGGATCCACTTCCACCTGCCCCGCCGCCGCGTCCCGGATCGGGGGGGAGGGGGCACGCGAGGATAATGGTACTCACGACCGCCACCAGCTCCTGCTGGGCCAGGCCGACTTGCTCTGTGGCATGCTTAAGCCGCTCCTCGGCCCGTGTTATGTACACCCCGGGAGAAGTAACCCTGTCCCCGTCAGCTGGGCACCTCGCTCCCTCCAAAACAACAAGTCGCTCCTCCATTTTGGCCTTATCCTTATAAACCCTGTTGAAGGCCTCCTGCAGTAGTAGTGTGTGCTTCTGGAACAGCCGCGTCACTTGTTTCTTCATCCCCGTCACGTCCGCCGGATCGCCCAGATACTCGAAAATGTGATATGTATCAAGGGGGGTGAATATCCCTCGCTCATCTCGGCATCAGAGGAGAAAATCGCGTTATAACCTGCGAAGGGTGTCACAACCCGCATTTTCTCCACGAGTACATCGTATCAGAGCAAGAGAAAATACGTGTCGTGATGCCACGTCGTGCAGGGTATAACTGCACACGTTCAGGCAAAACCCCGGACTTTAGATTTTAAGAAAAATCGTAGATTAATATGAAAGAAAACCAGTTACATTTAATGGTCGTATCTCTCGGCACGGTGGATCAGCTAGTCCACAATTAAAATTATATTTGTACGCAGCAGAAAATACTTTGGTTAAATTCATTTGACGCCCTAAATGAGCATAAGTGTCCCCGAGGGACGACTCATGGTATGCACGACTCTAAGGTTAGTATAGTATATATAAAAATGTAATTTTTACGCTAAAGGGAAAGTAGTGTTTTGGTTTTATAAATATGATATGCATGAGATACATATAGTAATGCTTTTAGAGTTTAAAATATCTAACATGCAACCTAGCATAAAACATTCCCAGAAGTAAGTAAACCACCACAATTAGGCAAAAATAGCAGTTTAAGATCATACCCAGCATCGCAAGAAGCCACCAATGGGCGTCAACAACCTGACACGAACCCACTAGTGAGTATGCATGTCTATACAGAAAGGTAAAGAACTACCTCACAAAAATCGAGGATCAGCTATCTCAGCTACCCAAGAGGCCACAAGCAAGCCCCTCCAAAAGAACTAGCCGCTGAACTGGCTACAACCTGAACCTGAGGCATTCAAGAAAAGAACATCTCAGCAAGAAAAATAATCAAAAAGGTAAATAGAGCATTAGATTTATGAGCAATTAAGAAGGGTTTACCAACCCGGCAACAAAAATGTTATAAGCATAAGAAAGGGCATGACAGTAAGAAAAGAGCACTGTCTAAAGCACACCAAGTGCGAGCAATAAAAGTAACATGCCCTACAAAAGAGTATGCAACAACAACAAGACATATACATATATGCCAAAAGAAATAGCCATAAACAGGAAAGGAACTAACAGTCCTAACACGTGGGTAAATGGCAGTGGTCAAAACATGGATCTGAATACATAACCAAAACCAGATCCAAAAGGGGCTAAGGGGTCAAATAGTGGCAGCACTAGGGTCCCACACACGCCAACCCAAACCGGGGCAAAAGGCGGTGGCCACAGCTCTCCACATAAAACGACCCCTCCATAGGCCACCAAAACTCCACCACCTGCCACAACCCAAGAGTCAGCATGCAAAAACTAGCCGAACACCCAATACCCCTGCCCCCTAAAAAAAGGGAAAAGTCATACTAACAATCCTAAGGAACACGCGAACCCAAGGCAGAAACGTCGAGTCCACTCGACGCGGCGTTGAGTAAGCTCCACTCACTTGACACCAAAAACACTTCGCCGCAAAACCTACGTTGGATGACGGCGTTGAGTGAACTCGGCTCACTCAACGCTGTCAGCGCATTCTACTTAGGGTAAACGTAAATTTTAGTTAAAACCGCAGCCAAAACTCTCTCAACGCGCGGAAACAGAGAGTTGGAAATTTAATTCCAACCCTCCCTTCCACCCTATCTACTCGGGGATACCGCAACTAAACTTAAACTACAACTAAATGCAGCCTTACCCTAACTCTAGCACCCATTGGACACCAAACCGAGACAAAAAGAGAGAAAAGCTTGATTTAAATCTAGAAAGTAAAGAAACAGCCACTTGTTTTAAAGCTTGATTTAACGACTAAACCTGCTGCTCTAACTTCTAGGGAGAGAAAAATAAAGGAAACAAAGCTATTGCACAGGAAATGAAAATAGAGTAAGGGTTAGAAAATCATTTGGCAAGGGCAAGGGAGCCACTTGCCTCGACCTCCAGGAAAAACAACAACTATCTCCAAAGCTTGGCACCGGCGGCAAGATCGGCCACCTAAAAGACCAAAAATGAAGCCTTGAGGAAGAAGAAAAGAAATCAAAAATTCTTAACTCCTAGAATCAACCTAAATCAAGAAAAACTTACATGGAAGGGAAGATCTAGACGAGAGCAAGCCAAATCCGCTATCGCACGAGAAAAATGAGCTCCCTCCCGCAAACACCGGCCAAAAACCACCGCCACCTCTCAAAACCCTTCCGCTGGAAGCTCTCCCTGCTAGGGAACGATGAAAATGAGGAGGAAAAATGATTCACGGCAAAAAAAAAGATTCACTCAGGAGAAAAGTATGGGACACGCCCCAGACACGCCCGTGACACGGCCCGACACGCCCGTGTCACGGGGTGTGTACTCACACATCTACCCACCTACCCACTCGGCGATCGTCGATCTCAGCTCGACGAAATAGGGAACACGCCCTGTGACACGCCCGTGTCACAGGCCGTGTACTAACTCAAACACCGCTCGACGATCGTCGATCGCCGATCATCGAACAGAGAGACACGCCCCGTGTCACGCCCGTGTCCGATACGACACGCCCGTGACACTGCCGTGTACTCACAAAAACACCGCCCGACGACCCTCGAGCGCAGCTCGACGAACCGAAGGGGGACACGCCCTGTGACACGCCCGTGTCACAGGCCGTGTTCCTACCAAAAACACCCGTCGACCGAAATTCATCGACCACACAAATGAGAGCTCTACCCAAGCACGACACGCCCTGGGTCACGCCCGTGACCCAGGCCGTGTCACCTAAAAATACACAAAAAAAACAGTTAATCCCTTACTTAAACAAAACAAGCACCAGCCTAACAAGCTCGGTCACATCTGGCCATGCATAGCACAACAAGCATTACAGCTAACATAACAAACGTCGAAACGACGCGAAAGCAAACGATCTCGGACTTCGACCAAAACTCGCACCGTAGCTAAACACCCAAGCTACGAAAACAACGGTGTGGTCGAAAACAACATCCGACGATCGCACACTCGGGCTAACACCTCCCGAAGCCAAAACATAAGCATTCCCTAGGAGGCCCAACCGAGGCACCAAAACAGACTCCGGTTAGCTGGGGAATCTTGCTAACAGGCTACAACCAGGCTATACAAGGAACCTAAAGAGCTAAGACCATGCTCTACAATGGTGAAAGGCCGAAAATGCGTCATCGTAATGCCAATCCAAGATCAAACAAAACACAGAAAAAACTGGGGGCGTTACAGCCACTCCCCCTAAAAGAAAGTTTCGCCTCAAAACTTTACTCACAACACCCCTATCAAGGAGAGAGAAATAGCCAAGAAGGGGCTATATATATATAAAAAAACACAAAACATACCAGGCAAAAGATCAGGGAAAAAGATGATGGTGAGTCTCCCTCATAGCTGACTCCAATTCCCAAGTCGCGCTTTCTACATCTTGATTCCTCCATAAAACTTTAACCATAGGAATAGTCTTCTTCCGCAACGCACGAACCTGAGAATCCAGAATGCGGACAGGAACCTCCACATAAGAAAGATTCGGCTCCAACTGAGGCACAGAATCCAAAACCTGCCTGCCATTCAGCACACATTTCCGCAGCTGACTGACGTTGAAGACATCATGCACGACTGGGAAATTTGCGGGCAAAGCCAGCCTATAAGCTGAAAACCCAATCCGCTCAACAATCAGAAACGGCCCCACGTACCTCGGGTCCAACTTCCTATTCTTGCCAAACCGCTTGACTCCGATCAACGGGGAGATCTTTAAGAACACTGAGTCCCCCACCACAATTCCAAGTCCGATCTACGCCGGTTGGCGTTCTTCTCATATCTCTCCTGGGCTATCCGAAGCTTTTCCCGAATAAGCTTCACAGCGGTTTCCATCTTCTCGAGTGCTTCTGGACCCAACAAAGGTCTCTCGCCAACCTCAGCCCAAAACAAGGGAGTTCTACATCGTCTTCCATACAAAGCTTCGAAAGGAGGCATTTGCAAGCTTTCCTGATAACTGTTGTTATACGCAAATTCCATAAGCCGCAAGCGCTCGTCCCACGCTCCTCCGTGGTCCAGAATATAGCATCGGATCATATCTTCCACAATCTGATTTACTCGCTCCGTCTGACCATTGGTCTGCGGATGATAAGCTGTGGAATATCTCAAATCTGTATCCAACCCCTCTTGAAGGCTCTTCCAAAAACGAGACGTGAACCTGGAGTCTCGATCCGATATGATACTCACGGGTACACCATGCAATCTGATAACCTCATCCAAATACAGCTCAACTATCTTTCTCATGGGATAATCGATCTTAAATGGTACGAAGTGAGCACACTTCGTCAATCTGTCTACGATCACCCAAACAGAATAATGCCCCTTAGGAGATCTCGGTAAGCCTGTAATGAAATCCATCGAGATACTCTCCCACTTCCATGTCGGAATCTCCAAGGGAGTCAGCTTGCCACTAGGCCTACCATGGTCGGCTTTCACACGCCTGCAAGTGTAACACTCAGAAACAAATCTGGCTATGTCACTCTTCATCCCATACCACCAGGCAATCTGCTTTAAATCATGATATATCTTGGTAGACCCTGGATGGTAGGCAACACTAGATCCGTGGGCTTCTCTGCACACCATGTCCCGGATATCTCCAACTGCGGGGATGCAAAACCTGTCACGATACTTCAAGGTACCCGCGTCATCTATAGAGAAATCTGGCAATTCACCTTTTTCGGCTCGAAGATACAAATGAAGAAGATAGGGATCATCCTTCTGATGCAGTCTCGTAAGTGCAATCCACGAAGGTTCTGCCACTTCCAAATTACTCTGCGAATCGCAACTTCCCACAGAAATGTCCATTAAAAGGAACTCTTCCACTAGACGCTCGGCGGAGAGATTGAAAATCTTCCCTGACTTCCGACTCAGGGCATCGGCCACCACATTCGCTTTGCCGGATGGTACTGGATTTCAACATCATAGTCGGCCACGTACTCCAACTATCGCCGCTGGCGTAGATTCAATTCTTTCTGGGTGAAGACATACTTTAAACTCTTGTGATCAGTAAAAATCTTGCACTGCGCACCATACAGCAAATGCCTCCACAATTTCAGTGCATAGATCACAGCTGCAAATTCCAGGTCATGCTTAGGGTATTTCCTCTCGTGAGACTTTAGCTCCTCGACCCGTACGCAATCACCTTCCCGCCTGCATCAAAACGCAGCCCAGTCCGACATGCGACGCATCCACATATATATCATATTCACTAATTCAGTAGGCAAAGACAAAATCGGAGCTGACATAACCTTCTTTTTAGTTCCTCAAAAGCCTCCTCACACTTGCCATCCCATATGAAGGCTACATTCTTCTGCGTCAACTTGGTCAACAGCGCAGACAAAGTAGAGAATCCATCTACAAATCTTCTATAATAGCCAGCTAAGCCCAAGAAGCTTCTAATCTCTTTGGGAGTAACAGGCCTTGCCCATTCCATAATAGCAGCGATCTCTTTGCTAAGACTAGACGCAAATTGTTGGGTACATTGGTTTAAATGTAATGATTTGAAGAAGCCTCACCCTACTCAATGATATACATCAAAATGTATTTGATGTGTTTTGAGTTGTGTTGTGCAGGATAAGTATTTGTAGGGAAAGCAGAAAAGATTCTAAGTCCATGTGTCGACACCCAGAAGAAAAGTGTCGACACTTAAGAAGACTTGTGTCGACACCCAGACAAGCAGTGTCGACACTTGGAGTAATTGTGTCGACACCAGTGATGCAGAGTCTACACCAGACAGAAAGTGTCGACACATACAGGTTGTGTCGACACTCAATGAAGAGAAGTCCAGTGAAGCTGTGTCGACACTTAGAAGCAGTGTCGACACCCAGAGAAACTGTGTCTACATCAGAAAGTGTCAACACTTGGAGGCTGTGTCGACACTCAACAAATTTCAGCAGAGTCTAAGTATAAGTGTCGACATAATGAAGAATGTGTCGACACACAGCAGAAGATTCAACACATGAATAAAGTGTCGACATAATAAAGAATGTGTCGACACTCAGCAGAAGACCCAATACTTGAAGAAAGTGTCGACACTTGGAGGCAGTGTCGACACTTAGCAAAGTTCAACAAAATTCTAAGTACAAGTGTCGACACAAAGGAGATGTGTCGACACTCAGCCAAAGTCTCAACAAAAGAAGAATGTGTCAACACAAGAAGCTATGTCGACACTCAGCAAGTATCAACACAGAAGGCATGTGTCGACACCAAGAAGATGTGTCGACACTGAACAAGTTCAACACATGAAGATGTGTCGACACAAAGGAGTTGTGTCGACACTTACAAGAATTCAACTAAGTACTGAAGAACAAGAAGTTGTGTCGACACACAATATCAGTGTCGACACATGATGCAGAAGCTGTGTCGAGAATTAAAATCTACAACACAAGGAGTTGTGTCGACACCTTGAAGGCAAGTGTCGACACTTAGTCTACTTGTGTCGACACTTAGTCTATAAGTGTCGACACTTAAAGACAGACTGTCTCGACACTTTCAGATAGTTACAGATATTTCAAGAAGTGACTGCATGACATGACAGCTGCCATTCCAGCCGGTCTACTGCAACTGTCAGAGTTTTCAGGAAGCTGTTAGGAACCGGATCAGCCGGTCACCATGAAGAAGGCCTATATATAGGCTTATACTGTCAACAGAAAGAGATGATCAATAAATTGAGATTAACAACAAGAGATCAACAATCAAAGAAGAAGATCTAGCTATTCATTGAAGAATCAAGTGAAGATCTAAGAAGTTGGAGAGAGAGAGCTCCTTCCAAGAAGACAGTCGTTGGAACCAGGCTGTGAAGAAGGGTTCAGACCTAGTTCTGAATCTTAAGTTGCAGTGATTGAAGATCAGCTGCAGAGAATCAATCCTATTGTGTTCTACATTCAAGAAGCTTTGAAGAAAGCCAAGTGAGGTTGATCTCAGCAGAGTTCTTTCAAGAACTCATCAAGAACCTGTCAACTCTTCTCTCTTATTTAGAGTTATAGGTATATACTTTGTATTCTAAATTTCTTGTAGGATCCTTATGGATCTGAGTTCTAAGCCTGTAATTATAAAGGCTGAGTGGTAGGGCCTGTGTGCCTGAGTGTAGGAGATCTATTTCTCTGAGTGTAGGCATGTTGTGGCTGAGTGTAGGCCTTATGGCTAAGTGTAGGCCTTGTGGCTGAGTGTAGGTCTTTGGAGAAGACTGAGTTGTAGGGCCTTGGGCCTGAGCTGTAGGAACCTGGTTGGGGTTCTGAGTGTAAGATCTGAGGATCTGAGATAGTGGAGGAGTTTGGCCGAATCTAGTACACTACTAGATAGGCGAAGGGGGAAAGTGGATGTACCCAAACCTTGGGGAACCACTATAAATCTGTGTGTTCACTGTGTGCATGTTGATTCTGTGATTGCTGATTAATTGCTGTGAAGAATTAGTTATAAATCTGTGAATAATCTGCCTAAAAGTGTAAAAAGATTAAAGTCACAGATTCACCCCCCCCCCCCCCTCTAGGTAATTAGGTATAATTTCTTTCAAGTGGTATCAGAGCCAGGTTACTCAAAAAGGGACATAACTGTCTGAGTAGATCCTGTTGGCAGATTCAGTATAAGTAAAGTACAGAATCAAGAAAATCAAGAAACATTGGTTCAACAGAGAATCATAAGGAACTTGGATCCATGAAGTTGCCCATTTGCAGAAAAGAGATTTTTAGCACCTGGAAAGAAAGGGTGAGACTGTTTATGGAAGCCTCAGACCCTAGAATATATATCACAGTTAAAGAAGGGCCATATGTGCCTATGAAGGTATCAGTCTTAGATGCAAATCAGAGAACACCTAAAGACTTTTCTGAAATGATAAAAGATGAGATTATTCTGGCCACCATGGACAAGAAGGCTCAGAATATTATTGTGAGTGTCATAAATGATGCTACATTTCAGAACTTGCTACACTGTAAGACATCAAAGGAGATGTGGGATACTCTTATAGTGTATATGGAGGGTTCAGAAGAAGTGAGACAAGACAGAAAGTCTTTGTTAAACCAAGAATATGAAAGTTTCAGGCAAGGTAGGTCTGATAGCATAACAGAATGCTATAAGAAATTCTATAGGATTGTCAATGAGCTAATGTCCTATGGAAGAGAATTCAGCAATTATGAGCTGAATGATAAGTTTTTGAGGTCTCTAACAAAGGACTAGGACACCAAGATCTGTGCCATTAGGGAAATGGCCAAGTTGGCAGATATTCCTCCTCCAACATTGTTTGGAAAGCTGTTATCCTGTGAGATGCAGTTGATGGTAAGGAAGGAGGAGGAGAAGACTACAAGAAGTGAGCATAAAGAAAGAACAGTGGCATTCAAGACAGAAGCCACCAGGAAATACAAAAGTAAGTCTCCATCTCCACCTCCAAAGGTTGCTGAGACTGAGTCAGATGAATCAGAAAGCAGGAATTCTGAAAACAGTGAGAGTGATGAGGACTTTGCAGCTTTCACAAGACATTTTCAGAAGTTCCTAAAGAAGAAACAGTGGAGGACAAAGCCATCCACTTCTCAGGGAAAAGATGACTATTATCAGAACAAGAAGTCATCAAAGAAAGACAGGAGAAAGCCCAAGTCAAGCAAAGCAACTTTATCAAAAATTGTATGCTATTGCTGTAACAGACAAGGACATGTTATTGCTGACTGTCCAGAGAAAAGGAAAGAGTCTAATGATAAGAAGAAGACTCAATTCAAGGGCAAGAAGGAAAGGTCCTTTGTTGCCAAGAAGGACAAGAGCCTGTCAGACATGTCTTCTTCAGAAACTGAGTCATAAGTTGAAGCATACATAGGACTGTTTGCTAAAGAAGAAGAAGAGTAGTTCATCCAGATAATGAACTCTATATATGAGCAAGAGGACATTCAGTGCAAAGGACTGATGGCCTTAACAGAAGGTGACAAAATCCAGGATCAGCCTGGACCTAGTCAGGTACAAAATTGTTCTTTAAGTTCAATTTCTAGTGCTAGTTCAGATTCAGTTACATCAGCATCAAGTGATGCCAGTGGATCTGAATCTGAAGGGGATGTTCATCAGTTGATTGATGAATATAGAGTTCTGTTGCAAGCATTTAAGAAAAGCAAATCCTTGGCCAAGAGTCAGGCTAAGGAGATTGTAAGTCTCAAAGTGGCTGCAACTGATTTTGAGAAGCTGATTGATCAAAAGTTAAATGAAATAGCCAGACTGAAGAACATAACTGTTATTCAGATGGGAACTATAACATTCAAGAATGATCAAATCAGAAATCTGGAGATTAATCTTCAGAAGGAGAGAGACATTGTTGCAAGGTTTTCAAAACCTAAGTCTGTTCTACCTTTGATTGATGAATTTGTACATCAAAAGAGTAAAACTGGATTAGGTTTCACAAAACCTGTTAGGACTGTTCAGTCCAAGTCTAAGGGCAAAGCCCCAGTACTCAACAAGCCTGCTGTAGATAGAACAGCTAGGATTGTACCTAAGCAAAGGTACAATAGATTTGAGTGCTGGTGTTGTGGCAAGGTAGGCCACTTTGCCATAGACTGTTGGCATAATTCTAATGCCAAGTTGAGTAGCAAACTGCCTGTTGGAAGATCTGCAGGTAGCTTTGTTAAGAGTCAAACTAACCAGCACCAAGGACCCAAGAATTCTTTGGGTTCTAAGGTCAACTAATCTGTTTTGCAGGTGAGTCCAAGTGGTCATGCCCCAATATGGTACTTGGACAGTGGATGTTCCAGACACATGACTGGAACTAGGGGATTGCTAAAGGACTACACACCAATCAAGGATGGTCCTAAAGTCACCTTTGGTGGTTCTGAAAAAGGAATCATCAAGGGTTTTGGTAACATTTCTAGCACCCATATTACAATTACTCAAGTGGCTTATGTTAAAGGTTTGAAACACAACCTCATTAGTATAAGTCAGCTGAGTGATCTAGGATATGACATCTCATTTGTCAAAGATGGTTGTCATATCAGGAGGTCAAATGATCAAGAGATCATTTTGACAGGTTATAGAAAGAGAAATGTCTATTGCCTAGACATTATGTGTGAGACCAATGGTTCTCCAGTGTGTCTTGTAGCTAATGAGAAAGTCTCTTATTATGTCAAATGGCACAAGAGGCTAGCCCATCTTAACTACAAGACAATTGGCCAACTCTATAGCAAAGAGTTAGTGAGGAATGGTCCTCAAGTTAAGTGTATTAAAGATGGAATATGCTCAGCTTGTCAAAAGGGCAAGCAGACTAGATCCATCTTTAATAGCATTGAAAACAAAGATGTTGTGAGGTGCTTATACCTCTTGCATATGGATCTTTTTGGTCCTATGCAAGTTCACAGCCTAGGTAGGAAGGTCTACACATTTGGGGTTGTAGATGACTACTCAAGGTTTTCCTGGGTGTTCTTCCTTAGACAGAAATCTGAAACACCTAGTGTCTTCTATAGTTTTGTCAAACAAATTCAGAATGAACTAAACAGTACAGTGGTCAAGATAAGAAGTGACCATGGTACTGAATTCCAGTCTGATAGTATGACAAAACTATGTTAAGAATTTGGGATATTTCAGGAATTCTCTTCACCAAGAACACCTCAGCAAAATGGCATTGCTGAGAGGAAAAATAAAACCTTGATTGAGGCTGGTAGAACCCTATTAAGTGACACATCTCTCCCAGAATATTTCTGGGCTGAGGCAGTTAATACTGCATGCCATGTAATTAATAGGGCTACCATTACTAAAAGCCACAATAAGACCCCCTATGAGATTGTGAAAGGCAGAAAACCAAATCTATCCTATTTCAGGATCTTTGGTTGTAAGTGCTTTATACTTAACAATGGAAAGTCTTACTTGACCAAGTTTGCTGCCAAGTCCCAAGAGGGGATCTTTGTTGGGTACAACAATAATAGTAAGGCTTATAGGATCTACAACTTGACTACTCAAGTTGTAGAAGAGTCAGTACATGTAGTATTTGATGAAGCTAGACTTATTAACAATGAGTTGTCTAGAAGTATTTGCAGCTCCACATGTGTGACTAAGAAGATGGACAGGCTCACCATTGAAGAAGGATCTACTGCAAGTCAGCATGTAGATGATAGTGGCTGTTGTCCAGGGGGAGTACTACATGCACCTGATGCAGAAGAAGACCAAGGAGTGCAACAAGTTGAAGAAGCTGAAGGAGTTCAATCTGAAGTTAGGCTGCCTCCAGCTAATAGACATCTAAGAGATCATCCAGCAGATCAAATCATTGGTGATCTAAGACAAGGGGTACAAACAAGGAGCAGAAATCTGAGTGCAGTACTCTACTCCAGTTTTCTATCCCAAGTAGAGCCAAAGAAGTTTGAAGAAGCCATCCTAGACCCTCATTGGATTGAGGCAATGCAAGAGGAGCTGAATCAGTTCAAGAGATGCAAAGTCTGGGAGCTTGTTCCTAAACAAAAAGACCAGAACATAATTGGAACCAAGTGGATCTTTAGGAACAAGATGGATGAACATGGAGTGATTATTAAGAACAAAGCAAGACTGGTTGCTAAGGGATATAGGCAGGAAGAAGGTATTGACTTTGATCAAACCTTTGCTCCAGTAGCCAGACTGGAAGCCATAAGGATGTTCCTGGCCTCTACAACCTATCAAGGATTTAAAGTTTACCAAATGGATGTTAAGTTAGCCTTTCTGAATGGTAATCTGAAGGAAGAGGTCTATGTGGAACAACCATCAGGTTTTGTTGATTCAACTCAACCTAATTATGTCTATAGACTTAGGAAGGCTTTGTATGGGTTAAAACAAGCCCCTAGGGCTTGGTATGAAACCCTGTCTAGTTTCCTCATTGAGAATAAATTCACAAGGGGGAAAATAGACAAGACTCTATTCCTTAGGGAATCCAGAGGCAAGATCATACTAGTCCAAATATATGTAGATGACATTATATTTGGGTCTACTGAAAGTAGTCTTTGCAAAAAGTTTGCAAAACTTATGCAAGGATAATTTGAGATGAGCAGTATGGGGGAACTTAAGTTCTTCTTGGGTCTCCAAGTTAGACAGACTGAGAATGGTTTATCCATATATCAGTTTAAGTTCTCCCTAGAACTGATAAGGAAGTATGGTATGGATTCATCCAGTACCATGAAAACTCCTATGGGGTCAAGTATGTCTCTTAGCAAAGATGATGCAGGGAAACCTGTAGATGAGACTTTGTATAAAGGGATAGTTGGCTCCCTTCTATATTTGACTGCAAGTAGACCAGATATCATGTATGCTACATGTGTCTGTGCTAGGTACCAAGCTTGCCCTAAAGAGTCTCATTTGACAGCAGTCAAAAGAATACTGAGATATCTTAAGGGCACTCCTTATCTAGGCCTTTGGTACCCTAGGAATGGAGACTTTGAACTGACAGGTTATTCAGATGCAGATTTTGCAGGCTGCAAGGAAGATAGAAAAAGTACAACTGGAACCTGTCAATTCCTAGGTGGAAGACTGATTTCATGGAGTAGCAAGAAGCAAACAAGTGTGGCTATCTACACAGTAGAATCAGAATATGTGGCTGCAGGAAGTTGTTGTGCTCAACTTCTATGGATACAACATCAGCTAGAAGACTATGGTATTCAAGTAAGTAGAACACCACTGTTTTGTGATTCTACTAGTGCTATATTTATTGCAAACAATCATGTTTCCCATAGTAGAACTAAACACATTGAAATAAAATATCACTTTCTAAGGGAACATGTTGAAAAAGAAGATATTTCACTAGAGTATGTTAATACAGATAATCAACTAGCTGACATGTATACTAAGCCCCTAGAAGAAACCAAATTCAATAGGTTTAAAATTGAATTATGTATGATAAACTTAGAATAAGTTTACAGAAATGGCTAAGTAAAAAGGTGTCGACACACAGAGTTGTCTGTGTCGACACAGAAAATTTGTGTCGACACTTCAGAGAAAAGGTGTCGACACATCTAAGTAGTTGGTGTCGACACTTCAGGGAATTAGTGTCGACACATACAGGTAGGTGTCGACACATACAAGGTGGTGTCGACACTTAGACTTTATGCAGAATTAGTGAAGTAAAGTCTCGACTAAGTGTCGAGCTAAGTGGTGTCGACACATAAATAAGTGTCAACATATATATTCTGTCGACTATACTTGTGTCGACACATAGGTGTCGAGACATTATAACTCTATGTCGACACTTTTCAACAGTGTCGACATAATTTAAGTTTGTTGACGCGCCCTTTCATCTTCAATCCTAGAAAGGTATAAATAGGATTTTGTCATTGTCTGTCGACACGCTCACCAAAGTTTCGAGACCAAACTTGTGTGTCGACACCTCTCTTCTCTCAATTCAAAATTCTTCAACCCTAATGGCGCCCAAGCTCGAAGAGAACGTGAATGAAGGATATGAACTGGTGCGGCATGCGTTTGATGACGCAGAATCAGAGATCAAGGATGTGGTAACCCTAGTAGCAAACTCAGGGTTAGATTTTCTTGTTTCAGAGCCAACCAAGATATGGAAGAAAGAAGTTCTAGAATTTCTGAATGGAGCAACCCTAGACGAGTCTGGACTCAAGATAAAGTCAAGGGTTCATGGAGAAAAGGTGAAGGTCTCACCTAAGAGTTTGAGAAAGGTACTAAACCTACCAAGGACTAAGGAAGAAGATGAAGTTTCTGCTTCTAAGACCAGAGAAGCTTTAACATGGTGTGGACTGGATTCCAAGATGAAAATTGGATCAGTATTCAACAGAAAGGGAATGAATAACCAAGGAAAATTTCTCTCTGAAATTGTTGGCAAGGTGATCCTGTGCAAGTCTGGAGGACATGACAAGATTTCAGCATATATGTTCAATCTAATGACAAGGTTAATCTTCCAGCTAAATACTGATTGGTCTGCAGTATTGTTTGATAAGATTAAAGAGCATATGAAGAAGCCCAATTTGGATAGGATACTCAGTCTTTACTTGGCTGGTAGTATACCAGAAGTAATGAGCCAAGCTGCTGGATCTAAAATCAATCACATGAGGAAGATGGACATGAGACTCTTCTCTAGATGGGATAGGGTATTGACTAAGGAAATGTCAACTCCTGAGAAGGACACCCGACTACAGAAGAAGAAGAAGATAGCCCCTGTGGCTCAAGATTCCTCTAGTAGCTCTGAAGAGCATGTTGTCTTTATACCAGATGATGTACAAGAAACTGGAACTGCTGGAAAGTCTCCAGATAGACAAGAAGCTGCAGACAGGCGGGGGGAGCTACCTCAAGCAAGCCCACTTCACTTGGATTCCATCCAGGGGGAGCCTCTACTGGTTGAAGAGCCAACACCTCTAAAAAGTGAAAAAGCTACTCAAACTATTCTTGAGGTAATCACTGAAATCAATCAATTAGATTTCCTTATTGAGAGTGAAGTTATAACTGGCAAGTTATCTGATGTGAATCAGCAACCTCAGATTCATAGTCAACCCCAAGATGTTGTCATGGAAGACACATCTATTGCATATCAAGTAGTGTCTGATCAAGTAGTTGATGAGATCAGGAATTCTCCACCCCTTCATCAACAAGAATTCACCCGAGAAGAGCTATTCCCTGACCTACTCCAAACAGACTTTGAGAAAGAAAGTACTGCTGCTGAGGGGGAGACTGCTCATGTTGAGAGGGAGCAAGTAGTTATTGTTGAGGAAACTGTAAGGAAGGAACCTGAAGTGCAGAAGGAGTTACCACCAAGCCCTAAGGACAGGGTTGATATTGCAAGCACATCTGCTTCTGAAGATGAGGAGGCTGCCAGAGCTAAAAAGAGAAAATTTCAGGTTTTCAAAAGGAGGAGCCAAAATTATAAGAAAGCTCTGCAAACCATTGCACCACAGCCTACACCACAGCCAGCACCATCTGTAGATTATAGTTCTTTGATGGTTACAATGCAGATAAAGCTTGATGAGCAAAGGAAAGCAATAAAAACATATATGGATGAGGGGCATAAGTCTCTACAGTTTGATCTGGCCCAGGACATTAAGTCTATTAGATTTGAGATGAATCTAAATAAGAAGGAGATGACTGACTGCTTCCATACGGGAGGGAATGCAGTAGTCTATCTAGCCACTCATCAGGAGAAGATAAAAGCTCAAGTAGATGATATTGCACTGAAGCAAGGCTATGTTCTTTAGAATCAAATAAGAATGAATGATAATTTGACAGCTTCCCACAATGCTATTGTAACTGAATTAAAGAATATAGCAACTGCCCAGAATGCAGCTCTGACAACTGCCAAAGAAGAATTTGACAAAGCACTATAAGAGAGCCTAACTGCTGTAACTTCTGCAATTCAAGATTCTCAGAAGCTGATCACTGAAAAACTCCAAAGGTTGAAACCTTACTTTAAGGATGGAGTAAACTATTTGGATGCCCAAATAAGGTTTCAGAAAGATGATCTAAGGGATCACATGGAAAGAGAAGTCATAAAGGGGGAGAGGGTGTTAGTCAAAGCCAGCTCTGATCATGCAAAATGGATATCCAATTCCATCAGGGCCACCCTTGGATATCCTCCATTGTGTGATGATGACAATGTAGCAGAGTTTGGGATTAATCCTGCCTATCTTGGAGGTGAGCAAGCTGAAGTAGCTCAGGTGATCTATCCTCCACCAGACTTTGATATGGTACAAGCAGATATACAGTCCATGTATAGCCCACCTGAGGGAAAGCAAAATGTCATCATAGAGAAAGTGGTTCAGCCTGTGTCAGAGGCCGTACTGAAAGCACAAGAAGCCTTGTTGCTGAAGGAACAAGAGACTCAGTTATCTAAGAAGAGGTTCAGAGAGCAAGCTGAACAAAGGCCTGATTTTGAACAGTGGAGCCCCACTTCAATGAATATTATCTTAACTACATGGAAGGCTGCCAAAGACAATGTTCAAGATAGAAACAAGTGGTTTTCTGAACTGGAGTGGAGGAAGCATGAGACCAGACAAGAAGCCATTGTGTTGTATAGAAGAAAGGCCAAGATGGGAAAGCTACCTCCTACTGCCCAGGAGCCTAGCAAGTACTTTCCCAAGCCTTATTATTACTTTGAGAGGCAGAAGATTAAGACTGAAGAGCGGAAGAAAAAGGATCTTAAAGGCAAGAAGCCTGTTGCTGCTGAAGATGCTGAAGCCCCTGTGCAAGCAAAGATACAGTCTGGGAAGGGCATAGTTATCAAGGAGGCTGAACAGAAATAGAATAGAATTATCTTTAGTTTACAGTTGTAATCTTTTGATTTTAAACACTCTGTAAACTTTTGTATAATGAATATGACAAAGTTGTTAGAACAATGTAATGTGTGATAAATCTATTACATAATTGTTCTGAGATGATATCTGTCTATACATGTTTTGTTTAATACATGTTAATGTTTTTCCTGTTTGCATAATCCTGTTTTACATCATACTGTGCTTTTGTTATGTATGGTGTATATCATTGACTAAGGGTTATGACTTCTCCAAATAGGGGGAGATTGTTGGGTACATTGGTTTAAATGTACCTGATTTGAAGAAGCCTCACCCTACTCAATGATATACATCAAAATGTATTTGATGTGTTTTGAGTTGTGTTGTGCAGGTTAAGTATTTGCAGGGAAAGCAGAAAAGATTCTAAGTCCATGTGTCGACACCCGGAAGAAAAGTGTCAACACTTAAGAAGACTTGTGTCGACACCCAGACAAGCAGTGTCGACACTTGGAGCAATTGTGTCGACACCAGTGATGTAGAGTCGACACCAGACAAAAAGTGTCAACACATACAGGTTGTGTCGACACTCAATGAAGAGAAGTCCAGTGAAGTTGTGTCGACACTTAGAAGCAGTGTCGACACCCAGAGGAACTGTGTCTACATCAGAAAGTGTCGACACTTGGAGGCTGTGTCGACACTCAACAAATTTCAGCAGAGTCTAAGTATAAGTGTCGACATAATGAAGAATGTGTCGACACACAGCAGAAGATTCAACACATGAAGAAAGTGTCGACATAATAAAGAATGTGTCGACACTCAGCAGAAGACTCAATACTTGAATAAAGTGTCGACACTTGGAGGCTGTGTCGACACTTAGCAAAGTTCAACAAAATTCTAAGTACAAGTGTCGACATAAAGGAGATGTGTCGACACTCAGCCAAAGTCTCAACAAAAGAAGAATGTGTCGACACAAGGAGCTGTGTCGACACTCAGCAAGTATCAACACAGAAGGCATGTGTCGACACCAAGAAGATGTGTCGGCACTGAACACGTTCAACACATGAAGATGTGTCGACACAAAGGAGTTGTGTCGACACTTACAAGAATTCAACTAAGTACTGAAGAACAAGAAGTTGTGTCGATACACAATATCAGTGTCGACACATGATGTAGAAGCTGTGTCGAGAAGTAAAATCTACAACACAAGGAGTTGTGTCGACACCTTGAAGGCAAGTGTCGACACTTAGTCTACTTGTGTCGACACTTAGTCTATAAGTGTCGACACTTAAAGACAGACTGTATCGACACTTTCAGATAGTTACAGATATTTTAAGAAGTGACTGGATGACATGACAGCTGCCATTCCAGCTGGTCTACTGCAACTGTCAGAGTTGTCAGGAAGCTGTTAGGAACCGGATCAGCCGGTCACCATGAAGAAGGCCTATATATAGGCTTATACTGTCAATAGAAAGATATGATCAATAAATTGAGATTAACAACAAGAGATCAACAATCAAAGAAGAAGATCTAGCTATTCATTGAAGAATCAAGTGAAGATCTAAGAAGTTGGAGAGAGAGAGCTCCTTCCAAGAAGACAGCCGTTGGAACCAGGCTATAAAGAAGGGTTCAGACCTAGTTCTGAATCTTAAGTTGCAGTGATTGAAGATCAGCTGCAGAGAATCAATCCTATTGTGTTCTACATTCAAGAAGCTTTGAAGAAAGCTAAGTGAGGTTGATCTCAGCAGAGTTCTTTCAAGAACTCATCAAGAACCTGTCAACTCTTCTCTTTTATTCAGAGTTGTAGGTATATACTTTGTATTCTAAATTTCTTGTATGATCCTTAGGGATCTGAGTTGTAAGCCTGTAATTATAAAGGCTGAGTTGTAGGGCCTGTGTGCCTGAGTGTAGGAGATCTATTTCTCTGAGTGTAGGCCTGTTGTGGCTGAGTGTAGGCCTTGTGGCTGAGTGTAGGCCTTGTGGCTGAGTGTAGGTCTTTGGAGAAGATTGAGTTGTAGGGCCTTGGGCCTAAGCTGTAGGAACCTGGTTGGGGTTCTGAGTGTAAGATCTGAGGATCTGAGATAGTGGAGGAGTTTGGCCGAATCTAGTACACTACTAGATAGTCGAAGGGGGAAAGTGGATGTACCAAAACCTTGGGGAACCACTATAAATCTGTGTGTTCACTGTGTGCATGTTGATTCTGTGATTGCTGATTAATTGCTGTGAAGAATTAGTTATAAATCTGTGAATAATCTGCCTAAAAGTGTAAAAAGATAAAGTCACCTATTCACCCCCCCCCCCCCCCCCTCTAGGTGATTAGGTACAATTTCTTTCACAAATGTCGATCATGCTCCTCTGCATCTTTAGAGTACACCAAAACATCGTCTATAAAGACAATCACAAACCTATCTAGAAAGTCTTTGAAACTCTGTTCATCAAATTCATAAAAGCTGAGGGTGCATTAGTCAAACCAAATGACATAACCAAAAACTCAAAATGCCCATGACGAGAGCGGAACGCCGTCTGCGGAACATCTGACTCCCGAATCCTCAACTGGTGGTAGCCTGAACGAAGATCAATCTTGGAAAACACGGCACTACCACGCAGTTGGTCAAATAAATCGTCAATCTGAGGCAGAGGGTACATGTTCTTAATAGTAACCTTGTTCAGCTCTCTATAGTCGATGCATAGCCTCATCGACCCATCGTTCTTTTTAACGAACAGCACTGGTGCACCCCAAGGCGAAGAACTCGGCCTTATGAAACCTTTTGCCAACATCTCATCCAGATGGATTCACAACTCTTCCAGCTCTCGCGGGGCCATCCGGTATGGCGCCTTTGCAATAGGACGTGTGCTTGGCTCCAAATCTATAACAAACTCGACATCTCGATCGGGTGGAAGACCGGGAATATCATCAGGAAACACATCAGAGAAGTCACACACCACAGGAATCTCTTCCAAACATGGCACTTTAACAACTGACCCTACCAGAGAGACCACACAGGCAAAGCAGCCAGAATCAAGCAACTTCCGAGCACGTACCGCAAAAATGACTGGAGACTCCTGGAGAGAATACCCATAAACGCTCCCTAGCTGACCGTTGTCTTTGACGAAGTCCAAGCGCTTACCCTTGCACTGGATAACTGCATCGTACCTTGACAACCAGTCCATGCCCAAGATAACATCAAAGTCCTCCAGGTCAATCACCTTCAGATCTGCCTTTGCTAGAAAATCCCCCAACAAAATGGGACAATCAAGGACACCCAGGTCTGTAACCACAGAGTCACCGGAGGGGAACTTAACGCAAAAGGCACCACCAACACGATCTAGACCCAAACTGAACCGTTCCACGAAGTCTCCAGCCACAAACGAGTGGGTAGCGCCGGAATCGAAGAGAACGCGCGCCCAGTGGTTCTTTACCTTAAATCGTCCTACAAATAGCGCACGCATCTAGGGCAACAAACGCTAAAATGAAAACTACAACTAAAAAGGGAACATGACAAAACGGCTGGGGAGGAGTCGAACCTGAGATAACCTGGTTCGAAGTCTGCGCTTCGTCTGTTGAAAGCACATTCAGCTTCCCCTTTCCTTTATCCATTTGCTGAGGCAGTGGCAAAGCCTGGAGGGGAACTGGCTGCATAATAGGCTGGGTCTGTGGGCACCTTATCTTGAGATGACCCTTCTGGCCGCACTGAAACCAGACCTTATCTTTTAACCAGCAACGAGCAGCGTCATGCCCCTTCCTTCCACACAAGGCACACACCAAGTCTCCTCTGGGAGAACCCTGAATCGCATGCACCTGTTCCTTCTTCTGTGCTCCCAACCTTTTGAAACACCTCTCAAAGGGGTGGCCTGGCCGGCCAAAGAAGCTACAAGCTCTTTGTTCTTCTTTCTCGAGACAGCATCAGGCTCCTAAGGGCTCTTCCCTCCACCCGACTTCCGCTTATCCTTCCTCAACTGCTGGCCTCTATTCTTGGCATTCTCAATGGCCTCGACCTTCAAGGCAGCTTCAACTACGCTGGCATAACTGACTGCTCTGTAGGCATTCGCTAACTGTTGAATGTCGCTTCTTAGTCCACCCAAAAACCGTTTAACTCGATCTGCTTCAACACTCACCAAACCAGGAGCAAACCGGCTCCACTTGTTAAACTCAATCTCATACTCACTAACCGTGAGTTTCCTTTGCTTCAAATGGAGGAAGTCATTCATTAGCCAGTCCCACTCGACTGAAGGCAGAAACTTATTTAACAGCATCACCTTAAATGACTCCCAAGTGCATCCTGCCACCAAGCTCTCTTTCTCCCTCAGCCACCAATTCTTTGTTAAGCCCTTAAGCTGGTAGGCAACGAGCATCACTCTCTGATCGTCCGCAATCCCTGAGTAAGAGAACATCTCTTCAATGGAAATCAGTCAGTCATCCAAAATCATGAAATCTGCTTGCCCATCATAAGTAGGGGGCCTAAGCTGCTGAAACTAGGATATGAACGCCATCTCCGGGGGCACCACAACCAAAGGCATGGGAGGAGCAGGAGGGGCAGGAACAGCTACCCCCTCTGCGGGGTCCTGAACTCTCGGAGTCTTCCCCGACACAACTGCTGCAAGAGACTGAATCTGAGCATGCATAGCCACTACCTGCCTCGATAAGGCCTCATTACTCTGCCGCAGGTTTTCTACCAACGCCTCGCTCTGCGCTCCTGACGTCTCACCCACGGATTGGGGGGTCGATCTCGTTGCAGGACGTCTCGCCATCCTATAATCGCACAATCTTTAGATAAAATCTAGCCCAACAGATAGAACAAAACTACCCGGTACAGACAAACACACTTAAATATGATCTTCAATTGCAAAACTTTCTCTGGGAGTTGTTTTTACCATGATGATGTTATGCTTAATCTAAGATGGTTCACCACCATCATACTAACTCATGTTCCAAAACCATGAATGCATGTATTTGTATTCTTTTTGACTCAAAACCATGCGTGTACATATGTCATCATGCAAATCTTTAGCTTGGCACATTGTGCTTATGAAATGTTATGCTATGCATGATGTGCTATGCATTCTAAAAAGGCCTTAATGCATGTCATGGGCGGGCGTACACATGAAAATGTTATGCATCCCATGCTACATAACATTCCCATGTAATGAAAAAAGAAAACGTGCTAGCCGCATTCATGTGGTGAGGTTATGCATCTCATACTACATAACCCTCACATGTTGCCTCCTATGGTGGATCCATATACAAACACATATTATGCATCCCATACTACATAATATGCCCCGTATACTTCTTTATGCTCATGAGTGTAGAGTTCGTGCTTTAGCCAAGATGTGCTGATGACATATCGGTGTGTGTATGGTATGCCGTTAACTACTAATGCAAATAAGGGAAAGGTTGCCCGACCATTTGCCAAGCAACCTTCCTCTGATACCAACTGTCACAACCCGTATTTTCTTCACGAGTACATCGTATCAGAGCAAGAGAAAATACGTGTCATGATGCCACGTCGTGTAGGGGATAACTGCACACGTTCAGGCAAAACCCCAGACTTTAGATTTTAAGAAAATCATAGATTAATATGAAATAAAACCAGTTAAATTTAATGGTCGTATCCTTTGGCACGGTGGATCAGCTAGTCCACAATTAAAAGTACATTTGTACGCAACAGAAAATACTTTGGTTAAATTCAGTTGACGCCCTAAATGAGCATAAGTGTCCCCGATGGACGACTCATGGTATGCACGACTCTAAGGTTAGTATAGTATATATAAAAATGTAATTTTTATGCTAAAGGGAAAGTAGTGTTTTGGTTTTATAAATATGATATGCATGAGATACATATAGTAATGCTTTTAGAGTTTAAAATATCTAACATGAAACCTAGCATAAAACATTCCCAGAAGCAAGTAAACAACCACAATTAGGCAAAAATAGCAGTTTAAGATCATACCCAGCATCGCAAGAAGCCACCAGTGGGCGTCAACAACCTGACACGAACCCACTAGTGAGTATGCATGTCTATACAGAAAGGTAAAGAACTACCTCACAAAAATCGAGGATCAGCTATCTCAGCTACCCAAGAGGCCACAAGCAAGCCCCTCCAAAAGAACTAGCCGCTGAACTGGCTACAACCTGGACCTGAGGCATTCAAGAAAAGAACACCTCAGCAAGAAAATAATCAAAAAGATAAATAGAGCATTAGATTTATGAGCAATTAAGAAGGGTTTACCAACCCGGCAACAAAAATGCTATAAGCATAAGAAAGGGCATGACAGTAAGAAAAGAGCATTGTCTAATGCACAGCAAAGCACACCAAGTGCGAGCAATAAAAGTAACATGCCCTACAAAAGAGTCTGCAACAGCAACAAGACATATACATATATGCCAAAAGAAATATCCATAAACAGGAAAGGAACTAACAGTCCTAACACGTGGGTAAATGACAGTGGTCAAAACATGGATCTGAATACATAACCAAAACCAGATCCAAAAAGGGCTAAAGGGTCAAACAGTGGCAGCACTAGGGTCCCACACACGCCAACCCAAACCAGGGCAAAAGGTGGTGGCCACAGCTCTCCACATAAAACCATCCCTCTAGAGGCCACCAAAACTCCACCACCTGCCACAACCCAAGAGTCGGCATGCAAAAACTAGCCGAACACCCAATACCCCCCCCCCCTAAAGAAAAGGGAAAAGTCATACTAACAATCCTAAGGAACACGCTAACCCACGGCAGAAACGTCGAGTCCACTCGACGCGGCATTGAGTAAGCTCCACTCACTTGACACCAAAAACACTTAGCCGCAAAACCTACGCTGGATGATGGCGTTGAGTGAACTCGGCTCACTCAACGCTATCAGCGCTTTCTACTTAGGGTAAACGTAAATTTTAGTTAAAACCGCCGCCAAAACTCTCTCAACGCGCGGAAACAGAGAGTTGGAAATTTAATTCCAACCCTCCCTTCCACCATATCTACTCGGGGATACCGCAACTAAACTTAAACTACAACTAAATGTAGCCTTACCCTAACTCTAGCTACCCATTGGACACCAAACCGAGACAAAAAGAGATAAAAGCTTGATTTAAATCTAGAAAGTAAAGAAACAGCCACTTGATTTAAAGCTTGATTTAACAACTCAACCTACTGCTCTAACTTCTAGGGAGGGAAAAATAAAGGAAACAAAGCTATTGCACAGGAAATGAAAACAGAGTAAGGGTTAGAAAATCATTTGGCAAGGGCAAGGGAGCCACTTGCCTCTACCTCCAGGAAAAACAACAACTATCTCCAAAGCTTGGCACCGGCGGCAAGATCGGCCACCTAAAAGACCAAAACTGAATCCTTGAGGAAGAAGAAAAGAAATCAAAAATTCTTAACTCCTAGAATCAACCCTAAATCAAGAAAAACTTACATGGAAGGGAAGATCTAGACGAGAGCAAGTCAAATCCGCTATCACACGAGAAAAACGAGCTCCCTCCCGCAAACACCCGCCAAAAACCACCGCCTCCTCTCAAAACCCTTCCGCTGGAAGCTCTCCCGGCTCGGGAATGATGAAAATGAGGAGGAAAAATGGTTCACGGCAAAAAAAAGATTCACTCAGGAGAAAAGTACGGGACACGCCCCAGACACGCCCGTGTCACGGGGCGTGTACTCACATATCTACCCACCTACCCACTCGGCGATCGTCGATCTCAGCTCGACGAAACAGGGAACACGCCCTGTGACACGCCCGTGTCACAGGCCATGTACTAACTCAAACACCTCTCGACGATCGTCGAGCGCCGATCATCGAATATAGAGACACACCCCGTGTCACGCCCGTGTCCGATACGACACGCCCGTGACACTGCCATGTACTCACAAAAACACCACCTGACGACCCTCGAGCGCATCTCGACGAACCGAAGGGGACACGCCCGGTGACACGCCCGTGTCACAGGCCGTGTTCCTACCAAAAACACCCGTCGACCGAAATTCGTTGACTACACAAACGAGAGCTCTACCCGAGCACGACACGCCCTGGGTCACGCTCGTGACCCAGGCAGTGTCACCCAAAAATACACACAAAAAACAGCTAATCCCTTAGCTAAAAAAACAAGCACCAGCCTAACAAGCTCGGCCACATCAGGCCATGCACAGCACAACAAGCATTACAGCTAACATAACAAACGTCGAAACGACGCAAAAGCAAACGATCTCGGACTTCGACCAAAACTCGCAGCATAGCTAAACACCCAAGCTACGAAAACAACGGTGAGGTCGAAAACAACATCCGACGATCGCACACTTGGACTAACACCTCCCGAAGCCAAAACACAAGCATTCCCAAGGAGGCCCAACCGAGTCACCAAAACAGACTCCGGCTAGCTGGGGAATCTTACTAACAGGCATCAACCAGGCTATACAAGGAACCTAAAGAGCTAAGACCATGCTCTACAACGGCGAAAGGCCGGAAATGCATCATCGTAACGCCAATCCAAGATCAAACAAAACACAGAAAAAACTGAGGGCGTTACAAAGGGGTAGGTCATAAAGAGCGGGTGGTAACACACATGCTCGAGTATGAGCTCACCGGGAGTCGGCACATAGCCCGCACCAACTGGTGGCCGAGAAGAGCCCGGCAGGCCCTGGAAGAGTCCTCCCTCAATAACTGCGAAGGATTTTCCCAACCCAGGGGGAATTGCCAACCGGGAAGTCTCCGGAGGGGTGCCCCAGGCCCGAGGGGCTGGCAACCCGCTCAGTTGACAGCGAGAGGGAATGATCCCCTTCCCCTCCACCGCTTCCATCCTCATAAGGCGGCACCTGCGGAAAGAGAACTCAGAAGCAAAGCGATGAATCAGGTGGGAGGTGAGTATACCTCATGGGCAACCTCGGTTCCATCCGCGCGTGCTGGAGCCTGGTAGGTCATTTGCCGGAGACTGCCTGACGATTTTCCCTTTTACTGGCCTGAAGAGGGGGCCGGGCGATCCGCGCGCTAACCACGGGGCGGCCTCGAGAGCCTCCTCACTAGTATGTTCCCTTGTGGCCGCAAGCCGAGCTCGTATCTCCTCGGTCCCCGGCATCATGCAGTTGCAGCTCACTGAGATGGCTAAAAGAAGGAGAGATTTTTCCAAAGGGTCTGATGGCATATTTATAGTGTGAGGGTGGGACCCACTAAAGATTCCTTCCATCTCAGCAAAGCACTCACCAAAAATGTGGGTTGGATGATTCTTTCCGAGCTTGGTCAAGCTCAAAAAGAGCGAGGATTGTGTACAACCCCGTGTTCGCCAAGTGGGTCCACCAGGCAAGATGAGGAGACCAGGGCGACCTACCCATGCCAGAACATCATACCGGCAAACTCAGAATGGTTAGCCCACTCCCACTAAAGTTAGGCGCACGAGCTGCTTGAGCTGGCTGACCCGTCCCGCATCTGCTTGGAGTTCCTCGAGCTGAGGCGGGGCTTCGCCAAACTGAGCTCAGGTGGAGATCGACGTTCATCGAACGGAGCTCGGCGTTCGTCGAACAGAGCTCGGCATTCTTCGAGTTGACCCCGGGAGTTAGAATCCGAATTCGTAGAATGAAGATCGGCGAGCTCCTCTGAAACTTCTGTTGTGACAATCTCAAACCGGCCAGCCCGCTCTCCCATAGGAGACCTGGCCGCCAGGCCGCCTCAAAGCGAGGATCAGCGGGTTGCGGTGGCCTGACTCGCGCTCGCCTAAGAAGGGAAGGTGAGTTGCAGGAGCCAGGTCGTGTCCGCCCTAGAGAGGTGGAGAGTCATGGTGAGCTAGCCTGCAGATCCTTGGGACCTATCCAGTGGGGCCCAGAGGCAAAATTACCTAAGTGCCCTTGCTAGGGGTGCGAGTAGCTTGATAAAACAGTGGAGTTACGCAGTTAGCAGACCCAGTTGGGCTGCACATAGCTGTTCAAAATAGCGGAGGTTGGTATTTGCAGGCCGTCTTCAGAAAACTATAAATAAGACCCAAGGGGCACCTCGGAAGGCACGCTTATGAGTATTCAGATCTTATTGCACTTTCTGAGGTATCCTTAGCTCGGCCTTTGGCTAAGGAGGTGAAGCGCTTTAAGATCTTTCGGGTGTGTGGTGAGACCTCCATGCCGAGCCCTTGTGTCAGTCCCCATTTCTTTTGTCATTTGGCTTGCAGGAGAGAAGTAGGTGCGCGATCACCCCTTCCACAAGGGTGAACTCCACAAGTGGCCGAGTTTTCGGTTTCAACATATGGTTGGAGCTGGGATTAGGAGTGTAGATTGGTTGTGATGAGCGTAGTAGTTGTTTGTAAGCTACATTTCATTGTTTTGAAACAAGGGATCAGTCGAGTATAATAAATACCCTCAACAGAGATTGTGTTAGCATAAGCGCAGGACAATGCCACCAAACGGCGGGTGTCGAACGCAGTGTTCCACCCAATCTTCCCGCACTCAATCTGTAATGTCGAGAAGGGGCCAAATCTCACAGTCATTCTAAGTTCTATTTTGGCCCTCAAACTGCCATTGAAGTAAAAAAAAACAATCATATTTACTAGTTCTTTTTTCTTTGCGGTTTGAGAATGTACAATTCGCTAGTCGAGAGATGTTTTGACGATTGCATTGATAGTTTCAGGCGCAAGACTCTCGATAAACAAGAGGAGACGTGTGTTCGCAGATGCGCTGAGAAATTTTTGAAGCATTCAATGAGGGTTGGCATGAGATTTGTTGAACCCAATGAAGGAGCTGCTACACAAGATTAATGAAATGTATTTTTATTGATGGTAGCTGCTATTTATTTTATATATATTATTGCTGAAATAGTTCTGCTTGAACACATTGGGAGTTCATTTCTAGCAGCGACTTTGTTTTTTTATGATGTTGAGCCCCTCTTTTATGAATGAGGGAATTGAATTTTTGTTCACTGACAGTTATATTTATGAAAAGTTTCAAAATTTCTTGAAGATTCTTCATTCGACTGGCCATTTTTGTTCAATTTATACCATTTTGCTAAATGCATGAAGTCATCCATTATTGAGAAATTTCAATTCATCGAAACTCTATCTTTGCAGCTTCTAATTGTAACAAATCCCTGAAAGGCCTAGCAAGGTCCAAAAGCAATGAAATCCCACTAGAAGTTGTTATTATTCATTATCAATCATTACTCAACACCTTTATTAAGAAGTGAGAAGATGTCCATTTAGTTATATATTAGCAATAATCATTACCAAGTGAATTGATTCATCAGTACTTAATAAAAAATAATTTTTTTAGTGAATGGATTACAGTGGCATATTATTATTTATAGGCAAATGTCAAACAGCTGCAGAACTTGCATGCAAAGTGCACTTAAACAGCTAATGGTCTGTTTTGATCTGTAACCATTTTTTTGTTCATATGCACTAATTTCTATTCACTGAAGTGTTAAATGAAAGTATGTACTTATGTTATTGAAAATTGTGCAGAAACTCATCCTTCCAACTTATATTTTCTTATGAATTTTAATTGCAATAATGAGTTATGTTTGGGCAAATGAGGAGTACATGGTATAAGAAAATTTCAAGACTTTCCTAACGTATTTTCCTCCATACTTTTCTCTTTATTTATCCATTGATTGTTTGACATGCTCTAGGATTTGACAGTATCTAAAATGGATGGAAGACTACTAAGCAAATATGGGTATTGGTTTTATTTGTTGTAGGGCAAGAGAATGGTATTTTGGGCTGCAGTACCGGCAATTGTATCATTTTTGACAAATTTTTTAGAATTCTCAACTCGATTTTGATTGGGTTGAATAGACTAAATGGCGGTGATAAGTTTTGCAGTGATCATAATTGCTAAATGGACTCGGAGAATCAATGGAGGTGTGCGTACAGTGAAATCAGTGAGAATTAGGCATGATTAAAGTACTTCTATATTGAATACTTTCTCTTTTTCTTTTGTTGTTTGACATATATGTTTGCATAGTGGAATAATACATGGAGAACTTTTACTTCTTTTTTGCTTTTCTTGTTGATTATTCATTTTATTTTCATACTCTCTTTCAATGCTTTCAAACGAAACAGAACCAAGTAAAATATTGTTTCAAATCACATGGTTGTTCCAAGTTTCTAAAACACGTTGTGAAGGAGAAATCAATCTTTCTAATATTTTTCTACCGGTGGGATTTTTATAGGGTTCAAGATCTAATCTGAACGAAGAAGAGAACTCAAATTAATTTTTTTTCATTTGTATATGAATTATATTTCTTTCTTTATATATGTTCTTTTTTGAATGTAGGTGATGAATTATTTTGAGAAGATTTGATATAATCAAAATATAAATTTTATTATTACACCAACTAACTAATCAATAATCAAAATGTCATAAAAGGCAATATAGTATGATAAATTTTTTGATTCTATGTTCTCATTGATAAGTAGTTAGCCACACCGGGTGCACCTAGTTTAGCCTCACTCGATCAAAGAGAATGTAGAATCAGTGAGCGGCTTCTAACTTATGATGACACGTTCAATTCTAATAATATTGAGTTGATGGAATGTGTAGTGTCTCTAAGTGTATCTGCTGCTAAGATATTAGTAGAAGAATGTTGCAACATTTAAAAAATAACCGCTTTGACAAAAATATAACACGAAGTTTTTGAAAAAGCGTGGCAGTACCCTTTAAGAGTTACATCACCGTTTTAAAAACAAAACGTTGCAACAAGCTATGCCGACTCTCACAACAACGGCGATTTTACGGCAACGTCTCTCCCTCCCTTCATTTTTTCTTCCTTTCTCTCTTTCTTCTCCCCCCCCCCCTTTTCTTCTCCTCCCCCTCTTTTTCTTTCTGAACCCTCACCCCCCCCCCCCCCGTGGTGCAACCACCCGAGCACTTCAGGAAGGCCTCGCATGGGGATCACCAAGCACAGCAAAGGTTGTGCAAGGGAATTTTCTCGTGTGGAAACACCCGCGCTGGAATTATCCCGCGCAGGATTTCCTATGTGGGAATCATCCCGCGCAGGATTTTCTGCGTGCAATTCCTCTACAGGGGCCATCTCGCGTGGCAAAATGTTGTCGCGCAGTATTACCATAGCCAATGGGGAATTCCCCCACTGGCTGGTAGGTGCTAACTTGGTCAGCACCCTCTACAGTATAATACCCTAAATCCCAAGTTTGGGTTCAGGATGGGTGACACGGCCTGGGACACGGGCGTGTCCCAGGGCGTGTCGTGCTCGGGTTGAGCAGCCTCTTGAGTGCTCGACGAAATGCACTCGAGTAGTTTTCGAGAGGGAACACGCCCTCTGACACGGGCATATCCCGGGGCATGTTTGAGGTGTGTTCGACGAATTTCACTCGAGTAGCTGCGCTCGACGAAATCTCGAGAGAAGGGACACACGACCGGTGACACTGGCGTGTCACATGGCCATGTCCTACTCTGTCTCTACTCGAGTGGGTGTCTCGAATAGGTCCTCTATGTCTTGAGTGCGGGGTATTACGGGCGTGTCATCCATATGACATGGGCGTGTCATCCCAACTACTCGATTAGTTGTCTCGCGTAGGTCTCGAGTGGGTATCGAGAGTTAGACATGGGCGTGTCAGCCATGTGACACGGGCGTGTGATCCATGTGACACAGGCATGTCATATGGTCGTATCTTGTTCTGGATAAGACGGTTCATGCGCCGCTTAAGGGACACGGCCTGTGACATGGGCGTGTCACAGGGCATGTCAGACCCAAAGGAGCCATTTCAGAGATTTTTGTAGTCGTTCATTTCCTTCCCTTGTGGATATGATGGCCCAGGATTCTCCTTGCTACTTTAAGGCTGAAGTTGACAAGAGAATTCCCATTTCACTTTGGCCATTCTCTTTCTACAAGAGAGCTAGAGAGAAGGAAGACAATTCACTTTGGCCATTCACTTTGGCCATTCACTTTGGCCATTCACTTTGGCCATTCTCTTTCTACAAGGAGGAAGAAGGAGAAGGACCGGCTGCCGGAGGATCGTTAGCGTGCCGAATCGAGAGCCGAGTGCGGATTCGTGGAGGCAAGGCCATGGCAGTGATTTCCATCCAGCTAGTTCATGGCTCCAAAGCGATCGTCGAGGGTAACGATCTCCTTCTTGGACAAGAGAAATCCTTTCTTTATGCATATGCATGGAATCCTCCACCAAGAGATGGAAAGAGTAAGTGATTCCTCGATTGAGTCTGCATTTAGAGCCAGAAGTGTGTAGTACGGCATAGGCATGCTGTGTGAAGCCCATCTGGATGGTTAGTCTAGATTGGTGATGTTTATATTCTGAACTGGAGAAGACTCTGTGTATTGTATGGATGCGTGTGAACTTTGAATGTAAGCACCTTTTGTTGTAAGCTCTGCGTGACCTATATGCTGATCTTGGATCCTTTGCGTAAGCTCCTTGTGGTGTGAGCATGGTGAGTGCTATTTGTTATAAGAGAGCGGAAAGTTGCGGCTAATCAGGAGGGAAAGCTGACCCGCTTCAAGTGGTGCGCTACTGACGGTTTGAGCACGGGAAAAGGCTGACCTGCCCCTGGTTGTTTTGAGAGATCGATTGGTGGAAACGCTTGGGGAGACGCGGGACAGACCCGGCTTGCTGCACTACAATGGTGGGTCGATCTGAATTGAAAATGCTCAAGTTTACCGTGAGGTTCTCACCTCTGAGTGGTTTGGGCG
The DNA here is from genome assembly GCA_039583875.1 of Platanthera guangdongensis. Classification (NCBI taxonomy): domain Eukaryota; kingdom Viridiplantae; phylum Streptophyta; class Magnoliopsida; order Asparagales; family Orchidaceae; genus Platanthera; species Platanthera guangdongensis. Next base: position 89,030,495 of record CM077167.1, on the reverse strand, counting down.
GAATGTTCCCAGCATGAGTGTTGGGGTGACTAGGACCGACCAGCCAACATGTTAATAACCTCTCATCGGTGGTGTTACCACAGAGTCCGGTACACCGTAAGGTGCCCTGAGTGCACGGAGCATCTTGCGAAGGTCGTAGTTTGTGATACTATTGTGTCTGAGAGCACTTGTTGTGATTGGTAGATGTTATGATTGCAATGCATATAGGGAAGGAACCACTGCCCTGGGTAAGGGGTAGGGTCGTTATAATTGGTCAGCTAATGCTGACCGTTGCTTTGTTTACCGCTCTTGCGGTGGATGTCTAATTGTAGGTGTTGATGGGTTGAATTGAATTGAGCGGAATGAAGCCTTGCTACTTAAAGGCCCTTCAAGGCCGTGCGAAGAATTCTTGGATTTCATGTGTGGTCGGCCTGCGTGCCGATGTATGAAACTGTATATTTATAAAGAGCAACTTGTAAGGCCTTAAGGCCGTGAGCGGTTGTGTGCTGTATATATTCCTGGTTTATGTATAAATGTGGCGTTTATATATTTAGTGGACATTCATGCGGTTAAGTTAGTATAACTTAAAATACTGTGCTAGAATGTTCTGAGTTAGGATACGAGTAGATTGTGATTTGATATTCACACGTCATTCCGCCGTTTGTTTGTGAAATATGGCGTGGGGCCCTAGCCGGACCCATCGTTATATTCCATATGACAAATGGAGGCGTTACAAAGTGGTATTAGAGCCAGGTTTGAGATTTGTGTGAGGGAGAACATAATTGAACTCAAGAATGTCCACTAGGAATGTAATACATGCACATGAGGAGCGTGAGCGTGTAGTCCATGTATGTTTGTCCTTATGGAATGGATGTAACTGATGTTTTGTACATTGATAGGTAACGAGGTGTGGTGTTGGGCAGTCTGAGCCCCAGCATTCCGATGAGAGTGCAGCACCAGCTGAGGCGCCTACACATCCCTCGGCGGAGACCATCCGTGTGGTTTTTGAGACAGTGCTCGCAGTATTGCAAGCACAGCCTACTAGGCAGACAAGGCTTGCACGGGTGCCAGTACGGCTTGGTGCAATGCAAGAGCGTGTGGAGGTTGTGGTTGATGAGCAAACCGCGGATGAGCAACTGAAGCGGTTTATGGAGTTTCATCCACCTACGTTTGGTGGGACGGGTTCCCATACGCAGGCGGAAGATTGGCTCGGACGAGTAAAGAGGATCCTGACAGCAATCAGGACTGTGGAGGCACAGAAAGTGACTTTAGCCACTTTTCTACTGAAAGGAGTTGCAAGGCTTTGGTGGGACGAAGTGGAATTGCACTACTTGGCAGGTCGAGGATTGGAAGAGATGTCGATCGAAGAATTCTCACGATTATTTCTGGCCAAGTATTTGCCAATGTCGCAGCGGATTGCAATGGAAAATGAGTTCCAACGTCTGGTGCAGGGCGAGAGTGATATTGATACTTACCTGCATGAGTTTACCAGGTTGGGGCACTATACGGGGTCTACTTTCGCTGAGGAGGTGCGAAAGATGAATCGATTTTATAAGGGACTACGTGATGAATTGAGGTTGGCACTCACGAGTTTGGTGAACCAAGGCTTCCAAGCGTTAGTAGATACAGCCCGTGCGCTGGAGAAAGATTTGAAACGGGTGCAGGACAAGAAGAGCCTGGCGGTGGAGCAGCCGGAATTCGAAGTTCCACAGTCGGAACAAGCGGAGTTGAGGAGATGAGATAAGAAAAGGTTCAGGTCTGCTGAACCAACTCCTTCGACTGCTGCTTCGGGAGCAACCTATGGGCAAGGACGTATTGAGATAAGTACATGCTTTAAATATGGGAAGCAAGGACATTTATCCAACAAATGTTGGAATGGCCCTCCAAGGGGTGAGAAGAAGACGGGTCCGTCTTATGAGGAAAAGGGTAAGGCAGTGGCCGAGACATCTACAGCCCGAACGCAACCTCGACTGCATAATCTTGAATTGCAAGAGCCACAAAGCTCAATCGGTGAAGTACAGTCTCGAGTGTTTAGTTTGGAACTCCAAGACGCTATCAAACGTCTTATGAAAGATGATGCGGGTGAGCGGAAGTAAGAATGGAAGAGTGAATGGTATTACTTTGGTGATGTAACGACGTATTGTATGTAGGAATGAACAATGCGATGTTTCTGTACACCTTCGTGATCAGTCAATCAAGGTGGAATAAAGGAATGGTTCTATATATGGGGTAAATGATATGTGTATGGTGTGTTGTGTATGTATGACATTGTAATGACTTGTTTTGTGCGATGTCGTGGGGCGAGACAAGCTGCGGCCTATGAGCTCTAACCCGGATCGTTTTGCTAAGGAATGGCGTGGTTATGTTGATGGTTATAGCTGAGCAAAGTTTCGGGATGAAATTTGTTTGAAGGAGGGGAGGGTTGGAACACCCCAAATCCCAAGTTTGGGTTCAGGATGGGTGACATGGCCTGGGACACGGGCATGTCCCAGGGCGTGTCGTGCTCGGGTTGAGCAGCCTCTCAAGTGCTCGATGAAATGCACTTGAGTAGTTTTTGAGAGGGAACGCGCCCTATGACACGGGCGTGTCCAGGGGCTTGTCTGAGGCATGTTCGACGAATTTCACTCGAGTAGTTGCTCTCGATGAAATCTCGAGAGAAGGGGCACATGGCCTGTGATACGGGCGTGTCATATGGCTGTGTCCTACTCTTTCTCTACTCGATTGGGTGTCTCGAGTAGGTCCTCTATGTCTCGAGTATGGGGTGACATGGGCATATCAGCCATATGACACGGGCGTGCCATGCCCAACTACTCGAGTAGTTGTCTAGAGTAGGTATCGAGTGGGTGTCGAGAGGTAGACACAGGCGTGTCAGCGATGTGACACGGGCGTGTCAGCCATGTGACACGGGCGTGTCAGCCATGTGACACGGGCGTGTCACATGGTCGTGTCCTGTTCTGGATAAGGCGGTTCGTGCGCCGCTTAAGGGACATGGCCTGTGACACGGGCGTGTCACAAGGCATGTCAGACCCGACAGAGCCATTTCAGAGATTTTTGTAGCTGTTCATTTCCTTCCCTTGGGGATCTATTGGCCAGGATTCTCCTTGCTGCTTTAAGGCTGAAGTTGTGAAAAGAATTCTCATTTCGCTTTAGCCATCCTCTTTCTACAAGAGAGTTAGAGAGAAGGAAGAGCAAGGAGGAAGAAGGAGAAGGACCGGCTGCCGCAGGATTGTTAGAGTGCCGAATCGAGAGCCGAGTGCGGATTCGTGGAGGCAAGGCGGTGGCGATGATTTCCATCCGGCTAGTTCATGGCTCCGAAGCGATCGTCGAGGGTAACGATCTCCTTCTTGGACAAGCGAAGTCTTTTCTTTATGCATATGCATGGAATCTTCCACCAAGAGATGGAAAGCGTAAGAGATTCCTCGGTTGAGTCTGCATCTAGAGCCGGAAGTGTGTAGTACGGCATAGGCATGCTGTGTGAATCCCATTTGGATGGTTAGTCTGGATTGATGATGTTTATATTCTGAACCGGAGAAGACTCCGTGTATTGTATGGATGTGTGTGAACTGTAGAATATAAGATCCTTTTTATTGTAAGCTCTGTGTGACCTGTATGCTGATCTTAGATGCTTTGCGTAAGCTCCTTGTGGTGTGAGCGTAGTGAGCGCTATTTGCTCTGGGAGAGCGGAACATTGTGGCTAATCAGGAAGGAAAGCCGACCCGCGTCAAGTGGTGCGCTACTAACGGTTTGAGCACGGGAAAAGGCTGACCTGCCCCTGGTTCTTTTGAGAGATCGATTGGTGGCAACGCTTAGGGGGCGCGGGACAGACCCGGCTTGCTGCACCACAATGGTGGGTCGATCTGAATTGGAAATGCTCAATTTTGCCGTGAGGTTCTCACCTCTGAGTGGATTGGGCGGAATATTCCCAGCATGCGTGTTGGGGTGACTAGTACCGGCCAGCCAACATGTTAATAACCTCTCATCGGTGGTGTTGTCATGGAGTCTGGTACACCGTAAGGTGCCCTGAGTGCACGGAGCATCTGGCGGAGGCCGGCGTTTGTGATATTGTTGTGCCTGAGAGCACTTGTTGTGATTGGTAGATGTTATGATTGCAATGCATACAGGGAGGGAACCACTGCCTGGGTAAGGGGTAGGGTCGTTATAATTGGTCAGCTAATGCTAGCCGTTGCTTTGTTTTCCGCTCTTGGGGTGGATGTCTAATTGCAGGTGCTGAAGGGTTGAATTGAATTGAGCGGAATGAAGCCTTGCTGCTTAAAGGCCCTTGAAGGTCGTATGAAGAATTCTTGGATTTCATGTGTGCCCGGTCTGCGTGCCGATATATGAAACTGTATATTTGTAAAGAGCAACTTGTAAGGCCTTAAGGCCATGAGCGGTTTTGTGTTGTATACATTCCTAGTTTATATATAAATGTGGCGTTTATATATTTAGTGGACATTCATGTGGTTGAGTTCGTATAACTTAAAATATTGTGCTAGAATGCTCTGAGTTAGGATACGAGTATATCGTGATTTGATATTCCGACGTCATTCCGCTGTTTGTTTGTGAAATATGGCGTGGGGCCCCAGCCGGACCCACCGTTATATTCCATATGACGAATGGAGGCGTTACATACAGCCTCCCTGTTGGGGAGTGCACATGAGTGTTGTCCACTCTCCGACAGGGGAGACATGGGCATAACTGTTGCACCTCCCCCGGTGGGGGTTGTACAGCAGTTACCAAGGGGGGCGTCGGCCATTCGATGGCAGTGCGTCCCCCCTCCCCTCCTCGGACACTATGGTCGGCGTCTCCCGACGCTAGCAACTGATACCTCCCAAAACCACAGATGTCGTCGCGGGGCGTCCATTGTCATTGGCTTCAGCCATCGTCGTTGGCCTCCGCCATCGTCGTCGGCCTCCGCCATCGTTGTCAGACTCCGCCATCGTCACTGGACTCGATCATTGTCGCTGGCTTCGGTCATTGTCGCCAGCGTCACCCACCGCTTGCCAGCCTCCATCGTTGTTGACCTCTTCCATTGTCATCGGCCTTGCCCACCGCTTGCTGGCCTCCATCGTTGTCGACCTCCGCCATCGTCCTTGTCCTCCTCACCTCTCGCCCAGCTCCCCACCATCCAGGTGGCCTCCTCCACTCTTCGTCCTCAGCCGCTGGCCGGATTCCTTCGCCTGCTGGCCCCCGCCGGCCGGATTCTTAGCCACCGCCAAATACTCCATCGTTCAATCACTCCCGCGCAATCTCCATCATTTGATTGACGCATAACTACCCTGTAAATACCCATTGTGGTGGGTTCCCATAGCAAACAATAATGATCAGGTTTCTAAATGTAATTCTCCTAAAATTATACGCAGTCTGGAAATAATAATTATGGTGGTTATTGTCTGAGAAAAACCAAGTAACCACAATAGCCACTCATGATGTCTATAAATATAGTCACATACCCTCCTTCATTTCCACCTTTTCTCTCCCCGGAATTCCTCCTATGAGTTTCTCTCTCCTCTCATATATTTCCTACGAGTTTTTTTGGCCTCTCCTATTTTTCCCACGATCATTCTCTCTCCTTCTCCTTGTGCGCGCTCCCCTTATGTTCGTCCCTCTGTGTGCATGTCCTTCCGTGCGTACATTCCTCCTTGCGCACGTTACTTCTTGCTTGCGTCCCTCTATGTGCATGCTCCTCCTTGCGCTCTCTTACGCGCGCCTCCCCCGTTGCACGCACTTGCACGGGCCTCCACCTTACGTGATCTAGCGGGTGCCTCTGCCTTACGCGCTCTAACGGGCGCCTCTCCCTTGTGTGCTCTTATGCACGCCTCACCCGTTGGGCACTCATGCACGCGCCTCCTCCTTGCGGGCCCTTGCGCGCGTCTTCTCTTTGCGCACTCTTGCGCGCGCCTCCTCCTTGAGCACGCCTCTGTGCCCTCTTTTCTCATGACCGCTCCAAGCGTACCTCCGAGCGGCCCGCTCTCAAGACCGCTCCAAACGCGCCCCCGCGTACTCAGTATCAAGCACTCTGTGTACTCAGCAACAAGCACTCCGTGCACTCAAAAACAAGCGTTCCGCCCACCAAAAAGACCAGCACTCTGACCTCCTCTGCACGCAGCAAGAGGCAAGCCGTAGAGACCAAGGTATGCAGAGCACACCTCTCCATCCTTCAAGCAACAGTTGAAGACTCCAGAGCACTCTGAGCACCGCGTTCCCTTCTACAGCACCCAAAAGACTTGCCTCCGCAAGCGTTGGCTTGTCACCCTCCGAGCAACTCACTCTGTTTCTCTCCCAATAATGGTAACGTGGAGCGTCTTGTCGCCCACGCTTTCTCTTCAAAGCATTATACAACAATCAACTGATAGTGGAAGTTTGGTCGGCACAGCTCCGGCCACGTGGTTTTTCACCTCTTTCCGGGATTTTCCACGTTAAAAAAACTCTCTTGGCAGTTATCTCCCCAACATTGACTGTTTGCGCGCTCGACCGCTCTCCCTCTAAAACGGTCCAATTTAATCTGATTTACCAGATCCTCAAGCGATCCGCAACAAGAAACAAGCTTGTTGTTCTGATGGACATCGTCACATCAAGCTGTGATTACATAGATGACTCAACATGTAGATTATACCTTCCTGGAAATGCAGATATGAGAGATATCTCTGCAGCTTTTGAAGTCATCCAGGTGGGCGGTGTGCATTTTGATGATAACAGTGGGAACAAAGATAGTGATGATGGCAGTCTCGGAATTAAGGAAATTGGGATAAAGATTCTCAGTGTTACAACTGTTTTAGGATTCTAGAGGGATGATAATCGATGGAGTTCCGAAGCAATTGACGGGCATTGGAATTCAACTGCATTTCTAAGTTTCTAACTAAGGCTCCGTTTGGCAGGGTGATGGTTGTCATGAACATAAGAGTTAAATTATCATTTTTTAACATTCACCTAAGGTACTTCATCCAATTTTATGTTCAAACAGATAATGTTTGGTAAGTAATTCTTAACGAATGTCGGTTTAACCCATGCGTTTACGAACGCCGTCACCGCGCCAAACGGAGCCTCAATATGTAGAGCTGCAGGAAAAAACATGTAATACACTACGACCGGGGATCATAGTTGCGGAAAAAACCTATAATTCACCACGACAAACAAGACTTTTGAAGAGTGAGCGTCTGGAAACAAAAAGAAATGGCTTGGATCGGTTGCTCTATGATTCGAAATCAGAGGAAATGATTGGATAGGTGGCAAGAAGGCTTATGGAGGGGCTCCGGCAACGATTCGGGCTTTTCCAGTAAGCGGCGGTGTGAAATGTGGGAATATGTTTGCAGGGAGTCGCGCGTTAGGGAAGAACGGGAGGGAGGGACAAAGTTAGAGGTGCAAATTTGGCCTGTTCCCGATTGCCTGGCCTGGGTCTGCCCAGGTCTGAGCCCGATTAAGCCTAGGTCTGGTTAGTCCTGGGACAGGCCTAAGGTGGCCCACCAGGCACCATATTTGGCCAAGGCCCAGCCTAGTGCCTAGATCGGGTCAGGCCCAATCCTTCCCGGGCCCGGAGCCCATTTGTTGAGCGCTTACTGGGCATCGCCCAGCATAAAATTATTGAGCGGCCCAGCAATTAATTGGTGGGCGTGCGCCCAGCATTAAAATTGTTGGGCAGCGCTCAGCAATTTAAATTGTTGGGCAGGCGCTGCCCAACAATTTATTGCTCGGTGGCCACACCCAGCATTTTAATGTTGGACGTGTCCATGCCCAACATTTATTCGGCTTGCCTGGGCCCGATTTTGTTGGATCGGGCTGGCCGCCTTTTATTAGTGAGGCCTGGGCTTAGCAAGGTTTAAGCAGGGCGAGCTAGACGAGGGCCATGCATCAAAAATCTCGGGCCCAGGGGGCTCGAGCTTGACCTTGGCCCACGGGGCTCTATTTGTACACCTAGGCGAAGTACTCGAGTTATTGGGAGGCGGCAACACTTCAAGCCGTTCGAGGCGGCGGTGGCTGAACTGCTGTTCGAGGCGGCAGCGAGCGGATTGGCAAGTTAAGGCCGAGCCAGAGAGGAGGGGCAATGTGATCAGGCTTCAAATGAGAGTGGCAATTAGAGGATATCTGTTTGGTTAAAATCTATATAGAATTTAAGATTTTGGAACTGCAAATTGCTATTATGAGCCTGTAAATATTAACGCTCTTACTATATTGTCAATAATTAAAAATGGCTTAATATAAAATGTATATAATAAATACATTATTTTATGTATTTAAAGATGAACTTTAAGATCATATATTTGGTCATTTTCTAATGCAGTTTATTATTTATACACTTTCATATATTTTTTTTGAATCTAATATTTCTTCCATCTTTGTCAAGTTAATGAATAATGAGAATAATTTATCTTCCAACGGCTCATCCTAATTGTGCTCAGCGGCGGATTCTTGTATGGGCACACCCGGGCACATGCCCGGGTCTAAATAATCGTGGTTTATTACATGCGGGTTGTATTTTTATAGAATAGACTGTGATTTATATATAAACAGCAGTATATACTAGAATAGACTGCGGTTTATATAAACCGCAGTATATTCTACCTGAATCCTAATATAAACTGCGGGCGGTTATATATAAACCGCGGGCGGTTTATATATAAACCGCGGGCGGTTTATATATAAACCGCGGGCGGTTTATATTTAAACCGCGGGCGGTTTATATTTAAACCGCGGGCGGTTTATATTTAAACCGCGGGCGGTTTATATTTAAACCGCGGGCGGTTTATATTTAAACCGCGGGCGGTTTATATTTAAACCGCGGGCGGTTCTACCTTAACCCTAGTATAGACTGCGGTTTATATATAAACCGCAGTCTACTCTACCAGAACCCTAGTATAGGCTGCGGTTTATATATAAACTGATGTCTATTATATAAACCGTGAGTATATAAACTGCAAGTTGTAGGGAAGAACTTCAGTCTGAAAAAGACGCCGGCCTGCCCTAACTAAAATATTTTCCTCATTTTTGCTCCTCATCTCCTGAGCCCTGATTTCTGTCTTCTGAAATTTGTTCCAGAATCCGACTTCTGAAATATGAAATCTGCACTAATTAAGGAAGAACTGAAGAAGACGGTCTGCCCTGTCTTCTGAAATTTGTTCAAGAATCTGAAATCTCACATTCTGAGAGGTAATCTTCATACTATTTTTTTTATTTAATTTAAGAGGATAGGCATTGTTTCTTATTTGCTTATAAATTTCATTTAATAGGGATTCAATTGTTCTTGTGAGTTACGATGGATAAGTTTTTGACAAAATCAGTAGCAAAAAACTGAGTGTAAAAGGACTCGAATTGAGTTTAACTTAGAGGACTTACCCATAGTGTACAACCCCGTATCCGGTCAAGTGGGATCCTCCCCTATTAGCGGGCCAGAGGCGTGATATGCGCGACGTTGTGGTACAGCCCTGTTCGAGGACGTACGAGCACTCGTGCCTACGCGTAAAGGTTTTATTTATAAAGATTTTTTAAATATACATTTGATATATTAATATTATAATATATTATTATTATATTTATTAATATCATAATATATATTTTATATATACATACATATAAAGGAAAAAAGAAAGGAGGCAAGAAGGGGGGCATCGGGTTCAGGGGAAAGAGAATAAAGGCAAGAGGAGTCAACCCTAGCAAGGGATCAGGTTTTGTTGAAAGAAAGAAGGGCAGCCGCTGTCCCCCCCCCCCCCCCCCCCCCCCACATTCTCTTGATCTTCCTCTCGCCCCCATTCTCGCTCGGTGAAATCAGAAGGAAGCCCGCGCCGTGCTTCTCCTCCATCCTCATCGTCGTCGTCTAAACCGAGCCTCGGCTCTCTCTCCCGTCGCCGCCTGAGCAAAGAGCAGGCCCGAGCCTCGGCTCTCTCTCCCACCGCCGCCGCCTAGGGCAAAGGCATCGGGATTCATCTCTCCCAGCAAGGGGCCCGACCACCAACAAAAAATGAAGAGGAAGATGGGGATTTCTTTCTCCTCCCAGCAAGGGGCTCAGCCACCAAGGAAAAATGAAGAGGAAGACGGGGATTTCTTCTCTCCCAACAGGGCTCGGTCAAAGAAGGCATCGGGATTTTATCCCCCAAGAGGGATCGAGATTACAACTAGAGCAAGGCTCGGCCTGGAGTGGAGATCGGCCACCGTCGCAACCACTCAAGACTAAGCTAGCCAGGAGCTCCTCTCTCAGCACCGCCGTCAAACACGCGTCAATGGTAACGAAGTTTCTTCTTGGGCAGGTGAAGCGCTCAATTATCATATTTGCATGGAAGCTCCTCTCCACCGACGAGTGGGGGAAGGGTGCTCTCCGACGGGTTGATGTGTACATCCCCGCAGTAAATTGCATTAGCACCCGGAAGCGTGACTACAGATTTAGGCATGCTGTATGAAGCCCATCCGGACGTGTGAGCCGGATTGGTGATGTTCTGGGGTTCCCGGAGAAGACTCCGTGGAAGTTGTATATCATCCGTTTGTAGGGAATAAATGTCATAGCCCCGAAAAAGGGTTGAGTGTCATATAACTGGTTTGCTTTTAGTCGGCTGATGCTTTGTTTGCGGCCACTTGTTGAGACGTGTGCGTACAGGTGTTGTAGTACCAAGCAGGGAGTAGCGGGCTTAAGCCCAAGCTTGTGTCGGCCCACGAAGGACTATTTTCGCTTATATTGTCTGTCTGTGTGCCAAAGTATGGAATTCATATTCCTGTAATTATTTATAATGCCTGTGACGCCTTGTGTATGTTGTTTATTCTTCTTCGTATTAGGTGGGTGGTGTTCTCGTGAGCCGCTCGCCCCGTGGGAGCCCTGATGTATAGTTGTCGGGAAGCCCCTGATGGCCTGTTGACAGCCTTTTAGGACAGCGGAGTCGCGCTGCTTGCAGCCCAGTTGGAGCTGCGTAAAGAAGAGTTGCCCGGCGAGATTGCGCCATTGGTAGGGCGGGTGAGGAGTATTTTGTGTAGACCCAAGGAGACACATCTGGATAGGAGAGAGTTGGTCTTGAGATCCTCCTTAGATGTTCCGGTCGGCCAAGAGCGCCCTCCGAAGGTGTCTTAGCTTAGTCTTTGGCTTGGGAGTGGAAGAGTTTATTAGTCTTCCGGGTATGCGGTGGGACCTCCACGCTGAGACCTTGGGTATGTCCCTTATGTTCCTAGTCTAGTGCCTAGATCGTTCGCTTGAGGGTAGTAGGTGCGCAGTCACCCCTCTTTTGGGACCCCGAACTCCACAGAGGTCATATTTGGCTTCAACATTATGGTGCGGTGAGCGTGGAGAGTGACTAGCACAAAAAAACTCAGTCGAACGTCATGGCTATAGAAGAGGAACCAGGTAACGACCAGGGTCATGTGATGAAAGAAATCCCCATCAAAGAGAGAGTGGCACGGCCCCAGGTAGACCCGCTGTGTAGGCTCTCCCTATCTGGGAGGTCCGAAGGCTCGACTGTGGGGGAGAGGTCCTGGTTCTTGGTTTTGCACTACCCCGAGCGTGGCTCGGCCCCATGTAGACCCGCTGTACAGGCTCTCATTAGCTGGCAGGTCCGAAGACTCGTCTGTGCGGGAGAGGTCCTGGTTCTTGGTTCTGCACTACCTCGAGCGCGGCTCGGCCCCAGGTAGACCCGTTGCGCAGGCTCTCACTAGCTGGCAGGTCCGAAGGCTCTCCTGTGGGGGAGAGGTCCTGGTTCTTGGTTCTGCACTACCCCGAGCACGGCTCGGCCCCAGGTAGACCCGCTGCGCAGGCTCTCATTAGCTGGCAGGTCTGAAGGCTCGCCTGTGGGGGAGAGGTCCTGGTTCTTGGTTTTGCACTACCCCGAGCGCGGCTCGGCCCCAGGTAGACCCGCTACACAGGCTCTCACTAGCTGGCAGGTCCGAAGGCTCGCCTGTGGGGGAGAGGTCCTGGTTCTTGGTTCTGCACTACCCCGAGCGTGGCTCGGCCCCAAGTAGACCTACTGCGCAGGCTCTCACTAGCTGGCAGGTCTGAAGACTCACCTGTGGCGGAGAGGTCCTGGTTCTTGGTTCTGCACTACCCCGAGCGCGGCTCGGCCCCAGGTATACCCGTTGCGCAGGCTCTCACTAGCTGGCAGATCCGAAGGCTCGCTTGTGGGGAAGAGGTCCTGGTTCTTGGTTCTGCACTACCCCGAGCTCGGCTCGGCCCCAGGTAGACCTGCTGCGCAGGCTCTCATCTAGCTAGCAGGTCTGTAGGCTCGCCTTTGGGGGTAAGGGTCCCCGAGTGCTGCTTGGCCCCGGGTAGACTCGCTGCTCAGGCTCTCATTAGCTGGGCAGGGTGGTAGGCACAACTGGGGGGGAAAGGATTAGCTCCGCGTGTTCAACACATTACAAAAATATATGGTTTTGTTGTTTCACAATATCTTGAGAAATTATGTACTTATTATAAGTAATGTTATAAGGGCAATTCAATAGCAGGGAGCATTTTCAGGTATCGAGTGGTTCAGAAAGATCAAAAGGGGCATGGAGAGATTAGTGTTCTAAGTGCAGTTTTCAGTTTCCCTCAAAATTATTCTTTGGGTCGGCTCCCACTCGCCAGATACTTGGAGTTGGACATTTCTTTCCGAGCTTGTGTCAACCTCGAAAAGAGCAGGGATTGTATACAAACCCGTATCCGGCCAAGTGGGACCCTCCCCAATTAGCGGGTCAGAGGCGTGATATGAGTGACGTTGTGGTACAGCCCCGTTCGAGGACGTACGAGCACTCGTGCTTACGCGTGGAGGTTTTATTTGTAAAGATTTTTTAAATATATATTTGATATATTAATATTATAATATATTAATATTATATTTATTAATATCATAATATATATTTTATATATACATACAAATAAAGGAAAAAAGAAAGGAGGCAAGCAGGGGGCGCACCGGTCCAGGGGAAAGAGAATAAAGGCAAGAGGAGTCAACCCTAGCAAGGGATCGGGTTTTGTTGAAAGAAAGAAGGGCAGTCGTTGTCCCCACCCCCCATTCTCTCGATCTTCCTCTCGCCCCCATTCTCGCTCGGCGAAATCAGAAGGAAGCCCGCGCCATGCTTCTCCTCCATCCTCATCGCCGCCATCTGGACCGAGCCTCGGCTCTCTCTCCCGTCGCCGCCTGAGCAAAGAGCGGGCCTCGGCTCTCTCTCCCACCGCCGCCGCCTATGGCAAAGGCATCAATATTCATCTCTCCCAGTAAGGGGCCCGTCCACCAAGAAAAAATGAAGAGGAAGATGGAGATTTCTTTCTCCTCCCAGCAAGGGGCTCAGCCACCAAGGAAAAATGAAGAGGAAGACGGGGATTTCTTCTCCCAACAGGGCTCGGTCAAAGAAGGCATCGGGATCTTATCCCCCAAGAGGGATCGAGATTACAACTAGAGCAAGGCTCGGCCTGGAGTGGAGATCGTCCACCGTCGCAACCACTCAGGACTAAGCTAGCCAAGAGCTCCTCTCCCGGCACCGCCGCCAAACAAGCGTCAAGGGTAACAAAATTTCTTCTTGGGCAGGTGAAGCCCTCAATTATCATATTTGCATGGAAGCTCCTCTCCACCAACGAGTGGGGGAAGGGTGCTCTACGACGGGTTGATGTGTACATCCCCGCAATAAATTACATTAGCACTCGGAAGCGTGAGTACGGATTTAGGCATGTTGTGTGAAGCCCATCCGGACATGTGAGCCGGATTGGTGATGTTCTGGGGTTCCCGGAGAAGACTCCGTGGAAGTTGTATATCATCCGTTTGCAGGGAATAAATGTCATAGCCCTGAAAAAGGGTTGAGTTCCATATAACTGGTTTGCTTTTAGTCGGTTGATGCTTAGTTTGCCGCCACTTGTTGAGACGTGGGCGTACAGGTGTTGCAGTACCAAGCGGGGAGTAGCGGGCTTAAGCCCAAGCTTGTGTCGGCCCAGGAAGGCCTATTTTCACTTATATTGCTGGTCTGCATGTCGAAGTATGGAATTCATATTCCTGTAATTATTTATAATGTCTGTGACGCCTTGTGTATGTTGTTTATTCTTCTTCGTATTAGGCGTCCAGTGTTCTCGTGAGCCGCTCGCCCCGTGGGAGCCCCGAGGTATAGTTGCCGGGAAGCCCCTAATGGCCTGTTGACAGCCTTGTAGGACAGCGGAGTCGTGCTTCTTGCAGCCCAGTTGGAGCTGCGTAAAGAAGAGTTGCTCGGGGAGATTGCGCCATTAGTAGGGCGGGTGAGGAGCATTTTGTGTAGACCCAAGGAGATATATCTGGATAGGAGAGAGTTGGTCTTGAGATCCTCCTTAGATGTTCTGGTCGGCCAAGAGCACCCTCCGAAGGTGTCTTAGCTCAGTCTTTGGCTTGGGAGGGGAAGAGTTTGTTAGTCTTCCGGGTATGTGGTGGGACCTCCACGCTGATACCATGGGTCTGTCCCTTATGCTCCTAGTCTAGTACCTAGATCATTTGCTTGAGGGTAGTAGGTGCGCGGTCACCCCTCTTTTAGGACCCCGAACTCCACAGAGGTCATATTTGGCTTCAACACATAGATCCAGGGTTTGCGGCAACTGATATCAAGTTATGAGGTCAATATTCAAGATTCTGTGAGAAGTGTAAGAAATGAGCGAGAAAACAAACAATAGGTTGTTAAGGGCAAATTTTATTGCTCCAAAAAGGTAATCATTACATAGGTATGCCCCCTTATTTATATAAATCGGGGAAGATGAAAAAATACAATAATCAATGTGTGACTAAAAACAAACCGAGCGGCCTACGCGGTTTGACACGGTCAAACTGCCCACTATACAACAACTAATAAAACAACAAGCAGCAACTAGGAAAGTCGCTTATCTGCTCTAGGAAAGACCGCTGACATGGGAAGTCATACCGCAATTGTAGGTTGCCACCAGACCATAGTTGCGGCTACCCACCAGATCGCAGTTGCTGCAAGCTATCGGACTGTACTCGCGGGTTGCCACCAGAACGCAGTTACAGTTAACCACATGTCCACTGCTGCGGCTTCAACCAGACCACTGCAGATTCAATCAGACCGCTGCTGCTTCATCCAGACTGTTATGGCTATTATATGTCAGATTGTTGCGGCTTCATACAGACCGTTGCGGCTATCCGATATCCCACTACCGCAGCTTACTGCTAGACTGCTGTGGTTTCCTTCAGACCGCCACTGCTACTCCTGCCCGCAAGCTGAGGTTCACCACCAGACCGTTGGACCAAATTGTCAGGTCGCTAAGACCAGTAGACCGCTACGGTTAGACATAAGTCCGCCCGGTCTCCACTAGCTCCAACACTCCCCCTCAAGCTGGAGCATATATATCCACCATGCCCAGCTTGCTACAAACCTCCTCAAAAGAATTAATCGGTTTGGTGAAAAAATCATCTAGTTCTTTCTTTGAGGTAACAAATGGTGTGTAGATCTGATTCTTCAAAATCTCATCTCTAATGAAATGACAATCCACCTCGATATGCTTTGTTCTCTTATGAAAAACTGGATTTCGTGAAATACATATAGTTGTTTTATTATCACAGAACATAGGTAGGGGATTATCATAAAACTCTCTCACATCAAGTAAGAGTGTTTGTATCCACTTTAACTGACAAGCAGTCTAAGCCATGCTTCTATATTCAGCTTCTGCACTTGACCGTGCAACTACAGCCTGTTTCTTGCTCTTCTAGCTGACAAGGTTACCTCCAACGAAAGTGTAGAAGCCAGATGTAGACCTCCTGTCTTCATTATTATCTGCGTAGCTAACATCAGAATAAGCTTCAACCTTCAAATGTCCTCTTTTCTGAAATAAGAGCCATTTTTCTGATGCACCTTTTATATACTCTAAAATCTTTAGAGCTGACTGCAGATGACATTCTCTGGGGACTTGCATAAACTGACCCACTTTCCCAACTGCATAACAAATATCTGGTCTTGTAATTGTCAGATAAAGGAGTTTACCCACAAGATGCCTGTATCTGGTAACATCTTCAAGAATAGGAGAATTTTCATTTCAGCAATTATCATCTCCAACAGTTATAGGAGTCCAAGTGGGTTTAGCACCAAGAAGGCATATCTCTTTCAAGAGATCTAAAGCATACTTCTGCTGTGAAAGAACAATAGAACTAGATTTTCGAGATATCTCAATCTCCAGAAAATACTTATGAGACCTCATATCCTTGATAACAAAATGTTGAAGCAGATGCTTCTTTGTCACGTTAATACCATTTCTATCATCCCCCGTAAGAAGAATGTCATCCACACAAACTACAAGAATAACTAGACTAGCCGAGGATTTGCGGATGAACAAAGAATGATTTGCAGCACAACAAGAGAACCCAATCACAGAAATAACTTCATTAAAACTTGTCAAACCAGGCTCTGGGACTTTGCTTAAGACCGTAGATTGTCTTTCGCAGCTTACAGACCTGAGACTCCTCCTGAGCAACATACCCAGGAGTTTGCTTCATATAGAAAGTTTCGTGTAAATCACCATAAAGAAAAGCATTCTTCACATCTAGCTGAGACATTTCCCAGTCTTAGTTGACGGCCACAGAAAAGAGCACGCGGATCGTAGTAATCTGTACCACAGGAGAGAAAGTATCAAAGAAATACACACCATAAGTCTATATAAAATCCTTGGCAATAAATTGGGCCTTGTAACGATCAATTGATCCATCAGGTAGAAAATTTTTGACAAAGACCCAGTGACAGCCCACAATATCTGCACCTAGATGTGTAGGAACAAGATTCCAAGTATACCGTTCAGTAAGAGTACGCATCTCTTCTGTAACAGCCCAATTTTTTCAGCAGGAAAAATTTTGGGTGACGCGGCCTGGGACACGGGCGTGTCCCAGGGCGTGTCCTGCTCGGGTGCAGAGTCGTGTCGAGATCGACGAAAGTCGTTCGACGGAAAGTGTTTGGGTGTTCACACCCTAGATCACGGGCATGACAGAGGGCATGTTCCGCTCAGGTTCGGCGTCAGGTCGACGAAATGCTGTGCTCGACGAATTGAGCTCGACGATTTAGCAACGTCTTCGTGGGCTGGCACATCGTCGAACAGAAATCGTCGAACGCTGGGGAAATCGTCGAACGCGCGGAATCGTCGAACGGAGATCGTCGAGCGCTGGGCCAATTCTACGATCGCTGCCCGATCATCGAACGGATATCGTCGAACATGCGGAATCGTGGAGCAGAAATCGTCGAATGCGTTGTTTGACGATCGCTGGCGGGCTCGACGATCGCTGGAGAGCTCGACGATCGCTGCCTGATCGTCGAGCGCAGATCTGGGTCACGGGCGTGACTTGGCTGACATGGGGCATGTCTCGTGGCGGTAACCTATTTTGGGGATAAGGCGGGTTGAGCACCGCTTTGAGGACACGGCCTGTGACACGGGCGTGTCACAGGGCGTGTCGGATGCGAAAATCGGTTTTCCAGATTTTTCGTAGCCGTCCATTTTTCTCAGCCTGGATCCAAGGGTTGAGCTTCTTTCCTGCTTCCTTAAGGCCGAAAACAGAGAACGTATTCTCATTTTTGTTTTTGCCTCCACCAAAAGGTGGCTGATTTTGGGAGTCTTTTGGGTGATTCATGGAATCCCCTTTTGTTGGCATATAGATCCAGAAATGGAGTACGGAATAGGCATGCTGTGTGAAGCCCATCTGGACAGGTTAGTCTGTATTGGTGATGTTGCATACGAACCGGAGAAGACTCCGTGATAAACGTGTAGTTTAAGGAGTCAACGAGTTATGCCTGTGAAAGGTAGTAGCAGGAAGTACTGGAGTGGAAGTCCAGGAAATATCCGTATTATGCTTATGCTCTTGGGTCGTACCTGTGAATGAGTAACAGGAAGTACTGGTGTGACCAGGAAAGGCCCTTTGTGATGCTTGATGTCGTAGGTGGTACCTGTGAAGAGAGTAACAGGAAGTACTGGTGTGCCCAGGAAAGACCCCTGACATTTGTGATATTGCGGTGTCGTACCTGTGAACGAGTAACAGGAAGTACTGGTGTGCCCAGGAAAGACCCGCTGATGTTGTGATATGAATGGGTGTAATAGAAATACATAGGTTTGAATGCCAAGAACAGGATTGGTGAGACCGACCCGTGCCTTTGATTAAGCCGCGAGTACGCCGTACTCGGTGAAGGCAAGGCGATTTGAGCAGCGGGGGGTGGAGGATCTGACCTGCGTTATGTCCGTCCGACGTGGACCAGAAGGTGTGGTCTGTTGGAGCACATAGCGAGAGTCTTAGGCTTGCATGCCATGATATAATGGGCGGCTATGGGCCATCCTGGTGTTTTAAGACTAGAACTCCGGCTGCACGCCATGGAGTAAATGCTCAAGAGAGTTGTCATTGGGTTGTGGCCCTGATACTGTGGTGGGAAACTGGTTCGCCGGTACACCAAGAATGTTCCCTGAGTGCACGGATCGTCAGGCTGGGTGGCTGACGATTGTGATGGCATGTGTGTGCATGAGAGCACATTTGTATGCATTATATACATGCTTGTGAATTCTATGCCTGCAGGGAAGAATACTGCTGCCCCGGAAAAGGGGTAGGGTTATTATAATTTGGTTAGCTGAATGCTGACCATTGCTTCTGTTTGCCACCATTGGGTGGATTGTCCCTGTACAGGTACTGGAGAGCCAAGCGGGATGCATAAAGGTTGATGTCCCTGCTGCTGTTGCTGCTGCTACTGCTAGCCCTCGAAGGCTATTCAGAATGAATGTTGTGTTTTCTTTTTATGTGTCCGGCCTGCGTGCCAATGTTTAGGCCACTGTTTGAAAGTCATGTAAGGCCATAAGGCCAACTTTTGTGTTGTTGTAAGACATTCATATTCGATATATACAATGTGGAGTTGTTTTATGTTGGACATTCAAGTGTGGAGTTCAAGTGTTAGTATAGGCTTCTGCTAGAATGCAATGTGTTAAGGTGCGTTGCGCTACTCTGGTATCATCCCGTAACTTTTCCCCATGTTTTGTGATATATGCTGTGGGGCCCCGGTTGTACCTTCTAGTATATATCATATGAACGGATGGGGTTGTTACATTTTTGGTATCAGCTGTCTCGGTCTTTTCCTCTCGAAGTCGTGGTCGACTTATTTTGTGGGGTGGCGAGCACGTGTTTGAGCAAACTAAGTTATACGATTGAACTCCTGAATGTCCATGATAGGAATGCAAATTTATGTGTTTGAGGAACCTGCGTGTTCCTATTTTGTGTTGTTTGCTTGTGTAAGGCCGCTAATGTGTGTGTCTTGTCCACCTTTAGGTGACACAGAGTGGAGCTGGGCAGTCAGAGCCCCAGCATTCTGATGAAAGTACGGCACCAGCCGTGGTGCCTACACCTCCACCGTCTGCGGACATGTGCGTTTAGTTGCAGAGGCTTTGTTTGCCATGATCCAAGTCCAACCACTTAGGCAGGAACAATCGACTGTGAGGCCAGAACAGGTGGCGGCAAGGCCTGAACCTGTAGTGGATGTGGCTCCTCGAGCAGCTGAGAAGCAGTTGATGTGGTTTATGAGTTTCCATCCGCCTAATTTTTCGGGTGCGGGAACTCCTACGCAGGCTGAGGATTGGCTATCGCGCGTCAAGCGAATCATGACGGCGATTGGATCGGATGAGCATCCGAAAGTCACCTTAGCTACCTTCCTGCTAGAAGGAGAAGCTAGATTGTGGTGAGATGAGATGGAGTTGCATCACTTGGCGGGTCGACCCTTAACACAAGTATCGATGGAAGAATTCTCCCGACTCTTCCTAGCAAAGCACGTTCCTGCGGCTCAACAGATAGCCATGGAAAATGAATTCCAAAGGCTAACGCAAGGTGATGGCCGTGTTGATGCGTACCTGCATGAGTTTACATGCTTGGGGCGGTATGCGGGTTCTATTTTTGTTGATGAGCAGAGGAAGACAAATAGGTTCTATGAAGGACTGCGGGACGAGTTGAGGTTCCTGGTTTCTAGTTCTGTGAACCAAGGCTTCTAGGCATTGGTTGACACTACGAGCGCGCTGGAAAAGATATGAAGAGGGTGCAGGGGAAGTGAGCTTTGGCTGTGACGCAACCGGAGTGGAAGGTGCCCCGACCTGGGAAACCATTTTATAAGAAGAAATGGGGCAAGAAGTCCAAGACAAGTGGACAAGCTCTTTCATCAGTTGCATGGGAATCATCCATATAGGAATCATCTAAGAGAGTGAAGGATGGAATGGATATGGGGGATGAAATTGAGATGGAGATGGTGGATGTGATAATTGTTGAGGGAATAGTAGGTGGGGAAGGTGGAGATGAGGAGGCAGACAGTTCTTCTAATGGGGCAGGTGCCTGAGGGGAAGTGATTGGATCAGTCCTAGTGCCTGAAGATGAGTTGACTGCAGAGGCTCTGCTTGGATTTGCAATTTGCCTGTCTCATTTGCCAAAGAGGGCACAGGTTAACCTCTTAGAGGCATTGATATGCATCCCATTTGAAACAAGCAGCTCAGGGCATCTGCTATGAAGAAATAGCCCTAGAATCCTTCCAAAGTTGACAAAGTTCTTATTCACTTTCTTCTTAATTAGATCAAAGAAAACTTCTCCCCAATTCAGCTGTTTCTTATCCACCAAAGCACCCATTAAACAGAATTGATACCTGGATATGGTATCATGGGCAGAATGTTTTGCTAACAGGACCTTTCCAACAACATCTGCTAGAAACCTGTATTCCACTGACAGATTTTTCTTAAGCAGCTTGTTAGGGTTTGTTGCTGAATGACCCATCTTGTCAAGCATACTTGCAAACTCTTCTCCAGACAACTCAAGAGAATCTTGACCAGTACTTAATTGAAAAATTTCTGTTAATATAGCAGGAGTAAGAGATACCTGATTTCCTGATATAGTTCCAATCACTGTATTTTGATCTTGAGTGTGAGTAGTATACACCCATTCCTTGATTTCATCTGCAACCAGTTTTATCCTTGTGGTCATTATGTGTACTAGCTGTTGATCTTTAAATAAATCCAGAATATCCTTAAAAATCTGATCACTGTTTTCAAATGAGTCAATATCGATATCGAATCCAGTGTCGAATTCCATTGCTGCCAAAACTGCAACAGAAACGACCATTTTTCCCTGCAAAAATGAACAAACAAAAGACCAAGTGTAGAAAAGTTTGGAGGGAAAGGGAAATCCTGCAGAGAGTATGAAAGCGCAAAGGGAGAACGACGGCCGAAAAATGAATTTTATATTAGGGTTCGACGCAGAAAAGGAAAGATCGTTGAACTCCGTTCGACGATCTGGGCTTCTAAAGGAATCTGAAAGGTCTTCAACATCCTCGATCTCCGTTCGACGATATTAGAGAGCGCCGAGCTCCGTTCGACGATCACTGATCGGAAGAAGATAGCTTAGCACTATTTGGAAAGCGCTGAACTTCGGTCGACGATTTCTAAGAACGTCGATCTCCGTTTGACGATCTTTGGGAAAAACGTCGAGTGCAGGTCAGAGACCAGAAACAACCTATAGACACTAGAAAAATCAAATTGTTTGCCTAGTCTTGGTCAATTTTAGAGTTTAAAATCTTGAAGCCTATTTTAAGCTTCCTCCATCTAACATTCCTAACTGATTCAGGAAGAATGTATGTTTCTTTTCATCCAATGGTTTGGTGAAAATATCTCTCCTTTGCAAGTCAGTTGGGATATATTGAGGTTCAATTTTATGTTTCTCAACATTGTCCCTTAAAAAGTGATGCCTAATTTTTATATGTTTTGTCCTACTATAGAGGACTTGATTTTGTGCTATAAAAATAGCACTAGTGTTATCACAAAAAATTTTTGACTTCTCTAAGTTGTAGCCATAGTCTAGGATATGATTTTGAATCCACAGGATCTGTGAGCAACAACTACCTGCTGCCATATATTCAGCTTCAGCAGTTGATGTGGACACAGATGTGTGTTTCTTGCAAAACCAGGAGACAAGTCTGTCACCAAGAAACTGGCAAGTTCCACTGGTGATTTTCCTGTCTATTCTGCATCCAGCATAATCAGCATCTGAAAATCCATTTAAGTCAAATGCTGAGTCTTTTGGATACCAGAGACCTAGATTTGGACAACTTTTCACATACCTAAGAATCCTTTTTACTAAGGTTAAGTGTGACTCTCTAGGGCTCACTTGGAATCTAGCACATATGCATGTAGCAAACATTATGTCAAGTCTACTAGCTGTAAGGTACAATAAAGAGCCAATCATTGCTCTATATGTTGTCTGATCAACAGGTTTCCCATGTTCATCAGCATCTAATACAGCATTAGTAGGCATAGGTGTTTTCATACATGATGCTTCAGACATACCAAATTTCTTAACCAGTTCTTTTGCATACTTTGTTTGAGAGTTGAATATGCCTTCAGCATGTTGTTTGACTTGCAATCCTAGAAAGAATGAAAGCTCACCCATGCTACTCATTTCAAATTTAGAATGCATTAGGTTGGAAAACCTTTTGCACAGATTTGAATCAGTAGAACCAAAGATAATGTCATCTACATAGATTTGTACTAGTAAGGTATTGGACTTATGGGTTCTAATAAAAACAGTTTGGTCTACTCTACCCCTTATAAAATCATTTTTCAGTAGAAAGCATGCTAGGGTCTCATACCATGCTCTAGGAGCTTGCTTTAGACCATATAATGCTTTATGCAATTTGAAAACATAATCAGGATGAGTTGGAGAAATAAAACCTGGGGGTTGTCTAACATAGACTTCTTCCTTGATGTCTCCATTGAGAAAAGCACTCTTTACATCCATTTGATATACTTTGAATCCTTTGTGTGCTGCATAAGCTAAGAAGATTCTTATGGCCTCTAGCCTTGCAACTGGTGCAAAGGTCTGGTCATAGTCTATCCCTTCTTCTTGAGAGTATCATTGAGCAACTAGCTTTGCCCTGTTCCTTATAATAACTCCTTGATCATCCAATTTGTCTCTGAACACCCATTTTGTTCCAACAATGGAGTGATCCTTTAGCCTTGGCACTAGTTCCCAAACTTTGTTCCTTTCAAATTGATGTAATTCCTCTTGCATTGCAATGATCCAGTGTGGATCTTGTTCTACATCTTGAATGGATTGAGGCTCAATTTGAGAAAGAAAGCAGGTGTACATCAGGTTTTGGTTGACCTGATTTGTAACGCCCCGAAACTCTAAAGAGCGACGGGTGACGTTTTGGGCCAGTTTTGGGTTCTGGCAGGAGGCACACGGCCTGGGACACGGGCGTGTCCCAGGGTATGTCAGGCTTGTGTCTTCGAGTTGGTCGAGAGGTCGACGAATTTCGCTCGACGTTGTGTCGAGACAGGGCACACGGCCTGCGACACGGGCGTGTCGCAGGGCGTGTCGACCCGTGTCAACACTCAGCCCGCGAAGTCGACACTCTTCGCTCGATAAAGTGTCGAGACATGGCACACGGCCTGTGACACATGCATGTCGCAGGGCGTGTCGACCTGTGTCGAGACTCGTCCTGGGGAGTCGACGAATTTTGCTTAACGATGTGTCGAGACAAGGCACACGGCCTAGGACACGGGCGTGTCCAAGGCCGTGTCGTGAGGTCGACGAACTTTGCTCGACGAAGTGTCGAGTGTCGAGACCGTATACACGGCCTGGAGCCCAGGCGTATTCGAGTGGACATGGGTTAGGACACGGGCGTGTCCTAGAACCCGTGTAGTTCTCGGGTTGTTTTCGGGATAAATCGATGGGGGTACACGGCCGGCCACACGGCCGTGTCAGGTGGAACACGGGCGTGTCAGGTCGAATACGGGCGTGTTCGATGCCCGTGTGTTATTCCAGGCGCGTCGATTTTGACGGTGAATGAGGCACATGGTCCTGGACACGGGCGTGTGCCAGGCCATGTTCGGTCCAGATTGTACTTTTCAGTCCCGAATCAAGGCCGTTCGTTTCTTTATTTTGGGATCCGACGGTTGGGGGTTGTTCCTACTGGGTATACCCGGGATTGGGCCTTTGAAACCCTCACTTTTACTTGAGTGGTTATCTTTCTAAAGCTTAGAGAGAGAGGAGAGCCAAGGAAGGAAGAAGAAGCTAGATCCGACAATTGGAGGAGCTTCGAAGCTCCAAACCGCGAGCCGACTCCGGATCCACGGAGGCAAAGAGAGTGCGGTGCTTTTCATCCTCTTACTTTTCCATGGCGCCAAAGAAGAACACTAGGGTAACGATCCTCTTCTTGAGCATGTGAAACTCTCCTTCTTTGCATAGGAAGCCCGCTCTCGCGAGTTTGCGGTGACTTGGAGGCGTTCCTTCATGTAGATATGTAAAGTCCCCGTTGTGTAGAGTCCGTAAGCGAGAACAGGCATAGGCATGATGTGTGAAGCCTATCCGGACATGTTGGTCTGGATCGGTGATGTTGCATTGCATAAATGCCGGAGAAGACTCCGTGCGATTGGTTGTTTTTCGGGTTTTCTACGTGGTAGATTGCAACAGGGAGCCTTGGGGATTAACCCAAAGGTGCACCCGGAAAACTGGGTGGTTGCGTGATCTTGCCAACTTGGTGGCCTGAGAGCCAACTTGAACATAACCGGGTTATGTGAAATGTGACGGAAACGGGACTCGGGGGAAGTTTGACCCGCGCAAATGGCTTAAATTGTCGTTGCGATGTGAGCACGGGTTAGATGGAACCGTACCCGTTCTATGTCGTTCGATTAAAGAGACCTAAGGGTATGTGGCACTTGTCGTTGGCATAGATTAGGGTCTTCGTCCGTCTATGGCTTAAATTGTCGTGACCCAGGCCGAGAAGACAAAATGCTCATAGGTTTGGTCGTCAAAGTGGCGGTGGTGAGTCTGGAATGTCTATGGCTTTAATTGACGTGACATCAACCGGTTCACCGAGAATGTGCCCTGAGAGCACGGGGCATGTGGCCGTACGAGCCAACGTCTATGATGAAATGAATATTGATATATTGCTCGCTTATGCTAATGAAATGCATGGAAGGAGCATCGCCGCCCCGAGCTGGGGGCGGGATCGTTATAATTTGGTCAGCATTGCTGACCATTGCATTGTTTTGCCACCGTGCGGTGGTTTGTTGCTTGCAGGTGCTGCTGGACCAAGTGGTCAATAGCGAGCTAAAGCCCAAATTGCGAAGCCGGGCCTCGAAGGCCTAATTATAGTGTTTACTGTTTTTATTCATGTATGACCGGCCTGCGTGTCGTGGTTTGTAAATCATGTAATATCAAGTGCACCATTTGTAAGGCCTTAAGGCTTGTACTTGTGTATGTAAAACATTCCTATTTGGTATTAGTGGACATTCATGCTTTTGTGCTGGGTTCTTTATTGCAACTTGTTAATCTGCTTCCGCTAGAATGCTCTGTGTAGGACATTATGATTGGTTGGATGGTTTCCATGAGTAACCACCCGGTCTGTCTGTGGTATATGGCATCGGGCCCCGGCCGGACCTACTGCTATATGCTATGCGACGGATAGGGGGTGTTACAATTTGGTATTAGACTACTGGTTTTGGTCGGGCTTAAAATGAATTCGTGGACGTATTCTTTTTAAGTGGTGGTGAGCACATGTGTGTACGATATCGTTATAACAGTAAAAGAACCCATGAATGTCCACTTAGGAATGCAAATACACGTGTTTGAGGAA
Organism: Platanthera guangdongensis; assembly: GCA_039583875.1. Lineage (NCBI taxonomy): Eukaryota > Viridiplantae > Streptophyta > Magnoliopsida > Asparagales > Orchidaceae > Platanthera > Platanthera guangdongensis. The sequence continues at coordinate 89,004,992 of CM077167.1, read as the reverse complement.
CCTGCGTGTTCCTATAATTATTGTTTGCAATTTTATTTGGTCGTTTAACGGTGTTTTGTACCATATAGGTGACCAGAAGTGGTGATGGGCCGTCGGAACGTCGAGTTTCTGAGGCTAGCAGTGCACCTAATGAAGCTCCTACAACACCTCTATCGGCTGAGACCATACGATTGGTGGCCGAAGCAGTGTTGGTCATGATTAATGCGCAGCCTACAAGGCAAACACAGCAGCTCGCTCCTGCGATGGAGCAGGAACCTCTTCTAGAGGTTGAGCCGAGGAGAGTGGAACAGGTGGTAGTGGAGCCGGTGGTGCCAAGGAGGGAAACCGAAAGACAGGCCAAGCATGTCATGAGCTTTAGTCCTCTGGTATTCTCGGGGTTGGGAACCCCATCTCAAGCTGAAGACTGGCTCTCCAGGGTGAAGAGAATCATGACAGCAACGGAGACGGAGGAGTGGCAAATGACCACCATCGCTACGTTCCTTCTGGATGGTGAAGCGAGAATGTGGTGGGAAGGATTGGAGCAACACCTATTGAGAGGTAGGCAACTTGTTGATGTCTCGATGGAGGAGTTCTCGAGATTGTTCTTGGCTAGATACCTCCCTTCGGCGCAGAAGATAGCGTTGGAGAACGAGTTTCTAAAGTTGGTTCAGGGTGAGAGGAGCGTGGATGAATATCTCCATGAGTTTACTCGATGAGTCTATATGCTAGCTCCACCATCGCGGATGAGGAGCGCAAGACGAATCGATTCTACGAAGGCTTGAGAGATGAGTTGAGGTTACTACTCTCGGGGCCGATGACGCAGGGTTTCTTGACCTTGGTCAACACGGCCCGGTCCTTGGAGAAGGACATGAAGAATGTACAAGCAAAGAAAAGCTCGGGTGATAAGAAATCTGAATTCAAAGTGCCGACTACTTCAAAGTCCGGCTATCAGAGGTCCTTCAAGAAGCATAGGACTTCGGGTCCAGCTCCTTCTGGTGCTTCTAGGGCGACTATGAATCGGACCCTGGGCGCGTGTTTTACTTGTGGAAAGTCGGGGCACTTTGCCCGCGATTGTTGGAGCGGACGCCCCAAGTCCGAGAGAAGGCCGGGAGCGACTTATGAAGAGAAGGGCAAGGAGGTGGAGTCGACTGTGTCCCACTATGCTCCGGCCCAACCAAGGGTGTATAATCTTGGCCAACAGGAGGCCATCAAACAGGCTGATGTGGTGACAGGTACGGTTTAATTTATAGCAAGTCAATTTCTTTAAATACTTGTTATGCACATGTTACCTTACCACTGCTTGTTTAGGATTTGTTTTGATTTGTGAAAATCCGGCAAGAGCACTCTTCGATACGGGAGCTTCACACTCCTTCTTGTCCGAGGGATTTATATCACGCATTGGAGTCCCTTCTTCGATGGCAAAGGATAAGTTGGATGTGTTGTTGCCCAATGGGTGCTCGATGCGCGCGGATAGGATCTGCGATGTTAAGATTCGTATTGGGAATCAGGAGTTCGATCTACAAGCGTCGTTACTTCCGTTGGTGGAGTTCGACGTTATTTTTGGCATGGACTGGCTCTCGGAGCAGCACGCCTACATTGATTGCGGTCGAAAGGAAGTCAAGTTGGGAGCAAGTCGTGAGATGACTTTTACGGGATTGAAGGGGTCGAGCAAGACGTTGATGTCTGCTCTTCAGGTGGTGAAGTCGGTTCGTGCCGGTGCAGAGCTATTCTTTACACTAGTGGAGGTTGCAAAGCCGAAGCCCGCGTTGGATAGTATTTCAGTGGTATCGGAGTACCCTGATGTGTTCCCCGTAGATCTTCTGAAAGTGCAAGTTAGATCTAATATACTCTATAGGGGGGGTGAATAGAGTATGGTGCTTGCTAAAACTTTTTACAACTGTTGATGTATTCCTAAGTGAACAGGGAAGCAAATAACATAAAGTAAATCTAAATACAGAATAATCACAGATCAATCACAAACCACTCACAAAGCAAACACAAACCAATCACAAACCACAGCCAGAAACAAAAGAAGGATATGCAACCAGATGACACAAGGAGCTATAGTGGTTCCCCAACCAATCTGAGTACATCCACTCTTCTACCACCCTAGGTAGGAATCCACTGCAGGATGAGTTGATCAGGTGTCCTGGGCACCAATGAGCTTTTGATAAGGTGCTCAAAAAGCAAGCCAGATTTTTTGATCAAGTGTCTTGCCACCACTAAGTTTTGATAAGGTCTCAAAAACCAATCACAAACTTTTGAAGGGAGTTTGAAAAACCCTTTACAGCAGAGAGAGAGGGAGAAAGGGATGAGATGATCTTCTCTGTCAACAGTCAGAGAGAAGATAGTAGATGTTGTCAAAGCTCCCCCTGAGATCTTGAGTTGTTCAGGAAGTGAAGCTTTGCAGTGCGGTGATAGGCCTTCAGATGATTTGATCTCCAGCAAAAGATGATTTCAGCAGCAATTGAAATGTGAGGTGTCTGGAGTCTTGAATGATGATGGTCTTTGAACACTTGAATCAAGAGAGATCTGAAAATTTCAGTTAGTTGATCTCCTTTTGTGATGTGTGTTCTTGTATGAATTTTGAGACTGAGAATGTCTGCAACTCTCTTTCTTTCTCTTGTGTAATTGTTGTTGTAAGAGTTGTAATTCTTGTTGTTGCAGAGAATTGTTGTTATAGAGGTTGTTGCAGAATATGTGTGTCTAACTCTCTTAGAAGAGAATGGAAAAACTGATCTTTTATTACTTTGATCTGAATAGAAATGATCCTCTGTCCAAGATAGTCGTTAGACTGTCATAAATGACTTCCTTAACTGCATTTGTCTTCTGGAGGAAAGTCCAATAAAACATTCCTTGAAAATTCCTTGAAACTTTCTCCAGATTAATTAAAAATGGCTACAGGATCTTTGTCATAAATGCTGAGAATAATTCCACAACTGTCTGAATTTGAATCTTGAAAATCGTCTAACTCTTCAGAAAAACGTCGAACTGAGCTCCACTATCGTTAAACTGAGCTCAGAGACTGAACTTAGATAGAAACAGAGATCGTCGATCTGAGCTCAACTATCGTCGAACTGAGCTCAAAGACTGAACTTAGATAGAAACAGAGATCGTCGATCTGAGCTCAACTATCATCGAACTGAGCTCAGAGATAGAGAATCAAACTGGAGTCAAGATCGTCGATCTAAGCTCGAAGATCGTCGAATGGAGTTCGACGACTCGTTGAAGTTGAGCTCAGAGATCGTCGAATGGAGTTCGACGATTCGTCGAAGGGAGCTTAGCGATCGTCGAATGGAGTTCGACGATTCGTCGTACTGAGCTCGATGAAATGACTTGGTCTCCAAAACTAAAAAACTCTGGTCTTGAGGGCAGCTTCCAAACCTAACTACTAACCCTTAGACTCAATTTTAATTGACCTTTAGATCTATACAATGAGGTCAAGATAGGTTTCCTAAGAGACATATTGATCCTTGCCCAAATCAGTAATAGGGTGTTCCAACAATCTCCCCCTATTTGGGTTAGGATTACTATTTACAGACATTGAAAAATAAAAGCATACAAAGCAGAAATGCAACAAACAAAACATTGCAGAATCACAGACATAATCTCAGATAGTTTAGAAAACAAAACATATTGTCATTTGACAGAGTCATTCTTTTTCTTTGCCCTTTATAAGTACTATTTTCTTGTTGGGATTGAGAGCTTTCTTCTTAGATCTTCTATCATCAACTGCACCTAGAGATGTTTGTTGCTTTGGCCTGGGCACTACAGCTTCTGGATGCAGCTTCATGTAGCTTTCTGAATCAAAGAATTTACTGGATGAGTATCTTTCAAGTTCCTTCTTCCTTTGATCTGATAAGGTAGTTATATTGGAAGTATTTTTTCCTTGCTCTCTGGCTTTCTTGATCTGATCTAAAGCAGCCAATTCTTTCATCCTAGCTGTCCATGAAGTAGGATTGTTTTCTGGATCCTCAAATGGAACTGGAGGCTCATATCTATTTGAAGGATTGTTTGGAGGAGCTCTGGAAGAGACTAAATCTTTCAGCTTATAAGGAAAGGGACCAGAAGTAGTATCAGTGGAACCTTGTCCTTACCTTTGGTAAGGATGTTGCCTGGAATATCCTTTGGAGTAAACTTGAAATTCTCTTTGATTTCCACTGTAATTTCCTCTTCTTGACTGGTAGCCTCTAGATTGACTTCCTTTGTATTGGGATCTTCCTTGAGGTTGATATGAGCTTTGGCTTCTGGCAGAAGGTTGAGGTGCAGAACTTCCACTTGTACCTGCATCAGGTGAAGGAGGAGGAGGAGGATGATGATTGAACTGGGATGATCCTTTATCATATTTTCTCTTCTTCTTCATAGCCTTCAATTGATTTTTGGAGTATTGCATCCAATGTTCTGTGATAGGGCAATTATGCAGTATGTAGTATGGAATGTCATTTGTGTCTTTCACTTTTGCTGGGGGAACGCTCTTCATTTCTTTGCTTCTGGCCTTTCTTTTCCTTGCAATTGTAGCAGAGGAATCATCTGAGTCAGTCCTGAACTGATCACTGTCTGATCTTGGAGGATTGTCATACACTGCATCAATCTTTTTGAGATAATCTATCTGTTGTTGAGATTGAGCAGGAGAGACAGCAGAAACAGCAATAGTAGCAGCAGCAACAGCAGGAAGATGGGTGGAAGCAATACTGGCAGAAGAAGTTATGACAGCAGCAGAAGATACAAAACTTTCAGAAACAACACTTTCAGAAACAGAAGGTACAGCAGTAGCAGCAGGCTCAAGAATAAATGTCTCTGTCATATGCATGTCCTCAGATACTAAAACAATAGCAACATCAGAACTAGCATAAACATAAATGTTAGCAGTAGGACCAGCATCAGTAAGAGAAACAGAACCAGAAGGAGCAGCAGAATAGAAGGAATTTACAAAAGAATATATTAAACTAGTGTCACAGCTTGAAATAGGCACAATGGCCTTAGAGAGATCTTCAGATTGCTGGACTGCAGTGTGCTGGACTGGAAGACAGTTGAAATAAGCAGAGTCAAAAATTGATAACAGTGACCTGAGGTCCACTATGATAACTGCAACTGGAGGTAATGAAGCTTGAGCTTGAACTGAAGTAACAGCAGCAGCAGGCAATCTTTCCATTTCATGAGGCATCTCCCCCTGCCTAGATTCAGTGGCAACTGGATCAAGGCACACATAAGAAGGGATTGCCTGAGAAGGAAGAAGAGAGGAGAGCCTGACAGACAGTTCTTGAACTATTTTTATCAGTGGAGCCAAAGAGGCCTCCATCAAGAGTGATAGCCTTGGAGCTATCAGCTCATAGAGCCTGTCTGCAAGAGCTGGAAGATCTACATGCTCAAGATGGACTTGAGTAGAGGTAGGAATGGAAGGTGGGGCAACAGGAGATGTTGGTGGAGAACTTGTGGATGGTGGAAAGGAAGGTTGAGAGATGGGAATTGTGGAAATAGAAGATAGTGGAATGGAAACAGATGGTGTGAAGGATGGTTGTGCAATTATGTCTTGAAGTAGTTGTTGATATGAGGTGGATGTAGATGGTGGATCAGTAGGGGATGAGGGAGAATCATCCATATAGGAATCATCTATAAGATTAAAAGATGGTATGTGAGAGGATGAGTCAATATCCAGGTGGGGGTATTGATGTAGAGGATGAAAGAGTTCTTCTGTGAGAGGTGGAGTTGGAGAAGGAATGGAAGTTGGAGATGGGGTGGAAATAATGATGGTGGATGTGACTGGTGTAGGTGAAACAAGAGGTGGAGGAGGAGGAGAGGAAGCAGGCAAGTCTTCTGCAGGGGCAGAAACTTGAGGGGAAGTGACTGAGACAGTCCTTGTGCCTGAAGTAGAAACTGTAGAGGGTCTGCTGGGCTTCACAATTTGCCTGTCCCACTTTCCAAATAGGGCACAGGAGAGCCTCTTGGAGGCATTGATGTGCATCCCATTGGAAACTAGCAATGCAGGGCATCTGTTTTGAAGAAACAGCCCTAATATCCTTCCAAAGTTAACAAAATTTTTGTTGATTTTATTCTTGATTAGGTCAAAGAAGATTTCTCCTCAGTTCAGTTGTTTCTTATCCACAAGGGCACCCATCAAGCAGAGTTGATACCTGGATATGGTATCATGAGCTGAGTGTTTGGCCAACAATACCTTTCCCACCACATCAGCCAGAAATCTGTACTCAACAGATAGATTTTTCTTCAGCAATTTGCTAGGGTTTGCATCTCAATGTCCCATTCTTTCAAGTGATGAGTCCACTTTATATACCTATTTTCTGACTCATCTGGGCTAGTTTTCATGTGTTTGCACTTCACTTTTAATTCTTTATCGTATTATTTCATCTAATCATTATTTCCATAGGAAGTGCACATTTATGCCCGTGGTTGTGTATTTTGTTATTCTTATAGTCTGTACTCCTTTTTGTGATTGCCTGGAATGTCTGCACATATCAGTGATTGGTTTTTCCTTTCGGTACAGGGGTTGTGTGCGTGTTCCGGGATGGTTGTGAAACAGGAATACTGCGCACGATCATGGGATCTAATGCGCACGACCACTGGTTGTGCGCCCCTGATCGTGCGCACTACTCTACGTTTTCCAGAATCATCCTGGGGTAAGCGCACGACCAATGGACATAATGCGCACGACCACCGGTCGTGCGCCACTGATCATGTGCATTGATTCCTCTTTTCTGGAGTCCTGTCTGGGTTAATTGCACGACCATTGAACTTAGTGCGCACGACCACAGGTCGTGCGCCACTACTCATGCGCATTATCCCAGTTCTTCTTCCTGATCTTCCATGCCAGTGCGCACGATCACCGGACAAAGTGCGCAAGACCACTGGTCGTGCGCCTGTGACCGTGCGCATTGTTCATTTCTGCTTTGTATAAATAGTGCAGGTCTCGCCCTAATTCGTAAGAGGATCCGGAGCTCGACATTTCTCCACCGTTTCCACCTTCTCCACCATTCCCCTTCATCTTCCACCCTAGGGAGGTGCTCCGTGCAAGCTTTCACTGCCAAATCCAAGCCGGAGCTTCCTCTCGGCCTTCTCCTTCATCCGTGAGCTTCAAGTAGGGTTTGACGCCATAGCCATCATGCAAAGGAAAGCTAGTAAACTTTGTCCGCTATCGTTAGACGAAGAAGACGGGCCATTGGAAGGTGGTGACAGCCCTTCTCTACCCCGGACGCAGTTGAGGACCGAGCTTGGACGCGGAATGACAACCCGACGATTCCAACCGTGAATCCTCAGCAAGACTTCGGATTTGGTCGATCTCTTGACTTGTTCTTGCTTTATTGTTGAATATTGGTGTTTAAATCTATTTATATTGATGAAGTGCACTTTGGTTGTATATGTTATGTGTATCATGTCTATGTGATTCCTATTTCATTTTACTTCCTAAGTTGCTTGAGTTGCGTCATATTCCATCCACAACCATCCACCCTTGCCTCACTAGCAATTGCTAGTGGTGTGCGTTGCGAAGAGGTGCTCACGACCCTCATTCCTCCATTCTAACCACCTCATCCGCAAGCCTACTCGTCCATCCGCCTAGCGATTCGGTGCATAGCGGCCCGACTAGTCTTCCATACCGCCTGGCGAAGCATCTCATAGCGGCGTTGCATAGGAGTAGTTGTTAGCCTTTTATTTTCTGTTTCCGCAACATCACAGCCCCCCTTAGTTAGCTCCGACCTGAGGACTTCAATCTCAAGTCCACCTCGAAATTAACTCCACCTTACTGTGTTCTTTGAGAGATCGATACTTGGTAAAACCCCCATTTTATATTACTTGTGCGACCGGTTCACTGCCGTGATCTTACGCATCAAGTTTGTGGCGCCGTTGCCGGGGAACACAGTCGTGTGAGTTTGTGGAGAGGGAGATAATAGATTGAAGCCCTTTTCCATTTGTGCATATCATTTTTTTTATTTATTTGCTTTGGTTATTAGAATTTTTATTTTACTTATTTCTTTTTACCCTTTTCTGATTTTTGATTTAGATAGCAGATCCGTGCTATTTTCATTTTTGCTGTGTTGCACTTTTTCAACAATTATTTTTGTTCGTGATGGATCCTGATGCTGAGTGTCGTATCCTTGACACTTTGCGCTGATCCATCGATGTCAATGTTGTTATGAATATCGAGCATTGCATTCGGTGTTTGTTATGTCAAGGTGTGGGCCACATGTTGAAGGATTGCCCTCGTTTGTGCAAGCCTTCTCCCTCTGAGGGTGTGTGCACAACAACCTCCCGTTCGCGGAAGACTGTTGTGGACAGGCCTACCAGGGTGTTGCCTGGCCCATACACTGACATAACGCACTTTGCTCATTCTTTACCCGTTGAGATTACTGAAGAATCTCTGGCCGCATATAGCTCTTTCATGGGTCCCTCGATCCCTTTTTACAAGCTTTCCTTGAGTGATGATGATCACTCTGGTGTTAGCCAACAAATAGAGGAGCAGGAACTCATGGACGCTCCTGTATGGGACGATGAGATTGTTCCGGTCGTCGACGGGGTGGCATCAGCGAATGATTTTGCGATGGGGCATGCTCATTCAGTGCTTGATTTTGAGAGCAGCCTTGCCCCTCCGCAATTTTTGCCGGATTGTGTTATTCCTCTTTCTTGTGAGTCGTTTGATGATGCCGTGATTGTGGATGATTCGGTGCCCGAGGTTGCGCCGAAGTGGGATGATGATTCCTCTATCTCCGACGGAGAAGGTGGATCTTCGGAACACTTTTACGCACCCCGGTGGGATGAGGAATACCCTCTTTCCGATGCAGAGGTTTGCACCTCCTTATTGGATGAGGCCGTTCCTCTTTCCACCGCGGACCTCGAGTTCTCGGATTCTCCTCGGTACGACTCATATGATACTGATGATGATCTCTGCTTGGATCCTACTGAGAGTGAGACCGGGATCACTCTCCCATTTTCTGATTCTTTTAGTTCTTCTTCTCTTTTATTACTTGATCCCCCTTCCTTATCTGAGCCTGTGCAGGATGAGTCTCCACAGGTACGTTGGGATGACGATGAGCTTTGTGCTCATGCCGTTGCCATCTCCTCCTATGGGCCTGTGATAGACGATACCTTGCTAGGCAAGGATTTATTTTGTGGTGAGATGAGTGAGGACCAGGCCTCCTCCTCATCCTACTTCCTATTTCCTCTGCCTGCGAGGAGCAGGTATGATTATTTAGGCAGAGGGGTAACTGTTCTATCACCGTATCGGTACCCGTTACCGAAACGGATATTGGAACAGTTACCTGTGCACTTTTTATTTCATAGGCCCATTAGCTAGAACTGTTTAGAATGTAATAAGTCGTGCTGGGATGACAATAACCCCAGTACATCTTTCATTTTCTGCATTTTATTTTTCTTGTCTATTTTAATTTTAGCATTTCTTTTTGTATATTTTGTTTTGTTTTTGCGGAGCTCACCCCTGCAGATATTCTTGACAACATCGCATTGGCGGGGTTGTGATTCTTCGTATGGCGGGCCTGCTTCAGGTTTCCACGTGTCTTCTGGTATGCTCACTAGCTGAGCATTGGGTAACCTCTTCCCTGAGCTCTTTATGATTTTAATTTCTCTATCATATGCTATGTAGTTTAGTTTAAGTCTGGGGGAGAGCCAGTTTTGTTACCTTTTGCACGTGCACATTTCATGTGCATACTAGAAGCTTTTATAATTTTATTTTGATTAGTTCGTTGCATCACACACCACTACACCCACATGAGTGCGTGCTTAGCTGTTAGTGTGCCACGAGTTAAACTCATTTCTTCGTTATATTTGGGAAAATTATGGTGCTGACATGGGATTGTGAGACGGAGTAAAATGTTGACCTTGCTGTGCTACTAGTCAACTGCTCTCGTCTCGTGTAGAAATTCGAGTAGATTTAATTTTTCTGTATGCTTATAGTTTTATATCTTTCTATTTGCGTAAAGACTTTTTATTCTACTCAAAAGTTGGTGAATCCGGTATGAATCAAACAGTAGCTTAGGGATGTGTGTAGACGGCCGTTAGGTTCGTATTGCTCGAGTCGGGAGGATGGATAGTCTTTCTCGTTGGCTAAGAACTTTCCCCAAGCTATTCTTGAAGCATGGGTATAGGTTAGTTCACTCGCATGAGCGTGATGTAGGCCATCATTTTGGCCCGGTTGAGCTTTGTACCGTTCCTAACGTCATATCCTCGCTAGCCCCATTGTGTCTACCCTTCTTTTGATTCAGCTCCACCTTCATTCACCAAAGCCCCATAGCCTATCCTAGTCGCACACCCAGGTCGAGTTTAGTGTTTTATATTTTCATGTTGGGATGTGATGTGGTGTTATTACATGTGAAAATGTGGATGTGCTCCAAAGCTTATATTTGCTGAATTTGTGAAAAGAAAAGTAATTTGAAAAAGAAAAAGAAAAGTTAAAAAAATGTTGTTAAAGTAAAAAAAGTGAAAAGGAAAAGAAAAATTGAAAATCCTATTTGAGATGTGCTTCTTTTTGGAGTAGGTTGTGCACACACCCATATGTTAAAAGTTAAGTTTGGGGTGTGGTGTACCCGCATGTATTTTGGTTAGCTGATGGATTCATTTTATACTAGCTCATTTGGGTTTGGTGCTTAGCCATTCTTATTTATCATTGTTTACCTCACTGAAACCCAAGCCCCATCTCTTCACCTAAAGTCCTACTGATTCGTGTGTGAACCAAACCAGTGCCGTGGAGAGAATGCGAAAGGGCAAGCATATGGTCACCGACATTGGTGGATTCCTTTGGAGGTTATCCGGAGCCCCGATCTTTGGCACTGCTCGTCTAGCCATTAGTCTACTTTCTCCCTACGCATGACCGGATGATTCACCGTGATTCCATTTTTGAGTAATAATAAAATGTTGATACACATTGTGAAAAATATAAACTATTTTGTATACTTAGAAATTTCTTCTTTTATATTTTTACGCGCGCGAGCATGCGACTTCACATGGTACTTCGTATCGCAATTTCTTTGTTAACTAGTATTTTTCCCTATCTGCTTAGATTTTGTTTGCTCGGGACGCGCAAACAGTTAAGTCTGGGGGTGTGATGAGTCCACTTTATATACCTATTTTCGGACTCATCTGGGCTAGTTTTCACGTGTTTGCACTTCACTTTTAGTTCTTTATCGTTCCTATTCCATCTAATCATTATTTCCATAGGAAGTGCATATTTATGCCCGTGGTTATGTATTTTGTTATTCTTATAGTCTGTACTCCTTTTTGTGATTGCCTGGAATGTCTGCACATATCAGTGATTGGTTTTTCCTTTCGGTACAGGGGTTGTGTGTGTGTTCTGGGATGGTTGTGAAATAGGAATACTGCGCACGATCATGGGATCTAATGCGCACGACCACTGGTCGTGCGCCCCTGATCATGCGCACTACTCTACGTTTTCCAGAATCAGCCTAGGGTAAGCGCACGACCAATGGACATAATGCACACGACCACCGGTCGTGCGCCACTGATCGTGTGCATTGATTCCTCTTTTCTGGAGTCCTGTCTAGGGTAATCGCACGACCATTGAACTTAGTGCGCACGACCACTGGTCGTGCGCCACTACTCGTGCGCATTATCCCAGTTCTTCTTCCTGATCTTCCATGCCAGTGCGCACGATCACCGGACATAGTGCGCACGACCACTGGTCGTGCGCCTGTGACCGTGCGCATTGTTCTTTTCTGCTTTGTATAAATAGTGCAGGTCTCGCCCTAATTCGTAAGAGGATCCGGAGCTCGACATTTCTCCGCCATTTTCCGCCTTCTCCGTCATTCCCCTTCATCTTCCACCCTAGGGAGGTGCTCCGGGAAAGCTTTCACCGCCAAATCTAAGCCAGAGCTTCCTCTCGGCCTTCTCCTTCATCCGTGAGCTTCAAGTAGGGTTTGACGCCATAGCCATCAAGCAAAGGAAAGCTAGCAAACTTCATCTTCTATCGTGAAACGAAGAAGACGGGCCATTTGAAGGTGGTGACAGCCCTTCTCTACCCCGGACGTAGTTGAGGACCGAGCTTGGACGCGGAATGACAACTCGACGATTCCAACCGTGAATCCTCAGCAAGACTTCAGATTCGGTCGATCTCTTGACTTGTTCTTGCTTTATTGTTGAATATTGGTGTTTAAATCTATTTATATTGATGAAGTGCACTTTGGTTGTATATGTTATGTGTATCATGTCTATGTGATTCCTATTTCATTTTACTGCCTAAGTTGCTTGAGTTGCGTCATATTCCATCCACCACCATCCACCCTTGTCGCACTAGCAATTGCTAGTGGCGTGTGTTGCGAAGAGGTGCTCACGACCCTCATTCCGCCGTTCTAACCACCTCATCCGCAAGCCTACTTGTCCATCCGCCTAGCGATTCGGTGCATAGTGGCCCGACTAGTCTTCCATCCTGCCTGGCGAAGCATCGCATAACGGCGTTGCATAGGAGTAGTTGTTAGCCTTTTATTTTCTGTTTCCGCGACATCAAAACCCCCCTTAGTTAGTTCCGACCTGAGGACTTCAATCTCAAGTCCTCCTCGAAATTAACTCCACCTTACTGTGTTCCTTAAGAGATCGATACTTGGGAAAACCCCCATTTTATATTACTTGTGCGACCGGTTCACTGTCGTGATCTTACGCATCATCAAGCATATTAGAAAACTCTTCTCCAGAAAGTTCAGCAGAGTCTTCTCCAGAATTCAATTCAAAAACCTCAATCAAGGCAGCAGGTGTTAGGGATACTTGGGTTCCTGAGATTGTTCCAACAACTGTATTCTGATCCAGGTTATGGACAGTGTACACCCATTCTTTGATCTCATCTACAGCTAATTTGATCCTGGTAGTCATTATGGTAACTAGCTTTGGTTCCTTGAAAAGTTCCAGAATATCTTTGAAGATTTGATCACTGTTATTGAAAGAGTCCATGTCGATATCAAAACCTGCATCAAATTTCATTGCGGCCAGGATTGCAACTGAGACGGTCATTGATTCCTGCAAAAACTAACAAACAAATGACCAAGTGTAGAGAAGTTTGGAGGAAAAGAGAAAGTTTGCAGAAAGTATGAAAGCGCAAAGGGAGAACGACGGCCGAAAAATGAATTTTATATTAGGGTTTGACGCAGAAAAGGAAAAATCGTTGAACTTTGTTCGACGATCTGGGCTTCTAAAGAGAACTGAAAGGTCATCAATACCGTCGATCTTCGTTCGACGATATTGGAGAGCGTCGAGCTCCGTTCGACGATAGTTCAGAAAACAAAATCGTCGAGCTCCGCACGACGATCGCTGACCTGAGAAAGATAGTTTAGCACTATTTGAGAAGCGTTGAACTCTGGTCGACGATTTCGGAAGTCGTCGATCTCCGTTCGACGATCTGGGGAAAATCGTCGAGCGCAATTCAGAGACCAAAAACACTCTAGACACAAAAAAAACAAGATATTTGCCTAGTCTTGGTCATTTTTAGATTTTTGAAAATCTTGGATCTTATTTTAGACTTCCTCCATCTAACATTCTTAACTGATTCAGGAAGAATGTATGTTTCTTTTCATCCAAGGATTTGGTGAAAATATCTCCCCTTTGCAAATCAGTTGGGATATATTGAAGTTCAATTTTATTTTTCTCAACATTATCCCTTAGAAAGTGATGCCTAATTTCTATATGTTTTGTCCTACTATGGAGGACTGGATTTTGGGCTATAGAAATAGCACTGGTATTATCACAAAATATTTTTGACTTCTCTAAGTTGTAGTCATAGTCTAGGAGTTGGTTTTGAATCCACAAGATTTGTGAACAAAAACTACCTGCAGCCATATACTCAGCTTCAGCGGTTGAAGTTGACACAGATGTTTGTTTCTTGCAAAACCAGGAGACAGGTCTGTCACCAAGAAACTGACAAGTTCCACTGGTGCTTTTCCTGTCTATTCTGCATCGAGCATAATCAGCATCAGAAAATCCAGTTAAGTCAAATGCTGAATCTTTTGGATACCAGAGACCTAGATTTGGACAACTTTTTACATACCTGAGAATCCTTTTTACTAAGGTTAGGTGTGACTCTCTAGGGCTCACTTGGAATCTAGCACATATGCATGTAGCAAATATTATGTCAGGTCTACTAGCTGTAAGGTACATTAAAGAGCCAATCATTGCTCTGTATGTTGTCTGATCAACAGGTTTTCCATGTTCATCAGCATCTAATACATCATTAGTAGGCATAGGTGTTTTCATACATGATGCTTCAGACATACCAAATTTCTTAACCAATTCTTTTGCATACTTGGTTTGAGAAATAAATATGCCTTCAGCATGTTGTTTGATTTGCAATCCCAGAAAGAAGGATAGCTCACCCATGCTACTCATTTCAAATTTAGAATGCATTAGGTTGGAGAACCTTCTGCACAAATTTGAATCAGTAGAGCCAAATACAATATCATCTACATAGATTTGTACTAGTAGGGTATGAGACTTATGGGTTCTAATAAAAAGAGTTTGGTCTACTCTACCCCTTATAAACTCATTTTTCAGAAGAAAGCATGTTAGGGTCTCATACCATGCTCTAGGAGCTTGCTTTAGACCATATAATGCTTTATGCAATTTGAAAACCTAATCAGGATGAGTTGAAGAGATAAAACCTGGGGGTTGTCTGACATACACTTCTTCTTTGATATCTCCATTGAGAAAAGCACTCTTTACATCCATCTGGTATACTTTGAAACCTTTGTGTGTTGCATATACTGAGAAGATTCTTATGGCCTCTAACCTTGCAACTGGTGCAAAAGTCTGGTCATAATCTATCCCTTCTTCTTGAGAATACCCTTGAGCAACTAGCCTTGCCTTATTTCTTACAATGACTCTTTGATCATCCAATTTGTTTTTGAACACCCACTTTGTTCCAACAATGGAGTGATCCTTAGGCCTTGGTACTAGTTCCCAAACTTTGCTCCTTTAAAATTGATGCAACTCTTCTTGCATTGCAATGATCCAATGTGGATCTTGCTCTGCATCTTGAATGGATTGAGGTTCAATTTGAGAATGGAAGCAAGTGTGCATCAGGTTTTGGTTGACCTGATTTCTGATTTGCACACCAGCTGAGATGTCTCCAATCACTTGGGAAATTGGATGGTCTCTTGATGTTACTAAATCAACAGGAGGTGTTGATTGTTCACCAACCTGTGTTGGTGTTTCCTCTTGTGGTACAGCAACTGGCTCTTCAAGAAGTTTCTCTTCAAGATGTTGAATGTCTTCTTCATCTTCACTGCTTTCCTCTTTTTGAATGATTTGTAACCTGTCCAAGTCTTCAGCAAGAGAGTGTACCTACAAAGGTTCTATGGTAGAAGTATTCTTCTCCTTGAAAGACATGTTAGATTCATCAAAAGATATATGAACAGATTCTTCAATTTTAGGAGTTGATTTATTATATACCCTATAAACCTTACTGATCATGGAGTATCCCAGAAACACTCCTTCATCGGCTTTAGCTTGAAGTTTTGCTAAATATTTCTTGTCATTATTGTGAATGTAACAGATGCAACCAAAAATTCTAAAATAGTCTACTTTAGGTTTCTTCCCTTTGAGTAATTCATAGGGAGTCTTGCCCTTCAGTTTATGTATTAAACTTCTATTCAGCACATAGTTGGAGGTGTTCACTGCCTCTGCCCAAAAGGATAGGGGAAGGTGAGCATCTGACAACAATGTAGTGGCAGATTCAATAAGGGTTCTATTTTTCCTTTCAGCTACCCCATTTTGTTGAGGAGTTCTAGGAGCTGAGAAAGTGTGCCTGATCCCTTCACTCTGACAGAACTCTTGCATAAGAAGAGAATCAAACTCTGTCCCATGATCACTTCTGATCAGGGCAATGTGAGTATTGAACTCAGTCTGTATGCATTTGAGAAACTCTGTCAAACACTTAAAGTTATCAGACTTCTTCCTCAGAAAGAACACCCATGTGAATCTACAGAAGTCATCTACAACCACTAAAGTGTAAGATTTCCCTCCTAAGCTTTGTACTGTAATGGGTCCAAAATGATTCATGTGTAACAGATACAAAATCCTAGGTGAATCACTCTTATTAAGTGACTTGAAACTATTTTTGGTTTGCTTGCCTAATTTACAAGCCTTGCAGAGTCCTTCCTTCTTGTAGGGGCCAGAAGGTAGTCCTCTAACAAGGTTGTCCTTGGATAGCCTAGCAATGGTTCTAAGGTTTACATGTCCTAATCTCTTATGTCATAACTCATTAGGTCTACAAATAGAATTAAACAGGCAAATATCTACTTCTGTTGAAAGAAAGTCTACTAAATAGATGTTACCTTTCCTTTTACCTATCAACACAGTTGTGTTGTCCTCTGATTTGATCTTGCATAAGGAATTGCTGAAAGTCACTTGGTAGCCTTCATCACATAGTTGACTGATACTGATCAAGTTGTGCTTCAGTCCTTCCACATAGGCTACTTTCTTGAATGTGACTGTGTCAATCTGGACTGCACCATATCCTTTTGTTAGTCCAAAGTTTGAATCACCAAATATGACTTTGGGTCCAAGCTTGGCTTTGAAGGTTATGAAGTTGTCCTTGCTTCCTGTCATGTGCCTGGAGCACCCACTATCCAAATACCATTGCTGATTTGATGTTTGATAGGTCTTCACCTGCACATAAAACAATTTACTTGTTTTTGACCCAGTTTACCTTGGGCATAGGTTGATAACCTTTAAATTCAGAAATAAATGACATACCTGGTTGACTCTTATAACCTTCAGGATGATATATCCTTGGAGGTATTATCCATTCAGTATAAGGGTAAAATCTTTGGGATGAAGGACCCCTAGGTTTGGATTTTGATTTACCTTTGAATAAGTTTTCAAAGCGCTGATCTCTGCTTGACGATCGTTGAGCTGCGTTCGACGATCTTGGGTCAGATCGTCGAGCTCCATTCGACGATTGACTGAGGCAAAGTTCAGGGTTTAGAGATCGTAGACCTGAGTTCGACGATTTTGCCTGAGATCGTTGATCTCCGTTCGGCGATCGTCTAGCTCTGTTCGACGATTTCTGTTGAATTCTTGTTTTCTTAGGTAAGTCAGAATTTTTCCTAGCTACCTTTACAGCTCCCTTACCTTTATCAGAGATAAACTTAATTGGGGTTGTTAGAACTATAGGTTGGCTAGATGAGGCACCCAAGCCCAGTGTACTATTGAACATTGAGTTCACTGTGCTTGTGATGTCCATTAGCTTGATACTTCTCCCATTAAGGGATTCTTCAAGCTTCTTGGCCTCTGATAGTTCACTTTTCAGTGAAGCTATCTGCTCCCTACAGCACTCCAACTCCTCAGAGAGTTTGAGGTTTTCTGATTTTAAGGTACTATGTTCAGATAATTGATTTCTGAGAGAAATGATTTCCTTCTCAGATTTTAATAGGTCTAAACATAGTGCTTTAAACTCATACTTAAAGTCCTCAGAATTAAAATCAAAGGAACTTATTACCTAGTCCTCTTCAAGTTGAGTCTCTGAGTCTAACTCTGACTCTTCTTGTAACGCCCCGAAACTCAAAGGAGCAAAGGGGGACGTTTTGGGCCAGTTTGGGTTCTGGAAGAAGGCACACGGCCTGGGACACGGGCGTGTCCCAGGGCGTGTCAAGCGTGTGTCGACACTTAGCCGCGAAGTCGTCGAGTTATACTCGACGATTCGTCGAGAATGGGCACACGGCCTGCGACACGGGCGTGTCGCAGGGCGTGTCGACCCGTGTCGACACTTAGTCGTGAAGTCATCGAGTTATACTCGACGATTCGTCGAGAATGGGCACACGGCCCGCGACACGGGCGTATCGCCGGGCGTGTCGACCCGTGTCGACGATCGTCCCGGGGAATTCGTCGAGATTAGCTCGACGATCGTCGAGACAAGGCACACGGACTAGGACACGGGCATGTCCAAGGCCGTGTCATCGAGTCGTCAATCTCCACTCGACGAAATGTCGAGACCCTGTACACGGCCTGGGGCCCAGGCGTGTCAAGGTGACACGGGCAAGGACACGGGCGTGTCCTAGGACCCGTGCAGTGCTCGGGTTGAAAACGGGCGAAAATCATGGGGTACACGGCCGGCTATACGGCCGTGTCAGCTGGAACATGGGCGTGTCAGCTCGAACACGGGCGTGTTCGATACCCGTGTGAGGGTCCAGGAGATTCGATTTTGATGGCGAATGCGGCACACGGCCCTGGACAAGGGCGTGTGCCAGGCCGTGTTCGGTCCAGATTGGGCATTTCAGCCCCGAATCAAAGCCGTTCGTTTTCTTAGGTTGAGATCCAACGGCTGGGGGTTGTTCCTGAGAGGATATACCCGGGTTTTGACTTTGAAAATCCATCACTTTCTTCACTTGTTCTCTTTCTAAACCCTTGGAGAGAGGAGAGCTAAGGCAAGAAGAAGAAGAGCTAGATCCGCCATTGGAGGAGCTTCGGAGCTCCGAATCGCAAGCCGACTCCGGATCCACGGAGGCAACGCAAGTGCGGTGATTTCTATCCGATTACTTTTCGATGGCGCCAAAGAGGAACTCAAGGGTAACGATCCTCATCTTGAGCATGAATCGCTCCTTTTCTTAGCATAGGAAGCCCGCTCTCGCGAGTTTGCGGAGAGTTGGAGGCGTTCCTTCGGGTAGATATGTAAAGTCTCCGTTGTTTAGAGTCCGTATGCGAGAACGGACGTAGGCATTTTGTGTGAAGCCTACCCGGACATGTTAGTCTGGATCGGTGATGTTGCATTGCATAAGGCCGGAGAAGACTCCGTGCTATTGGGTGTTTTTCAGGTTTTCTACGCGTTAGATTGCAGCAGGGAGCCTTGGGGACTAACCCAAAGGTGCACCCGGAAAACTGGGCGGATACGAGATCTTGCCAACTTGGTGGCCTGAGAGCCAACTCGAACATAACTGGGTTATGTGTCTTGCGGTAGAATGGGACTCGGTGAAAGTTTGACCCGCGCAAATGGCTTAAATTGTCGTTGCGAAGTGAGCACGGGTTAGATGGAGCCGTACCTGCTTTATGTCGTTCGGTTAGAGAGACCTAAGGTTACGTGGCACTCGCCATTGGCATAGATGGGAGTCTTCGGCGGACTATGGCTTTAATTGACGTGACCCATGCCAGGAAGACAAATTGCTCATAGGAATGGCCGTCTAAGTGGCGGTGGTGAGTCCGGAATGTTAATGGCTTTAATTGACGTGACATCGACCGGTTCACCGAGAATGTGCCCTGAGTGCACGGGACGTGTGGCCGTACGAGCCAACGTCTGTGATGAAATGGCTATGGTTATATGCATTGCTCGCTTGTGCTAATGAAATGTAGGGAAGGAGCATCGCCGCCCCGAGTTGGGGGCGGGATCGTTATAATTTGGTCAGCATTGCTGACCGTTGCCTTGTTTTCCACCGTGCGGTGGTTTGTTGCTTGCAGGTGCAGCTGGACCAAGCGGTCAATAGCGGGCTAAAGCCCTTTTTGCGAAGCTGGCCCTCGAAGGCCCAAGTGGAAATGTTTTCTGTTTTATTCATGTATGACCGGCCTGCGTGCCGAGGTTTGTAAATCATGTATTATTCAAGTGAAACATTCTGTAAGGCCTTAAGGCCGATTTTGGGTATTTTGTATACATTCCTAATTATGTACTAGTGGATATTCGTGCTCTAATACTGGGTTCTTGTTTACAACTTATATAAACTGCTTCCGCTAGAATGCTCTGTGTAGGACGTTGAGATTGGTTGGATGGTTTCCATACGTAACCACCCGTTCTGTCTGTGGTATATGGTGTCGGGCCCCGGCCGGACCTACTGCTATATGCTATGCGACGGATAGGGGGTGTTACAATTTGGTATCAGACTACTGGTTTTGGTCGGGCTTAAAGTGAATTCGTGGGTGAATTCTTTTTAAGGGGTGGTGAGCACATTGTGTGCGTCATCATTATAATGGTAAAAGAACCCATGAATGTCCACTTAGGAATGAAAATACTCGTGTTTGAGGAACCTGCGTGTTCCTATAATTGCTATTTGCAATGTTATGTGGTCGCTTAACGGTGTTTTGTACCACTATAGGTGACCAGAAGTGGTGTTGGGCCATCAGAACGCCAAGTTTCTGAGGCTAGCAGTGCACCGGATGTTGCTCCCGCAACACCTCTGTCGGCTGAGAATATTCGATTGGTGGCTGAAGCGGTGTTGGCTGTGATAAATGCGTAGCCTGGAAGGCAAGCGCAGCAGCCCGCTCCTGTGATGGAGCAAGTACCTCTGCAAGAGGCTGAGCCGAGGAGGGTGGAGCAAGTGGTTGTGGAACCGATAGTGCCAAGGAGGGCAACTGAGAGGCAGTTGAAGCATGTAATGAGCTTTAACCCTCCGTTATTCTCGGGGTTGGGAACCCCATCTCAGGCTGAAGACTGGCTCTCCAGGGTGAAGAGAGTCATGATAGCGACAAAGACGGAGGAGTGGCAAATGACCACCATCGCTACGTTCCTGCTGGACGGTGAAGCGAGGATGTGGTGGGAAGGTTTGGAGCTGCACTTACTGAGAGGTAGGCAACTTTGTGATGTCTCGATGGAGGAGTTCTCGAGATTATTCTTGGCAAGATACCTCCCTTCTACTCAGAGGATTTCAATGGAGAATGAGTTCCTGAGGTTGGTGCAGGGTGAGCGGAGCGTGGATGAATATCTCCACGAGTTTACGCGTTTGAGTCGTTATGCTAGCTCCACCATCATGGATGAGAAGCGCAAGACTAATCGTTTTTATGAAGGCTTGAGGGATGAGCTGAGACTATTACTGTCGGGGCCGATGACGCAGGGTTTCTTAACCTTGGTCAATACTGCCCGGTCCTTGGAGAAGGACATGAAGAATGTACAAGCGAAGAAAGGCTTGGCTGATAAGAAAATCTGAGTTCAGAGTGCCGACTACTTCAAAGTCCGGCTATCGGAGGTCTTTCAAGAAGCATAGGACTTCGGGTCCAGCTCCTTCTGGTGCTTCTGGGGCGACTGCGAGTCGGACCCCGGGCGCGTGCTTTACGTGTGGAAAGACGGGGCATTTCGCCCGTGATTGTTGGAGCGGACGTCCTAAGTCCGAGAGGAGGCCGGGAGCTACTTATGAAGAGAAGGGAAAGGCGGTGGAGTCGACCGCATCCCATTATGCTCCGGCCCAACCAAGGGTCTACAATCTTGGCCAACAGGAGGCCATTAAACAAGCTGATGTGGTGATAGGTACGGTTTAATTTATAGCAAGTCAATTTCCTTTATATGCTTGTTATGCACATGTTACCTTACCACTACTTGTTTAGGATTTGTATTGATTTGTGAAAATCCGGCACGAGCACTCTTCGATACGGGAGATTCACACTCCTTCTTGTCCGAAGGATTTATATCACGCATCGGAGTCCCTTCTTCGATGGCGAAGGATAAGTTGGATGTGTTGTTGCCCAATGGGTGTTCGATGCGAGCGGATAGGATCTGCGATGTTAAGATTCGTATTGGGGAGCAGGAGTTCGACCTGCGGGCGTCTTTACTTCCGTTAGTGGAGTTCGACGTCATATTTGGCATGGACTGGCTCTCGGAGCAGCAGGCCCATATAGATTGCGGTAGCAAGGAAGTCAAGCTGGGAGTAAGTCATGAGACGACTTTTACGGGCTTAAAGGGGTCGAGCAAGACATTGATGTCTGCTCTTCAGGTGGTGAAGGCGGTTCGTGCCGGAGCAGAACTGTTCTTTACACTAGTGGAGGCTGCAAAGCCGAAGCCCGCTTTGGATTGTATTTCAGTGGTATCGGAATACCCTGATGTGTTCCCCGCAGATCTTCCTAGAGCCCCGCCTCAGCGGGAGATAGATTTTACGATCGAGCTAGTGCCAGGTGCAAAGCCTGTGTCACGATCTCCGTATCGGCTAGCGCCTAAGGAAATGGCGGAGCTGAAAGTTCAACTGCAAGAGTTGTTGGAGCAAGGGTATGTGCGCCCGAGTTCTTCGCCTTGGAGCGCACCGGTCCTCTTTGTTAAGAAGAAGGACGGAAGCTTGAGGTTGTGTATTGATTATCGGGAGCTAAACAAGCTGACTGAGAAGAACAAGTACCCGATCCCTAGGATTGATGATCTCTTTGATCAGTTAGTCGGGTCGACGGTGTACTCGAAGTTAGATCTCAAGTCTGGGTACTATCAGCTGCGGATAAGGGAGAGTGATATCCCGAAGACAGCGTTTAGTACGAGATACGGGCATTATGAGTTTACGGTCATGCCGTTTGGGCTGACTAATGCGCCGTCAGTATTCATGGATTTGATGAACAGGACGTTCAGGGAGTACTTGGACCATTTCGTGATCGTCTTCATCGACGATATTTTGGTGTACTCGCAAAGTGAGGAAGATCACTTCAAGCATCTTCATTTGGTGTTGGAGACGCTAAGGAGAAATCAGTTGTATGCCAAGTTCTCGAAGTGCGAGTTTTGGCTATTCTCAGTAGCGTTCCTCGGGCATATAGTGAGTGGAGAGGGTATTGCTGTGGATCCGGCGAAGATTGTTGCGATACGGGAGTGGCCTGAGCTTGCTACGGTAGCAGAAGTCCGGAGCTTTTTGGGGCTTGCCGGCTATTATAGGCGCTTCGTAGAGAACTTCTCGCGGATAGCATTACCTCTCACTACTTTGACGAGGAAGGAGCATAAGTTCGCTTGGACGCCGGAGTGCGCGCCAGCTTTTGAGGAATTGAAGTGTCGGTTGACCACGGCGCCTGTGCTGAGTTCGTCGGTGGGGACCGAAGGTTATGAGATATATAGCGATGCTTCGGGCAGCGGTTTGGGTTGCGTGCTACTGCAGCACGGAAGAGTGATAGCTTATGGCTCGAGACAGCTAAAAGTGCACGAGAGGAATTATCCGGTCCATGACTTGGAGTTAGCGGCCGTGATTTTTGCCTTGAAGCTGTGGAGGCACTATTTGTACGGTGTGAAGATTGATATCTACACCGATCACAAGAGCCTAAAGTACCTGATTGATCAGAAGGATCTGAATATGCGGCAGCGTAGATGGATGGAGTTCCTGGGGGACTATACATTCAAGATCCACTACGTGCCTGGCAAAGGGAATGCGGTTGCGGACGCGTTGAGTCGCCGAGCCCCAGCTCAAGCCAATTGGCTATCGGTGCATCATGAGCGGTTGGTGCAGGAGTTGGAGGCGTTGGAGATTGTTTGTGTGGACAGACAATCAAGTGCTGAAGCATTTCTGAATTGGACTGAAGTCCAATATGACCTGGCTGATCGTATTCGGCAGGCATTGGATATGGATGCTCATATGAAGCAGTTCATGATAGAGGCTCTGGATGGGTCAAATTCCCAATTCGTCGTGGAGGACGGATTGTTGTGGAAAGACGGTCATTTGTGCGTCCCAAGTGTGGGCAATTTACGGGTGGAGTTGTTGTACGAGGCGCACCATACCAAGTACTCGATTCACCCGGGGAGCACGAAGATGTACCGTGATGTAAAGAAACTATTTTGGTGGCCGGGTTTGAAAAAGGATGTGGCGCTATACGTAGCGAAGTGCCAAACCTGCGCCTTGGTAAAGGCGGAGTGCCAAAAGCCGGGAGGATTTCTTAAGTCCTTGCCTATTTCAGAGTGAAAATTTGACGACATCTCTATGGACTTTGTGCATGGTTTGCCAAGGTCGCAAAAGGGAAACGACGCCATTTGGGTGGTTGTTGATTGATTAACGAAGGTGTCGCATTTTATTCTCCATAGGAAGGATGATCCGGTGGAGAAGTTGGCAAAGCTCTATGTGGATAACATAGTACGGCTTCATGGTGTGCCCCGCAGCATCGTGAGTGACCGAGATGGGCGGTTCACGTCCAACGATTGGAGACTTGTGCAGCAAATGTTGGGAACAAAGCTGAAGTTTAGCACAGCCTTCCACCCACAAACAGATGGGCAGACCGAGAGGGTGAATAGAACCATGGAAGACATGCTTCGCATGTGTGTCTTAGATTTTGGAAAGCAATGGGAAGACCACCTATATTTGGTGGAGTTCGCATACAACAACAGCTACCAAGCGAGTATTCAGATGGCGCCTTTCGAGGCCCTATATGGTAGGAAATTTCGCACGCCGTTGTCTTGGTTAGAAACGGGTGAGTCAAAGTTGTATAAGCGATCGGAAGTGGAGGATGCTACTTCTTTGGTGAGAACCATTCGGGAGAGGTTGTTTATCGCTCAGGACCGGCAAGCAAAGTACTATAATGCCAAGCACAGGAACGTGGAGTTCGCTGTGGGCGATTATGTATACTTGAAGATAAAGCCATTCAAGGGTGTCTCGCGGGTGCGGCGATTGAAAAAGCTAAGCCCGAGGTACCTTGGACCGTTCGAGGTTCTGGAGCGAGTTGGAGAAGCGGCCTATAGATTGAAGCTTTCAGTGGAGCTAAGTGGTTTACATGATGTATTCCATATTTCGGTGCTTCGGAAGGCGGTGCAAGAGCCTACGCAAGTGATCGCGGTCGATCAAGTGCCGGTGGAAAGTGGGCTAACGACAAAGGTCAAGCCCGTGCGGATTGAGGACTCGGAGGTCAAGCGGCTACGCAATAAAGAGATCAGGATGGTCAAGGTCCGATGGGACAATTGCGGTCGTGAGGAGCTCTCTTGGGAACAAGAGCAGACTATGCTTGACGAATATCCGGAGTTGTTCCGCTCAGGTACAAATTTTAGTTTTGTACATGTCTTTCCTTTATTTAATTTCGTGGGCGAAATTCTTTTAAGAGGGGGAGAGTTGTAACGCCCCGAAACTCAAAGGAGCAAAGGGGACGTTTTGGGCCAGTTTGGGTTCTGGCAGAAGGCACACGGCCTGGGACACGGGCGTGTCCCAGGGCGTGTCAAGCGTGTGTCGACACTTAGCCGCGAAGTCGTCGAGTTATACTCGACGATTCGTCGAGAATGGGCACACGGCCTGCGACACGGGCGTGTCGCAGGCCGTGTCGACCCGTGTCGACACTTAGTCGTGAAGTCGTCGAGTTATACTCGACGATTCGTCGAGAATGGGCACACGGCCCGCGACACGGGCGTGTCGACCCGTGTCGACGATCGTCCCGGGGAATTCGTCGAGATTAGCTCGACGATCGTCGAGACAAGGCACACGGACTAGGATACGGGCATGTCCAAGGCCGTGTCATCGAGTCGTCAATCTCCACTCGACGAAATGTCGAGACCCTGTACACGGCCTGGGGCCCAGGCGTGTCAAGGTGATACGGGCAAGGACACGGGCGTGTCCTAGGACCCGTGCAGTGCTCGGGTTGAAAACGGGCGAAAATCATGGGGTACACGGACGGCTACACGGCCGTGTCAGCTGGAATACGGGCGTGTCAGCTCGAACACGGGCGTGTTCGATACCCGTGTGAGGGTCCAGGAGATTCGATTTTGACGGCGAATGCGGCACACGGCCCTGGACACGGGCGTGTGCCAGGCCGTGTTCGGTCCAGATTGGGCATTTCAGCCCCGAATCAAAGCCGTTCGTTTTCTTAGGTTGAGATCCAACGGCTGGGGGTTGTTCCTGAGAGGATATACCCGGGTTTTGACTTAGAAAATCCATCACTTTCTTCACTTGTTCTCTTTCTAAACCCTTGGAGAGAGGAGAGCTAAGGCAAGAAGAAGAGCTAGATCCGCCATTGGAGGAGCTTCGGAGCTCCGAATCGCAAGCTGACTCCGGATCCACGGAGGCAACGCAAGTGCGGTGATTTCTATCCGATTACTTTTCGATGGCGCCAAAGAGGAACTCAAGGGTAACGATCCTCATCTTGAGCATGAATCGCTCCTTTTCTTAGCATAGGAAGCCCGCTCTCGCGAGTTTGCGGAGAGTTGGAGGCGTTCCTTCGGGTAGATATGTAAAGTCCCCATTGTTTAGAGTCCGTATGCGAGAACGGACGTAGGCATTTTGTGTGAAGCCTACCCGGACATGTTAGTCTGGATCGGTGATGTTGCATTGCATAAGGCCGGAGAAGACTCCGTGCTATTGGGTGTTTTTCGGGTTTTCTACGCGGTAGATTGCAGCAGGGAGCCTTGGGGACTAACCCAAAGGTGCACCCGGAAAACTGGGCGGATACGAGATCTTGCCAACTTGGTGGCCTGAGAGCCAACTCGAACATAACTGGGTTATGTGTCTTGCGGTAGAATGGGACTCGGTGAAAGTTTGACCCGCGCAAATAGCTTAAATTGTCGTTGCGAAGTGAGCACGGGTTAGATGGAGCCGTACCTGCTTTATGTCGTTCGGTTAGAGAGACCTAAGGTTACGTGGCACTCGTCGTTGGCATAGATGGGAGTCTTCGGCGGTCTATGGCTTTAATTGACGTGACCCATGCCAGGAAGACAAATTGCTCATAGGAATGGCCGTCTAAGTGGTGGTGGTGAGTCCGGAATGTTAATGGCTTTAATTGACGTGACATCGACCGGTTCACCGAGAATGTGCCCTGAGTGCACGGGACGTGTGGCCGTACGAGCCAACGTCTGTGATGAAATGGCTATGGTTATATGCATTGCTCGCTTGTGCTAATGAAATGCAGGGAAGGAGCATCGCCGCCCCGAGTTGGGGGCGGGATCGTTATAATTTGGTCAGCATTGCTGACCGTTGCCTTGTTTGCCACCGTGCGGTGGTTTGTTTCTTACAGGTGCAGCTGGACCAAGCGGTCAATAGCGGGCTAAAGCCCTTTTTGCGAAGCTAGCCCTCGAAGGCCCAAGTGGAAATGTTTTCTGTTTTATTCATGTATGACCGGCCTGCGTGCCGAGGTTTGTAAATCATGTATTATTCAAGTGAAACATTCTGTAAGGCCTTAAGGCTGATTTTGGGTATTTTGTATACATTCCTAATTATGTACTAGTGGACATTCGTGCTCTAATGCTGGGTTCTTGTTTACAACTTATATAAACTGCTTCCGCTAGAATGCTCTGTGTAGGACATTGAGATTGGTTGGATGGTTTCCATACGTAACCACCCGGTCTGTCTGTGGTATATGGCGTCGGGCCCCGGCCGGACATACTGCTATATGTTATGCGACGGATAGGGGGTGTTACACTTCTGCATCAGAATTGTGTTGTGAGGCATTGATAGCCATCATGCAGAATTCCTTTTCTTCAGCATCATCCTCATCATCACTTGAGCTGGATGTAGCTTCAGATTCTTCTTCTGTCTCATTCCAAGTTTCAGCAACAAATCCCTTCCTTGTGTGTTTGTTCTTGCTGGAGGAGGGTTTGTCATTGCTATTCTTCTTGAAGTCCTTGTCTTTTCTTCTTTCTTTCTTGTCCTTTCTGTCCTTGTTTTTATTTTTTGGACAGTCACGCACAATGTGGCCTGGTTTCCTGCAACCAAAACAGATAATCTCTTTGTTATTTGATTTATCATACCTTGGCTTGTCATGCTCTTTGTATGATCTTTTCCTGAAGTCCTTTTTGGCCATTTTGTAAAATCTTTTGGCCAGTAGACTTAGCAATTCCTCATTGCCTGTGACCTTGTCTTCAGGCTGATCTTCAGTGGCTTTGAAAGCTATTGACTTTTCCTTTCTTGTGGCTGGTGAGGCAGCCTTCTGCTCTTCTTCTCTATTCTTAATGAGCAGCTCATAAGACTTGAGCTTGCCCAAGAGAGCTTCAGTGGTGATCTCATTTAGACTTCTGGCATCCTTGATTGGCTAGATACTTGAGTCCTAAGTGCTTGGGAAGCACATTAGGATTTTATCATTTAGCTCAGTCAATAAGATCTCCTTGTCCAAAGTTTTCAGTTCATTGACTATAAGACTGAGTCTGTTATACATGTCTGCTACTGACTCAGCTTCTCCTTTCTTGAAATTCTCATATTGGGTTATGAGGTGAGATCTTCTGTCTTTTCTCTCATCAGCTGATCCTGAGACTATTTCAGATAGCTTGTCGCAAATGTCCT
The DNA here is from genome assembly GCA_039583875.1 of Platanthera guangdongensis. NCBI lineage: Eukaryota > Viridiplantae > Streptophyta > Magnoliopsida > Asparagales > Orchidaceae > Platanthera > Platanthera guangdongensis. The sequence goes on along the minus strand of CM077167.1, from coordinate 88,977,162 downwards.
TTGCTGAGTTGCATTCAGCTACCTTTTGGAATATCTCATCAGACATAGTCTGGGCTAGAATGTTCATAGCCTTTGCATCAGCCAATTTCCATTTCTTTATTTCTGCATCTGTTCCTGAGGGAGGTGGAACAACACTTGTACTTGTGTTCTCTGGAGGTCTTGGACACACTGTCAAAACAGAATTGAAAATGTCCTCATCAATAGAGTTCATGTATAGTCTAATCCTTGTCTTCCAAAGTGCAAACTTGGATAGATTGCACACTGGAGGTCTGGTGCTAGCATAATCTTTGTTTTGGGTCATGTTTTGTGATGAAATAATTCTAAAAATAAACTTACAACAAGCAGATCTAACTGGTGAGATCTTTGGGTTCAGGTGTTAGCCTGTACAACCACTAAGGTGTGGTATTTTTAACCAACCTGGCTCTGATACCAATTGAAAGTGCAAGTTAGATCTGATATACTCTAGAGGGGGGTGAATAGAGTATGGTGCTTGCTAAAACATTTTACAACTGTTGTTGTATTCCTAAGTGAATAGGGAAGCAAATAACATAAAGTAAATCTAAATACAGAATAATCACAAATCAATTACAAACCAATCACAAAGCAAACACACAAACCCAATCACAAACCACAGCCAGAAACAAAAGAAGGATATGCAACCAGATGATACAAGGAGCTATAGTGGTTCCCCAACCAATCTGGGTACATCCACTCTTCTACCACCCTAGGTAGGAATCCACTGCAGGATGAGTTGATCAGGTGTCCTGGGCACCAATGAGCTTTTGATAAGGTGCTCAAAAATCAAGCCAGATTTTTTGATCAGGTGTCTTGCCACCACTGAGTTTTGATAAGGTCTCAGAAACCAATCACAAACTTTTGAAGGGAGTTTGAAAAACCCTTTACAGCAGAGAGAGAGGGATAAAGGGATGAGATGATCTTCTCTGTCAACAATCAGAGAGAAGATAGTGGATGTTGTCAAAGCTCCCTCTGAGATCTTGAGTTGTTCAGGAAGTGAAGGTTTGCAGTACGGTGATAGGCCTTCAGATTATTTGATCTCCAACAAAAGATGATTTCAGCAGCAACTGAAATGTGAGGTGTCTGGAGTCTTGAATGATGATGGCCTTTGAACACTTGAATCAAGAGAGATCTGAAAATTTCAGTTAGTTGATCTCCTTTTGTGATGTGTGTTCTTGTATGAATTTTGAGACTGAGAATGTCTGCAACTCTCTTTCTTTCTCTTGTGTAATTGTTGTTGTAAGAGTTGTGTATTTGTTGTTGCAGAGAATTGTTGTTGCTAAGGTTGTTGCAGAATATGTGTGTCTAACTCTCTTAGAGGAGAATGGAAAAACTGATCTTTTATTCCTTTGATCTGAATAGAAATGATCCTCTGTCCAAGATAGCCGTTAGACTGTCATAAATGACTTCCTTAACTGCATTTGTCTTCTGGAGGAAAGTACAATAAAACATTCCTTGAAAATTCCTTGAAACTTGCTCCAGATTAATTAAAAACGGCTACAGGATCTTTGTCATAAATGCTGAGAATAATTCCACAACTGTCTGAATTTGAATCTTGAAAATCATCTAACTCTTCAGAAAAACGTCGAACTGAGCTCCAATATCGTTGAACTGAGCTCAGAGACTGAACTTAGATAGAAACAGAGATCGTCGATCTGAGCTCAACTATCGTCGAACTGAGCTCAGAGACTGAACTTAGATAGAAACAGAGATCGTCGATCTGAGCTCAACTATCGTCGAACTGAGCTCAGATATAGAGAATCAAACTGGAGTCAAGATCGTCGATCTGAGCTCGAAGATCGTCGAATGGAGTTCGACGACTCGTTGAAGTTGAGCTCAGAGATCGTCAAATGGAGTTCGACGATTCGTCGAAGGGAGCTCAGTGATCGTCGAATGGAGTTCGACGATTCGTCGTACTGAGCTCGACGAAATGACTTGGTCTCCAAAACTGAAAAACTCTGGTCTTGAGGGCAACTTTCAAACCTAACTATTAACCCTTAGACTCAATTCTAATTGACCTTTAGATCTATGCAATGAGGTCAAGACAGGTTTCCTAAGAGACATAGTGATCCTTGCCCAAATCAGTAATAGGGTGTTCCAACATCTTCTTGGAGCCCCGCCTCAGCGGGAGATAGATTTCACGATTGAGCTAGTGCCAGGTGCAAAGCCTGTGTCACGATCTCCATATCGGCTAACGCCTAAGGAAATGGCGGAGCTGAAAGTTCAACTGCAAGAGTTGTTGGAGCAAGGGTATGTATGTTGAAACCGGAATCCGGCCTCTTGTGGAGTTCGACCCTTGGGGAAGGGGTGGTCTCGCGCCTACTTTGCTCCTGCAAGGAAAACAACGAAGAAGACAAGAAGAAACAGACCCAAGGGCTCGGCAGGGAGGTCCCACCACAAACCCGGAAGATCTCTGAGCGCTTCCCCTCCTTAGCCAGAAGCCGAGCTAAGGTACCCTCAGAGAGCACTAGAAGACGAGAGTAAGGAGGCACTGAAAAGCGTCCCCTCTGAGGTACCCCTTGGGTCTTATTTATAGTTTTTTGGAATCCGAACTGCCAATAACCAAAAGGACTGACCTGAAAATACCAAAAGGCCCTTGGTTGGGCCTGCCAACAGCCAAACTCCGCTGTTCTAAGTAGCTATGCGCAGTCCCACCTGGTCTGCCAACAGCGTGGCTCCGCCGTTCTGAGGGGCTATTCACACCCCTGGGGAGTCAGCTCGCCTCCAATCACCCTCCGCTGGAGGCGGGCACGACCTGGCTCCGCCGCCCGCTTGTTCCCTTGGGCGAGCGCGAGCCGGACCGCCGCGACCTGCCGGTCTTATGCCGGGACGGACCGGCGGCCAGGTCTCGTGTGGGGGGCTGGCCGGCGGTCACCGCGTTAGGGGTTCGGCTCGCCAGTCGCGGGGTCGCCAGACCCATCCGCTCTGGTCAGTGATCCTTCGCGCGTCCCGCTCGCTCGCCTCGCCCGGCGCACTCGCCTGAAATGGGCGGGAGCGGGCCAGCCCTCCTGCCGTATACCCGTTTGTCGCTCGGATGAGGGTCGCGGGGCGAGGTCTGCTCGACCTCCCTGGCGGGACCCGCTCGCCGGACACGGGGTTGTACACAATCCCCGCTCTTTTTGAGCTTGATTCAAGCTCGGAAAGAATCATCCAACCCGCGTGTTCGGCGAGCACTGTGCTGAGCTGGCAGGAATTTCTGGTGGGGCCCCACTGTTCGGCTATAAATACATACCGCTGAGCCCGGGAGGAGGCTCCCCAGATCCCCTCATTTTCCTCGAACAGACCAGTTTCTCGATGCCGGTCAGCGAAGAGGTGCGAGCTCGCCTGGCGGCAGCGGGCCTGAAGACTCAGGAGGAGGCCCTCGAGGCCTCCCCTTGGCTAGCACGTGGGTCTCCCGGCCCTCTCTTTAGGCCGGCGAAGGGAAAGATTGTTAGGCGGTCTCTGGCGGGTGACTGTCCGGGCTCCAGCTCGGCGGCGGGTGTTGAGGTCGTCCCTGGGGTACATGCCCTTCCGTGGATTATCGCTGTATCTCTGATCTTTTGTTTTGCAGGCAATTCCTTGTGAAGAGGTGGGGAACGGGGGAAAGGATCGCCCCCCTCCCTAGTCGCCTGAGAGGGTCGCTAGTTCCCCAGGTCTGGACCGCCCACCTCCGGAAACCCCTCGGCGGCTGGCTCCCCACGGACTGGGAAAATCTCTTGAGACCCTCGAGGGAGAAACCTTTCAGGGTCGGCCGGGCTCCTCTCACCCATCCATCGGCGCGGGTGATGTGCCAACCCCTGGTAAGCTAGTACTCACCGTTGGCTTTGTTCTCGTTCGCTCCTTCTGACTCGCCCCGTTTGTAGGCTACAACAGGGCCTCCTCCGAAACTGAGACGAGCGAAGGGTATTCGCCTCCGCCCGACGTGGACAGTGTCTCTGAGTACCTGGGCGACCCGACCGATGCGGTGGGGATGAAGAGGCAGGTGACGTGGCTGTTCCAAAAACACACGCTGCTGCTGCAGGAGATCGTGAAGAGGGTCGATGAAGACAAGGCCGAGACCGAGGCCCGGCTCGCGGCCTTGGAGGGACCTCCACGCGCAGCGGAAGACGACGATGTCACTTCACCGGGCGTGCACATAACGCGAGCCGAGGGGCATCTTAGTAGCGCCACAGAGCAAGTCGGCCTGGCTCAGCGGGAACTGGTGGCGGTTCGCGATTACCACGACCCTCGCGTGCCGCCGCGATCGGGGACGAGGCGGCGGCACAGGTGGAAGTGGGTCGAGTACTGATCCTGCCTTCTGCCCCCCGCTTGTGGGATACCGCGGGGTTGCTGTTATTTCAACGTTATCTTGTATTTGTAACAACTTGAAACTCTTTTTGCCCGCCTATGGGCCTAACTTTTTACTGCTGAGGTTTATTGAAATTATCATGTTGTTGCTCTTGCTCTCTGTGGGCGGGTCAAGGGAAAGATCCGCTCTTCCCCTCGTGCTGATCGGGGCGAGGGCGAGCCGAGGAGCTCGCCAGACGGGAGCCTCCCGACTCGCGCGGAATCCCGGGCGGGTGCGGGCCGAGACTCGCCCGCTCGGGTCTTCCGCGGATGCGGCCGGGCGAGAACCGCGCCTGATCGGCCTTTGGGGCGCGGTTGCGCGCGGGGAAGTCGAACCGTCGGGCTGATTTTTGCTATCTGCACCCGCTCTTTCGGCGGGAAGTTTCCCGCCCTTTCTCTTTCCCTATAAATAGGCCTTGGCGGCTCTTATTCCCTCACCGATTCCAAACGTCCTCTCGCTTCCTTTTTCCCGCGAAGTACGGTTCGCGCTCGCCTTCTGGCTCTATCTCGCGCGTTCGGCGGCGATTCGGTGGGAATGGGCGGAGGCGGCGGCGACGTGGACGGACGGAGTAAGTGCGCCTGGACCTTCTCGGAGCACAATTTTCCTCACGCCGTCATCTCTGAACGCGAGTACCTGGACGCACTCGGCGACCACGTTCCGCCGGGCTTTTCTGCGAGACGGCCCGGGGATAGAGAAAAGATCAACGACTTATCCGGGGACGAGCTCGCCATCCCTCTAGCCCACTTTGAGGTGGGCCTGCGACTCCCCCTATGGCCCGAGGTGCGCCAGGTGCTGAAATACTTCGGGGTCGTCCTAGGTCAGATGACCCCGAACTCCATAGCCATTGTGGTGGGGTTCGCCTGCTTCCTGCGAGAGGAGCGAGTGGAGTTCAGCCTCGTCGTTTTCCGGAAACTGTTTTCCTCCCGGGCGAATCGGGACGGGACCGCCTACTTCTCCAGCGTCCACCTCAAGGTGCGGGAGACAGTCAATCAGAGTCATAATTGGCTCAAGAAGTTCCTGTTCGTCAAAGGGGATTTCGGCAACGTCCCCTTCTCGCCGGTGCAGCTTAGCGAGGCGAGCTACCGGCCGCCCAGCCTAGGCGGTCATGAAGCCGACTTGTGCGCGTTCTTTGCCGGGAAGAATTTTGAGGTGGCGTACCTGCGCCGCCATCTTGGCGACCTCGCTGCCATCCCGCCAGGGGGAGGTTTGCCACTCGCCGCTGTTCTGACTTACCCACCCCCCCCCCCATTTTTCCTTTATCTCACCCCTCCTCCTTTGCAGGTGAGCGCGACATCCCTCTTCACCCCCCTTACGAGAGCGCTCGGATCCCCCCGGGGTTCTCGCCCGAGCTCAAGCGGCGGATGCCGCTCAGCGCGACATCCCGTCGGTCCCGGCCAAGAAGCGGCCGGGTGGCAGACAGCCCTCCCCTCCGCCGAAGGTGGCGAAGACCGCGGGTCAGCAACCCGCCGCGAGCCAAAGGAAAGGCAAGGCCCCTGTGGGCCTTCCGGCCGAGGGCCCTTCGCCCCCGCTGGTTGCTTCGACCAGCGATACCCCGGACAGGGCGGCGGGCACCTCCGCGCCGCCGGACGGGTCTCAAGCTGCCGCGAAGCCGGTGCCGAGGGGTCACCGCAACTTTGGCTACAGCGAGAGATATCTGGACGAGCTCGGCGCTCCGCTCCTTTCGTGGGACAAGGAGTCGAATCGCGCCGCGATCTCGACCTTGCTGCCGAGTTGGATGGAGCAGGACACCATCGGCGGGGAGGCCTACCACTTCTCGTTCAGCCTGTACTCGCGAGAAGACGCCGCCATCTACGACAAAGAGGTGACGCGGGTATTGGTTCACGAGAGCGCGCGGCCCAGCTACGCGGCCTGGAGCTAGCTCATATGGTAGGGAGGCACTGCACCCAACTGGAGCGGAACGCCACCTCCCTGAAGAAGCTGGCGGACGAGAGGGAGGAGGCTCAGAAGCTCACTCAGGAGGACGCGAACATTCAGAGGAGGCGGGCCGACGCGGCAGAGGAGTCCCTTGCGCAGTACCTGGGCGGGGTGGTACGCACTCATCCTGAACTACCGCCCCTTCTCGCGAATACAGCTCACGATTCTTCTTCTTCCTTTTCCCAGGACGCGGCGACGACGAGCCGGATGGGTGCCGAGATCGCCACCCTTGGTCAGGACAAGGCGATGCTGGAGGCGCGAGTACGCGAGCTGGAGGCCGCCGCCGCTATCCCTCCTCCAGACAGCAGGGTCTGTCCGCTCGACCACCTCTCCGACTACGACTTGGAGGTGCTGATGCAAAAGAACGCCGCCAGCGCCGCGAAATATACGATGCAAATGCTGCGACGCGCGGATCTCCTCAAGAGTGAGGCGGCGGAACTCTCGGCGGGCGACGTGGTGCCGGCGCTATTCCTTCCCGTGTTGGACCCTGGGGACAAATCCTTCCGGCCCGTTTAGGACTTCTCCCCCCGGATCTCGCGTCACCCCTGCTTTTTGTCATTTGTTTGTCAGATGTATATTATCATGTGTGTTTACCTGTTTTAAGATGTACGCGCGAGCTGCGCCTAGACTTCGCGATTTTCACCTATTATTGCTTTTATAAAATGCTTTCTCGCCCGCCTTATTCGTATATTTGCTATCGCCATGCGACGCGTCCTGCCTCTGCGGCCCAGCCCTGACGATGCGGCCGCTCGCCCAACAAGCGAGGCGAGTTGGCTCTCCCTTTGCCTGAATTATCGAATCTCTTGCGGGTTCTTCGCCTAGGTCTCTGCCTCCGTTCGGCTGTCTTTCTTGGGGCTGGGTGGTCATGTTTGACCCCTTTTTGGTTTACTTTTGTGATTCCAGTCTGCTATTAAAGCCATTCGAGTAGTTCCGGGCCTGGCCGGCTGGGTGGGAGCCCGGCAGCGTGATTCGATCTGGGTCGCAATTCGTTGCCATTGAGTGACTTCCGGCCCTGCCAGCTAGGTGAGAGCCTGGCAGCGGGATCTTCTCGAGGCTAGGGATGACACCGAGTGACTTACGGCCCTGCCAGCTAGGTGGGAGCCTGGCAGCGGGATCTTCTCGGGGTCCAAACACATTCCATCGAGTGACTTCCGGCCCTGCCAGCTAGGTGAGAGCCTAGCAGCGGGATCTTCTCGAGGCTAGGGATGACACCGAGTGACTTCTGGCCCTGCCAGCTAGGTGGGAGCCTGGCAGCGAGATCTTCTCGGGGTCCAAACACATTCCATAGAGTGACTTCCGGCCCTGCCAGCTAGGTGAGAGCCTGGCAGCGGGATCCTCTCGAGGCTAGGGATGACACCGAGTGACTTCCGGCCCTGCCAGCTAGGTGGGAGCCTGGCAGCGGGATCTTCTCAGGGTCCAGACACATTCCATCGAGTGACTTCCGGCCCTGCCAGCTAGGTGAGAGCCTGGCAGCGGGATCTTCTCGAGACTAGGGATGACACCGAGTGACTTCCGGCCCTGCCAGCTAGGTGGGAGCCTGGCAGCGGGATCTTCTCGGGGTCCAAACACATTCCATCGAGTGACTTCCGGCCCTGCCAGCTAGGTGCGAGCCTGGCAGCGGGATCTTCTCGAGGCTATGGATGACACCGAGTGACTTCCAGCCCTGCCAGCTAGGTGGGAGCCTGGCAGCGGGATCTTCTCGGGGTCCAAACACATTCCATCGAGTGACTTCCGGCCCTGCCAGCTAGGTGAGAGCCTGGCAGCGGGATCTTCTCGAGGCTATGGATGACACCGAGTGACTTTCGGCCCTGTCAGCTAGGTGGGAGCCTGGCAGCGGGATCTTCTCGGGGTCCAAACACATTCCATCTTCTATGCTAACTGGCTACGACAATACTAGGGGGGGAAAGGATTTCATTATAACCAACGTGTTGCTTACAGGTGCTTAGGGAAAAAATATTTTCAGGTCGTCTCCACTCCAGGTGAGGCTCAGGGTCTCCCCCTCTACATTTTGGAGCCGATAGCCCCCTGACTTCAAAGCTTCTTTCACAATAAGCGGCCCCTCCCAGCTGGGGTTGAGCTTCCCCACGGACGCAGACCTCCCTGCCGCATCCACCTTCTTCAGCACCAGGTCTCCTTCCGCGAACTGCTTGACCCTGACATGCTTGTCAAAGTATTTTGCCATCCTCCTTTTGACCTCCTCCTGCCGGATGGCCGATAGGTCCCTCAATTCTTCCACCATGTCAAGGGAGAGTCTCAGCTCCCCCTCGTTCTCGGCTCGCCATTCCTCTCGGTCCTCCCTGGACGCCCTGACTCGCGGTGTTTGACCTTCAAATTCTATGGGGAACACCGCCTCGCACCCATGGGAGAGCTTGAAAGGGGTCTCCCCCGTAGCTGTGTTAGGGGTGGTTCTTAGGGCCCAGAGAACTGCGGGGAGCTGCTCCACCCAGCTCCCCCTCAAACTCTCCACCTTTTTCTTGAGGAGATTGATAATGATCTTGTTCGCGGCCTCCACCTGCCCGTTGCTCCTGGGGTGGTGGACCGAGGAGAACCTGAGGTTGATTCCAAGCTGCTCGCAGAAGCTGGTGAACTCGGCACTGGCGAACTGGGGTCCGTTGTCGGTGACGATGGCCTGGGGCAGCCCATGGCGACAAATGATCTCCCCCCAGACAAAGTTCCTGATCACTTGGGAGGTCACCTTGGCCAACGCCTTCACCTCCATCCACTTCGAGAAGTAGTCGATCATCACTAGTAGGAATCTTCTCTGACCGCTGGCCTGGGGAAACGGCTCGACCAAATCCATCCCCCAGATTGCGAAGGGCCAGGGGGCCGTGATACTCTTGAGTTGTTGGGCCGGCTGTAGCTGGAGGGGGGCAAACAGCTGGCACTTATGACATCTCCTTGCGAACTCCGCGGCGTCTCGGCCCAAGGTGGGCCAGAAATACCCTTGCCTGACTATCCTTCCCTCCAGGGTCCGACTCCCGGAATGACTCCCGCACTCCCCGGAGTGGACTTCCTCCAAGATACTCTGCGCCTCATCCTCGGCTACGCAGCGAGCCAGCATCCCGGAGAGGGTCTTTCTGTACAGCTTCCCGTCCTTAAGGAGGTAGTAAGCTGACTTGTGCCTCAGCTTCTTCCTATCTACCCCTTCCGGATATTCTCCTGTGGAGAGGAAAACTACTACTGGATCCATCCACGAAGCTTGCTGGTCAATCTCCATGAGCTCCCCTTCCTCGATGGAGGGGCAGAACAGGTCGGTGATGGTGCCCCCTACCCGGGGACCATGCTCTGCTAACTGGTCGGCCTATTCGTTCTCTTCCCTTGGCACGTGTCGGATGGAGAAGGTCTGGAAGGTCCCTATGACCCCCTTCACTTTGGCCAAGTATAACTTCAGAGTGGGTTCCCTTGCTTCGAACTCCCCGTTGATCTGGGAAGTTACCACCATGGATTCGGTTAGGACCTCCACGTCCCGCACCCCCAGCTCTCTGGCCAGGCACAGCCCCGCTATCACTACTTCGTACTCGGCCTGGTTGTTGGTAATGGGAAAATGCACCACCACCGTCTGCTCAATCTGAATTCCTTGAGGGCTTTCCAGAACCACTCCCACTCCAAGAGAATGCCTTCCTGAGGCTCCATCCACCCTCACCTTCCAAGGAGTCGTGCGGGTGAGCTCCCCCTCCACTACTTCTACCACGTAGTCGGCCAGGAAGTCGGTCATCGCCTGAGCTTTGATCGAGAGCCGCGGAACGAAGGAGACATCGAACTCGCTTAGCTCCACCGACCACTTGGCCAGCCGGCCTGAATGCTCCACCCCCTCGAAGATGTTGCGGAGAGGGTGGTCAGTCACCACTCAGATTGAGTGTGCTTGGAAGTAAGGTCGCAGCCGCCTGTCCGAGATGATTAGGGCGAATGCAAGCTTCTCCAAGATCGTATACCGGAGCTCGGCCTTCCGCAGGACCCGGCTGACGTAATAAATAGGGAGCTGCCTCTTCCCTTCTTCACGAACCAAGACGGAGCTCAGATCCTCTGCCCCGACTCCGAGATATAAGAACAAATCCTCCCCCTCCTTCGGTCCTTGGAGCAGCGGAGCTTGTGTCAACTGCGCCTTGAGGGCCTGGAATGCCTCCTCGCATTCCTTGGTCCATTCAAACCTCTGACCGCCCCTCAGCATTTTGAAGAAGGGGGAGCACTTCTCCCCTGCCCGAGATAGGAAGCGACTCAGCCCTGCTAGCTTCCCCGTCAACCGTTGGACCTCCTTCGCGTTCCCCGGGGACCCCAGCTCCAAAATAGCCTTGACCTTATCCGGATTCGGCTCAACCCCCGCGGGGGTGAGGAGATGCCCCAAGAACTTTCCTCGGCTGGCCCCAAAGTCACACTTAAGGGGATTCAACCACATCTTGTATCTGCGCAGGGTGGCGAAGGTCTCCTCCAGGTCTCGGAGGTGGGAGTCTACATCCCGACTTTTGATCATGAGGTCGTCCACGTATACCTCCAAATTCCTTCCCCTGTGCTCCTTGAAGACCCTATCCATCATTTTTTGGTAAGTGGCCCCAGCATTCTTCAGCCCGAATGGCATCATCTTGTAGCAGTAGCAGCCGTCCCCTGTGATGAACGAGACATCCTTGATGTCCGGGGGGTGCATCCTGATCTGATGGTAACCTGAAAAGGCATCTAAAAAACTCATTACAGAAAAGCCGACGGCTGAGTCAACCAGCGCGTCGATCTGAGGCAAAGGATAACAGTCCTTAGGAGAAGCTTTATTAAGTAACGAAAAATCGATACACATTCGCCAACGGCCGTCTCCTTTTTTAACCATCACGACGTTGGAGACCCAACCGGGGTACTGAATCTCGGTCACGAAGCCGGCCTTGAGAAGCTTCGCCACCTCCTCCCTGATGGGTTCCGCCAGCTTGTCTGCCGTGGATCTCTTTTTCTGCTGAACGGGGCGTGTTCCCGGGTCCAGGTTGAGGCGGTGGCAAGCCACATCCGCGTCAACCCCCGGCATCTCCGCGGCGTTCCAGGCGAAGATGTCCACGCTCTTCTAGATGCACTCCAGCATCCTGCCCTAGTACTCCGGGGTCAGCCCCCCGCTGACGCGGATCTTCTCCATCCTGCCTCCATGGGTGAGCACTTCCAGCTCCACCACTTCCTCCGCGGCCTCCAGCCCGGACTGCTCCGCCCATACCTCAGCATCCCCTTCCTCCGGAACAGGGACCTCTACCTCCATCTCTTCTCCTGCGCCCCTCACTTCGGCTACCTCCTCCAGATCTCCTCCTGCCGCCTCTCCTGCGTGGTCCTTCACTCCCGGCTCCTCGCAGCCTGCCTCCTGCTCGACCTCCTCCATCCTCCGTCCCATCTCCTCGGCTCCCTCCTGCCAAGAGATGGTGTTCACCGCGGTGACATAACACTCCCGCGCCACCTTCGGGTCCCCCCTGACCCTAACCTGAACCCCCTCAGCGTTGAACTTCAAATACTGATGGAAAGACGAGGGGACGCAGCGGAAGGCGCTGATGAGAGGCCTCCCGAAGATGGCACTGTAGCTGCTGGGGGCGTCCACAATGTTAAAAGTAGCGAATAGAAAAGAACAAACGGATAGACTTTTGAATAATTGAAATTTTATTATCCAAAAAATGTATCTATTACAAAGGTATGCCCTCCTTTATATAGAATGGATGAGAGATGAGAGAATACAAATAAGAGATGTGGGACTATAATTTACAGGACTAAGCGGACTATACAAAACAAACCGCACAAGCCGCGCGGTTAGACAGTAGGGCTAACCGCACGGCTACCACCAGAGAGGAAGAGACTGCCAGGGTAGACCGTCAGACCGCCCGGTCTCCAAGCCGGCTGAGACAAACCGCCAGACCGCGCGGTCTTCAACCCGCCAAGACAAACCGCCAGACCCGCCCGGTCACCAACTTCAACACTCCCCCTCAAGCTGGAGCATATATATCGATCATGCCCAGCTTGTCGCAGATGTGGAAAAAAAAAGCGGACACCGGCTTGGTGAAGACATCTGCCAACTCGTTGTCGGAAGTGACAAATGGAGTGCAAATCTGTTTCTTCACAATATTTCTTCCCCGAATAAAATGACAGTCGACTTCTATGTGTTTGTTCTCTCATGAAAGACCGGATTTTTGGAAATGTGTATCGCGGCCTTATTGTCACAGAACATAGGAAGAGGATAGTTGTAAACCTCTCCTAAGTCAAGCATGAGAGCCCGCAACCACTTCAACTCACAGGTAGCGATGCCATGCTGCGATATTCCGCCTCTTCACTAGACCTGGAAACGACAGACTGTTTCTTGCTCTTCCAACTCACAAGATTGCCTCCAACAAATGTGCAGAAACCTGAAGTCGATTTGCGATCCCCTTTGTCATCCGCATAGCTTGAATCAGAGTACGCTTCAACCCTAGGTGACCATTTTTCTGAAATAGGAGTCCTTTCCCTGGAGCAGCTTTAATATACTCTAATATCCTCAGAGCAGATTGTAGATGACACTCCCTCGGAGCTTGCATGAATTGGCTCACCTTGCCAACAGCGTAAGAGATGTCGGGTCTGGTTACCGTGAGATATATGAGCTTGCCCACCAGATGTCGGTATCTCGTAAGATTGGAGAGAAGAGGTGAGTCATCTGTCCAAGTTTTGTCTTCTCCAACAGCATAGGACAACGTGCAGGTTTAGCACCAGTCAGTCCTGCCTCCTTTAAAAGATCAAGAGCATACTTCCGTTGTGAAAGGACCATGGAGTTGGGCTTTCTAGAGATTTTCAATCCCCAGAAAGTATTTCGGGGAGCCCATATCCTTTGTGACCAGATGTTGACGAAGGTGTTTCTTGGTCATCAATACCCATCCTGGTCATCGCCAGTAAGAAGAATGTCATCAACATAAACCGCAAGAATAAAAGAAACAAGACCAGAGGCGGTTTTTCCGAACAAACAAGGAGTGATCTGCTGAGCTTCTTGTAAAACCAATGGCCGCAACAATGCTACTGAACTTGTCAAACCAGGCACGAGGACTCTGCTTGAGGCCATAGATAGCCTTCTTTAGCCGGCATACCCGTGTCTCCCCCTGAGCAACATACCCAGGAGGTTGCTACACCATGTAAACATCCTCCTGCAGATCACCATAGAGGAAGGCATTCTTAACATCTAGTTGCGAGATGGGCCAATCCCGGTTGACAGCCACAGAGAGAAGAACCCGAATAGTGCTGAGACGAGCCACGGGAGAGAAAGTGTCAAAGTAATCAATCCCATAAGTTTGGGTAAAACCCTTGGCAACCAGGCGAGCCTTATAACGATCCACACTGCCATCCGGGAGAAACTTCACCACGAAGACCCAGCGACAGCCAACAACATCTGTGCCAAAAGGAGGAGGAACAAGGGTCCAGGTACCCCGTTCAGTGAGAGTAGCAATCTCCTCACCCATGGCAACTTTCCAATGAGGAATAGTAAGGGCCTCCTAGTAGGAACGGGGGGTGCCAGTGGCCAAGATAGCCAGTGCAAAAGCTCTGCGAGCAGGGGTAAGACGATCATAGGAAACAACTGCAGCAAGCGGGTGTTGGGTACAGGCCCGAACCCCTTTGCGAAGAGCAATTGGGAGATCCAGGTCAGCAGGTGCCTCAGTATCCGGATCCGTGTATCCGTGGTGGAGAGAGCTGGCCCGGGAGTAGAGAGAGATGGCAGCGGAGTGGAGGGAGAAAGCAGAGTAGAGGGTGGAGATGATGAGGATGGGGAAGACGGTGGAGTGGGTGGAGAGGGCGGAACATCAGTGGGAGCAGAGGGAATGGATGGGTAGGTATGAGAAGGAGGATCAGGAGGAGTAGAAGAGGAAGCGGGAGAGAAGTAAGAGGCATTGGCAAAGAAGGTGACATCTGCAGAGACAAATTGCTTGCGGGTAACAGGGTCAAAGCAGCAATATCCTTTCTGAGTGGGAGAGTAGCCCAGAAAGACACATTTGGTGGCACGTGGTGAGAGTTTATCACGGGTGGCAGCGGGAGAGTGCACAAAAGCGGTGCACCCAAAGATGTGTAGAGGAAGAGGAAAGGGATCCTTGTCTGGATAAAGAATGGAGAAGGGGGTAGCACCGTGGAGAACTGTGGAGGGAAGGCGATTGATGAGATAGCAGGAGAGGAGGACAGCATATCCCCAATAGGAGCGAGGAACATGCATTTGAATCATCATAGTGCGAGCGACATCAAGGAGGTGACGGTTTTTGCGTTCCGCCACCCCATTTTATTGGGAGGTGTAGACACAACTTGTTTGACGAATAACACCATGGTGAATACAAAAGGAGGAGAAGTCGTGGCTAAGATACTCCTTAGCATTGTCAGAACGAAGGAGTTTAATAGATGTATCAAACTGAGTCTTAACCATAGAATAAAAGGAGGTCCAAACAGAGAACAGCTCGGAGCGATCTTTGAGAAGATATACCCACGTACATCGAGAGAAGTCATCAATGAAGGTGACAAAATAGGAACTACCCCGACCGATGGTGAGGTTAGGAGCGGGACCCCATATGTCAGAGTGAACGAGATCGAACGGACGGGAAGAGCCCCGACTTTGTGTTGGTGGGAAGGATGAGCGGTGATGTTTGTCAAGTTGACATGCATCACAGTTTAGAGGAGGATGATGAGGAGGGAGGTGCGGCAGGAGCTGGCGGAGAATTCGGGGAGGAGCATGTCCAAGGCGAAGATGACATTGGAGAAGATCTGTAGAGGAGGAGGAGAAGGCGGATAGAGCAGAAACATTGTCGAGGAAGTAGAGGCCACCACTCTCAGTCCCGGTAGCAATCGTCCGTTGGGAGTCCGGATCCTGAAAAACACAAGAGCTAGGGGTGAAGATGACAGAACACCGCAGTTGCTTGCATAAAGAAGTAACCGATAATAAATTGCACGGAAACTTGGGCACATAGAGGGTATCAGCCAGGCAGAGAGATGGAGTGACTTGAACCATGCCCGTCCCATGGACCGGGGAGGGAGATCCATCAGCAACAATGACCGGGGGCAACTGAGCATGTGTGTCAAGAAGAGAGAAACATTGAGGATTGCCTGTCATATGATTGGTTGCACCAGAGTCGATGAGCCATCTTCCGCGAGTAACAACATAAGCACTACCAGAAGAGGTGACCACGGAGGCGGACAGGCTGGAGGAGGGGAAAGCCATGGAAGCAAGAGAGGAGCAAGCCGCGGCGATAAGAATAAGCCGTGAGAAGAGAAAAGAGCACCAAGCCGGGCGAACAGAAAACAGGTCGGGCGGCTAGGAAGGCCGCTACCAAGAAGCAGAGCAAAGCAGAGGGAAAGAAGTCGCACGGCTTGAAAAAGTCGGGCGAACAGAGGAGAACAGGTCGTACGGCAAAAGATGAGGCCGGAGCGACTAGCAAGCAGGAGCGGGTAGAAGGCAACAACAAGTAGAGCCCGAACAGTAGCGGCTAGCAAGAGGTCAAAGGCACAGCGGGGAAGAGGTCGCGCGGACTGAAAAGACCGAGCGAACAGAAGAGAGGAGAAGAGCAGGTGACCGCATCCAAGATGCGGGTGAGAAAGGAACAACCCGCACGGTCAGGCAGATCACAGCAGCAAACCGCGAGTATAGGGACAAGCGGATATGGGGAACGCAGAAGCGGACAGGGAGAAGAAGTCCGCAGCGGGTAGACACAAGCCGCAAAGGCAAGGAAGTCGGAGAGGCAAGAAAGAGCAAGGAGCGCGGCGACAAGGAAACAGGTCGCTGCGACGAATAGCAGTAGGAGAAGAGAACCAAGAAGCAAGCCGCGCGAATAGGGCAGCGGACAGAAACAAGCCGCTCGAACAGGGAGGCGGGCAGAAGAGAAGGCAAGCCGCGAGAGAGGTCGCGGATAGCGGAAAACAAGCCGCTAGAAGCAGAGAGCGCACAGAATCAGGAGGAAATGACTGTGTCCTCTGATACCATGTTAAAAGTAGCGAATAGAAAAGAACAAACGGATAGACTTTTGAATAATTGAAATTTTATTATCCAAAAAAGGTATCTATTACAAAGGTATGCCCTCCTTTATATAGAATGGAGGAGAGATGAGAGAATACAAATAAGAGATGTGGGACTATAATTTACAGGACTAAGCGGACTATACAAAACAAACCGCACAAGCCGCGTGGTTAGACAGCAGGGCTAACCGCACGGCTACCACCAGAGAGGAAGAGAGACTGCCGGGGTAGACCGCCAGACCGCCCGGTCTCCAAGCCGGCTGAGACAAACCGCCAGACCGCGCGGTCTTCAAACCGCCAGACCGCCCGGTCACCAACTTCAACACACAATGACGAACTTACAGTTTCGGGACTGCCCCCCCCCCCCCCCCGCCCAGGGTGACATGGAGGCCAACTCCTCCCTCCACTTCCTTCCTTTCTCCAGAGAACCCGAACAGGGGCCCGTCCGAGGCTAACACCCTCTTAGCCTCCACCTTCATCGCGTCAAACGCCTTTTTGAAGACGACGTTGACAGAGCTCCCATTGTCCACGAGGATCCGAGAGACAGTGAAATTCTCGATGGCGAACTTGATGACCAGCGCATCATAGAACGGATCCTCGTGGTCTGGCATATCACTTCTGGAGAAGGTGATCCTCTCCTCCGGGGGCGGGGTTTGGGATGTAGAGGCGACGCTCTGCCGGTACATGGTGTGGAGGCTTGCCTTGAGGGAAGCCTCGATCCCCACTCCCTCGTGGATCACTCTGATCCCTCCTCGGGTCCCCACATCCACCCGTCTTCACAGCGATCCTCCTCCGCCCGAGGCAGGACCTCCTCGATTCTCACTTCTTGCCGCGCCTCCTCCTGCTGCTGCTGCTGCTGCCGCTCCCTATTCCCTCTCATCTCCAAAAATTCCGGGCACGTGGCTGTTGCGTGTCTCTCTTTCTGATGGAAGTCGCAATAGGGCAGCTCCACCCTGAACTCCCTCCTCCTCCTTCTCATGATCCCCCTCCTTGCTCCCAAAGCTATGGCCATGGCCTCCTCCTGATCGGGGAGCCGGGGCCTCTGTCCCTGCCTCCAGCCTGGTGGGTGAAACTGGTCCTGCCTCCCCTGATAGTGACCCCTTCTGAAGTACCCTCTCTGTGGCCCCTGTCCCTGCCACTCTGGTCTCCAGCCCAGCCGACGGTCGGGCTCCTGACGCCCCTACCCCGGCTGCTGTCCCTGGAGCTGCCTCTGCTCCCTCTGCCTGGGCTCCCCTCTTCTCTCCTCCTGCGCTCTTCCTCCCTTTGACTCCTTGTCTTCCTCGGTCGCCCACCTGGCCAGCTTCCTTGCAAATTCCGGATTCGATGCCTCCCCGTCGACCTCTCTCGCCGCCCTCTCCATCAACTCCTCGTAGGAGAGAGGGGGAACTCTCTTCAGCTCCATTCGGAAGAACCCCTGCTGCAGGCCCAGGGTGAAAGCCATCATCAGACTATGGCCCGGCATCTCCTGGACCTGGGTAACCTCCTCCTGGAATCGATCCACATAGCTCCCCAATGTATCGTTCACTCCTTGCTTAATGTGGAATAGAGACTATGATTCTTTCTTCCTCTTCTTCGAAGTAGTGAACCTCAGCATGAACCCTCGGCGCAAGTCCTCGAAGCAATAGATGGGACTAGCCGGTAGCTGGTGGAACCACTCCCTTGCCTTCTCCCAGAGAGTGATGGCGAAGAGTCGGCACTTGAATCCGTCCGACATCTGACGGATGGAGACCACGTCTTCGAACCATTGGACGTGCTGAATCGGGTCTCCCTTCCCGGTGTAGTAAGACATCTCGGGTTCCCTGAACCCATCTGGGACTGGAGCTGAGGAGACCAGCTCGCTGAAAGGGCTGCCTCCCCCCACCGGGCGAGTCGGCGAGTCCCGCAAGCCCAATTCACCGAACCGGCCTCGGCTTGCCGAACCGGGGAAGAGCTCGCGCCCCGGGAGCTCTCACCCCCGGCCTTCCTCATCCACTTCCTTCCCGGCTCGCCTGACAGGAGCGTCTTCGCCTAAAGATGGGGCGGCCGCGATCTGGGCTGCCGGAGTCGAGCACTCGGCACGCGCGCCGAGTGCGAACTCAACGAGGCTCAGCACCTCGTTCCTGAAATCCTCCAACATCCCCACCATTGCAAGAGGCGGGGCGGGTGGCGAGTCCTGTCTGTCAGATCCTTGTCCTCCCGTCATTGAGCCCGCCGAAGCTTTTCTGCACTGACCACGGTCCACGCTCACCGCACCAAAATGTTGAAACTGGAATCCGGCCTCTTGTGGAGTTCGACCCTTGGGGAAGGGGTGGTCTCGCGCCTACTTTGCTCCTGCAAGGAAAACAACGAAGAAGACAAGAAGAAACAGACCCAAGGGCTAGGCAGGGAGGTCCCACCACAAACCCGGAAGATCTCTGAGCGCTTCCCCTCCTTAGCCAGAAGCCGAGCTAAGGTACCCTCAAAGAGCACTAGAAGACGAGAGTAAGGAGGCACTGAAAAGCGCCCCCTCTTAGGTACCCCTTGGGTCTTATTTATAGTTTTTTGGAATCCGAACTGCCAATAACCAAAAGGACTGACCTGAAAATACCAAAAAGCCCTTGGTTGGGCCTGCCAACAGCCAAACTCCGTTGTTCTAAGTAGCTATGCGCAGTCCCACCTGGTCTGCCAACAGCGTGGCTCCGCCGTTCTGAGGGGCTATTCGCACCCCTGGGGAGTCAGCTCGCCTCCAATCACCCTCCACTGGAGGCGGGCACGACCTGGCTCCGCCGCCCGCTTGTTCTCCTGGGCGAGCGCGAGCCGGACCGCCGCGACCTGCCGGTCTTCTGCCGGACGAACCGGCGGCCAGGTCGCGTGTGGGGGGCTGGCCGGCGGTCACCGCGTTTAGGGGTTCGGCTCGCCAGTCGTGGGTCGCCAGACCCATCCGCTCTGGTCAGTGATCCTTCGCGTGTCCCGCTCGCACGCCTCGCCCGGCACGCTCGCCTGAAATGGGCGGGAGTGGGCCAGCCTGTAACGCCCCCGGTTTTTTTCTGTGCTTCGTTTGATCTTTGGCTGGCGTTACGATGGCGTATTTCCGGCTTTTTGCCGTTGTAGAGCGTGGTCTTAGATCTTAGGGTTCCCTGTGTAGCCTGTTTGTAGCCTGTTAGCAAGATTCCCCAGCTAGCCGGAGTCTTTTGATGACTCGGTTGGGCCTCTTAGGGAATGCTTGTGTTTTGGCTTCGGGAGGTGTTATCCCGGGTTTTGTTCGTCGAATGTTAATTTCGACTTCGCAGTTGCGTTCGTAGCGTGGGTTTTTAGCTGCGGCGTAAATTTCGTCTTTTTCCGAGAAGTTTCGGGTTGTCTTGATATTGGGTGTAAATAGTAACTATTATGTATTGTGGTTTATCATTATTACTGCTGATATATAGTCTTGGGTCAGATTAGGGCTGGGTTCCTTTTTGGTTCTTTCCTGTTTCTCTATTTGGTAGAAGCCGTCGCCCGTCGTGCGAGAGGAGGAGCGTCGTCGGCCTACCCTAGCCTTCGGACGCCGTTTTCCTGGAGTTTCTGCGGTCGGATCTTGGTTTCGAGAGTGGATCTAGGCTGCCCCTGCCGGGATCTGCCTTCTTTCTGCTCCTCAGCTTGCTGCCCTGCGGCCAGATCCGCAAGCGGGGGAGGCCGCCGACCGAGTTCCTGGTTTTGAGGCAAGTGATGTACCCTCATCCTTGCCTAGTTGATCTTTGCCTTCTTTTGATTTAATCTTTTATCTCTTTTGTGTAGATCTGAGGTGTAAGCTAGGGCTTGTTCCCGATCATGCCATGGTTAGTGTAGGAAGGTCCAGAAAATCTCAGTTTTCCTGAGGGATTTCATCTATTATGGGCAGTTTTGGTTCGGTCTAGGTCGAGTAGGTACCATTGTCGATGGAGGTCGTGCTCGAGAGAGAAGAGGATTTTTCCCCGTTCCTGTTTTTGGTCGTTTGCTGGATCTGGCTCCTGTAGCCAATTGGGGTGTCGACACTGTTGTGTCGACACCGGCCAGTCTTGGTGTCGACACTGGCCAGTCGTGGTGTCGACACTTGGTGTCAACACCAGCAGCGGCAGTGTCGACACCTTGTGTCGACACCGGCTGCAGTGGTGTCGACACTTGGTGTCGACACCAGCCGTGGCAGTGTTGACACCTTGTGTCGACACTGGCCTTTGTAGTGTCGACACTTGGTGTCGACACCAGCCGTGGCAGTGTCGACACCTTGTGTCGACACTGGCCTTTGTAGTGTCGACACTTGGTGTCGACACCAGCCGTGGCAGTGTCGACACCTTGTGTCGACACTGGCCTTTGTAGTGTCGACACTTGGTGTCGACACCAGCCGTGGCAGTGTCGACACCTTGTGTCGACACTGGCCTCTGTAGTGTCGACACTCGGTGTCGACACCGGCCGTGGTTGTGTCGACACCTTGTGTCGACACCGGCTTGTCGAGGTGTCGACACATCGTGTCGACACTGGTGCTGCGCTTGTCTTGGGGTCAGGTAGACTCGGGGTTGGTTCAGGTTGGGCGTGCAAGGCCGCGTCGGTTGGACCCGACGTTTTGTCTTGGGTTCGTGAGTTCCTTAGGATTGTTAGCTTGACTTTTTCCCTAGGGGGGGTGCTTTGGGTGTTCGGCTATTTTCTGCATGCCGACTCTTGGGTCGTGGCAGGTGGTGGAGTTTTGGTGGCCTCTAGAGGGGTGGTTTTATGTGGAGAGCTGTGGCCACCGCCTTTTGCCCCGGTTTGGGTTGGTGTGTGTGGGACCCTAAATCTGCCACTGTTTGACCCCTTAGCCCTTTTTGGGTCTGATTCTAGTTATACAATCAGACCCATGTCTGACCACTGCCACTTACCCACGTGTTAGGACTGTTAGTCCCTTTCCTGTTTATGCTTTCCCTTTCTTTTGGCATATGTATATGTCTTGATGCTGTTGTAGGCTTTGTTGGTGGGGCATGTTGGTTTTAATGCTCACCCTTGGTGTTCCCTGCGGTGTCATAGACAGTACTCTTTTCTTGCTGCCTTTCCCTTTTTCTTTTCTTATAGCAGCTTGTTGCCGGGTTGGTAAACCCTTCATCTTATTGCTTATTAACCTATTGCTCTAATTACTTTTGATGTTTCCTTGCTGAGGTGTTCTTTTCTTGAATGCCTCAGGTCCAGGTTGTAGCCAGTTCAGCGGCTAGTTCTTTGGAGGGGCTTGTTGGTGGCCTCTAGGGTAGCTGAGATTGCTGATCCCCGTCTGTTGTGAGGTAGCTCTTTACTCTTCTGCATAGACATACATACTCGCCAGTGGGTTCGTGTCAGGTTGTTGGCGCCCACTGGTGGCCTTTTTTGATGCTGAATATGAATTTAAACTGCTGTTTTTGCCTATTTGAGGTTGGTTACTTGCTTCTGGGAAGGATTTATGCTAGGCTGCATGTTAGATATTTTAAAAATCTAAAAGTATTAATATATGTACTTCATGCATAACATGTTTTCTAAAACAAAGACACTATCTTTTTCCTCAACGTAAAACACTATTTTTTCATACCTATTATATTCACCTTAGAGTCATGCTCGTGTAAGTCGTCCCCCGGGGACACTTATGCTCACTTAGGGTGTCAGTTTAATTGAACCGAAGTATTTTTCTGCTGCGTATAAATATAGTTTTAACTGTGGACTAGCTGATCCACCGGGCCGAGGGATACGGCCATTCTTCGTAACTGATTTTCTTTCATATCGAATCAACAATTTTCCTTAAAATGTAATGTCTGGAGTTTTGCCTGAGCGTGTGCAGTTATCCCCTGCACGACGTGGCATCACGGCACGTGTTTTCTCTTACTCTGATACGATTTTACCATTGAGAAAATGTGGGTCGTGACAGTTGGTATCAGAGGGAGGTTGCTTGACAAATGGTTGGGCAACCTTTCCCTTGTCTGCATTAGTGTTTAGCATCATACCATCCACACACCGATATGTCATCAGCACGTCTTGGCCGAAGCACGAACACTACACTCATGAGCATGAAGAAGTATACAGGGCATATTATGTAGTATGGGATGCATAATATGTGTTTGTATATGGATCCACCATAGGAGGCAACATGTGAGGGTTATGTAGTATGGGATGCATAACCTCACCACATGAATGCGGCTAGCACGTTTTCTTTTCTCGTTACATGGGAATGTTATGTAGTATGGGATGCATAACATTTTTATGTGTACGCCGCCCATGGCATGCACTAAGGTTTTTTTTTAGAATGCATAGCATATCATTTCATAAGCACAACGTGCCAAGCTAAAGATTTGCAAGATGACATATGTACACACATGGTTTTGAGTCAAAAAGAATACAAATACATGCATTCATGGTTTAGGCACCTGAGTTAGTATGATGGTGGTGAACCATCTTAGGATAAGCATAACATCATCATGGTGAAAACGACTCCCAGAGCAAGTTTTGCAGTTGAAGTTCATATTCAAGTGTGTTTGTCCGTACCGGGTAGTTTTGTTCTAGTTGATGGGCTAGGATTTGTCTAAAGTTTGTGCGATTTTAGGATGGCGAGACGTCCTGCGACGAGATCGACCCCCCAGTCCGAGGGTGAGACGTCAGGAGCGCAGAGCGATGCGTTGGTAGAAAGCTTGCGACATAGTAATGAGGAGTTATCGAGGCAGGTAGTGGCTATGCAGGCTCAGATTCAGTCCCTTGTAGCTGTGGTGGCGGGGCAGCCCCCGAGAGCTCAGGACCCCGCAGAGGGGGTAGCTGTCCCTGCCCCTCCTGCTCCTCCCGTGCCTTTGGTTGTAGTGCCCCCGGAGATGGCGTTCATATCCCAGTTTCAGCGGCTGAGACCCCCTACCTATGATGGACAGGCCGATTTCATGATTTTGGATGACTGGCTGATTACCATTGAGGAAATGTTCTCATACTCAGGGATTACGGACGAACGGAGAGTGATGCTCGCTGCCTACCAGCTCAAGGGCTTAGCAAAGAATTGGTGGCTGTCACAACCCGCATTTCCTCAACGAGCATATCGTATCAGAGCAAGAGGAACTAAGGGTTATGATGCCACGTTGTGCAGGGGATAACTGCACACGTTCAGGCAACTCTTGACGCTTACTCTACAAGTTGAAATTCAACAGTTATATGCAGGAAAATGTTTGGATTCAATGGTCGTATCCCTCGGCCTTACATAGTAAAACTGTAGTTGTGCGCGGCGGAAATACTTTGTTTAGTTATAACGAGCTCCTATATGCAGCCTATAGTGATATTCTTATAAGAAATTCTCTTTGTCGACGTTATTTGAAAATACGTTTTAATTGATGAAAACATGTATGCATGAGCTACGATAATAGTTTTGGTAACTTCAAAATACCTAATGCAACCTACCAGAAAACCATCCCAAAAGCAAGTACATTCTATCCAAAGGAGTTACATTAGCAGTAGTTCATATTTACATAAAAGAAAATCCACCAAATGGGCGCCAACAAGCTGACACGAACCCATTGGGGCATATATCTGTCTGTACAACAAAAGAAGAACTACCTCGCTTTGAATGCTCGGTTAGCTTCCAAGAAACGGCTCCAACCAACCTAGCCGCTCAACCGGCTACAACCTGCACCTGAGGCATTCAAGAAAGAATACCTCAGCAATCAACCAAACTATACAAAAGAGAGTACAAATTTCATAATGGATCAAGAAGGGGCTTACCGACCCCATAGCAATGCTTAAGTCAAAAGAGTGCACAAAACAAGTGCGTACATGTAGAAAAACAATGTCATGCCAAAGGATCAACCGCACCAAGTGCGTGCTAGTTCTTCGAGTCCTGCTCAAACCGCAGAAACCAAAGGGCAAAACACATGCCTATTCCATCATTCATAGAACAAGAACCTACTAGACAAGTGAAGCATAAGCGGCGGTTAAGTTCAATTTCACAAGGGTCTTATCGGTGGCGGCCCTATAGTGGAACGCACCAAACAAAACCAGCCCAAATCGGGGCCAAAGTGGTCTCTCTAACCACAAAAACAAAACCCGGTGGCCACAGGCTGAAACCACACCACCCCTTGCAAAACTCTCACACAAACGCTCCCGCCATGCTTCACGAATTCGCCTCGCAAAACACCCCATAACCCAAGGTAACACGTTTCCTTTCATCGTCCTCACACATGACTCCCAATTGCCAACGTAGAGTGTGCGCAATACATGTTCATTCACATAGGCCACATGATTTGTATCAAAAGAGAACTACATGATTTAATTAACATGAGTACATAGGCCACATATGTTGTTTTGATCAAGGAAAAATCACCTCAAGATGGGTACATGTATAGAACAAATTAACTACATGAATTACGTTAGCATAGGCAAATGGATACATCAGGAAGTGAACATAGGGAATGTAGCATAGGGAATTTAACATAGGGACTTCACTAATGTCATATCGAATTAACATAAGGAAATAGGTAATTTGACTTTAGCATAGGGAAAGTTGTTAACTCCATGAAGCACAAATCTAAACATGGGAATTTTAGCATGTAGCATAAGGAATTTGCTATATGAGTCAAATTAAGTGTATCATTTGCGTCAAGAAGAACACACTAGGGAATTGCATAATAGGGAAATGAAAGAGAAATTCAAGAAGAACAATTAAAGGTTAGCAATTGAATTGAAAGAGCAACACTAAGGTTAAGAAGGAAGAGCTAGAAAAAAAATAGAGAATTGAATCATGTACGACGATTGGCAAGGGTGGAGGACACCGCTTGCCTGAATCGAGGCGATGCCGCGACGGCTGCTTTTTCTTCCCTTGCCTTGCTTGCTCCCTTGCTCTTTTGCTTTCTCTTGGAGAATGAAGAAGAAGAAGATGAAGAAGAAGAAGATGCAAATGGGGAAAGACAATCTCTGTTTCGGACTTATGTTACCCAGAACAGAGCTGAACCGTTCGATGCAGGATCAAGGAAATGAACGGCACAAAAAAACTGGAAAAATTCGATTTTCGGGCCGGTCACGCCCTGTGTCACGCCCGTGACACAGGGCGTGTACCATAAGCAGCGCCGAAAAGCGGCAAATTCCAGCTTATCCACACGGTACACGGCCGGGTACACGCCCGTGACGGGTCGGTCACGCCCGTGACTGGTCGGTCACGCCCGTGACCTAGGGCGTGTAACCCGTGTCTCGACACCTCGTCGACAGAAAAGTGTCGACACTCGACCCAGCCTGACACGCCCTGTGACACGCCCGTGTCACAGGCCGTGTCCCCTCTCTCGACGACTCGACACTCGATACTCGACGCTCGATACTCGACGATCGACACTCGACGCTCGACGAAGCGGGACACGGCCCATGACACGCCCGTGTCAGGGGGCGTGTACCCCATTCGTCGAGCTTAACTCGACGCAAGAAAAATCGTCGAGTCAAGAAGGTCACGCCCAGGTCACGGCCTGGGTCACGCCCGTGACATGGGGCGTGTCTAGCACAAAAACGACCATTTTCCCCTTTTGTGAAAAATGTTCCTGGGATGTCCTAGACCATTTTTGCCTTAAGCACTTTTTACCCTTTTGTTTGTTTCCTGAACCAACAACTGATTTTGAGCAACATTCCCCGGGCGCGAAAACGTGCAGGCATTCCCTAAGAGGCCTCACCGAGTCCCTTATTTGGACTACGGTTTGCTGGGGAATCGTGCAACTCGGCAACCAAAACAGCCACTCGCATGCCCGCGGGAAAAACCATGCTCAACTACAATCAAAGCCAACGTAACGCCCATCATGCGTACGTAATAAAAATCCGGGGCGTTACAATCACTCCCCCTAACAAAAAGTTTCGCCTCGAAACTTTTCACAAAACCCAACACACAAGCAAACCAAAACATGAATCCAAGCAAACACTAAATCACATACCAGCTTACGGGAACAAATGAGGGTGAGCCGCCCTCATCGTTGACTCGAGCTCCCACGTCGCGCTTTCCACATCCTGATTTTTCCATAACACCTTTACCATAGGAATCTTCTTTTTCCGCAACACACGATCTTGGGAGTCCAATATCCGGATGGGCATCTTCTGCAGAGACCACATTCAACTTCCCTTTGCCTTTGTCCAAGCGCGGAGGCGGAGGCAAAGCCTGGAGTGGTGCGGGTTGCAACACAGCTTGAACCTGTGGGCACCTTGCGCGAAGATGTCCTGGTCTGCCACACTGGAAGCATACCTTGGCTTTGGCCCAGCAGCGGCTCACATCATGACCTCTTCTCCCACAAAATGCACACTCCAAGTCTCTGGTTGGCGCACCCTGAATGGCGTGCACCTGCTCCTTCTTTTGCATCCCCAACCGCTTGAAACATGTCTCAAAGGGGTGACCAGCTCGGCCACAGAAGCTACATGTCTCCTTGTTTCTCTTCCTTACGTCTGCGTCTTGGGAGCTTT
Source organism: Platanthera guangdongensis (assembly GCA_039583875.1). NCBI lineage: Eukaryota > Viridiplantae > Streptophyta > Magnoliopsida > Asparagales > Orchidaceae > Platanthera > Platanthera guangdongensis. The sequence goes on along the minus strand of CM077167.1, from coordinate 88,950,593 downwards.
TCCCTCCCACCAGCTTCCTCTTATCCTTCCTCATCAGTTGTCCTCTTTGTTTTGCAGTTTCGATCGCTTCCACCTTCACCGCAGGTTATCTCAGGTTCGATTCCGTCCTCTGGTTCTCGTTTTGTGTATGCCTAGTATGTGTAGTTCTTAGCGTAGCATATATACCTTATAGGAACCTTTAAGGTCAAGAACCGTTGGGCGCGTGTTCTCTTTGATTCTGGCGCGACCCATTCATTTGTAGCGCGAACCTTTCTGGATCGATATCATTTGACACCAGAGCGAGTGGGGAATGCGTTGTTGGTGAAATTTCCTTCTGGCGCTTCTGTGGTGGCTGACTGGGGTCTTCTTGATTGTCCCATTTTGTTGGGGGATTTTCTAGCAAGGATTGATTGCAAAGTAATTGATTTGGGCGTGACCGGCCCGAAAATCGAATTTTTCCAGTTTTTTTGTGCCGTTCATTTCCTTGATCCTGCATCGAACGGTTCAGCTCTGTTCTGGGTAACATAAGTCCGAAACAGAGATTGTCTTTCCCCATTTGCATCTTCTTCTTCTTCATCTTCTTCTTCTTCATTCTCCAAGAGAAAGCAAAAGAGCAAGGGAGCAAGCAAGGCAAGGGAAGAAAAAGCAGCCGTCGCGGCATCGCCTCGATTCAGGCAAGCGGTGTCCTCCACCCTTGCCAATCGTCGTACATGATTCAATTCTCTATTTTTTTTCTAGCTCTTCCTTCTTAACCTTAGTGTTGCTCTTTCAATTCAATTGCTAACCTTTAATTGTTCTTCTTGAATTTCTCTTTCATTTCCCTATTATGCAATTCCCTAGTGTGTTCTTCTTGACGCAAATGATACACTTAATTTGACTCATATAGCAAATTCCTTATGCTACATGCTAAAATTCCCATGTTTAGATTTGTGCTTCATGGAGTTAACAACTTTCCCTATGCTAAAGTCAAATTACCTATTTCCTTATGTTAATTCGATATGACATTAGTGAAGTCCCTATGTTAAATTCCCTATGCTACATTCCCTATGTTCACTTCCTGATGTATCCATTTGCCTATGCTAACGTAATTCATGTAGTTAATTTGTTCTATACATGTACCCATCTTGAGGTGATTTTTCCTTGATCAAAACAACATATGTGGCCTATGTACTCATGTTAATTAAATCATGTAGTTCTCTTTTGATACAAATCATGTGGCCTATGTGAATGAACATGTATTGCGCACACTCTACGTTGGCAATTGGGAGTCATGTGTGAGGACGATGAAAGGAAACGTGTTACCTTGGGTTATGGGGTGTTTTGCGAGGCGAATTCGTGAAGCATGGCGGGAGCGTTTGTGTGAGAGTTTTGCAAGGGGTGGTGTGGTTTCAGCCTGTGGCCACCGGGTTTTGTTTTTGTGGTTAGAGAGACCACTTTGGCCCCGATTTGGGCTGGTTTTGTTTGGTGCGTTCCACTATAGGGCCGCCACCGATAAGACCCTTGTGAAATTGAACTTAACCGCCGCTTATGCTTCACTTGTCTAGTAGGTTCTTGTTCTATGAATGATGGAATAGGCATGTGTTTTGCCCTTTGGTTTCTGCGGTTTGAGCAGGACTCGAAGAACTAGCACGCACTTGGTGCGGTTGATCCTTTGGCATGACATTGTTTTTCTACATGTACGCACTTGTTTTGTGCACTCTTTTGACTTAAGCATTGCTATGGGGTCGGTAAGCCCCTTCTTGATCCATTATGAAATTTGTACTCTCTTTTGTATAGTTTGGTTGATTGCTGAGGTATTCTTTCTTGAATGCCTCAGGTGCAGGTTGTAGCCGGTTGAGCGGCTAGGTTGGTTGGAGCCGTTTCTTGGAAGCTAACCGAGCATTCAAAGCGAGGTAGTTCTTCTTTTGTTGTACAGACAGATATATGCCCCAATGGGTTCGTGTCAGCTTGTTGGCGCCCATTTGGTGGATTTTCTTTTATGTAAATATGAACTACTGCTAATGTAACTCCTTTGGATAGAATGTACTTGCTTTTGGGATGGTTTTCTGGTAGGTTGCATTAGGTATTTTGAAGTTACCAAAACTATTATCGTAGCTCATGCATACATGTTTTCATCAATTAAAACGTATTTTCAAATAACGTCGACAAAGAGAATTTCTTATAAGAATATCACTATAGGCTGCATATAGGAGCTCGTTATAACTAAACAAAGTATTTCCGCCGCGCACAACTACAGTTTTACTATGTAAGGCCGAGGGATACGACCATTGAATCCAAACATTTTCCTGCATATAACTGTTGAATTTCAACTTGTAGAGTAAGCGTCAAGAGTTGCCTGAACGTGTGCAGTTATCCCCTGCACGACGTGGCATCATAACCCGTAGTTCCTCTTGCTCTGATACGATATGCTCGTTGAGGAAATGCGGGTTGTGACAGTTGGTATCAGAGCCTGGATGGTAGACCATACTTGCGCCGTGTGCTTCCTTACACACCATCTCACGAATCTCCCCAACTGCAGGAATACAAAAGCGCCCGCGATACTTTAACGTGCCTGCACCATCAATCGCAAAATCTGGTAATTCACCCTTTTCCGTCCGAAGAAATAAATGTAAAAGATCCGGATCGTCTTTTTGATGTTGTCTTGTAAGCATCAGCCATGACGGTTCTTTTATTGCCGAATGACTTTGCGGTTCATATCTTCCCACGGAAATCTCCATCAATAAAAATTCCTCTACGAGACGATCAACAGAAAGATGAAATAATTTCCCAGTCTTCCGACTCAAAGCATCGGCGACAACGTTCGCTTTCCCCGGATGATATTGAATGTCCACATCATAATCCGCGACATATTCAAGCCATCGTCGTTGGCGCAAGTTAAGTTCTTTTTGCGTGAAGACATACTTCAAACTCTTATGATCACCGACGATGTCACTGCCACTGAAGGAGTCGAACTAGTGGGGCCTCTCACCGTCTCTTGTCATCGCAGGAGGAACCACAACTGGGGGTGTCACTGCCACTGAAGGAGTCGAACTAGTGGGGCCTCTCACCGTCTCTTGTCATCGCAGGAGGAACCACAACTGGGGGTGTCACTGCCACTGAAGGAGTCGAACTAGTGGGGCCTCTCACCGTCATCCCACTAATTTGTGCCTAACCGATGGATGCATGACTTGATTTGACCCAAAACCATGTGTGTACAGGTGTCATCATGTAAGTCTTAGCGTGGCACGTTGTGCTCATGCAATGTTATGTTATGCGTGCTGTGCTATGCATTCTAGAAAAGGCCTTAATGCATGCCATGAGCGGTCGTACGCATCACAATGCTATGCATCCCATACTACATAGCATTGCATGCAACGAAGAAAAGAAAACGTGCTAGTCGCATTCATGTGGTGAGGTTATGCATCCCATACTACATAACCCTCACATGTTGCCCCTATGGTGGATCCATATACAACCACATATTATGCATCCCATACTACATAATATGCCCCGTATACTTCTGTTCATGCCATGAGTGTAGTGTACGTGCTTCGGCCAAGACATACTGATGGCACCTCGGTGTGTGTATGAAATGATGCTTACACTTACAAAACAAAAAGGAAAGTTTGCCCGACCAAATGTCAAGCAAACCTGGCTCTGATACCAACTGTCACAACCCGCATTTCCTCAACGAGCATATCGTATCAGAGCAAGAGGAACTACGGGTTATGATGCCACGTCGTGCAGGGGATAACTGCACACGTTCAGGCAACTCTTGACGCTTACTCTACAAGTTGAAATTCAACAGTTATATGCAGGAAAATGTTTGGATTCAATGGTCGTATCCCTCGGCCTTACATAGTAAAACTGTAGTTGTGCGCGGCGGAAATACTTTGTTTAGTTATAACGAGCTCCTATATGCAGCCTATAGTGATATTCTTATAAGAAATTCTCTTTGTCGACGTTATTTGAAAATACGTTTTAATTGATGAAAACATGTATGCATGAGCTACGATAATAGTTTTGGTAACTTCAAAATACCTAATGCAACCTACCAGAAAACCATCCCAAAAGCAAGTACATTCTATCCAAAGGAGTTACATTAGCAGTAGTTCATATTTACATAAAAGAAAATCCACCAAATGGGCGCCAACAAGCTGACACGAACCCATTGGGGCATATATCTGTCTGTACAACAAAAGAAGAACTACCTCGCTTTGAATGCTCGGTTAGCTTCCAAGAAACGCCTCCAACCAACCTAGCCGCTCAACCGGCTACAACCTGCACCTGAGGCATTCAAGAAAGAATACCTCAGCAATCAACCAAACTATACAAAAGAGAGTACAAATTTCATAATGGATCAAGAAGGGGCTTACCGACCCCATAGCAATGCTTAAGTCAAAAGAGTGCACAAAACAAGTGCGTACATGTAGAAAAACAATGTCATGCCAAAGGATCAACCGCACCAAGTGCGTGCTAGTTCTTCGAGTCCTGCTCAAACCGCAGAAACCAAAGGGCAAAACACATGCCTATTCCATCATTCATAGAACAAGAACCTACTAGACAAGTGAAGCATAAGCGGCGGTTAAGTTCAATTTCACAAGGGTCTTATCGGTGGCGGCCCTATAGTGGAACGCACCAAACAAAACCAGCCCAAATCGGGGCCAAAGTGGTCTCTCTAACCACAAAAACAAAACCCGGTGGCCACAGGCTGAAACCACACCACCCCTTGCAAAACTCTCACACAAACGCTCCCGCCATGCTTCACGAATTCGCCTCGCAAAACACCCCATAACCCAAGGTAACACGTTTCCTTTCATCGTCCTCACACATGACTCCCAATTGCCAACGTAGAGTGTGCGCAATACATGTTCATTCACATAGGCCACATGATTTGTATCAAAAGAGAACTACATGATTTAATTAACATGAGTACATAGGCCACATATGTTGTTTTGATCAAGGAAAAATCACCTCAAGATGGGTACATGTATAGAACAAATTAACTACATGAATTACGTTAGCATAGGCAAATGGATACATCAGGAAGTGAACATAGGGAATGTAGCATAGGGAATTTAACATAGGGACTTCACTAATGTCATATCGAATTAACATAAGGAAATAGGTAATTTGACTTTAGCATAGGGAAAGTTGTTAACTCCATGAAGCACAAATCTAAACATGGGAATTTTAGCATGTAGCATAAGGAATTTGCTATATGAGTCAAATTAAGTGTATCATTTGCGTCAAGAAGAACACACTAGGGAATTGCATAATAGGGAAATGAAAGAGAAATTCAAGAAGAACAATTAAAGGTTAGCAATTGAATTGAAAGAGCAACACTAAGGTTAAGAAGGAAGAGCTAGAAAAAAAAATAGAGAATTGAATCATGTACGACGATTGGCAAGGGTGGAGGACACCGCTTGCCTGAATCGAGGCGATGCCGCGACGGCTGCTTTTTCTTCCCTTGCCTTGCTTGCTCCCTTGCTCTTTTGCTTTCTCTTGGAGAATGAAGAAGAAGAAGATGAAGAAGAAGAAGATGCAAATGGGGAAAGACAATCTCTGTTTCGGACTTATGTTACCCAGAACAGAGCTGAACCGTTCGATGCAGGATCAAGGAAATGAACGGCACAAAAAAACTGGAAAAATTCGATTTTCGGGCCGGTCACGCCCTGTGTCACGCCCGTGACACAGGGCGTGTACCATAAGCGGCGCCGAAAAGCGGCAAATTCCAGCTTATCCACACGGTACACGGCCGGGTACACGCCCGTGACGGGTCGGTCACGCCCGTGACTGGTCGGTCACGCCCGTGACCTAGGGCGTGTAACCCGTGTCTCGACACCTCGTCGACAGAAAAGTGTCGACACTCGACCCAGCCTGACACGCCCTGTGACACGCCCGTGTCACAGGCCGTGTCCCCTCTCTCGACGACTCGACACTCGATACTCGACGCTCGATACTCGACGATCGACACTCGACGCTCGACGAAGCGGGACACGGCCCATGACACGCCCGTGTCAGGGGGCGTGTACCCCATTCGTCGAGCTTAACTCGACGCAAGAAAAATCGTCGAGTCAAGAAGGTCACGCCCAGGTCACGGCCTGGGTCACGCCCGTGACATGGGGCGTGTCTAGCACAAAAACGACCATTTTCCCCTTTTTTGAAAAATGTTCCTGGGATGTCCTAGACCATTTTTGCCTTAAGCACTTTTTACCCTTTTTGTTTGTTTCCTGAACCAACAACTGATTTTGAGCAACATTCCCCGAGCGCGAAAACGTGCAGGCATTCCCTAAGAGGCCTCACCGAGTCCCTTATTTGGACTACGGTTTGCTGGGGAATCGTGCAACTCGGCAACCAAAACAGCCACTCGCATGCCCGCGGGAAAAACCATGCTCAACTACAATCAAAGCCAACGTAACGCCCATCATGCGTACGTAATAAAAATCCGGGGCGTTACAGTGGCTGAGGGAGAAAGAGAGCTTAGTGGCAGGTTGCACTTGGGAGTCATTTAAGGTGCTGTTGTTAAGTAAGTTTCTGCCTTCAGTCGAACAGGACCGGCTAATGAACGACTTTCTTCACTTAAAGCAGAGGAAACTCACGGTTAGTGAGTATGAGATTGAGTTTAGTAAGTTCAGTCGGTTTGCTCCGGGTCTGGTGAGTGTTGAGGCAGACCGAGTTAAGCGATTCCTGGGTGGATTAAGAAGCGACATACAGCAGTTAGCGAATGCTTATGGAGCAGTCAGTTACGCCAGTGCGGTTGAAGCTGCTTTGAGAGTTGAGGCCATTGAGAATGCCAAGAATAGAGGACAGCAGTTAAGGAAAGATAAGCGGAAGTCCGGTGGAGGGAAGAGCCCTCAGGAACCTGATGCTGTCGCAAGGAAGAAGGTCAAAGAGATTTGTAGCTTTTGTGGCCAGCCAGGCCACCCCTTTGAGAAGTGCTTCAAAAGGTTGGGAGCGCAGAAGAAGGAACAGGTGCACGCGATTCAGGGTACTTCCAGGGGAGACTTGGTGTGTGCCTTGTGTGGAAGGAAGGGGCACGAGGCTGCCCGTTGTTGGTTAAAAGATAAGGTCTATTTTCAGTGCGGCCAGAAGGGTCATCTCAAGACAAGGTGCCCTCAGACCCAGTCTATTCTGCAGCCAGTTCCCCTCCAGGCTCTGCCACCGCCTCAGCAAGTGGATAAAGGAAAAGGAAAGCTGAATGTGCTCTCGGCATACGAAGCGCAGACCTCGACCCAGGTTATCTCAGGTTTGACTCCTCTCCAGTCGTTTCGTTACGTTCCCTTTTTGGTTGTAGTTTCGTTTTGGCGCTTGTTGCCTTAGATGCGTATGCAATTCGTAGGGCGATTTAAGGTAAAGAACCGCTGGGCGCGCGTTCTCTTCGATTCCGGTGCTACCCACTCGTTTGTGGCTAAAGCCTTTGTGGAGCGGTTCAGTCTGGGCCTAGATCGTGTTGGTGGTGCCTTCTGCGTTAAGTTCCCCTCCGGCGACTCTGTGGTTGCGGACCTGGGTGTCCTATATTGTCCAATTTTGTTGGGAGATTTCCTTGCCAATGCAGATTTGATGGTGATTGACCTGGAGGACTTCGACGTTATTTTGGGCATGGACTGGTTGTCAAGGTACGATGCTGTGATCCAGTGCAAGGGTAAGCGCTTGGACTTTGTCAAAGACAACGGTCAGCCAGGGAGCGTTTATGGGTATTCTCTCCAGGAGTCTCCAATCATTTCTGCGGTGCGTGCTCGAAAGTTGCTTGTTTCTGGCTGTTTTGCCTGTGTGGTTTCTCTGGTAGGGTCGATTGTTAGTAAGCCCCGTTTGGAAGAAATTCCTGTGGTGCGTGACTTTTCTGATGTGTTTCCAGACGACCTTCCCGGTCTTCCACCCGATCGAGATGTCGAGTTTGTAATAGATTTGGAGCCAGGTACGCGTCCTATCGTTAAGGCGCCGTACCGGATGGCCCCGCGAGAGCTGGAAGAGTTGCGGATTCAGCTGGATGAGTTGTTGGAAAAGGGCTTTATAAGGCCAAGTTCTTCGCCTTGGGGTGCACCAGTGCTGTTCGTTAAAAACAAGGATGGGTCGATGAGGTTATGCATCGACTATAGAGAGCTGAACAAGGTTACGATTAAGAACAGGTACCCTTTGCCGCGAATCGACGATTTGTTTGACCAACTGCGAGGTAGTGCCGTATTTTCCAAGATAGATCTTCGTTCGGGCTATCACCAGTTGAGGATTCGGGAATCAGATGTTCCGCGGACGGCGTTCTGCTCTCGTCATGGGCATTTTGAGTTTTTAGTTATGTCATTCAGTTTGACTAATGCGCCCTCAGCTTTTATGGATTTGATGAACAGAGTTTTCAAGGATTTTCTAGATAAGTTCGTGATTGTCTTTATAGACGATGTTTTGGTGTATTCTAAGGATGCAGAGGAGCATGATCGACATTTACGCCTGGTCTTGGCGACTCTGAGGGACCATAAGTTGTACGCCAAGCTGAGCAAATGTGAATTTTGGTTGCCTCAAGTTTCTTTTCTAGGTCACGTGATTAATAAGGAGGGAATATTGGTGGACCCAGAGAAGATCGCTGCTGTCATGGATTGGGCGAGACCTGTTACCCCCAAAGAGATCAGAAGCTTCTTGGGTTTGGCGGGTTATTATAGAAGATTTGTAGAAGGCTTCTCTACCTTGTCCGCGTCGTTGACCAAGTTGACGCAGAAGAATGTAGCCTTTATATGGGATGACAAGTGTGAGAAGGCTTTTGAGGAACTAAAAAGAAGGCTATGTTCGGCTCCGATTTTGTCTTTGCCCACGGAGGGCCGTGAGTATGATATTTATGTGGATGCGTCGCATGTCGGTCTGGGTTGCGTTTTGATGCAGGGTGGAAAGGTGATTGCGTACGGGTCGAGGCAGCTCAAGACTCACGAGAGGAATTACCCTACGCACGACCTGGAGTTTGCAGCTGTGATCTATGCGCTGAAATTATGGAGGCATTTGCTATATGGCGCGCAGTACAAGATTTTCACGGATCATAAGAGTTTGAAGTATGTCTTCACTCAGAAAGAATTGAATCTGCGCCAACGGCGGTGGTTGGAGTACGTGGCCGACTATGATGTTGAAATTCAGTATCATCCAGGCAAAGCAAATGTGGTGGCTGATGCCCTGAGTCGGAAGCCAGGTAAGATCTTTAATCTCTCCGCCGAGCGTCTAGTGGAAGAGTTTCTGTTGATGGACATTACCGTGGGAAGCTGTGACTCGCAGAGTAGTATAGCAATAGCAGAACCTTCGTGGATTTTGCTTACGAGACTGCATCAGAAGGACGATCCCGATCTTCTGCATTTGTATCTTCGAGCTAAGAAGGGTGAATTACCAGATTTCTCTATAGATGATGCGGGTACCTTGAAGTACCGTGGCAGGTTTTGCGTCCCCGCAGTTGGAGATATCCGAGATATGGTGTGCAGAGACGCCCACGGATCTAGTGTTGCCTACCATCCAGGGTCTACCAAGATGTATCATGATTTAAAACAGATTGCCTGGTGGTACGGGATGAAGAAGGACATAGCCAGATTTGTTTCAGAGTGTTTCACTTGCAGGCGCGTGAAAGCCGACCATGGGAGGCCTGGTGGCAAGCTGACTCCCTTGGAGATTCCGATGTGGAAGTGGGAGAGTATCTCGATGGATTTCATTACCGGCTTACCGAGATCGCCTAAGGGGCATGATTCAGTTGGGTAATTGTAGACAGATTGACGAAGAGCCCTCATTTCGTGCCATTTAAGATCGATTATCCGATGAGGAAGATAGCCGAGCTGTATCTGGAAGAGGTTGTCAGATTGCATGGTGTACCCGTAAGTATAATATCAGATCGAGACTCCAGGTTCACGTCTCGTTTTTGGAAGAGTCTTCAAGAAGGGTTGGGTACAGATTTGAGATATTCCACAGCTTATCATCCGCAGACCAATGGTCAAACAGAGCGAGTAAATCAGATTGTGGAAGATATGATCCGATGTTATATTCTGGACCACGGAGGAGCGTGGGACGAGCGCTTGCGGCTTATGGAATTCGCATACAACAACAGTTATCAAGAAAGCTTGCACATGGCTCCTTTTGAAGCTCTATATGGGAGGCGCTGCAGGACTCCCTTGTTTTGGGCTGAGCTTGGCGAGGGACCTTTGTTGGGACCAGAAGCGCTTGAGGAGATGGAAACCGCTGTGAAGCTTATTCGGGAAAAGCTTCGGATAGCCCAGGAGAGGTATGAGAAGAACGCCAATCGGCGTAGATCGGACTTGGAATTTGCGGTGGGGGACTCGGTATTCTTGAAGGTCTCCCCGTTGGTTGGAGTCAAGCGGTTTGGCAATAATAGGAAGTTGGACCCGAGGTATGTGGGGCCGTTTCCGATTGTTGAGCGGATTGGGGTATCAGCCTACAGGCTGGCTTTGCCCTCAAATTTCCCTGGCGTGCACGATGTCTTTCACGTCAGTCAGCTGCGAAAATGTGTGGTAAATGGCAGGCAGGTTTTGGATTCTGTGCCTCAGTTGGAGCCGAATCTTTCTTATGTGGAGGTGCCTGTTCGTATTTTGGATTCTCAAGTTCGGGCGTTGCGGAAGAAGACTATTCCGATGGTTAAAGTTTTATGGAGAAATCAAGATGTGGAAAGCGCGACTTGGGAGTTGGAGTCGGCGATGAGGGAGGCTCACCCTCATCTGTTTCCCTGATCTTGCGCTTGGTATGTTCTATTTTGTTGTTTATTTAGCCCTTTCCCGGCTTTTTCTCTCTCCTTCTCTATAGGAGTGTTGTGAGTAAAGTTTCGAGGCGAAACTTTCTTTTAGGGGGAGTCGCTGTAACGCCCCCGGTTTTTTTCTGTGCTTCGTTTGATCTTTGGCTGGCGTTACGATGGCGTATTTCCGGCTTTTTGCCGTTGTAGAGCGTGGTCTTAGATCTTAGGGTTCCCTGTGTAGCCTGTTTGTAGCCTGTTAGCAAGATTCCCCAGCTAGCCGGAGTCTTTTGATGACTCGGTTGGGCCTCTTTGGGAATGCTTGTGTTTTGGCTTCGGGAGGTGTTATCCCGGGTTTTGTTCGTCGAATGTTAATTTCGACTTCGTAGTTGCGTTCGTAGCGTGGGTTTTTAGCTGCGGCGTAAATTTCGTCTTTTTCCGAGAAGTTTCGGGTTGTTTTGATATTGGGTGTAAATAGTAACTATTATGTATTGTGGTTTATCATTATTACTGCTGATATATAGTCTTGGGTCAGATTAGGGCTGGGTTCCTTTTTGGTTCTTTCCTGTTTCTCTGTTTGGTAGAAGTCGTCGCCCGTCGTGCGAGAGGAGGAGCGTCGCCGGCCTACCCTAGCCTTCGGACGCCGTTTTCCTAGAGTTTCTGCGGTCGGATCTTGGTTTCGAGAGTGGATCTGGGCTGCCCCCGCCGGGATCTGCCTTCTTTCTGCTCCTCAGCTTGCTGCCCTGCGGCCAGATCCGCAAGCGGGGGAGGCCGCCGACCGAGTTCCTGGTTTTGAGGCAAGTGATGTACCCTCATCCTTGCCTAGTTGATCTTTGCCTTCTTTTGATTTAATCTTTTATCTCTTTTGTGTAGATCTGAGGTGTAAGCTAGGGCTTGTTCCCGATCATGCCATGGTTAGTGTAGGAAGGTCCAGAAAATCTCAGTTTTCCTGAGGGATTTCGTCTATTAGGGGCAGTTTTGGTTCGGTCTAGGTCGAGTAGGTACCATTGCCGATGGAGGTCGTGCTCGAGAGAGAAGAGGATTTTTCCCCGTTCCCGTTTTTGGTCGTTTGCTGGATCTGGCTCCTGTAGCCAATTGGGGTGTCGACACTGTTGTGTCGACACCGGCCAGTCTTAGTGTCGACACCGGCCAGTCGTGGTGTCGACACTTGGTGTCAACACCAGCAGCGGCAGTGTCGACACCTTGTGTCGACACCGGCTGCAGTGGTGTCGACACTTGGTGTCGACACCAGCCGTGGCAGTGTCGACACCTTGTGTCGACACTGGCCTTTGTAGTGTCGACACTTGGTGTCGACACCAGCCGTGGCAGTGTCGACACCTTGTGTCGACACTGGCCTTTGTAGTGTCGACACTTGGTGTCGACACCAGCCGTGGCAGTGTCGACACCTTGTGTCGACACTGGCCTTTGTAGTGTCGACACTTGGTGTCGACACCAGCCGTGGCAGTGTCGACACCTTGTGTCGACACTGGCCTTTGTAGTGTCGACACTTGGTGTCGACACCAGCCGTGGCAGTGTCGACACCTTGTGTCGACACTGGCCTCTGTAGTGTCGACACTCGATGTCGACACCGGCCGTGGTTGTGTCGACACCTTGTGTCGACACCGGCTTGTCGAGGTGTCGACACATCGTGTCGACACTGGTGCTGCGCTTGTCTTGGGGTCAGGTAGACTCGGGGTTGGTTCAGGTTGGGCGTGCAAGGCCGCGTCGGTTGGACCCGACGTTTTGTCTTGGGTTCGTGAGTTCCTTAGGATTGTTAGCTTGACTTTTTCCCTAAGGGGGGGTTCTTTGGGTGTTCGGCTATTTTCTGCATGCCGACTCTTGGGTCGTGGCAGGTGGTGGAGTTTTGGTGGCCTCTAGAGGGGTGGTTTTATGTGGAGAGCTGTGGCCACCGCCTTTTGCCCCGGTTTGGGTTGGTGTGTGTGGGACCCTAAAGCTGCCACTGTTTGACCCCTTAGCCCTTTTTGGGTCTGATTCTAGTTATACAATCAGACCCATGTCTGACCACTGCCACTTACCCACGTGTTAGGACTGTTAGTCCCTTTCCTGTTTATGCTTTCCCTTTCTTTTGGCATATGTATATGTCTTGATGCTGTTGCAGGCTTTGTTGGTGGGGCATGTTGGTTTTAATGCTCACCCTTGGTGTGCCCTGCGGTGTCATAGACAGTACTCTTTTCTTGCTACCTTTCCCTTTTTCTTTTCTTATAGCAGCTTGTTGCCGGGTTGGTAAACCCTTCATCTTATTGCTCATTAACCTATTGCTGTAATTACTTTTGATGTTTCCTTGCTGAGGTGTTCTTTTCTTGAATGCCTCAGGTCCAGGTTGTAGCCAGTTCAGCGGCTAGTTCTTTGGAGGGGCTTGTTGGTGGCCTCTAGGGTAGCTGAGATTGCTGATCCCTGTCTGTTGTGAGGTAGCTCTTTACTCTTCTGTATAGACATACATACTCGCCAGTGGGTTCGTGTCAGGTTGTTGGCGCCCACTGGTGGCCTTTTGTGATGCTGAATATGAATTTAAACTGCTGTTTTTGCCTATTTGAGGTTGGTTACTTGCTTCTGGGAAGGATTTATGCTACGCTGCATGTTAGATATTTTAAAAATCTAAAAGTATTAATATATGTACTTCATGCATAACATGTTTTCTAAAACAAAGACACTATCTTTTTCCTCAACGTAAAACACTATTTTTTCATACCTATTATATTCACCTTAGAGTCATGCTCGTGTAAGTCTCCCCCCGGGGACACTTATGCTCACTTAGGGTGTCAGTTTAATTGAACCGAAGTATTTTCTGCTGCGTATAAATATAGTTTTAACTGTGGACTAGTTGATCCACCGGGCCGAGGGATACGGCCATTCTTCATAACTGATTTTCTTTCATATCGAATCAACAATTTTCCTTAAAATGTAATGTCTGGAGTTTTGCCTGAGCGTGTGCAGTTATCCCCTGCACGACGTGGCATCACGACACGTGTTTTCTCTTACTCTGATACGATTTTACCATTGAGAAAATGCGGGTCGTGACACAGCCCTCCTGCCGTATACCCGTTTGTCGCTCGGATGCGGGTCGCGGGGCGAGGTCTGCTCGAACTCCCTGGCGGGACCTGCTCGCCGGACACGGGGTTGTACAATGTGCGCCCGAGTTCTTCGCCTTGGAGCGCACCGGTCCTCTTTGTTAAGAAGAAGGACGGAAGCTTGAGGCTATGTATTGATTATCGGGAGCTCAACAAGTTGACGGAGAAGAACAAGTACCCGATCCCCCAGATCGATGATCTTTTTGATCAGTTGGTCGGGTCGACGGTGTACTCGAAGTTGGATCTCAAGGCTGGGTACTATCAGCTGCGAATAAGGGAGAGTGATATCCCGAAGACAGCGTTTAGTACGAGATACGGGCATTACAAGTTTACGGTCATGCCGTTTGGGCTAACTAATGTGTCGTGAGTGTTCATGGATTTGATGAACAGGACCTTCCGGGAGTACTTGGACCATTTTGTGATCGTCTTCATCAACGATATTTTGGTGTACTCGCAAAGTGAGGAAGATCACTTCAAGCATCTTCATTTGGTTTTGGAGACGCTAAGGAGGAATCAGTTGTATGTCAAGTTCTCGAAGTGTGAGTTTTGGTTATCCTCAGTGGCGTTCCTCGGTCATATAGTGAGTGGAGAGGGTATTGCAGTGGATCCGGCGAAGATTATTGCGATACGGGAGTGGCCTGAGCTTTCTACGGTAGTGGAAGTCTGGAGCTTTCTGGGGCTTGCCGGCTATTATAGGCACTTCGTAGAGAACTTCTCGCGGATAGCATTACCTCTCACTACTTTGACGAGGAAGGAGCAGAAGTTTGTTTGGACGCCGGAGTGCGCGCAAGCTTTTGAGGAGTTGAAGTGTCGGTTCACCACGGCGCCTGTACTGAGTTCGCCATGTGGGACCGAAGGCTATGAGATTTACAGTGATGCTTCGGGCAGCGGTTTGGGTTGCGTGCTACTGCAACACGGAAGTGTAATATCTTATGGCTCCAGACAGCTAAAAGTGCATAAAAGGAACTATCTGGTCCATGACTTGGAGTTAGCGGTCGTGATTTTTGCCTTAAAGCTGTGGAGACACTATTTGTACGGTGTGAAGATTGATATCTACACCAATCATAAGAGCCTGAAGTATCTAATTGATCAGAAGGATCTGAATATGCGGCAGCGTAGATGGATGGAGTTCCTGGGGGACTATACATTCAAGATCCACTACGTGTCTGGTAAAGGTAATGTGGTTGCGGACGCGTTGAGTCGCCGAGCCCCAGCTCAAGCCAATTGGCTATCGGTGCATGATGAGCGGTTGGTGCGGGAGTTGGAGGCGTTGGAGATTGTTTGTGTGGATAGGCAATCAAGTGCTGAAGCAGTTCTGAATTGGACTGAAGTCCAATATGACCTGGCTGATCGGATTCGACAGGCTTTGGATATGGATGTCCATATGAAGCAGTTCATGGTAGAGGCTCTGGATGGGTCAAATTCCCAATTCGTTGTGGAGGACGGATTGCTTTGGAAAGACGGTCGTCTGTGCGTCCCAAGTGTGGGTAATTTACGGGTGGAATTATTGTACGAGGCACACCATACCAAGTACTCGATTCACTCGGGGAGCACGAAGATGTACCGCGATGTGAAGAAACTGTTTTGGTGGCCGGGCTTGAAGAAAGATGTGGCGCTATACGTAGCGATGTGCCAAACTTGCGCCTTGGTGAAGGCGGAATGCCAAAAGCCGGGAGGATTTCTTAAGTCCTTGCTTATTCCGGAGTGGAAATTTGACATCTCTATGGACTTTGTGCACGGTTTGCCAAGGTCGCAAAAGGGTAACGACGCCATTTGGGTGATCGTAGATCGGTTAACGAAGGTGTCGCATTTCATTCCGTATAGGAAGGATGATCAGGTGGAGAAGTTGGCAAAACTATATGTGGATAATATAGTATGGCTTCACGGTGTGCCCCGCAGCATCGTGAGTGACCGAGATGGGAGGTTCACGTCCAATGATTGGAGGCTAGTGCAACAAATGTTGGGGACAAAGCTAAAATTCAGCACAGCCTTCCATCCGCAAACGGATGGGCAGACCGAGAGGGTCAATAGAACTATGGAAGACATGCTTCGCATGTGTGTCTTGGATTTTGGAAAGCAATGGGAAGACCACCTTTATTTGGTGGAGTTCGCGTACAGTAATAGCTACCAAGCGAGTATTCAAATGGCGCCCTTCGAGGCCCTTTATGGTAGAAAATGTCGCACGCCATTGTCATGGCTAGAAACAGGTGAGTCAAAGTTGTATAAGCGATTAGAAGTGGAGGATGCTACTTCTTTGGTGAGAACCGTTCGGGAGAGGTTGCTTATCGCTCAGGACCAGCAAGCGAAGTACTATAATGCCAAGCAAAGGAACGTGGAGTTCGCTGTGGACGATTGGGTGTACTTAAAGATCAAGCCGTTCAAGGGCGTCTCGCGGGTGCGGCGATTGAAAAAGCTAAGCCCGAGGTACCTTGGGCCGTTTGAGGTTCTGGAGCGAGTGGGTGAAGCAGCCTATAGGTTGAAGCTTTCAGTGGAGCTTGGTGGATTACATGATGTATTCCATATTTCGGTGCTTCGGAAGGCGGTGCAAGAGCCTACGCAAGTGATCGCGGTTGATCAAGTGCCGGTGGATAGTGGGCTGAAGACAAAGGTCAAGCCCGTGGGGATTGAGGACTCGGAGGTCAAGCGGCTACGCAATAAAGATATCGGGATGGTCAAAGTCCGATGGGACAATTACGGTCGTGAGGATCTCACTTGGGAACGAGAGCAGACTATGCTTGACGAGTATCAGGACTTGTTCCGCTCAGGTACAAATTTTGGTTTTTTACATGTCTTTCCTTTATATAATTTCGTGGACGAAATTCTTTTAAGAGGGGGAGAGTTGTAACGCCCTGAAACTCTAAAGAGCGACGGGTGATGTTTTGGGCCAGTTTTGGGTTTTGGCAGGAGGCACACGGCCGTGTCCCAGGGCGTGTCGGGGCTTGTGTCGTCGAGTTGGTCGAGAGGTCGACGAATTTCGCTCGACGTTGTGTCGAGACAGGGCACACGGCCTGCGACACGGGCGTGTCGCAGGGCGTGTCGACCCGTATCGACACTCAGCCCGCGAAGTCGACACTCTTCGCTCGACGAAGTGTCGAGATATGGCACACGGCCTGCGACACGGGCGTGTCGCAGGGCGTGTCGACCCGTGTCGACACTCGTCCCGAGGAGTCGACGAATTTTGCTCGACGATGTGTCGAGACAAGGCACACTGCCTAGGACACGGGCGTGTCCTAGGCCGTGTCGTGAGGTCGACGAACTTCGCTCGACGAAGAGTGGAGTGTCGAGACCGTGTACACGGCCTGGATCCCAGGCGTGTTCGAGTGGACACGGGTTAGGACACGGGCGTGTCCTAGAACCCGTGTATTTCTCAGGTTGTTTTCGGGATAAATCGATGGGGGTACACGACCGGCCACACGGCCGTGTCAGGTGGAACACGGGCATGTCAGGTTGAACACGGGCGTGTTCGATGACCGTGTGTTGTTCCAGGAGCGTCGATTTTGACGGCGAATGAGGCACACGGCCCTGGACACGGGCGTGTGTCAGGCCGTGTTCGGTCCAGATTGTACTTTTCAGTCCCGAATCAAGGCCGTTCATTTCTTTATTTTGGGCTCTGACGGTTGGGGGTTGTTCCTACTGGGATATACCCGGGATTGGGCCTTTGAAACCCTCACTTTTACTTGAGTGGTTATCTTTCTAAAGCTTAGAGAGAGGAGAGCCAATGAAGGAAGAAGAAGCTAGATCCGGCCATTGGAGGAGCTTCGAAGTTCCAAACCGCGAGCCGACTCCGGATCCACGGAGGCGAAGAGAGTGCGGTGCTTTTCATCCACTTACTTTTCCATGGCGCCAAAGAAGAATACTAGGGTAACGATCCTCTTCTTGAGCATGTGAAGCTCTCCTTCTTTGCATAGGAAGCCCGCTCTTGCGAGTTTGCAGTGAGTTGGAGGCGTTCCTTCGGGTAGATATGTAAAGTCCCCATTGTGTAGAGTATGTAAGCGAGAACGGACATAGGCATGATGTGTGAAACCTATCCGGACATGTTGGTCTGGATCGGTGATGTTGCATTGCATAAATGCCGGAGAAGACTCCGTGCGATTGGTTGTTTTTCGGGTTTTCTACGTGGTAGATTGCAACAGGGAGCCTTGGGGATTAACCCAAAGGTGCACCCAGAAAACTGGGCGGATGCGTGATCTTGCCAACTTGGTGGCCTGAGAGCCAACTTGAACATAACCGGGTTATGTGAAATGTGACGGAAACGGGACTCGGGAGAAGTTTGACCCGTGCAAATGGCTTAAATTGTCGTTGCGATGTGAACACGGGTTAGATGGAACCGTACTCGTTCTATGTCGTTCGGTTAAAGAGACCTAAGGGTACGTGGCACTTGTCGTTGGCATAGATTAGGGTCTTCGGCGGTCTATGGCTTAAATTGTCGTGACCCATACCGAGAAGACAAAATGCTCATAGGTTTGGTCGTCAAAGTGGCGGTGGTGAGTCCGGAATGTCTATGGCTTTAATTGACGTGACATCGACCGGTTCACCGAGAATGTGCCCTGAGAGCACGGGGTGTGTGGCTGTACGAGATAACGTCTGTGATGAAATGAATATTGATATATTGCTCGCTTATGCTAATGAAATGCAGGGAAGGAGCATCGCCGCCCCGAGCTGGGGGCAGGATCGTTATAATTTGGTTAGCATTGCTGACCGTTGCCTTGTTTTGCCACCGTACGGTGGTTTGTTGCTTGCAGGTGCTGCTGGACCAAGCGGTCAATAGCGGGCTAAAGCCCAAATTGCGAAGCCGGCCCTCGAAGGCCTAATTGGAGTGTTTACTGTTTTTATTCATGTATGACCGGCCTGCGTGCCGTGGTTTGTAAATCATGTAATATCAAGTGATCCATTTTGTAAGGCCTTAAGTCTTGTACTTGTGTATGTACAACATTCCTATTTGGTATTAGTGGACATTCATGCTTTTGTGCTGGGTTCTTTATTGCAACTTGTTAATCTGCTTCCGCTAGAATGCTCTGTGTAGGACATTATGATTGGTTGGATGGTTTCCATGAGTAACCACCCGGTCTGTCTGTGGTATATGGCGTCGGGCCCCGACCGGACCTACTGCTATATGCTATGCGACGGATAGGGGGTGTTACATGATTTCTGGTTTGCACACCAGCTGAGATGTCTCCAATCACTTGGGAGATTGGATGGTCTCTTGATGTTACTAAATCAATAGGGGGTGTTGATTGTTCACCAACCTGTGTTGTTGTTTCCTCTTGTGGAACAACAACTGGCTCTTCAAAACGATTCTCTCCAAGATGTTGAATATCTTCTTCATCTTCACTGCTTTCATCCTTTTGTATAATATGTAACCTGTCCAAATTTTCAGCAAGAGAGTGTACCTGCAAAGATTATATGGTAGAAGCATTCTTCTCCTTAAACGACATGTTAGATTCATCAAAGGGTACATGAACAGACTCTTCAATTTTAAGAGTAGATTTGTTATACACCCTATAAGCTTTACTGATCATGGAGTATCCCAGAAACACTCCTTCATCAGCTTTATCTTGAAATTTTGCTACGTATTTCTTGTCATTATTGTGAATGTAACAAATGCAACCAAAAATTTTAAAATAATCTACTTTAGGTTTCTTCCCTTTGAGTAATTCATAGGGAGTCTTGCCCTTCAGCTTATGTATCAAACTTTTATTCAACACATAGTTGGAGGTGTTCACTGCCTCTGCCCAAAAGGATAGAGGAAGGTGAGCATCTGATAACAATATAGTAGCAGATTCAATAAGGGTTCTATTTTTCCTTTCAGCTACCCCATTTTGTTGAGGAGTTCTAGGATCTGAGAAAGTGTGTCTGATCCCTTCACTCTGACAGAACTCTTGCATAAGAATAGAATCAAACTCTGTCTCATGATCACTTCTGATCAGGGCAATGTGAGTATTGAACTCACTCTGTATGTATTTGAGAAACTCTGTCAAACACTTAAAGTTATCAGACTTCTTCCTCAGAAAGAACACTCATGTGAATCTAGAGAAGTCATCTACAACTAATAAAGTATAAGATTTCCCTCCTAAGCTTTGTACTGTAATGGGTCCAAAGAGATCCATGTGTAACAGATACAAAATCCTAGGTGAATCACTCTTATTAAGTGACTTGAAGCTATTTTTGGTTTGCTTGCCTAATTGACAAGCCCTGCAAAGTCCTTCCTTCTTGTAGGGGCCAAAAGGTAGTCCTCTAACAAGATTATCCTTGGATAGCCTAGCAATGGTTCTAAGGTTTATATGTCCTAATCTTTTATGTCATAGTTCATTAAGTCTACAAATGGAATTGAACAAGCATATATCTACCTTAGTTGAAAGAAAATCCATAAGATAAATGTTACCTTTCCTTTTATCTGTCAACACAGTTGTGTTGTCCTCTGATTTGATTTTGCATGAGGATTTGTTGAAAGTCACTTGGTAGCCTTCATCACACAGTTGACTAATGCTGATTAAGTTGTGCTTTAGTCCTTCCACATAAGCTACTTTCTTTAATGTGACTGAGCCAATCTGGACTACACCATATCCTTTTGTTAGTCCAAAGTTTGAATCACCAAATATTACTTTGGGTCCAAGTTTGGCTTTGAAGGATGTGAAGTTCTCCTTGTTTCCTGTCATGTGCTTTGAGCACCCACTATCCAGATACCATTGCTGGTTTGATGTTGGATAGGTCTTCACCTGCACATAAAACAATTTATTTGTTTTTGACCCAGTTTACCTTGGGCCTAGGTTGATAACCTTTAAAATCTGAAATAAAAGACATCTCTGGTTGACTCTTATAGCCTTCAGAATAATATCTCCTAGGAGGTATTATCCATTCAGTGTAAGGGTTAACCCTATGAGATGTAGGACCTCTAGGATTGAAGTTTGATTTACCTTTGAAAGATTTTTCAAAACTCTGAGCTCTATTCGACGATCTCTGAGCTGAGTTCGACGATCTTGGGTCAGATTGTCGAGCTCCGTTCGAAGATCGACTATGTCAGAGTTCAGGGATCAGAGATCGTCGACCTGAGTTCGACGATTCAGCCTGAGATCGTTGAGCTCCATTCGGCGATCGTCGAGCTCCGTTCGATGTTTTCTGTTGAACTTTAGTTTTCTTAGGTAAATCAGAATTCTTCCTAGCCACCTCTACAACTCACTTACCTTGATCTGAGATAAACTTGATTGGGGTTGTCAATACTATAGGTTGGCTGGATGAAGCACCCAAGCCCAGTGTACTATTGAATTTTGAGTTCACTGTGCTTGTGATGTCCATTAGTTTGATACTTCTCCCATTGAGGGATTCTTCAAACTTCTTGGCCTCTGATAGTTCATTTTTCAGTGAGGCTATCTGCTCCCTACAGCATTCCAACTCCTCAGAGAGTTTGAGGTTATCTGATTTTAAGATGCTTTGTTCAGACAATTGATTTCTGAGAGAAATAATTTCTTTCTCAGATTTTAATAGATTTAAACACAGTGCCTTAAATTCACATTTGAAGTCCTCTGAATTAAAATCAAATGAGTCTATTACCTGATCCTCTTTAGATTGAGTTCCTGATTCAGACTCTGACTCTTGTTCTGCATCAGTATTGTGTTGAGAGACATTGATAGCTATCATGCAGAACTCCTTTTCTTTAGCATCATCTTCATCATCACTTGAGCTGGATGAAGCTTCTGATTCTTCTTCTGTTTCACTCCAGGTTTCAGCTACAAACTCCTTCTTGGTATGTTTGTTCTTGCTGGAAGAGGGTTTGTCATTGCTGTTTTTCCTGAAGTCTTTGTCTCTTCTCCTTTCTTTCCTGTCCTTCTTGTCCTTATTCTGATTTTCTGGACAGTTAGGCACAATGTGGCCTGATTTCCTGCATCCAAAACAAATAATTTCTTTGTTATTGGACTTATCATACCTTGGCTTTTCATGTCCTCTGAATGACTTTTTCCTGAAGTCCTTCCTGGCCATTTTATAAAACCTTTTGGCCAGTAAGCTTAGCAGCTCTTCATTGCCTGTGACCTTGTCTTCAGGCTGATCTTCAATAGCTTTGAATGCTATTAATTTCTCTTTTCTGATTGCTGGCGAAGCAGCCTTCTGCTCTTCTTCTCTGTTATTGATGAGCAGCTCATAAGACTTGAGCTTGCCCAAAAGAGTCTCAGTGGTGATCTCATTTAGGCTCCTGGCATCCTTGATTGGCCAGATCCTTGAGTCCCAAGTGCTGGGGAAGCACATTAGGATTTTGTCATTGATTTCAGTCAATGAGATCTCCTTGTCCAAGGTTTTCAGTTCATTGACTATAAGACTGAGTCTGTTATACATATCAATAACTGACTCAGTTTCTCCTTTCTTGAAGTTCTCATATTGAGTTATGAGATGAGATCTTCTATCTTTCCTTTCATCTGCAGATCTTGAGAATATTTTAGATAGTTTGTCCCATATCTCTTTTGCTGAGTTGCATTCAGCTACTTTTTGAAATATTTTATCAGACATGGTTTATGCCAAAATGTTCATTGCTTTGGCTTCTGCAACTTTCCATTTTTTGATTTCTGCATCTATTCCTGAAGGAGCTGGAACAGCACTTGTACTTGTATTTTCTGGGGGTCTTGGACACACTGTCAAAACGGAATTAAAGATATCTTCATCAATAGAATTCATGTACAATCTTATCCCTACCTTCCAAAATGCAAACTTAGATAGATTGCACAGTGGAGGTCTGGTGCTAGCATAATCATTGTTCTGTGCCATGGTTTTATATAAAGATAAATATAATACAAATAATAAAAATAAAAACCCTCTATAAAAGATTGATCTTATCAGAGATCTTTTGGTTCAGGTGTTAGCCTGTAGGAGCAAGGTAATTTAACCAACCTCGCTTTGATACCAATTGAAAGTTGGGATAAGATCTACCTTAACTCTAGAGGGGGGGGTGAATAGAGTATATTAAAATAATTTTAAAGTTAAAAATTATTTTGCAGTGGAAGACTTAATTTAGATATATGTGTAGGGTGCTTGCAGTAAATAAAAATTATGAAAGCAAGAGATAAAAATACAGCGCACATCAAACAAAATATAGCAATCAGAAGACAAAAGGAGCTATAGTGGTTCCCCAATCAATCTGGGTACATCCACTCTTCTACCACCCTAGGTAGGAATCCACTGCAGGATGAGTTGATCAGGTGTCCTGGGCACCAATGAGATTTTGATAAGGTGCTCAAAAACCAAACCAGATTTTTTGATCAGGTGTCTTGCCACCACTGAGTTTTGACAAGTTCTCAGAAACCAGCACAAAACTTTTGAATGGAGTTTTGAGAAACCCTTTTACAGCAGAAAAAGAAAAAGGTAAGGTGTTCTTCTCTGTCAACAATCAGAGAGAAAACTAGTGGATGATGTTGTCAAAGCTCCCCCTGAGATCTGGAAGTTGTTCAGGAAAAGAAGCTTTGCACTAGGGTGATAGGCCTTCAGTAGATGAGATCTCCAGCAAAAGATGATTCCAGCAGTTGCTGAAATGTGTAGTGTCTGGAGTATTGATGGATGAAGCCTTTGAACACTTGAGTCAAAAGAGATCTAGAAAATCTTCTTTTCTGTATGTTGATCTCCTTCAGTGGTGAGTGTTCTGAAAGAATTTTGTCTGTGTGTCTGTCTGTGACTGTTCTTTTTTTTTTGTGTATGTCTGTTGTTGGAGTAGCAGAAGTAATATACTCTCTTATTCCTTAGATCTGAAAAGAATGAATTGATTCTATGTCTCCAAGATAGCCGTTAGCCACTCACTAATGACTTCCTTAAATGAATTTTGTCTCTGGAGGAAAGTCCTAGAAAACATTCCTTTAAATCTCCCTTGAAACTTGCTCCAGATTAATTGAAACGGCTACACGATCCTTGGAATAAATGCTGGGAATAAATAAGATAGAATTCCATAACTGTCAGAATTTGAATCTTGAGAATCGTCGATCTCTCCAGAAAATCGTCGACCTGAGCTCAACTAACGTCGACCTGAGCTCAGAGACTGGAACTAGACTGGAACCTAAAATCGTCGATCTGAGCTCAACTATCGTCGACCTGAGCTCAGAGATTGGGAAAACAGCTAGAGATAGAAACGTCGATCTGAGCTCGAAGATCGTCGAACAGAGTTCGACGACTCGTTGAACTGAGCTCAGAGATAGTCGAACTGAGTTCGACGATTCGTCGACCTGAGCGCGACGAAAATGACTTAGTCTCCTGAATTTGAATATCTGATATGAAGGTCTTGGGGGCAGCTTTCAAGCCTAAATTCTAACCCTTAGACTCAATCTAATTGACCTTAAAAACTATATAAGGAGGTCAAAACAATTTTCCTAAGGACATAGTGATCCTTGTCCAAATCAGTAATAGGGTGTTCCAACAGTTCCTATTTTGTGTTGTTTGCTTGTGTAAGGCCGCTAATGTGTGTGTCTTGTCCACCTTTAGGTGACACGGAGTGGAGCTGGGCAGTCAGATTCCCAGCATTCTGATGAAAGTACGGCACCAGCCGCGGTGCCTACACCTCCACCGTCTGCAGAACATGTGCGTTTAGTTGCTGAGGCTTTGTTTGCCATGATCCAAGGCCAGCCACTTAGGCAGGAACAATCAGCTGTGAGGCCAGAACAGGTGGCGGCAAGGCCTGAACCTTTGGTGGATGTGTCTCCTCGAGCGGCTGAGAAGCAGTTGACGTGGTTTATGAGTTTCCATCCGCCTAATTTTTCGGGTGCGGGAACTCCTACGCAGGCTGAGGATTGGCTATCGCGCGTCAAGCGAATCATGACGGCGATTGGATCAGAGGAGCATCAAAAAGCCACCTTAGCTACCTTCCTGCTTGAAGGAGAAGCTAGATTGTGGTGGGACGAGATGGAGTTGCATCACTTGGCGGGTCGACCCTTAACACAAGTATCGATGGAAGAATTCTCCCGACTCTTCCTAGCGAAGCACCTTCCTGTGGCTCAACGGATAGCCATGGAAAATAAATTCCAAAGGCTAACGCAAGGTGATGGCAATGTTGATGCGTACCTGCATGAGTTTACATGCTTGGGGCGGTATGCGGGTTCTATTTTTGCTGATGAGCAGAGGAAGACAAATAGGTTCTATGAAGGACTGCGAGACGAGTTGAGGTTCCTGGTTTCTAGTTCTGTGAACCAAGGCTTCCAGGCGTTGGTCGACACTGCGAGCGTGCTGGAAAAAGATATGAAGAGGGTGTAGGGGAAGAGAGCTTTGGCTATGACGCAACCGGAGTGGAAGGTGCCCCGACCTGTGAAACCATTTTATAAGAAGAAATGGGGCAAGAAGTCCAAGACAAGTGGACAAGCTCCTTCATTAGTTGCATCGGGAGCAACGTTGGGGGTTACCTCAAGGCCGGATACTCATACATGCTTTAATTGTGGCCGGGTGGGGCATATAGCTCGAGATTGTCGGGTGCCGCCAAAGAATGAAAATAAGGCGAGAGTGTCGTATGCGGAGAAGGGCAAGGCAGTAGTGGACTCCTCTGCCTCGCAGGCGCAGCCCCGGGTTTACAATCTTGGACTGCAGGAGGCCATCAAGCAGAGTGACGTCGTCACAGGTATGAGTTTAGTTTGGCATATTATCTTGCTTGTATGCTTTACTTAGTGCATATGTGTTTGCGGTTTGTGTGTGTGACATGTTTGTCACAGGCTTTGTGATGATTCGGGACACGCTGGCGCGAGCACTGTTTGATACAGGTGCATCGCATTGTTTTTTGTCTAGCGAGTTCATAGCGCGGCTTGGGAAACCTAGTCGTGCAAAGACAGATAACGTCAGAGTGGTGTTGCCAAATGGCTGTTGGATGCTTGCGGATCAAGCTTACGATGTGGCGGTCCAAATTGGAAGTCGGGAATTCAGTTTGCCTGCATCTGTATTGCTGATATCGAAATTCGACGTGATTTTTGGTATGGATTGGCTTGCGGAGCAGCATGCCATGATGAATTTCCAGTCCAAAGAAATCACGTTAGGCCAGAATACCGAACAGGAGACAAAGTTCGCGGGTATGCGAGGAGTGGGCGGGACGTTGATGTCTGCACTCCAAGTAGTCAAGGCTGTTCGGAAGGGTGCGGAGTGTTAATTCGGACTGATTCAGGCTGTTGAGCCTAAGGCCAGTGTGTGTGAGGTTCCGATTGTGTCGGAATTTACAGATGTGTTTCCCAAGGATCTCCCTGGGCTACCACCCCAGCGGGAGATTAACTTCACGATCGAGTTGGTGCCAGGTGCGAAACTTGTGGCCCGCTCGCCATATCGCGTCGCGCCAAAGGAGATGGCTGAGTTGAAGGTCCAACTACAAGAATTGTTGGAGCAAGGTTATATACGCCCAAGCATGTCACCTTGGAGCGCGCCTGTGCTTTTTGTAAAGAAGAAAGATGGTGGGTTGCGGTTATGTATTGACTACCGTGAACTAAATAAGCTGACCGAGAAGAATAAATATCTGATACCCCAGATTGATGAGTTGTTTGATCAGCTGGTGGGCTCGACCGTCTATTCGAAGTTGGACCTGAAGTCTGGGTGTTACCAGTTGAGAATTCGGGAAGGTGACATTCCCAAAACTGCATTTGGAACGCGTTACGGGCACTATGAGTTCACAGTCATGCCATTTGGACTGTGCAATGCGCCCTCGGTGTTTATGGATTTGATGCACCGTACGTTCCGAGTGTACCTGGATCTGTTTATGATCGTGTTTATTGATGACATCCTGGTGTACTCGAAGTCGAAAGCTGAACATGAGACTCACTTGCGGTTGGTGTTGAATACATTGAGGCAAAATCAGCTCTATGTCAAGTTCTCAAAGTACGAGTTTTGGTTATCGTCAGTGGCTTTCCTAGGCCATGTGGTGAGTGTAGCGGGCCTTGCAGTGGATCCAGCGAAGATAAGGGCCATACAAGAGTGGCCAGTGTTGTCTTCCGTGGCCGAGGCCAGGAGTTTCCTTGGACTTGCGGACTACTATAGAAGATTTGTTGAGAATTTCTCATGGATTGCTTTGCCGCTAACCATGCTGACGAGAAAAGATCAGAAGTTTGTTTGGACGCCAGAGTGCGCACGAGCTTTTGAAGAGATGAAGGTTCGGTTGACCACGGGTCTGATGTTGTCTTTGCCAAGTGGGACCGATGGATTTGTTATTTATAGTGATGCCTCAGGGAGCAGCTTAGGCTGCGTTCTTCTACAGAATGGAAAGGTAATTGCTTATGGCTCACGCCAGCTGAAGGTGCACAAACGAAATTATCCCGTCCATGACTTGGAATTAGCGGCGGTGATTTTTGCACTAAAGTTGTGGCGACACTATCTTTATGGAGTGAAGGTGGAGATCTATACAGATCACAAGAGCCTTAAATACTTGTTGGAGTAGAAGGACTTGAACATGCGACAGCGAAGGTGGTTGGAGTTCCTTGGGGACTACACTTTCGAGATCCATTATACTCCCGGGAAGGGAAACATAGTCGCGGATGCCTTGATTCGGAGAGCTCCTGCTAGAGCGAGTTGGTTACAAAGGCATGATGAACGTCTCATCCAGGAGCTAGAAGCATTGGAGATTTATTGTGTTGACAAGAATTCTACCTCCAATGCATGTCTGAACTGGACGGAGGTGCAATGTGACCTTGCAGACCGGATTCGACGAGCAACGGGGTTAGATGAAAATCTCTTACGCTATGTTAACGAGGGGCCAGACGGCAAATTCTCCTGGAATGACGGTCTTTTGCGAAAAGAGGGCCGTTTGTGCGTCCCGAATGTGGGTAAATTGAGGGAAGAACTGATGTATGAAGCGCATTATACAAAGTATTTCATTCACCCCGGGAGCACGAAGATGTTTAATGATATGAAAAAGCTATTCTGGTGGCCAGGGCTAAAGAGAGACGTTGTCCTCTATGTGGCCAAATGCCAAACATGTGCGATGGTGAAGGCAGAATGTCAAAAGCCGGGTGGTTATTTGAAGTCACTACCGATCCCAGAATGGAAATTTGATGATATTTCCATGGGTTTTGTGCACGGGTTGCCGAGATCTCAGTGAGGAAATGATTCCATTTGGCTGATTGTTGACCGGCTTAATAAGTTGCACATTTTCTCACGAACAGGCGGGATGATTCGGTCAAAAGTTTGGCAAAATTATATGTTGACCAGATTGTACGGCTTCATGGTGTTCCTCGGAGCATCGTGAGTGATCGAGATGGGCGATTCACATCAAATGACTGGAGGCTAGTTCACCGACTGTTGGGCACGAAGTTGACATTCAGTACGGCCTTTCATCCCCAAACGGATGGCCAAACTGAACGTACCAACAGGACTATGGAGGACATGCTCAGGATGTGCGCCCTCGACTTCGGAAAGAGATGGGAAGATCATCTCTATATGGTGGAGTTTGCCTATAATAACAGCTAACAGGCGAGCATTGGAATGGCACCGTATGAAGCTCTATATGGAAGGAAGTGTCGTACTCCCTTGGCTTGGGTAGAAGCGGACGAAGCTCGAGTGTATAATCGAAATGAGGTCGATGAAGCAAACTCAACCATACATACTATTCGAGAGAGACTACTCATAGCCCAAGATCGTCAAGCGAAGTACTACAACGTCAAGCACCGGAACGTGGAGTTCGCGGTTGGCGATTGGGTCTACTTGAAGATCAAACCCTTCAAAGGTGTCTCCAGGATTCGACGTTTGAAAAAGCTGAGTCCAAGATATTTGGGTCCATTTGAAGTGGTTGAGCGAGTCGGAGAAGCGGCATATCGGCTAGCTCTTTCGGCAGACTTGGGTGGATTACATGATGTGTTTCACATCTCGGTGCTTTGGAAGGCCCCGGCCGGACCTTCTAGTATATACCATATGAACGGATGGGGTTGTTACATCTTCATCCATAGCAGCCCTCCAATGGGTGATAACAAGAACATCTTGATACGAGGTGGGAACAATATTAGCCGAGAGGGCCAGAGAAAAGCTCCTATACGAAGGAGAGAGCTGATCATAAGAGACCACAACCTGCAAAGGATGCTGGGTGTAGGAGTGAACACCATTCCGAGGAGCAATTGGAAGATCAAGATCACTCTTGTCCAAGGAAGACAATTCACCGTTAGAACAAAGTAGAGGCTCGGGAACAGGAACAGAATGCTCCAAGGGCAAATAATCAGTTTCCAGAAAAAGTGACGGCACAACAAGAACATGTGTGGAAAGAACGGGTTCCAGCAGAGGTGTCGAGACAATAGGTAAAGAAGAAGTATTAAAAGGAAAAAAGAGAAGAAGCATGAGAAAAATACGTTGTATCCTCAAAGAAGGTAACATCCGCAGACACATACTGTTTGCGTAGAAGAGGATCAAAACACCGATAGCCCTTCTGAGTCGAACAATAGCCAAGGAATATGCATTTAACAGAATGGAGAGAAAGTTTGTCATGACCAGGAGAAGGTATGTGAACAAACGTTGTACATCCAAAAATCTTAGGAGGTAAAAGAAATGGCTCGGCCGTGAGATACAAAATGGAAAAAGGAGTCTTTCCATGAAGAACAGATGAGGGAATCTGATTAATAAGATAGCAGGAGAGAAGAACAGCTTGACCCCAATAGGACCGAGAAACATTCATTTGTAACAGAAGGCTGCGAGCAACATCCAAGAGATGACGATTCTTACGTTCAGTAACGTCATTCTGTTGAGAAGTATAGGGGGAAGAAGTTTAATGAACCAAACCACGGTTCACATGAAAAACAGAAAATTCTCGGCTGACATATTCCTTGGCATTATCAGTACGAAGAATTTGAATAGGCACCTGAAACTGTGTCAAGACCTCATGATAAAAGGCAGTAAATACAGTGTAAAGTTCAGAACAATCTTTCAGGAAATACAGCCAAGCATACCTGGAGAAATCATCAATGAAAGTGACAAAGTATAAGATACTCCGACCAACAGTGGTAGTAGGAGCAGGACCTCATATGTTAGAATGAACTAGTTAAAAAGGACGGGAAGAACTACGTCTCGTTCGCACTGGAAAAGAAGAGCGGTGGTGTTTGCCAAACTGACAGGCTTCGCAATTCAAAGGGGAATCCTCGTGAGGAAGATCTGGAAGAAGTTGGTGGATGAGGCAAGAAGGGTGGCCAAGACAACGATTGCATTGTTGAAGAGAAGAAGCAGAAGCACAACATCGTGGTCAAGAAAGAAGAGGCCACCATGGACAGTTCCAGTCGCAATCGTAGCTTTAGAGATAGAATCAGAGAAAGAACAAGTGGTGCCCGTAAAAGTAACTATGCAATGTAACTGAGTACAAAGAGCATGAACAGAGAGTAAATTGTATGGGAAAGTATGGACATAGAGAGTTAATTTCCCCAAGCAGCAAAGACGAAGAGAGACGCACGGTGCCAACACCATACACAGGAGCAGAAGTCCCATCGGCAATAACAACAGGAGACAGTTTGTTCTGTTCAATCAAAAAGGAGAACAAACGAGAGTTGTCGGTTATGTGACAAGTGGCAGTAGAGTTAATAAGCCACCTATCAGAGGAGGCCACAAAAACATGAGTGGTAGAAGAGAGAAGGGAAGCCATCCTCAAGAAGATACCGGAAAGTTATCGGACTGTACACGCGAGTTGCCACCAGACCGCAGTTGTGGTTAACAACCTGTCCACTGCTGCGGCTTCAACCAGACCACTGCGGCTTCAACCAGACCGTTGCGGCTTCATCTAGATTCATGCGCCAGTTCTCTACCAGACTGCTTCGGCTTCATACAGACCGTTGCGGCTAACCGATATCCCACTACCACGGCTTACTGCTAGACTGTTGCGGCTTCCTTCAGACCGCCACTACTGCTCCTGACCGCAAGCTGAGGTTCACCACTAGACCTGAAGGATCAAGCGCATAACCAACTGTTCCAAAAGCCCGGACTGTTGGAAAGGGTGCTACTTAATTTCTTAAATAAGTAGAAGAGCGTCACGGGTCAAGTAAAGGAACGCCGGACCCAACAATCCCCCCCCCCCCCGGCGTCCAGCACAACCCGTCGGCTCAGAGGTGGAGTTACCACATGAGCCACATGGCTCAGAGGTGGGGTTACCACATGGCCCACACGGCTCAGAGGTGGGGTTACCACATGTCCACGGTTGCACAGCTCAGAGGTGGGGTTACCACATGTCCACGGTTGCCTGACCCGCCGGACCCGCATAGGTAGAAGGGAAAAATCAGGATTTAATAGCGCTCCCCCGGTCTTGAACCCGTGACCTGCTCTGATACCAATTGAAGGATCAAGCGCATAACCAACTGTTCCAAAAGCCCGGACTGTTGGAAAGGGTGCTACTTAATTTCTTAAATAAGTAGAAGAGCGCCACGGGTCAAGTGAAGGAATGCCGGACCCAACAATCCCCCCCCCCCCCCCCGGCGTCCAGCACAACCCGTCGGCTCAGAGGTGGAGTTACCACATGGCCCACACGGCTCAGAGGTGGGGTTACAACATGTCCACGGTTGCACGGCTCAGAGGTGGGGTTACCACATGTCCACGGTTGCCTGACCCGCCGGACCCACATAGGTAGAAGGGAAAAATCAGGATTTAATAGCGCTCCCCCGGTCTTGAACCCGTGACCTGCTCTGATACCAATTGAAGGATCAAGCGCATAACCAATTGTTCCAAAAGCCCGGACTGTTGGAAAGGGTGCTACTTAATTTCTTAAATAAGCAGAAGAGCGTCACGGGTCAAGTGAAGGAACGCCGGACCCAACAAGACCGCTAGACC
Source organism: Platanthera guangdongensis (assembly GCA_039583875.1). Classification (NCBI taxonomy): domain Eukaryota; kingdom Viridiplantae; phylum Streptophyta; class Magnoliopsida; order Asparagales; family Orchidaceae; genus Platanthera; species Platanthera guangdongensis. The sequence goes on along the minus strand of CM077167.1, from coordinate 88,919,135 downwards.
AAACCGCCAGGTCACTAAGACCAGTAGACCGGTGTGGTTAAACACAAGTCCACCCGGTCTCCACTAGCTCCAACAAGAAGATATTACTTACAAAATGAGTCATGTCAACTACATTTAGCTCAATTTCAACAAACTGTAATGGGACAAAAAGCGCGTAGATTTAATAAAGATTGGTTCAGTGAATTTAGGGGTTGGTTGGAGTATTGCGAAGCTAAAGATGCGGGATTTTGTTTATATTGCTATGTCTTTCCCCAAAATGCTTGTGATTTAACGTTTATAAATCGTGGATTTAGATATTGGAAATATAAAACTATACTTGAAAAACATGTTGGAAAATACAGCAGTGCACATAATGAATCCCAAAGGATGTGTGATAATTTGATGGATCAAAAATAAAGTATTCAGAATGCATTTGCTAAACATGAAGAAACACAAATTTTAGCATATCGTGCTCGCTTATGTGCATTCATTGACTGTATTCGTTTTCTTTTATGCCAAGGATTATATTTTCGTTGGCATGATAAGTCAAACGATTCACTAAACAAAGGAAACTTTCTAGAGTTACTAGATTTTTTTGCTTCACATAATTATGATGTTAAAGCGGTTGTGAGAGAAAATGCTCCAAGTAATTGTCAACTAATAGCACCAAAGATTCAAAAAGAAATAGTTGCCGCAATTGTAAGTGAAACAACAAAAACAATTATTACAGAGATTGGAGAAGAGTGTTTTGCCATTATAGTTAATGAATCTCGTGATATTTCAAGTAAGGAGCAAATGACAGTTGTTTTATGGTATATTGATACAAAATGGACTATTGTTGAATGACTTTTTGATTTTGTTCATGTACTTGATACTACTGCATTATCACTAAAAGGAGCTATTGATCAACTGTTTATGAAGCACGCGCTTAGTTTCTCAAAATTACGTGGTCAAGGTTATGATGGAGCAAGGAACATGAATGGAGAGTTTAAAGGTCTTAAGACATTTATTATGCAGGAAAATGCGTGTGCATTTTATATTCATTGTTTTGCTCATTAACTGCAGTTAATATTGGTTGTTATTGCAGAAGGTCATTCTCAAGTAGTTGAGCAATTTTTCTTGATTAACAATGCATTGAATATTGTGGGAGGCTCTTGTAAACATCGCGACAATCTCAGAGCTGCAGAAATTGATAGAGTTGCTCGGGAACTTGGCCGTGGCGAACTAGAAATAGGTCGGGCACTAAATCAACCATTGGAGATTTAAAGGGATGGAGACACGCGATGGAGTTCCCATTACAGTACAATGTTGAATTTTATCTGAATGTTCTCATTTATTGTGGAGGTTCTAGAATTTATTGTAGTTGATGGAGGAGATGAAATCATAGAAGGGCAGCAACCAATATTATCAAAAGTATATTGACTTTTGAATTCGTATTTATTCTGCATTTAATAAAAGATATTTTGTCAAAAACAAATGAGTTGTCGCAAGCGATACAGAGAAAAGATCAAGATATTATTAATGCAATGAATTTTGTGCAATTGTCAAAACAATTGTTACTCAATTTGAGACATATTGAACATCAATAGGAGTCATTTTTAAGTGAAGTGAAAACTTTTTGTGGTAAACATGTCATTGAAGTTCCTAATATGGATAGCAAGTACACTCAAGCTGAAAGATCAAGAAGAAATGCAAGAGATGTCACAAATTTTCATCATTATCGTGTTGAGATTTTTAATACAGTAATGAATTGGATATTAAGTGAGTTGAATGATCGTTTTAATGAAATAACACTTAGCTACTTCTTTGCATTTCGTGTCCTGATCCAGTCGATCAATTTGCTAGATTTGATAAGCAAAATTGATTCGTCTTGCAGAGCTCTACCCACATGATTTTGATCAATTAGATTTGCAGTTACTTGAAAGTCAACTTGACATGTACATTCTTGATATGCGATCAATTAACGCATTTTCTCACGTCAAAGGACTTGGTGGGCTTATTAAAAAACTTGTGGAACTAAAAAAGCATGATCAGTTTCAATTGAATTTTCGACTTATGAAGTTAGCATGTTTACTACATGTTGCAACTGCTACTGTTGAGAGAATATTCTCGGCAATGAAGATAATAAAGACTCGTTTGAGGAACAGAATGAGAGAATGATTGTTTAATCGCATATATAGAGAAGGATATTATGAAAAACATTAGCAATGAGGCAATCATCGCACGTTTGCAAAACATAGGTACACGAAAAGTGGTTTGATAATGGTATGTGTATATTTTTATTATTGATAATGTGTTGTTATGATTGATAATGTATTATCATTACGATAATATTTATGTTAAAAATTATCAAAATCATGAATCTTTTGCTTGGTGCTCGGGTCAACCAAAAATCATGGGTCTGCCACTGATTGTGCTTTAGCTCATCCTGACGCCTTCTTTCTTCCACAGTGTCTCTCGTCTTCCCTCCGAAAAACACACCTTCTCTAACACTATGGTGATGACCAAATAACAAGACATCGCCACAGTGGAGTTCCTGCTAATGGATCGGCCCGGCACTAGGTGAGCCCTCATCCCCATCAGCCCCTTCCCCCTCTTCTACCCGGCCACCACCACCCCTACAACCGCAGCCAACCACCACCGCCGCCGCCACAAATCCCAGAAACACCGGGACTGGAACATGGTCCTTCAATACCTGAAAGGCTTCAAGTCCAGCTCATTCACTCCGCCGCTTTGCAGCAGGGCTCATGTGCTGGAATTCCTGAAATACCTTGACCAGCTCAGGAGAAACCGCTCTCCCCTTATCCATCCACAGAGTGGCCGCCGCTTTGCAGGAGGGCCCATGTGCTGGAATTCCTGAAATACCTTGACCAATTCATGAGATGCCGCTCTCCCGCCATTATCCATCCAAGAGGTGTGAACGGAGGACGACGGAAGAAACAGAGGGAAGAAGATGTAGTGCTCTAACATGGAAGGAGGGAGCGAGTGGAGGACAGGGGGGAAGAACGCATGGAAGACATTACATGTTGGGATGAAGATGGACGGTCAGAGTAGGGAGCTTTTGATGTGGGCAACAACCAGTGTCTCTCCCTCTCTCTCTCCCCTCTCCGAACTATAGACAGTTACAAATACTTTTATTTAATAGTATAGATGTATGTATGTATGATGAACACTGTTACCATTAATACTCGTCTTAGTTTATGAGATAATCACAATAGAATAACACTTAAACAGCTAGGTGATTGAAAACTACAGCTAATGTTCTTTACATAGAACTTGTGGGAGAGAGCTCAATCTTTGACAGAAGCCTCCATGATTTTTCAGCCAATTTCATCAGATTGACAGGAAAATGCTATAAAAATTATATTTTGAATACCTAATTTCACCTATTGGCACCTAATCACACGAACAAACGTAGAGGAACGGCCAATCCCCGTTCAAGAGAGTTTAACTGGATAATCTTCTCTTCTTCTGAAGCCTCTCATTCTTCCAATCAGCCGCAGAATCACCGCCACAGCGGCGTCTCTTGGGCTTGCGACCTCTCCTCTTACCCGTGCAGAGAGGTTGCTGAGGAGTGAATAATCGTTCTCTTTCAGGACCTTGATCGGATGGATCTGAACTCATAGAAACATGACCATGGGCAGGGGCATGGGCAGGGCCAGTGCTCTCATCATCAGAGTTGGGCTCTTTGATTGTCTTCGGCTCATTCAGCTTTTCTCTGACACGGATGGCTTCAAAATTCTGCAGCTCTTCGTCTGCTGCCAGATTGTTTATCAGCACATCATCCGAATTCTGCATTCAAAGTATGATATTCTAAATGATCATCACACAATACCAAAACCTCACTCTTTAAATTTACATCGTCAATATGCATGCATAAAATAATATCCAATGGTATTATAAATTTTAGCATTCTAATCTAAATAATGTGAACTCGAAGAGAGATCTCTATGATTATACAAAATTGGAGGAGAGGTCCCTGTAAATAACCCTACAATTCACAAAATTAATCTCAAAAGAAGAGAAAACTTACATCTTTGCAAAACTCCTGCAATTGATTTGGATTTAAAGGGCCATCAGCACCGGCAAAGAAGCCCAATGTGCTTTCAATGATATCAAGATCCGGAGCATCTCCCGAGCTTGAGACTGCGCTGCCGGGTACGATCATGCCGTCAATCTCAAACTCACCATGGTATGCCGGAGTGTTTGGAGCTCCAGCCCGGATTTGATACCGGTTATATCCAAGAGAGCAGCTTGGACTCTGTGCGGAGCTAACGGGTTGATCTCCCATAAGACCACAGCCGAGTACTGCATCTCTGATGTTTTTGCTTATTATCTGGCTGAGGCGGGTTTTTATCTTTAGAACTCGGGACTGAAGAGCTTCAATGTTTAAAAGGATTTGCTCGAGGGAGCGATCCCCATCTCTGAAATCTAGCGCCCATAAGTAATCATGGTTGCCTCTTGTAATGTCGTCCGCTGATTGGTACAGACGAGAAATAACGAAATTGAGATTTATTATAAGTTAGTTATAATTTCAAAGTAGGCACAATAGGCATTGTTCTTTCAACATTAACATTATTGAAAGAAAGTCAATGTATGGAAAAAAAATTAAAACAAAATGTTTTTGATTTGAAATAAAAAAGAATAAGTAAATATTTGTTATAAAAGAACGCATCAAGATATGAAACCATAGATACCCACACCATACACTTATCACAGATGGCAAAATCACAATAGCAACTTCATCATTAACTAATTTATGCCTACTAGTGTTGAGAAGCAAAGTCTCTCACCTCTCCTCCCAAGCTCTGCACAGTATTCGGAATGATAAACGGTATCTCATTCACATTATTCAAAAATAATAAAATTTTTGTGCGCCATATGATGTTGAAAGACTGAAAATACCCAATAGGCGATTGCTACACTCTATCGCACAATTCAGGAGAATGGCACTTTTAACCACCGTGCAGTCCATTTGGAAATAGAATTACAAAAAACAAAAAAAATTTATTTTGCCTTATTTTTTTATTATTATCGAATAATAGTTGGGTGGATGTGATGAACTTGATTGTCACCACTAAGGCTGCGTTTGGCATGCTGGTGGCGGTCATAAGCGCAAGGATTAAACTGTCATTTGTTAAGGATCATCAAACAAACATCATCCGTTTGAACATAAAAGTGGATGAAGTTTCTTGGGTGGGCGTTAACGAATGACTATTTAACCCCCCCAAGTTCATGACTGCCACCACCGTGCCAAACGGAGCCTAAACACAAGTATAATTTAAATATATAGTATTATTAATATTGAAATATAGATGTAAATTATCATTATAATATCATCATTGATAGTAGTCTTATACTGAAAAGGCAGGATTTATGAACTCTCATTTTCATTTGTTCTTAATGAATGCTTCTCGGAGTGTTTGTGGTGCAGAAGGCCCATTGTGAAATATGTGTGCTGACAGGCTAAGGCGTATTCTTATGTGATCGTACAAAATAAATGCAATCAACTCAGCCTAAATGATGAATGCAGACCTCAATTTATTCGGAATTAAATTATAGCAAAGATAATTATAAGTGGATAGCAAAACAACACAGCGTGCACAATAGTTTTCGCATGTGTAAGCAAATAATCACGTTCGTATTCACAAGTGGTGCTTTCAACTACAAATTTGTACAAATAAGTTTTATAGAACTTAAAAAAAAGTGTGAACAACTACGCATCGAATCAAATTCACCAACAGATATAAAATGTTCATACAATATTTAATACACAAAAATATAACACAAAACATAAATACTCACAAACCCCGAAATTTGGAAGCAGTGGAATACGAAATGGAGGTGAGCTGCTGCTGTGGTGAACCTGACAAGCTAGACTGGATTGCAGTTCTGGAATTTAGACGGGAAGAAGTGGCTCCACGACACAGTAAAAAAAGGAATAGGGCTGGTTTGACAGGAGTGGCTGGTTGTGCGGGGAGTTTGGGAGTAGTAGAGAAGATTATGTCCTGAAGGTGGCTCCACGATAAAGAGAAAGAGGAAGAACAGTAACTGGGAAGAGGATTTAACTAATAGGTAGGCGGCCGATCATGGAGGACAGGTTTGCGACTATTGCAGGTGGCTCCACGGGAAAATGAGGATGAGGAAGGATTGCTGACCTGAGGGTTATGGTTCGCCGGAGTAGGTTTTGGTGGGGTTGTCGGGATTGAAAAAAGGCGGCAGTGCAAAGCTGGAACGGGATGAAGGAAAACGAAGCTGGGAGGGGCGGCAGATGTTACGCCCGGTGGGGAAGAAGTACGGCAGAGGGCTCCGTTCTACAGTGGAGAACAACAGAAGGTCGCGGCTGGAGGTTTTTGTGCGAAGTAGAACAAGTTGAACGAAGGGGGATTGATGTAGGGTAGGATGCGTGCCGTGCAATTTAGGCTAACTCGAGTGAGTGGACACATGAACACTTCATGATGAAGCACAAAATCTGTTCGGCAATTAATTGAAATAAAATTCACAACTCACGCATTCAATAACATAAGCGAAAACAGTTTCAATTAGGGGCGATTAAGCAAGGCTTTCCTCCCAACGGAGGGTCAAATGAAGCACGTCACGGATGGCTCCTTCCTGCAATCACAGTTCTTCACGGGGCAAAATTCCACAAATAGATATCCAAGCAAATAAAAGTAATTCAAATGATGTTCAAGTGCTGAGAATTAACATTCCAAACGACAAACAACTCACAAATAAGGGATTGTCCGAGGCGTGGGAGATCCGGCGGTTTTGAGAGTAGATCCGGGTTTGCATGTCGGGATGGTGGCCGTCCGCGGTGGAAAAGGGTGGCGGTGGGCTGAAAACGGGTAGATCCGACCAAATATGGAAGGATCTGGCCAAGGGGAGGGTAGATCTGGTGGTGGAGAGCGGATCCGGGCGAGGGATGGTGAAGGGGTTATGGGGAGTTGTAGATCGTGGTTGGATCTCCTGGATCGGGGCTGATCTGAGATAGGGAGGTTGATTGAGGGTGGATCCACGAAGGAGGGGCATGAGAGGGGCGGTGAAGGGGAAACGGAGGCTGTGGGGGAGAGGGAAGGGGCGGCGGCTGTAGGAGGGGCTGGCGGACGCGGCTGCAAGGAGGCAGCATGGCGGCTGGAGGTTGCAGCAGGCCGGCGGGTGTTGTCCAGAGGCGGGGCGGAAACGGGGCAGCCAAGGGGTGGTTTGAGGGAGGAAAAAGAGGGGGAAGGATAGGGGATACCTTGGGGATGAAGTTCCACCGCTAGGAGTCGGCACCTAGGGCTCCACGGCGTCGGCACCGTGGCTTGATCGCGGAGTTCCGAGAATAACTTCCTCCAAAACCAGCAATGATTTTTCCAAGCCTCTAACACTCATATTTATAACATTATAAGCATTATGGCAACCCGGAATCTACGGCTATGATTGGCCGAAGAGTCCATGTGCCAAATACATGAAAATAAAACCAAAAATAACAAAGTTATATATTAAAAAAGTTCGTGACGCGCATCCGCGGGATCGGATCGTCACTCTGATCAAGTCTTCTGGCGAGAATAGACGAAAGTGGGCCCCGCTTTGTTATGGGCAGATGGTCCCCCACAAACTCTCCCCGACTGAATAAAATTCATCTCCGATGAATGGAGATGATCATACAGTCGTCGAAGTCCAGGGGCGAGTCGATCCAGCTCAGTAGGTAGAATCCAAGTGTCATCAGAGGCGGTGCGGCCTCTCCAACGAACCAGGTAGCGGCATGAAAGTCCAGTGGCGGTCGGGACATACTCATGGACGACGATGTCTGTAATACTCTCAGTACGCTGCTCTCGTGAAGTGGATCCCGGAGCGATCAGGGGTTGCAGGCGGTGTCACCATAGGTGAGGGACTCCAAGGGGTGCGTACAGCTGGGGGCAGGGCAAGTGATGGTAGAGGTAAGTGGGAGGAAGCTACAGCTGGTGATGAGGTGGAAAGGTGGTGATCATCTTGACTCGGATTCGAATATTCGCAAGATTCGTAATACGGAATCAAGTCCTCAACATTGAACACCGGATGGATTCTCATACTCGCGGGGATATTAAGCTCGTAAGCATTTGTTCTGATTCGTTTAATGATTGAGTTAGGGACTCATTCGTTTAGCGCTTAATTTTTTGGCAGGCCCCAATGGGAGCCTCTCCGCCCGGATTCGGACCATTACCTGCTCGTATTCGTTGAAGACCTGTTCTCGCCTGACTAAATCTGCATGGATTTTGTAGTTTTTGTTACTTGAAATAATTTGTCGACGGACTGACTCATGTAATTCATGCAAATTGCGTGCAAATGACCCGGCGGACTCACTTGGACGGGACTCTAATGGACAAGGAATGAGATCCATGGGCTTCTTGGGTTCATACCCTAATACTATGGAATGGGCTCAACCCGGTGGACCTATTGACCGAACTATTGTAGTCGAATTCAGCGACGGGGAGGATGGAATCCCAACTCGCCACATGCTCGTCGACAAGACACTAAAGCAAATTCTCTAGACTGCGGTTCAGAACTGTCTGTCTGGGGGTGATATGCAGATGAAAACTTCAGAGTAGTGCCTGTTTTGTACCATAGGGTCTTCCAAAAATAACTCACGAATCTAACATCCCTGTCGGAGACTATGGACTTCGGCAGGCCATGCAACCTAAAGACGTCCCGAATGAAAATGGATGCAACATGTGATGTGTCAGCCGTCCTAGAGCAGGCTATGAAGTGGAAAAAAGGTCAACGACTACAAAGATGGAGTCGTGCTTCCGAACCGTGCGCGGCAATCCAAGTACAAAGTCCATACTAATGTCCTCTCAGGGTCTAAGTGGGATTGGTAAGGGTGTATATAGTCATGTGTTCTATTTAGTTCCCTTCGCAGTCTGACATGTGCGACAATGTCGGACAACTCTGGCCACATCCCTCTTCAGGCATCGCCAATAAAATCGATCCTCAATGATAGCTATGGACTTATCCCTACCAAAATGTCTGGCGGCTCCGCCCGCATGAAGCTACCAAATCAGATAGCCACGTTACGATGTGCTTGGGATGCACATGTGGAAACCCCGGTAAAGGTAACCATCCCAAATCTGGAAACCGTCGACAGGTACGGGTGGGTCTCGGGATAATGTTGTGTATATTTCGCTGAAGTCCGAACAACCTAGGTAATCAGCAATAATCTGCTCAAGTCCTTCCACGTGGGCTCTCAGGGTCTGTAGAAAGGTGACCCGTCGACTCAACGCATCAGCGGGTTTGATCCCAACACCATCGCGATGTTTGAGAACATAGTGGAAATCCTGGAGATATTCAACCCACTTCGCATGCATATGCCCCAACTTCTTCTGGGAATCTAAATACCGAAGCGCCTGGAGGTCAGAATAGAGAACGAACTCCCGAGGAAGGAGGTAGTGTCTCCAGTATCGTAACGACTGAACGATCGCATAAAACTCCCTATCGTAATTTAAGTATTTTTGCTTGGCTTCATTTAACTTCTCGCAGAAGTAGGAGACCGGGTGTCCTTCCTGGCTCAGCACACCACCGATTCCTACCCCTGAGGCGTCACACGCGACCTCAAAGGACTTGCCGAAATCAGGGAGTCGTAAGACCGGTGCCGTGGTCAATCTCTCTTTGATCTCCTCGAACGCTCGAGTGGTGGCGGGGGTCCACTGAAACTCGCCCTTCTTCAAACAGCTAGTAAACGGGGTCATGATCGAACTAAATCCCCAAACGAACCTCCTGTAGAAGGTAGCCAGACCATGGAAGTTGCGGGCCTCGTGAATGGTCGTAGGCAAGGGCCAATCGCGAATGGACTTGACCTTCTCAGGGTCTACTGACACTCTAGTGGACGATACAATAAACCCCAAGAACTGAACCGACTCGGCGTAGAACGAACACTTCTTTAGATTCACGAATAACTTCTCACCACGAAGGGTCTCGAAAAGGAGTTTCAAGTGCTCTAGGTGGTCACCATGAGTCCGACTATAAATCAGGATGTCATCAAAATACACAACTAAGAACTTGCCCATGTAGGGCCGCAATATTTGTGTCATGATTCTCATGAACGTGCTCGGGGCGTTGGACAGCCCAAATGGCATGACCAGCCACTCGTACAGGCCATCTTTAGTCTTAAAGACTGTTTTTCATTCATCACCCTCTCGTACCCGAATCTGGTGGTACCCACTCCGTAGATCTAAAAGAGTTGGGCACCTGACATGGTATCTAACAAATCGTCGAGTCCAGGAATGGGGAACTTGTACTTCACCGTAATCTTATTGATGGCACGGCTATCGATGCACATGAGCCAGCTACCATCCCTCTTAGGGGTAAGAAGGGCGGGGACGGCACAGGGACTCAGGCTCTCTCGAATGAACTGCTTTCGGAGAAGCTCGTCAACCTGCCGCTTGAGCTCGGCATGCTCATCTGGATTCATACGATAGTGCGGCAAGTTAGGGAGAGAAGCTCCCGGGACTAGATCGAAAGCATGTTGGATATCTCGCAACGGTGGGAGCTCATCAGGTAACTCCTCAGGCATGATGTCAACAAACTCCTCTAGTAGAGTCTAAATCTCCAGGAGGAGATCTGGGGTCATCGTCGGACTCTCAGAAGTCATGGTGGCGGCAACAATGTAAAATATGTCGGTGTCCCTGCTCTCCCGCAGGAACTCACTACACCATAGGAGATGCAGTGGCCTCAATGACATGGTGCTCGTGGAGGGTTCAATCAGACCCTTGGATTTCTCCTTGAGTCGGGTGGGTGACAACGTGATCTTCTTACCTTTATCGATGAATATGTACGTGTTCGACCGGCCGTAGCACGTGGCATCGCGGTCGTACAGCCAAGGACGTCCCAATAATACGTGGGCAACATCCATAGGAATTACGTCACACCACACGTGATCCTCAAATGTAGCAAGCCGAATGGGAACGAGGCACCACTGTGTCACCTGGATGGCGGTCTTGTCTACCCAAATGACCCGGTAAGGATGAGGGTGGGGCTCCGCCTTCACTTGCATACGCTCTAAACCTTTCTGGGCCACGATATTGACACAACTCTCACTATTAATGGCGAGCTTGCAGGGCCCGCCTGCGCTAGGAAAATACGTGTAGAAGATAGTGGCACGGCGCCAATCCTCGTCAACACGGGGGTATATAAGAGACGTCGTACTACGCCCATCTCTAAGGATCTCTCAGTCTCGCTCTCCCATCCCTCCTCAATTGTAGCCTCGACCTCATCAGTAATATCCTCGGCTCCCTCTAGGCTCGGCTCCTCTTCCTCAACTAGCAGACTTCGTGTGGGGCAATGTGTCGCCACATGTCCTCTGCCGGAACATCTAAAACACTGGATACCCCCAGGTTTCTGGCCCTCGGTGGCGATGACCTTGACCCTCATGTCAGCGGTGACCCGTGGGGGCGGGGTAGCCGTGGTAGTCCGAAAAGGGGTGGGCTTCTTGAATGTCGAAGAATCAGTCCGCGAGGGGAACTGCTTCGTACCAGATGTACAGAGATACTGCTCGTGCTCTAGAGCGAGCTGGAATATTTGATAGACAGTCTCGAGGCGATGGGGAATCAACTCTCTCAGGAGCTCCGAACGAAGGCCATCCTTAAATCGAGACGCGTTGGCAATGGGCTCCTCTGAAATATCGCTCCTAACGACCAGCTCATTGAATCGAGCCATATACTCAGCTACCGTAAGAGTCACCTGACGTAGGTTCTGTAGTTGATCAAGCAACTAATCACGGTAAGAGGCAGGGAGATATTTATCCTTCAGTCTCTCCTTCATTTCATCCCAACGAGTGATGGGATAATAGTCTTCTCTCTCGACAGCTCTCTCCACGATGATAGAAAATACCTTGGCCTATCCAACCAACTTCATCTTCGCGAAACGAACGCAACGCTCATCTCTCATATCGTACTAGTCAAAATAATGGTCCATGTCTAGGATCCAATCACTAAAGGCCTTCGGATCCAAGCGGCCATCGAACGATGGGGCGTTGAGGCGAATCCGACGAGTGATGTCGAAGGCATGGTCACCTCTCCGCGGGTCAGGATAGTCATCGTGTGACTTCCTGCCCTGCCAGCTAGGTGAGAGTCTGACAGCGGGATCTGCTCGAGGCCATGGATGACACCGAGTGACTTCCTGCCCTGCCATCTAGGTGAGAGTCTGGCAGCGGGATCTGCTCGGGGTTCGCTATCAATACCATCGAGTGACTTCCTGCCCTGCCAGCTAGGTGAGAGCCTGACAGCGGGATCTGCTCGAGGCCAAGGATGACACCGAGTGACTTCCTGCCCTGCCAGCTAGGTGAGAGCCTGGCAACGGGATCTGCTCGGGGTCCACTATCAATACCATCGAGTGACTTTCCTGCCCTTGTCAGCTAGGTGAGAGCCTGACAGCGGGATCTGCTCGAGGCCAAGGATGACACCGAGTGACTTCCTGCCCTGCCAGCTAGGTGAGAACCTGGCAGCGGGATCTGCTCGGGGTCCGCAATCAATACCATCGAGTGACTTCCTGCCCTGCCAGCTAGGTGAGAGCCTGACAGCGGGATCTGCTCGAGGCCAAGGATGACACCGAGTGACTTCCTGCCCTGTCAGCTAGGTGAGAGCCTGGTAGCGGGATCTGCTCGGGGTCCGCTATCAATATCATCGAGTGACTTCCTGCCCTGCCAGCTAGGTGAGAGCCTGACAGCGGGATCTGCTCGAGGCCAAGGATGACACCGAGTGACTTCCTGCCCTGCCAGCAAGGTGAGAGCCTGGCAGCGGGATCTGCTCGGGGTCCGCTATCAATACCATCGAGTGACTTCCTGCCCTGCCAGCTAGGTGAGAGCTTGACAGCGGGATCTGCTCGAGGCCAAGGATGACCCCGAGTGACTTCCTGCCCTGCCAGCTAGGTGAGAGCCTGGCAGCGGGATCTGCTCGGGGTCCAAACACATTTCATTTCTCCATGCAAGCTAGCTGTGACAGTACTTGAAGTGTTAAAGAATTTTATTATCATCAAGGTATCACTTACATGTTTCAGGAGAAAAAACGTTTTAAGTCGTCACCGCTCCAGGTGAGACTCAGGGTCTCGCCCTCTACATTTTGGAGTCGATAACCTCCCGACTTCAGAGCTTCCTTTACAATAAACGGTCCCTCCCAGCTGGGGTTGAGCTTCCCTACGGATGTCGACCTCCTGCTGCATCCACCTTCTTCAGCACCAAGTCCCCTTCCACGAACTGTTTGACCCTGACATGCTTGTCAAAGTACTTGGTCATTCTTCTTTTCACCTCCTCCTGCCGGATAGCGGAGAGGTCCCTCAGCTCTTCCACCATGTCGAGGGAGAGCCTCAGCTCCTCCTCGTTCTCTGCTTGCCATTCCTTTCGGCCTTCTTTGGCTGCAACGACTCGAGGTGTTTGGACTTCAAACTCCACGGGGAGCACTGCCTCGCACCCATGAGAGAGCTTGAAGGGGGTCTCCCCAATAGCCGTATTGGGGGTGGTCCTCAGGGCCCAGAGAACCGCGGGAAGCTGCTCCACCCAACTCCCCTTCAAATTCTCCACTTTCTTGAGGAGGTTGACGATGATCTTGTTTGCGGCCTCCACCTGCCCGTTTCTCCTGGGGTGATGGACCGAGGCGAACCTGAGGTCAATCCCAAGCTGCTCGCAGAAGCTGGTGAATTCGGCGCTGGTGAACTGGGGTCCGTTGTCCGCGACGATGGCTTGGGGCAACCCGTGACGGCAGATGATTTCCCCCCAAACAAAGTTCCGGATAACCTGGGAGGTCACCTTGGCCAGCGCCTTCACCTCCATCCACTTGGAGAAGTAGTCAATCATTACACCTCCTCTGACCACTGGCTTGGGGGAATGGCCCAACCAAATCCATTCCCCAAATTGCAAAGGGTCAGGGGGCCGTGATACTTTTGAGTCGCTGGGCCGGCTGTAGCTGGAGGGGGGCGAACAGCTGCCACTTATGACAACTTCACGCGAATTCCGTTGCATCATGGCCCAGGGTGGGCCAGAAGTACCCTTGCCTGACAATTCTTCCTTCCAGGGTCCGACTCCCGGAGTGGCTCCTACACTCTCCGGAGTGGACTTCCTCCAAGATTCTCTGCACTTCACCCTCGGCCACGCAGCGAGCCAGCATCCCCGAGAGGGTCTTCCTGTATAGCTGCCCGTCCTGTAGGAGGTAGTACGCCGACTTGTGCCTTAGCTTCTTCTTATCTGCCCCCTCCGGATACTCTCCCGTGGAGAGAAAAGTTACAACTGGGTCCATCCAGGAAGTCTGTTGATCGATCTCCATGAGCTCCCCCTCTTCGATGGAGGGGCGGAATAGGTCGGTGATGGTACCCCCCACCTGGGGACCGTGCTTTGCTAGTTGGTCGGCCTGTTCGTTTTCTTCCCTGGGCACGTGTCGGATGGAGAAGGTTTGGAAAGTGCCTATGACTCCCTTCACTTTGGCTAAGTACAATCGCAGGGTAGGCTCCCTTGCCTCAAACTCCCCGTTGATTTGGGAAGCTACCACCATGGAGTCGGTGAGGACCTCTACGTCCAACACCCCCAGCTCCCTGGCCAGGCGCAGCCCTGCTATCACGGTTTCGTATTCGGCTTGGTTATTTGTAATGGGGAAGTGCACCACTACCGTCTGCTCAATTCTAGTTCCTTGAGGGCTCTCCAAGACCACCCCCACTCCTAGGGAATGCCTCCCCGAGGCGCCGTCCACCTTCACCTTCTAAGGAGTCGAGCGGGTGAGTTCTTCCTCCGCCACTTCAACCACATAGTCGGCCAAGAAGTCGGCCATCGCTTGAGCTTTGATCGAGAGTCGCGGAACGAACGAGACGTCGAACTCACTCAACTCCACCGACCACTTAGTCAGCCTGCCCGAATGCTCCACCCCCTCAAAGATGTTGCGGAGAGGATGGTCGGTCACCACTCGGATTGAGTGTGCCTGGAAGTAAGGGCGCAGCCTCCGGGCTGAGATGATCCGGGCGAAGGCTAGCTTCTCCAAAATCGGGTATCGGAGTTCGGCCTTCCTCAGGACCCGGCTCACGTAATAAATAGGGAGCTGCTTCTTCCCCTCTTCACGAACTAAGACGGAGCTCAAGGCCTCCGCCCCGACCCCGAGATATAAGAACAGGTCTTCCCCCTCCTTCGGCCCTTGGAGCAGCGGAGCCTGAGTCAACTGCATCTTGAGGGCCCGGAATGCCTCCTCACACTCCTGGGTCCATTCGAACTTTCGACCTCCCCTCAGCGTTTTGAAGAAGGGGGAACACTTCTCCCCTGCCCGGGAGAGGAACCTACTCAACCCTGCCAGCTTCCCCGTCAGCCGCTGGACCTCCTTAGCATTCTGCGGCGACCCCAGCTCTAGGATAGCTTTGACCTTATCAGGATTTGGCTCGACCCCCGCAGGGGTGAGGAGGTGTCCCAGGAACTTTCCCCTGCTAGCCCCGAAGACACATTTTAGGGGATTCAGCCGCATCTTGTACTTGCGTAGGGTGGCGAAGGTCTCCTCTAGGTCCTGGAGGTGGGAGTTTACATCCCGACTTTTGATCATGAGGTCATCCACGTACACCTCCAAATTCCTCCCCTTTTTGCTCCTTGAAGACCCTATCCATCATCTTTTGATAAGTCGCCACTGCATTCTTCAGCCCGAAGGGCATCATCTTGTAACAATAGCATACATCCCCTGTGATGAACGAGACATTCTTGATATCCGGGAGGTGCATCCTGATTTGATGATAACCTGAAAAAGCATCTAGAAAACTCATTACAGAAAAACCGACGGCTGAGTCAACTAGCGCGTCGATTCGAGGCAAAGGGTAACAATCCTTAGGGCAAGCTTTATTAAGTAAAGAAAAATCAATACACATCCTCCACCGGCCGTCTCCCTTTTTGACCATGACCACATTGGAGACCCAGCCGGGGTATTGAATCACGGACACGAAGCCGGCCTTCAGGAGCTTCGCCACCTCCTCTCTGATGGGCTCCGCCAGCTTGTCCGCAGTGGACCTTTTCTTCTGTTGAACGGGGCGTGTTCCCGGGTCCAGGTTGAGGCGGTGGCAGGCCACATCCGCGTCAACCCCCGGCATCTCCGCGGCGTTCCAAGCGAAGATGTCCACGTTCTTCTGGATGCATTCCAGCATCCTGCCTTGGTCCTCCGGGGTCAGCCCCCCACTGACGCGGATCTTCTCCATCCTGCCTCCACGGGTGAGCACCTCCAGCTCCATCACTTCCTCTGCAGCCTCCAGCCTGGACTGTTTTCCTCATTCTTAAGCATCCCCTTCCTCCGGAACGGGGACCTCCACTTTCATCTCCTCCTCCAAGGCCATCACTTTCGTCAGCTCCTCCTGGTCTCCTCCGGCCGCCTCCTCTGCGCCGTTCTCCATCTCCAGCCCCTCCCTTCCTACTCCTTGCTCAGCCTCCTCCATCCTTCGCCCCATCTCCTCGGCTCCCTCTTGCCAAGAGATGGTGTTTACCGCAGTGATATAGCACTCCCGTGCCACCTTTGGGTCCCCCCTGACCCTGACCTGGATCCCCTCAGCGTTGAACTTCAAGCATTGATGAAAAGATGAGGGGACGCAGCGGAAGGCGCTGATGAGGGGCCTTCCGAAAATGGCGATGTAACTGTTGGGGGCGTCCACGATGACGAATCTGCAGTTTCTGGATTGACCCCCCAGGGTGACATGGAGGTCTACTCCTCCCTCTACTTCCTCCCTCTCCTCGGAGAACCCAAACAAGGGTATATCAGAGGCCAGCACCTTTTTTGCCTCCACCTTCATCGCGTCAAACGCCTTTTTAAAGACGACTTTGACGGAGCTCTCGTTGTCCACGAGGATCCGAGAGACAGTGAAATTCTCGATGGCTGTCTTGATGACCAGCGCATCGCAGAATGGGTCCTCGTGGTCTGGCATGTCGCTCCTGGAGAAGGTGATCCTCTCCTCTGGGGGCGGGGTCTGGGAAGTGGAGGCAACGCTCCGGCGGTACATGGTATGGAGACTCGCCTTGCGGGAAGCCTCGACCCCCACTCCCCTGTGGATCACTCTGAT
Source organism: Platanthera guangdongensis (assembly GCA_039583875.1). Classification (NCBI taxonomy): domain Eukaryota; kingdom Viridiplantae; phylum Streptophyta; class Magnoliopsida; order Asparagales; family Orchidaceae; genus Platanthera; species Platanthera guangdongensis. The sequence continues at coordinate 88,902,146 of CM077167.1, read as the reverse complement.
CCCTCCTCGGGTTCCAACATCCACCCGGTTTTCGCAACGATCCTCCTCCGCCCGAGGCAGGACCTCCTCAATTCTCACTTCTTGTCGCCCCTGCTGCTGCTGCTGCTGCTCCCTATTTCCCCTCATCTCAAGAAATTCCGGGCACGTGGCTGTTGCGTGCCCCTCCTCCTGATGGAAGTCGCAATAGGGCAACTCCACCCTAACTTCTCTCCTCCTTATTATTCTCCTCCTCGCCCCCAAGGCTATGGCCATAGCCTCCTCTTGATCGGGGAGTCGGGGCCTCTGGGCATGCCTCCAGTCCGGGGGGTGGAATTGATCCTGCCCCCCCCCCTGATAGCGATCCCTTTCGTAGTACCCTCTCTGTGGCCCTTGCCCTTGCCACTCAGGTCTCCAACCTAGCCGACGGTCGGGCTCCTGGCGCCCCCACCTCGGCTGCTGCTGCCCCTGGAGCTGCCTCTGCTCCCTCTGTCGGGGCTCTCCTCTCCTCTCCTCCTGTCCTTTTCCTCCTCTCGACTCCTCCGTGGCCCACCTGGCCAGCTTCCTCGCAAATTCCGGGTTTGATGCCTCCCCGTCAACTTCTCTCGCCGCCCTCTCCATCAGCTCCTCGTAGGAGAGGGGGGGAACTCTATTCAGCTCCATTCTGAAAAACCCCTGCTGCAGGCCCAGGGTAAAGGCCATCATCAGACTGTGGCCCGGCATCTCCTGTACCTGAGTAACCTCCTCCTGGAACCGGTCCACGTAGCTCCCCAACGTCTCGTTCACCCCCTGCTTGATGTGGAACAGGGATTCTGACTCCTTCTTCCTCTTCTTCGAGATAGTGAACCTCAGCATGAACCCCCGGCGCAGGTTCTCAAAGCAGTAGATGGAGCTGGCCGGTAGCTGATGGAACCACTCCCTTGCCTTCTCCCTAAGGGTGATACCGAAAAGCCGGCACTTGAACCCGTCCGACATCTGTCGAATGGAGACTACATCCTCGAATCATTGAACATGCTGGACCGGCTCTCCCTTCCCGGTGTAGTAGGACATCTCGGGTTCCCTGAACCCATCTGGAACTGGAGCTGAAGAGATCAGCTCGCTGAAAAGACTTCCTCCCCCCACTGGGCGAGCCGGCGAGTCTCGCGAGCCCAGCTCGCCGAACCGGCCTCGGCCTGCCGAGCCAGGGAAGAGCTCGCGCCCGGGGAGCTCGCACCCCCGGCATTCCTCGGCCACCTCCTTCCCAGCTCTCCTGCCGGGAGCGTCCTCGCCCAAGGAGGGGGCGGCCGCGATCTGAACTGCCAGAGTCGAGCAGTTGGGTCTGCCAACAGCCAAACTCCGTTGTTTTGAACAGCTATGTGCAGTCCAACTTGGTCTGCCAACAACGTAGCTCCGCTATTCTGAGAAGCTATTCGCACCCATGGGGAGGGCATCCATGTAATTTCTCCTCGGGGCTTCTACTGGCTCCCTCCATGGATTGGGAGGTCAGCTCGCCACTAATCCCTCTCCGCGAGAGGCGGGCGTGACCTGGCTCCAGCGGCTCGCCTATTCTTCTTGGGCGAGCGCGAATCGGGCCACCGCGACCCGCCAATCCTCTGCTGAGGCGGTCAGGCGGCCAGGTCGCGGGAAGGGAACGGGCTGATAGCCATTGCGACCATTAGAATGGTTCGCAGGTCGCGGGTCGTCGAACCCATCCGCGAACATCGGTTCGACGAATAGCGCCTCCCACTCCGGTCGACGATTCTCTGAGCGAGCGGGAGGGGTGAAGGAGTCGTCTCGCCTGGCTCGCTCGCTTGAACTGGGCGGGAGCGGACCAGCCTCTTACCGCATGCCCGCTTGTTGCTTGGGTGCGGGCCGTGGGACTTGGTTCGCTCGATTTTCCTGGAGGGGCCCGCTCGACGAACACGGGGTTGTACAATCGTAGTCATAATCAAACCGTCATCGATCTGGCGGGTAAATCTCATCTCAGTGCTGGTCGCGGCGACCGGGTGGAGGCACACGGTCCCTAAGGTCAAGTTGCGGCTGACGGGGCATACGATAATCTTCACGCAGAGGTGGGGGTCTATCACGTGTCGGCTCAGGGTTTCTCCTTGCAGGAGGGGCTAGGGCCCGGTAGGGAATGTCACGACGATGACGTTCCACTGGTGGTTGACCCACTCTCAGGCGCTGGTAGGGACGTAGGGAAACATCAGGGTCGCCCGCCAAAGAATCGTCACGATGCGTTGGCGTGTTGGCGTGTCCCTGACATTGTCTAAGTGGTCCAGTCGTAGGTTTACCTCGGCAAGGTCTTGTCGCACGTCATTAAACTGGGCGCCCAAAGGTGTCAAAACGATCGAGGATGAAGCGCTTGAACTCGGCAAACGCGGTGCCCGAATTCGAGCTTCCCGCTCGGTCGTCGGTTACTTGTGGATCCGCCATGCTAGTCTTAAATGTCCTACCACAACGGAGCATGTAAATGGCCTAACCCTGACCTCCGATACCAATTTGATGTAGGGTAGGATGCGTGTCGTGCAATCCAGGCTAACTCGAGTGAGTGGACACGTGAACACTTTATGATGAAGCACAGAATCCGTTCGACAATTAATTCAAATAAAATTCACAACTCACACATTCAATAACATAAGAGAAAACAGTTTCAATTAGGGCGATTAAGCAAGGCTTTCCTCCCAACGGAGGGCCAAATTAAGCACGTCACGGATGGCCCCTTCCTGCAATCACAGTTCTTCACGGGGCAAAATTCCACAAATAGATATCCAAGCAAATATAAGTAATTCAAATGATGTTCAAGTGCTGAAAATTAACATTCCAAAAGACAAACAACTCAAAAATAAGGGATTGTCCGAGGCGGGCGAGATCCGGCAGTTTTAAGAGTAGATACGGGTTTGAGTGTCGGGATGGTGGCCGTCTGCGGTGGAAAAGGGTGGCGGTGGGCTGAAAACGGGTAGATCCGACTAAATATGGAAGGATCCGACCAAGGGGAGGGTAGATCCGGTGGTGGAGAGCGGATCCGGGCGAGGGATGGTGAAGGGGTTATGGGGAGTTGTAGATCGGGGTTGGATCTCCCAGATCGGGGCTGATCCGAGATAGAGAGGCTGATTGAGGGTGGATCCACGGAGGAGGGGAGTGAGAGGAGCGGTGAAGGGGAAACGAACGCTCTGGGGGAGAGGGAAGGGGCGGAGGCTGTAGGAGGGGCTGGCGGACACGGCTGCAAGGAGGCAGCAGACCGACGAGTGGTTGCAGCAAGCCGGCGAGCGTTGTCCAGGGGCGGGGCGGAAACGGGGCAGCCAAGAGGTGGTTTGAGGGAGGAAAAAGAGGGGGAAGGATAAGGGATACCTTGGGGATGAAGTTCCACCGCTAGGAGTCGGCACCTAGGGCTCCACGGCGTCGGCACCGTGGCTTGATCGCGGAGTTCTGGGAATAACTTCCTCCAAAACCAGCAATGATCTTTCCAAGCCCTAACACTCATATTTATAACATTCTAAGCATTAGGGCAACCCGGAATATACGGCTATGATTGGCCGAAGAGTCCATGTGTCAAATACATGAAAATAAAACCAAAAATAACAAAGTTATATATTAAAAAAGTTCGCGACGCGCATCCGGACGCATCCGCGGGATCGGATCGTCACTCCGATCAAGTCTTCCGAAGAGAATAGACGAAAGTGCGCCCCGCTTTGTTATGGGTCGATGGTCTCCCATCAGGGATTAAACGGTTTCCTTCATAGATCGTGGATTAAGTGAGGTGAACAGTGCAGTTACATATAAAGGTCGTGGGTTAGGGGTTTCACAAGAGAACAATGACAATAAAATGAAATTTAGAAAAACTGATAAATGAATAAGAACTGGGACGTCGCACACCGGGCTCGCGGCGTCGCACCACGAATGATTGCAGGAATTCTGGATTCTCTCAATAAAACTCAGCAATGAAATGAAAACCTGGACATCCGCCCCAATTTATAACGAGAGAGGGTTGTTGAGCACTCGGCGTGAACGGCTACGATCGTCCGTTATGCCCGGTGTCCAAAATAATATAAATACAACTCCAAAAATTATAAAAAATACATCTAAAATGAAAATGGACGCGCTCGTGGTCTCGGATCGACGATCTGATCAACTAATCCACAACAAATCTGCAAAAGCGGTCCCACCATGTGGTGGCCCGATCTCCACCGATCACGAACGTACGGTCGATCCCCATCAATTTGCCTATATATAGAAAATCATTTGAACAACTTCTATCCATATTACTCAAGTTTACCAATTCATTTTCTAAACATCTGATATTAATTAAAATTGTCCATCTAATTTGTGCATTTTCTACTCATCTGTGAGCATGTCCAATGTTGTTAAGATATCGATTTAGCTCTTAATATCGGACGATCTTACGAGTTTTACGGGAAAAACGAGTCACGAGCTATGCTGGATCGGACTCCTTGCAAAAACGTCAGGATCGGCGTTTATGATCGTAGGATTGGGCGATCCTACAATCATAGTCGATCCCAGCGTTTTAATCTCGCATTATTCATCCCCGCAGCAGGCGCTCCCGCATTCTAGGTCATCCCGTCGCTCCCGCAGCAGTCGCTCCCCGCAGCAGTCACCTTCTAGGTCATTTCTTCTTCTTCTTCTTCTTCTTCTTCTTCTTCTTCTTCTTCTGCTTCTCTTTTTTTCTTCTTCTTCTTCCTCCCACTAGGTCATCCCGCATACTTCAGGCAATTCTTCCTCTTCTCTTCAACTTCCTCTTCTTCTTCATCTTCCTCTTCTTCTTCCTCTTCTCTTCTTCTTCCTCTTCTCTTCTTCTTCTTCTTCTTCCCGCTAGGTCATCCCTTATTCTTCTTTTTCTCATCTTATTTCTTCCCGTCGCAGCACTCATTATTTCTTCCCGCAGGCAATCCCGCATTCTAGGTCATCCCGCATTCTTCTTCTTCATGCTATGGACGTATGGTATACAACTATGCATTAATTACAATATCTTTTATATTAATATTTGTCGAATGCTGATTGTTACATATTTCTCATGCTTTTGTTTTACATTTTTCTGATGTTTTTATTTTATAAAAATAATTCTTCCTATGTGTATTTTTTTAAAAATTTTTATTATAATACGATCATGTGATCCGTGTCGATCCTACGTTTTACGATCTTAGGGATGTCTCCCGATCCTAAGTAAGATCTCGATCTTCACAACCTTGAGCATGTCCAAATAACCCAAATCTAAATTCAACTACCATGTTCTTCAAAGATATCAGAACAACCATTCAGCTAAATTCATTAATTTATAAAAAAATTGAAAAATATTCATCTTAGACTCCCTTAGGCATGGCGGTGGCGGTCGTGAACGCGGTGGTTATGAACAACCCATGAACGCCCGACCTCAAGCAAGGAACCTCATAAACTTTTACGTTTAAAATTAGTTTTCTTTTTTGGGTGGCGGTCATAACCATTGTCATGTCAAACATATATTCCATGATGGTGGTGTTTTATTCCAAACTCACCGAAGCAAAAACATTGGGCCAAACGGAGCATTAGGCTCTAACCAATCTCATTCCCGCCGTAGTTGTTTGAGATAGGGCTGAGTCATATTATATTGGGGATGGAATTTGACCAGATTGTTCTTAGAGTAGCACGACGACTTCAGGAAACTGGAACAAGGATCAAAGATTTCCATAAAGACATCAAATATATGATTTCCATGAAGACATCAAATAATTCATGTTAGAATTAGACCTCGATCTTTGGAAGGTAAAAAAATTATTCTACTGATAATAAGAACGGGTCTACTTTAATGATGGAAGAAAATGGGATTGGAGGTAAAATACAAAAGCTAGTTTGGGTGGGTGATGGCGGTTGGAGATGAAGATAAAACAATGGGATTGAATGAAGCTCCCTCCCTACGGTTGGAGCCATGCATAAACTGGCGTTTTGGCGATCGGTGGTTCAAAATTGAAGCTACTCAAACGGCAAAATATAGTGTTTTCCGGAAAATATATTGGACAAAAAAGGATCAAACAAACAAAGCATAAATCATCACAAACCAAATAAAGGAATAGTTATCCAGGTTGAACTATGCGGACGAGTTAACTGTTACTGTATTAATATGTTTTTTATTTAAATTCGTGTTGCAATTTTACTTCGAGTCTTATTAATTGAAATATATGTTACGAGTCACAAGAGGCTTTAGGTCTTTTAGTAATTTTGGCTATCTTATTCAAGTGTTCAAACTTATTGCGCTTGTAGACCCCTAGAGACATAAATGAAAGAAAGGCAAGAAGTATCTTCTATATCACCTCTCTTAAGTTTTCATAGTTAGGTTTAGGGTATGGACATCCCCCTCGAGTATCTTCTCTGTCTCCAGTCATCTTCGAAACGTTTACCATCTAGGGTTGAGATCCCCCAAATTCATTAGCTCCTCAATCACCATCGTGAATTTCTACGAGTTTCGTAAGAGTTACCCTTATCTATTATATCTTATAAGCAAATTTAGCTATCCACGGTATATCCAGTAAGTGCATACGTTCCCAAAAATCACAATTTTGGAATTTACAAAAAAACCTCAATATCCCCTTCGCTCTCTCCGTCCAGCCTGATGCAAAGAGAGTTTGTACTCTCTCTCTTTGTATCGAAAACCTCCATGATCGAAAGTGGCAGAGCCCCAAACCCCTCTCCGCAGCTTGTCGACATCCACAACCTTTTGAAGAGTTCTGGGACTCTAACCAAGCTCACCGTGTGAATCCGGCGTCAAGGCTTCAACAATGCTAGACTCGATTCCCACTTCGACATCCAGCTGTCTGCCTCGATCACCTTTGCACAGTGACACCTAGGGTGTGTTTGACCTCAGCGTCTGCCTCCAATCCTGGTAAGTGTTCTTCTATTTTTTCGTGACCCCCTCCCACTCTCGAATGTTGGTTTTAGACCGCTCGTCTATGATTTCACAGGACAAGGGTTCGTTTTCGTGGCCGTTCACGTCGACAATGCCATTCTAAAAAATAATTTCATGCTAAAAAATCAACCCATGTTACTGTTATGTGGCATGTTCGCGCCGTTTTATCTTCAATTTCTGCGTATTTACTTTTATCATATTTTGACCCATTGTCGTAAGCCTAAATGGGTGGCACTTTTTGGAACCTACTTATATGTTTGTTTGGAACAATTTGAAGGGAAGAAGAAATAGAAATCAAGTCTCTCTCTCTTATTTCTCCTCTCCCCTCTCTCCCTCTCTAACCCACGGGAAAACCCGTGAGTTGCCCTAGCCGAAACCCGCACGGCTTCCGCCAACCGCATAACTCCCAATCGACGTTGTGCATCCCTCAGCCACCATCGCTCCTCCTCCGGTGACACGGTCCAAGGGTAAGGGCCGTAACAACTTGATATCAGAGGCCCTCTCCTCCGCTCGGCAGCACCCGCAATCGTTTGAATCTGTCGCACAGTCCGCCGATCCCGCCGGTCCTTCCTCCTACTCACAGGAACTTTCCTCCAGCCCATCGGCAACCCACGGCCAGCCTAACCTGCTCGCTGGCCCTTCGTCCAGTTCCGGCGACCTCGCTCCGGCCACTCTAGCGGCTGCCGCCCGGTCTTCCAGCCCCCTTCCCACAGATCCGCCCCCTTTTTCTTCCGCTGGCCTCCTTCCAATGCCACCGACCAAACGTATTGCTCTCTCTATGATGGCAGATGCTCCTCCCTCCCTCGGCGAGCTCATGCCTCTTTTCCAATCTATGTTCGCGACTCAGAACGCCAAGATGGACGCCCTCAACTGTTTCGATGCCCTACAAGGCATGTCGTCTCCTTCGTCTCTGCCTACGGCTGACCACCCTTCGGCAAGCCGGGTGGACTCCGTCGCCCCTCCAGGCGCGGACTACCCCACCTATACACGTAGTATCCGGATGGACTTTCCCATCTACGAGGGCCGCGAAGATCCTCTTCTGTGGCTTACGCGTTGCAACATTTTCTTCGCAACCCACCGCACACCGGATGAAGAACGCGTCGGCATCGCTTCCTTCCATTAACTCGGCCCAGCACAATTATGGTTCACTCAACTTCTGCGGGAACATCCCAACATTTCCTGGGCAGATTTCAGCACGGCTTGCACCCTTCGGTTCGGCCCAGCCCTACAAGGCAACCCACTCGGCGATCTTACGAACCTCAAACAGGACGGTTCCATCGACACCTACCTGAAAAAATTTCAGATTCTTCTATCTCGGGTGACATTCGTCTTACCGGAGCAACGGGTTTCTCTCTTCACTGCCGGCCTCCACGAGCGCTTACGTTGGGATGTGAAATTCCTCCTGCCACCTAATCACAACACGGCTATGAGCCTCGCTAAAGCTTGTGAACAATGTCTGCTTTTAGACCGTCCGCCGTTGGGACGTCGGGGCTCTCCGGGAGCTTACACTTTCGTCAGCTTGCCTGACACGGCTCCATTCCAGGGCGCTCCTCCGCGGCCTACTGTTCGTCATTGTTTGTCCTGTACCGAGATGACAGATCGATGCGAGAGGGGCCTATGCTACATTCGTGATGATCCTTTCACGTCGGGACACAGATTAAAACGCCTATTTTGGCTGGAAGTCCACGACCCACCCCAAGATGACATGACGGGTGAAACAGTGGCTCCAATGCCTTTCGATCCAGCTTGAGGACAAGCTATCTTCGAACGGCGGCGGTGATGTTATATGGTGTGTTCGCGCCATTCTATCTTCAATTTCTGCATATTTACTTTTAGCATATTTTGACCCATTGTCGTAAGCCTAAATGGGGGGAACTTTTCTGAACCTACTTATGTGTTTGTTTGGAACAATTTGAAGGGAAGAAGAAATAGAAATCAAGTCTCACTCTCTCTCTTATTTCTCCTCTTCCCTCTCTCTCTCTCTCTAACCCACGGGAAAACCTGTGAGTTGTCCTAGCCGAAACCCGCACGGCTTCCGCCGACCGCATAACTCTCGATCGACGTTGCGCATCCCTCCGCCACCATCGCTCCTCCTCTGGTGACACGGTCCAAGGGTAAGGGCCGTAACAGTTACCTCTCTCCTATTTTAAAGAATTTATAGCAACCTCTCTCCTATTTTAAAGGATTTATAGCAGTTGTCACCACCTTGAAGATTCAATATCAAATTGCAGTAGGGAACCACCTTGGACATTGGGACCAATGTGATCTTCAAAACAGGTAACAGAATCCCATGGCAAGAGATATCAGAGTGGAGAGGGTGATTCTTTTAGAATTATTTCTGAGAAAGACGAATATTCCATCAATGAAGCCTCAAAGTGACATCCTCTTTAGTTTAGAGGACAGTAACCACAACCTAGGGCGTAGTCTCATAGAGAAACCTCTTGCTCTGGCGGGGTTTCCCCCAACTGCTGCAGAGCTAACTTTCTCTCTATCATTTTTACAAATCTTTGTAGCAATCGACCTATTGGAGAGAATGCTGGAGAACAATGGAGGGAAGGAGAGAAGGAAGAAGAATGACCCCTTGATACATTTCTCGAAGATAAGAGGTTTTTGACCAAACCATTGGTTCCTTCTTCCACTGCACACAAGTATTGGTCAGTTCAAGGAGCAAGTTTGCGGAATCATTGAGTCGTGATTAAAAATGAGAGGATAAGAAACTTCCCCACAAACTGGGAAACCTAATTTGCAAAACCTATAGGGTAAATATGGAAAACAGAAAATTGGCACTTGAGAAGAGAAATTTGGTTAAGAGAGTAGCGGGCAGGGGGCAAGCGGCTTTTAAAAAAAATCACGTGTATTCGGCATGATTTCTGGTGGGAGGACAGCACGACGGGAGATGACGCCGATGGAGACAAAGAAAGAGGAGGCGGGGTTTCAACACATCGGTTTCCTCTTGGTCAACGTTGCAACCTTCATGTGCCATTTTTACAGATTAAAAGGCGGGAGAATCGTGAAATCGACCAAATAATTATCAACAAGGATGGAAGATGCACGAAGGTAGAAATAATGGCGAACTAGAAATGATTTATGAACGAAACAACAATTGATGATAGATTTGATAGAGGAAGACCAACAAATTGAATCAGGTGCATGAATCAGAAGAACTAAAGACGAAATTGATGATGAAATTAATAGTAATCCAAGGAAATGGAAAGCTAAGAGTCCTTTGAATGAAGAATAGGAGATAAATTCCAAGAAACACCGAAGGTGGAGGGGAAAGGAAAAGGCATGTGAGACATTACATGCACGAAGATAGAGAGAGAAACACATAAAAAATTATTATAATAATATTTTAAAATGATTGAATAGCAATATCCTGCAGCCACTCAATAAAATTAGTAAAAATAAAGAATGTGAGATAAGCTTTAAACTTAGTATTTTAGTTTTCCTTTTATTATTTAACGAGCATCTTCGCACGGAATTCGCTCGTGCCTGATGCTCTCGGACAGACATCGCCCACATCCAGGCGGGCTCCGCCAAGAGGAAGCCCGTCCTATCCCCGTACTCGCTTCTCTCGGGTGCACGGGCTTTGCCCATGATTGACGGGAATGCCTGGATGCATGTGCACCCAAGAGAAGTGAGTACAAGCAAAGCACGGGCTTCATGTGGGCGGAGCCCGCCGGGATGCGGGCGGAGCCCGCCGGGATGCGGGCGGAGCCCGCCGGGATGCGGGCGGAGCCCGCCGGGATGCGGGCGGAGCCCGCCGGGATGCGGGCGGAGCCCGCCGGGATGCATCGAGCACGGGTGAAACACAAGCGAAGATGCTCGTGGAAAAAGCAAAAAGAATAATATTTTTGAAACCAGGTGCAGCAAAAGCAAGCAAATCAGTCTTTTTGTTAACGGAAATGTAATGGCAACTTTTTTTACCTTGATCTGAGAAGTCGTCATCAATGGAGTAGCCTTCTGTTTCGCATTTCTTATTTTCTGCATGACATTACAAAGCTTTATAAAATGCTAATACTTCAAACGACAACAAAAACCAATAAGGAATGGCAAAAACAATTACCATAATATGAGAATATATTGTGGTTTGCCATATAGGAAAATATATTGATACTATCTTCATTTCTTCTCCTTTTCCTTCTCTTCATAGCCGGTTTTTTGAACCTTTGAGGGGTTAAAGGAACTGACCTAGCAATATCATTTTGATCAATAGCCTTTACGTGCAACTGATTTTCATGTCTGTAAGCAGCTAGTTCCTTATCATATCTAGAAGCGTGTGATCTCAATTCGTTCATTCGTAGTTCTAACCATTGGCACCTCCACATTAGAGGACTAATAAACTTCCTCCAATGAGGAGTCACTTTCTTCTTCCTGAAAAGATGAGCAAAAGTTTAAAATTAGATGTGACTAGTCATTACATTCTTTACTCGAAGGCAAAATTTCAGAATAGAATCACAACACTAATTTTGAAAGGATACATTCCGCGGAATAAAAAAGGGGTCTAAATACACAGCTGACTAAGGGAGCAGTAGCTTAACGGACTTGTTATGGAGCTATAAAGTACAGTTCTCATCATCATCAATAGTCTTATCCTAACCAATTTGGGATCATCTCTATGAAATCTCATTTTCCCTTTGATCATATCAAGTATTTCACGAAGTGTTGGGTCTAAAACCATTCTCATTTCTACAACACCAAACTTAGATATCAAAGGTTTCTTCAATCAAATACTAAACATCTATATAACAACATCGACATGATAGCTATTGTATAGAATTTAATTTTACGCAGTCATGATACTGTTATGTGCCTCTTTCGGTGGGTTGTCGGAGTGCTGCGGAGATGCGGATGGAGGTGGGGATACAAGGGTTGTTAGCCCTAGAAATGGTGAAGGAGAGAGAGTCGAAATCCTAGAAGGGAAGAGTAGAGAAGAGAAGAGCTTAAGATGAGAAAGAGAAATCTGATAATTTTCTTGCATGATTACAATGACCCCTTGAGTTCCCTTAAATAGAACTCCTAATGGCATAATTGTAAATACAACAATAGACACGTGAATATTAAAATACTACGACTCTAAGAGTAGCCCTTGAGTTCCCTTAAATAGAACTCCTAATGGCATAATCGTAAATACAACAATAGACACGTGAATATTAAAATACTACGACTTGATAATAATGACTCGATACAAGACGACTCAACATAATAATAATAATAACAACACACGATAACTGACGGCTGATCTGTAACACTCCATCCGTCCTCGACATCGAGCTTGTCCTCAAGCTCGAACTTCATGTGGATGGTCGGCTCCTCGGGCAGCTTGATCTCCCGCCAGAACAAAGTCTGATCGGGTGTGGCGGCAGCGGCGGTGGCGGAGGCGGCGAAAAGACGCAGCGAAAGTAAGGGCTTCCGCAAGGTCGGTGGAGCGGTGGTGAGCAGCAACAGCAGCAGCAGCAGGGAGGGCGAAGAGACGACGGCCGGTAGCAGGAACGGGTCCGCGGGCTCACCGGAGCACGGGCTGACAGAAGAGGCGGCGTTGTGGCCGGTAGGGGCGGCAAGGGGGGGCCGCCGTGGAAAGAGCCAGGAGAGGAGGCGGTGAGATGGCGGCAATGTCGGAGCCAGCGAAGGAAGAGCCGGTAGAAAAGGCGGTGATATGACCGGCGGCGGCGGAGCGGATGACCGGAGAGGAGGCGGCAACGGTGGAAGGACGACCACCGTGGGGAGAGGTGGTACATCAACGGCTGGTGGCGGCGGCGGCGGCGGTGGCGGCAGCTGCACGAGGTGAGTCGGTGGCGATGACGATGGCAGAGGATTGCTGGAATAGCCGCCCGTGGAAGGTGACGAGCCGTAGCGCACAGCTATGCAGTCGACTCGCGCTTCCATACTATTAAGTCGGGCAAGTATTTGTGCGAAGAGATCGTTGTTGGCAGCAGAGCAGGGAGCAGACATCTTAATTAATCAATTAATTAATTCAAGAGAAGAATTAATTAAATCAAGAATTAATTAAAAGTGACCAAAGAAGGAGATAAGAGATATAGTGAAAGAAGAACTAAAAAAATGGTGGCCTCCTAGTAAATGTTATGGCAGAGAGGGCATGCGTGTATGGGAATGGCAAAAGTGTGGGGGAGAGTGGTGATGGGGTTCAGGGAAAAATAAAAATTAAAAGGTATGCTGGAGAGATTGTGTGCAAGAGGGGGTATTGGGAGGGACTTTTAAATAAAATAAAATAAAAAGGAGATGGGATGTGGGACCAGGACTTTTCAGAAAAATAATAATAATAAAACAAAAAGGACAGGGGGTGGAAAAGACAAGCGACATCGGGATGGATCGGGGAAAACCGAAAAGGCATGGACACTCCCGTTTTCGAGGACTGGGCGGCTCGATGTCGCAACAGACGGGGTTCTCGGGACTAGAAAGAGCTGGGAGACGGGGCAGGATTGAGCGGCGAAAACTTGCGGGCTGCTGGAGGAGACGATCCGTTGGCTTCTTGGGCAGAAGAACGGCAGAATCAGACTAGCGCGGGGGTGGCGCTGGGGGTGCTGGAGGGTGCATCGGAGTGCAGCGGCAGGGGCAGTGGGGGAGCTCAGATCTGGAAGAGTGCGTCCATGGATATTGAAGAGAGAGAGCTTGGGATCTGAGAAAGACAGAGAGGTGGACATGGGGGGATACAAGGGTGGGCTGCAGGAGCTTGCTGGAAGCACTGGGGTGTAGCAGCAAGGGGTTTGCTGGCACCGGGAAGAGGAAACAGCTGACCACGGGGCCGGAGATCGGAGGGGAGGAAAGTCCTCTGATACCATGTTTTGTTATGCGCTGCCTCTTTCAGTGGGTGGTCGTAGTGCTGCGCAGATGCGGATGGAGGTGGGGATACAAGGGTTGTTAGCCCTAGAAATGGTGAAGGAGGAGAGAGAGAGGGGGAACCCTAGAAGGGAGGAGGAGAGAAGAGAAGAGCTTAGGATGAGAAAGAGAAATTTGATAATTTTCTTGCATGATTACAATGACCCATTGAGTTCCCTTACATAGAACTCCTAATGGCATAATCGTAAATACAACAATAGACACGTGAATATTAAAATACTACGACTCTAAGACTATGACTTGATAATAATGACTCGATATAAGATGACTCAGCATAATAATAACAACACACGATAATTGATGGCGGATCCGTAACAGATACCTCTTATTGCATAGCACTCATTGCACTTCTCCATTTTAATCACTCAACATTAACTCTCAAAGGTTATAACTTCATCTATATGATTATTTGACGGGGATCCATCAGATCGTGCACCAAGAAGGGTTTGCCACAAGGCGAGACCAACGTTCGTGTATTTGCGCGGGAGGACTTGACCCGATCGTCGATCCGACTCCGCGGATGTCTCCGGATCAGTGTCGCGAGTCGAGATCATATATTACTTTATATATTTTGGTTTATTATTAGTAAATTTAAGTGGTCCCCCCACCCCGCCAATCATAGTCATTGATTGGGGATGTCCTAATCTCCATGTTATTATAAATAGAGTTGTTAGGGGCTGATCTAAGGCATTGCAGAATTTTTGAGACAGTTTTCCCAGATTCCAACGATCACCCCTTGGTGTCGACGTCGTGGAGCCCTAGGTGACGATTCCTAGTTTAGTTTTCTTCCCCTCTATCCTTACCCAAACCCGTCATCGTTTTCCGCCTCACAAACCTCTGATCCACTCGCTGCAGCCCTCCAAAATCGCCCCCTAAGCCTCCGTCCTGCTGCCCTCCTGCAGCCGCCCAGCCCGCCACCACCCCCTCCAATTCCGCCGCCCCTACAGTCGTTGCTACTGTTCTGGCGCCCCCTATACAGCCGCCACAGCCTTCCCCTTCCCCTCTACAGTCGGCCACCATTTTCCCGACCACCGGCCGAATCCCACCATCACTCCTTTCCATGGATCCACTTCCTCACCACTGCCCCCTTGCCAAAACAGTTCCGATTCGGACTTTCCAGCCCCGATTTGTTATTTCCACCACCCGTACATTATTCCCTTGCCCGGATCCGGTCCCAAAATATCGGATCCACCGTATCCCACCCGAATCTACCCATACGTGGTTGGATCCTTCCATTTCCGGCCCGATCCCGCCATCCACCGTCGAGGAAAGCCACCGCTATCGTAGTTACGCCGTCGGTTCCACATTTGATCGTCATCCTACTCATCCGGCTCCGGATTCTCTCAGTGTCTCGGTTAGCCTGCTACTTTGGTGAGGCCCTTGTGTATTAGAACATTGAAATCTTCATTATTATTGGATTGTTTTTGTGCTTTGCTCGGATTTGTGTTTATAGAACTTTGTGGCAATACGCTAATAATTTTCAGGTGGGATTTATTCGTCGGGCGCTTAATCTTGGCACTCCGAGCGGAGGAAGGTCATTATAAAATTGCTAAAATTAAATGCTCGTTCTCTGCTCTTTTATTAATTTGCGTAGTGTTAAAGTTTTCATTACTCTGATTTATTAATCGTCGTCACCGACGGTTGCATTACATTTACACTAGGGTTTGTGTGTCGCACCGACATCCCGCCATAGAAGCCTAGTTTTTGTGCATTTCATAGCATACCCTATATCATTTTGGTATCAAAGCCAGGTTAATCCATTTGCATGCTCCGTAGTGATAGGATATTTAGAGCAATCATGTCAGATCCGTTAGTCATCGACGATCGAGCGGCGAGCTCGAATTCAGGTGTCGCTTTCACTGAGTTTCAGCGTCTTATCCTAGATCGTTTTGACACCTTAGGTGCCCTGTTCGACGATGTGCATCATGATCTTGCCGAAGTGAATCTTCGTTTAGACCACTTAGAGAATGTCAGGGACACTCCAGCATGGCATGGCGATTCGCTTGAGGACGACCTTGATGCTCCTCCACGTCCTGATCAGTGTCTGAGAGATGATCAGGCTCCAGTAGACCGCTACCGTCATGATATTCCTCATCGAGCCACAGCTCCGCCGGCAAGGCGAAATCCTGATCTTGCAATTGAGCGTAGACAAGCTCTGATGCGTGATAGACCTCCACATCGACGTGATGAGTATCGTATGTCACGTCAGCCTCAGCCTGACCCTAGAGATCGTGTACCCCCACACGGTCATCATGATCATCATCGCGATGAGTATTATTTCACGGGGTTGGAGAGAGTGTGGCCGCCCACCCGCTCGATACGGCTACACCCATGGTAATTAGCCCAAGGATTATCCCGACCCACGGAGAGGTGGCCACCACTTTGACATCATTCATCGTATTCGAATCGACGCCCCTTCGTTTGATGATCTTTTGGATCTAAAAGCCTTCAGCGATTGGCTCCTTGACATGGACCACTATTTTGAGTGGTATGATATACGTGACGAGCATTGTGTTCGCTTCGCAAAAATGAAGTTGGTAGGACAGGTTAATGTATTCTGGATTAGCGTAGAGAGAGCTTTGGAGCAAGATGGTTATTACCCCATCGCCAGATGGGATGACATGAAGCAAAAACCGAGAGAAAAGTACTTTCCCGCATCCTACCGAGACCAGTTATTTGAGAAATTACAGAACTAACGGCAGGGGACACTCACTGTCGCTGAGTATATGGCTCGCTTCGACGAGCTAGTCATTAGGACTGACGTATCGGAGGAGCCTATTGCCACTACCTCTCGTTTCAAGGCGGGACTACGTTCTGAAATTTGGAGAGTTGATTCCCCATCGCTTAGAGACCGACGATCAGATATTTCAGCTCGCTCTCGAGTACGAGCAGTACCTCTGGCCATCTAGCACGAGGCAGTTCCCCTCTCGGACTGATTCTTTGACTTTCAGGAAACCCGCTCCGCCCCATACCACTACGGATGCACCCTCACGAGTTCCCACGGACACAAAGGGCAAGGTCGTTGTCACGGATGGCCAGCGATCTGAGGGTATTCTGTGTTATAGATGTTCGGGGAGAGGACACGTGGCAGCGCAGTGCCCCATGCGGACTCTGCTAGTTGAGGATGAGGAACAGGTTTAGAGGAAGATGAGGATGTTACGGAGGAAATTAAGGTCACTGTCGATGAAGGTTGGGAGAGTGATGCGGAGAGATCAATGGAGGTGGGAGTGATTAGGCGCCTCCTACACACCCCTCGTGTAGATGAGGATTGACGACGCACCACTATCTTTTACATGTACTTTCCTAATGCAGGCGGACCCTGCAAGTTGGCCATCGACAGCGGGAGTTGTGTGAACATCGTGGCCCAAAAGGGGCTTGACCGTATTAGGTGAAGGCAGAGCCTCACCCTCACCCTTATCGTGTCGTCTGGGTCTATAAGATGGCGATTCAGGTCACCCAGCGGTGACTCGTCCAGATTAGCATTGCCTCATTTTAGGATCGGGTCTGGTGTGATGTCATTCTCATGGACGTCGTCCATGTGTTACTTGGTCATCCCTGGCTATTTGATCGTGACGTCACGTGCTTCGGCCGTTCGAACACGTGTGTCTTTTACGACAAGGGGCGGAAGATTACATTGACGCCTACCCAACCTAGGGAGAGATCCAAGGGCGTGGTTGAGCTGTCTGTGAGCACGAGTGCCTCGAGGCCCCTACATATCTTGAAGCAAGGTGAGTTCATGCGAGTTAGTATTGAGTCGAATATCATTTACGTCGTGGCCGCTACTCAGGCATCTGAGGACACCCCTGTTGATCACCCCCTAGCGTCATTAATAAGATCACGATCAAGTATTGTTTTTTGATCCCGCGACTCAATGACCTACTGGATACTATGTCTGGTGCCCAAATCTTTTCCAAGATTGACCTCCGTAGTGGGTACCATCAGATACGAGTTCGTGGGGGAGAGGAATGGAAGACGACATTTAAGATCAATGACGGTCTATATAAGTGGCTACTCATGTCATTCGGGCTATCTAACTCCCCAAGCATGTTTATGAGAGTTATGACGCGGGTGTTGCGGCCCTACATGGGCAAGTTTCTAGTGGTGTATTTCGATGACATACTGATCTATAGGCAAACTCAGGACGCTCACCTCAATCATTTGAGGCTTCTCTTTAACACCCTCTGCCAAGACATATTGTATGTGAATCTGAAGAAGTGCTTTTTCTTTTCTGAGTATGTTCACCTTCTGGGATTCATTGTGTCTTCTACTGGAGTATCTGTTGGCCCTAAGAAGGTCAAATTCATTCGCGACTGGCATGTGCCAGCGAACATCCATGAGGCGCAGTTTCCACGGACTTGTCACCTTCTATATGAGGTTTGTCCATGGGTTTAGTACGATTATGGCCACCTTCACGAGCTGTCTTAAGAAGGGAGAATTTCAGTGGGCCCTCGCTGCCGCCAAAGCTTTTGAGAAAATTAAAGAGAGACTGATGACGGCTCCTGTTCTGATATTGCCGAATTTTAGTCGTGCTTTTGAGGTCGCATGTGATGCGTCTGGTGTTGGTATCGGTGGCGTATTGAGCCAGGAGGAACACCCAGTTTCTTACTTTAATGAGAAATTGAACGAGGCCAAGCAGAAATACTCGAACTATGATCGAGAGTTTTATGCTATTGTCCAGTCTCTGTGCTACTGGAGGCACTATCTCCTTCCCCTAGAGTTTGTGTTGTATTCTGACTACCAGGCCTTATGTAATCTCTACTCGCAGCATAAGCTGGGACACCGGCATGCCAAGTGGGTCGAGTAGCTTCAGGACTTTCATTATGTTCTCAAGCACCGAGTTAGTGTTGAGAATAAACCGGCCGATGCGTTGAGTCGTCGTGTCTCTCTGCTGCAAACGATGATGGCACATGTAGACGGGCTTGAGAGAGTGATTCTAGCTTACCTGACATGCCCTGACTTTGGCGAAATTTACACCGCCTTGTCCCGAGACCCTGTTAAGGGCTATTAGATCTTTGAGGGATACCTGTACCAAGGCTCCCACTTGTGCATTCCCCAAACTTTATTCCATGATAACTTGATTTGGGAGTTGCATGCGGGCGTGGCCGAAAGGACACTTTGGGCGAGATAAGACCATAGCCATTGTTGAGGACCGCCTCGCCTTAAGAAGGACGTAGCTCGCGTTGTCCGCCACTGTCGTATCTGCCAAACGGCAAAAGGTACCAAGCAGAACATGGATCTATACACGCTTTTATCTGCTCCACACCGCCCTTGGGAGGACATCAACATGGACTTTGTTCTCGGACTCCCCCGCGCTCTGCGGAAACACGACTCCATCTTCGTAGTGGTAGATCGGTTTTCGAAGATGGAGCACTTTATTGCTTGTCGTAAAATGGCGGATGTGACTCACATAGCATCTATCTTTATGAGGAATGTTTTTAGATTGCATGGTCTACCCAAGTCGATCATGTTAGATCGCAATGTGAGATTCATGAGTTACTTCTGGAAGACCCTGCGGCACAAGACTGGCACCATACTTAAATTCTCCTCGACATATCATCCACAGACGGACGGACAAACCGAAGTAGTAAATCAGAGCTTAAGGAATCTTTTGAGGTGTCAAGTAGGAGACCATGTGGGTAGTTGGGACTTAGATCTTCCAGCTGCGGAGTCTGTTTATAACAGTTCAGTCAATAAGTCCACCGGGTTGAGTCCATTTTATATAGTATCAGGATAGGAGCCTAAGAAGCCTATTGACCTCATCCTGAGTCACTTAGTGTCGTGCCCTAGTGAGTTTGCTGAGTCATTTGCACAGCATTTGCATGAGTCAGTTCGCCGATGAATAATAACGAGCAATGAAAACTATAAAACTCATGCAGATAAGTAAATACGAAAACAAGTATTTAATGAAGGCGAGAAGGCAATGGTGTGAATCCTCCGTGAGAGGCTCCCCTCGGGGCCTGCCAAAAAGTTAAGCGTCAGGCGAATTGGCCCCTACTCTATTATAAGTCGTATTGGGACAAACGCTTACCGGCTCGATATCCTGTCAAGTATGGGAATCCATCCAGTATTAATGTCGAGCATCTGACGTCGTACTACGAGCCTCGCGAGTATGTGGACCCGAGCAGTGGAGATACCGAGTCGTCCCCACCCCCACTTTCGTTGTCTTACTACACTCATACTCCACCTACGTCTGATAGCCACTACAGGTCCGCCCACTGCTGACACTCATCCACCTGGGGATTCGTCTTCTCTGGTTTCACCAACGGCATCGCCGATCGCACCGGGTTCCACCACTCAAGAGATGAGAGAAGATAGCATCGCAGAGGTCAGATCCGACCAGTTCGTTCCCACAACAGACAAGGCGCGATGTCGCTCCTTGGTACATTAGCAGGGCCGTCCAGACGCAGACGACGCTTGGATACTTCCAGCAAATCTCGATCGACTCGCCCCTGCACTTCGACATCGGTACGATCGTCTCCATTCATCGGAGATGAAGGCTTTTCAGTCTGGGAGGATTGATGGGGATCCATCAAATCGTGCACCAGGAGTGGTCGCCGCAAGGCGGGACCCAAGTTCGTGTATTCGTGTAAGAGGACTTGACCGGATCGTCGATACGACTCCGCAGATGTGTCCGGATACGCGTCGCGAGTCGAGATCATATATTACTATATATATTTTGGGTCATCATTAGTATATTTAAGTGGTCTCCCCCCCCCCTCCAATCATAGTTGTTGATTGGGGATGCCCTAATCTTCATGTTATTATAAATAGAGGTGTTAGGGCTGATCTAAGGCATTGCAGAATTTTGGAGACAGTTTTCCCGGATTCCAGCGATCACCTCTTCGTGTCGACGTCGTGGAGCCCTAGGTTACGATTCCTAGGTTGGTTTTCTTCCCCTTTATCCTTCCCCTAACCCATGTCATCGTTTTCCACCTCACAAACCTCTGATCCACCCGCTACAGCCCTCCAAAACCACCTAGCCCGCCACCTCCCCCTCCAATTTTGTCGCCCCTACAGTTGTTGCTACTGTTCCAGCGCCCCCTCTACAGCCGCCATAGCCTTCCACCTCACCAATACAGTCGGCCACCATTTTCTCAACCATCGGTTGAATCCCCCCATCACTCCTTTTTGTGGATCCACTTCCTCACCACCGCCCCCTTGTCAAAACGATCCCGATCTGGACTGTCCAGCCCCGATCTGTTATTTCCACCAGTCGTACATCATTCTCTAGCCCAGATCTGGTCCAAAAATATCGGATCTACCCTATCCCACCTGAATCTACCCATATGTGGTCAGATCCATCCATTTCTGGCCCGATCCCGCCATCCACTGTCGAGGACAGCCACCGCTATTGAAGTTACGCCGCCGATTTCACATTTGATCACCATCCTACCCATTCGGCTTCGGATTCCCTCAGTGCCTCGGTCAGCCCGCTACTTTGATGAGTCTTGTGTATTGGAACATTTAAATCTTCATTATTATTGGATTATTTTTGTGCTTTGCTTACATTTGCGCTTGTAGAACTTCGTGGCGATACGCTAATAATTTGCAGGTGGGATTTATTCGCCGCGCGCTTAATCTTGGCCCTCCGAGCAGCGGAAGTACATTACAAAATTGCTAAAATTAAATGCTCGTTCTCTGCTATCTTATTAATTTGTGTGATGTTAAAGTTTTCATTGCTCTGATTTATTCATCGTCGTCACCGATGGTTGCATTGCATTTAGACTGGGTTTGTGTGTTGAACCGGCATCCCGCCCAAGAAGCCTAGGTTGTGTGCATTTCATAGCCTACCCTACATCATTATTCTTTTGAATTATCAATCCAATGTACTTAAATTTCAATGTACATAAACCGATTAATAATTATTAATAAGCTACATTAAAATTATATATCATGTACAATGCCTTAATTATATCTTAAAACTTATAAAAACTATTTTCAGTGTTCTAATTTTTCACTTAAGCTCAGTAGATATCCCATCTATTAGAAATACGAAGGATAATCTATTTTTTTAATTATTATTAGAAAGGCAAACTGAAAATTACAAGAACATTGCCTTACATTTATATCTCAACCTAATGTTCTACTACTTCAAGAACAAAAAGTCTATCTCAGCGAGGTCATGAAATAAACCGAAGTAATTAACAGAAAAACAAATAAATTGCATATCAAATTAAGTGCCTAAAATATGTCCAACTGGGACATATACATATCAAATTAAGTGCATGATTGGACTATAAATAATAAATGGTTAACAAATATGAATTACTCATATGTATATATACATCAACATCCACAGAAAATAATTTAAATAATGATATATGATGCACCAAAGAAATGAAATGTTACTTTTAAAAACATAAATAATTATCATCTATATATATATAATAGTTTAGTATGAATATACCAGTAAAAGCCAACAAAATTTTTATTCAAAAAAAAATTCTCAACTAAAACAATATAACAAAGCAATTATTTTTTTAGTAGACAGCCCCAAAAATTTAAGCCATAAGCTAGATATTACAAATTTAACTATGAGGACTCCATTAAAACCGCATTGTACCGAAATGATAATGCTTATATTATAAATATATTAAATCTTATATTTAATTATTAAATCATTAAATTTAAGCCCGACTTCATGTATTTAAGGGCTTTATTGACACATTTCTATAATTTCAGGTCAAATGAACGCATCAAGACAATTAAGGAGCACATGACAGCTTAGGAACTGATTTAGAGTCATTCCGATGAAAAAATCAAAAACACGCCCCAGCCAATTTCATTAAGGAGCTCCTCTGTGACGATGTAGTGTTAAATGTCAACTGCTACAGTTTATAAAGTACAGGCCTAATTTACACACCGTGTAACATGGGCGTGTAAGCCCAATTTATGACCAACGGCTCTCCTTCAATTCCAGAACACTTCATAGGTTAAATTTGTCGGTTTTTCAAGATCCGCGCCTCCATAACACATCATGTAACCAAGGCATGTAAAGTCAAATTTTAATCTAAGGTATTTGTAGAGGGGGCTGGAAACAGCCAGGCGGCTGTTTTGGGGGGGTGCCGGTGGGTGACCTGAGAAGAGGGAGTATGGCTGGGAGGTATTTGGAGAGGGGGCGGCAGCGGGACAGCGCACTTGAGAGGATTTTGAGGCAGGACAGCAGGCTAGAGTGGATCATGATGGTGGCCAGACGGCTGAATTAGGGGGAAACGGGGAGGGGGAGGGAGTTCCGGCGGTGGCTGGGCAAACAGAGAGGGTTCATTAAGGGAGTGTGGTGGCTGGGTTTGGGAAAAACAGATGGGGCTGCTGTTTGCAAGGGCTTGACAACAAAAATGGAAGGTGGAGGATGGGGGAGGAGGGAAAAAATCAAAAGATACAAAACTTACCCAAGGGGTCGTCACCTAGGGGTTCCACGAAGTCAGCACCGCGGAGAGATCACCGGAAATGAGGAAGAGGACTCTCCAAATTTTAGCAATGAGAATAACGGCAACCATAAACCTCTAAATTATAAGAAATAAAAATTAGGGCACCCAGAATCAACAGCTATGATTGGTCGTTGGACTCGGGGCCAAAACTATATGAAATAAAATCAGAAAAGTACAAAACTATATATGAACTTGATTCGCAATGTGAATCCGAACGCATCCACGGAGTCGGATCGTCGATTCGGGCACGCCATATATGGTAAGTCGCCAAATCAGCCCCGAATGGGCTCAAAGCTCTCCCTTGTCTCTACTCTGCATCAATCTCCCCAGCTTGAAAGAATTCATCTTTTGATGAATATGGATCAAAATTCTCTCGATTTATGTCAGGTAAAACTCGAAAAGGTCCACCGGAGATCGTCCAAGTGTGTCGATGGAAGAGTATCCTCGCCAATCAACTCCTCCGGACTGAAAAGCTTTCATCTCCACTGAATGGAGACGGTCGTACTGAAGTCGAAGTCCAGGGCGAGTCGACCAAGCTCCGCTGGTAGCAACAAGGTGTCGTCGGTGAAGGTTCGTCTGTGCCAGCAAAGCAGGCAGCGGCACACAAGATCGTCTGTAGAGGAGATGAACTCATGCGTAAAGATCTCAGTGATAATCTCATCTATCAACACGCTAGTAGAAGGATTCGGTGGGATCTGAGGTGTCAATGGTGGAATCGTTGGGGGACAGGATCCCGGGTAAGTGAGGGTCAGAAATGGATTAAGCACGGGGCAATGAATATGGTGGTCAATTGATGCAGGACGAATCTATAGACGGCGGGAAACTAGGTGACTTAACCCTACATGCTATGCAAAAGCCCGACAGAAAATCACAATTAGATAATAAGTTCTAACATCTCACGCAAATCATTCACAGCAAGACAAATATTTTAATTGGAGCGAAACAAGCTTAGGCTTTCCTCCGCGTGGAGGGCCAAAGCAAGAGCGTGCCGCGAATAAACTCTTCCTGCAGTTAGAGATTAATTCAGGCACAAATAACTATAGTAAGATGAACAACCAAACTAAAATGTAATAAGCCAATAATAACAATGTCTTACAACTCAATACCAATAAAAAAAACACCACAAGAATATTAGGGTTACTGCCAATGAGATAGATTTGAATGTTCCAGTGGTGGAGAGACTGAATCGGGTAAGGAGAAGGCTGGTCGGGTGTTAGGAAGGCAAGATTGGGGTGGGCAATGGCTGGAATCAAGCTAAAATACCCAGATCTGGACAGATTTGGTGTTGGGTGGTTATTTCGAGGTGGATCCACGTGAAGGGGGGTGTTGGCAGCAATTTGGGAGAGGTTGGGCGGCTGGATCTGAGCTGGAATGCCCAGATCAGATCTGGTTTGGGGCTGGAAACAGGCAGGCAATTGTTTTAGGGGGTGTCGGTGAGTGACCTAAAAAGATGGAGTAAGGCTGACAGGTATTTGGAGAGGGGGCGGCAGCGGGACAGCACACTTGAGAGGATTTTGAGGCAGCGCGACTCCGGACAGCGGGCTAGAGTGGATCCTAATGGTGGCCAGACGGCTGAATTAGGGGGAAACGGGGAGGGGGGGAGTTCCGACGGTGGCTGGGTGATGTAAACCGGAGTCTCGAGTTAAGTTTAAATGAAATAAATTTTTTTCTTTTTTAAACATGTAGCGCTAGTGTGATTTTCTCGAGTAAAAGGTAAGCGACATTTGATCTGAATTTCATAAATACGCATATAAACCTAACACTCAAGCATAACGAACGACTTGAAATAAATCTTCCACAAACATAGACGAGAGGGAAAAGAACATGTGCATATTTGAAAATTAACGACAAAGAGGATCGATATTAATTAAGGCAAGCTCTGACTTTTAAAATCAAATAAATAGCACATAAAATTAAACTAAAAATTCGGAACAACTACAGAGAGTAAAGATAGGTCACAGCAGATGAAGGAGGCTGGTTCCTTCGGCTAGCAAATAGAGTCACAGTGATTGCACGCGCGAAATGGAGGGATTCAAAAGGGGAAACCCGCCTGAAGAAGACTGGCCAGAGGAGTTCCCTGTTTCCTTGTAGATGGAGACAGATCCGGCGAAAGATGCGCAGAAGACAATCTACTATGGCGGAGGATGGGTCGCCGACGTCCACGAAGACGGCCGACAGGGGAGGCGAGGAGCGGCAGCGACACTGGAACCGGCGCAGGCGGCGCTAGGGCTCAAATCGGCGGGAGGGGGGAAGAGAACGGGAGCACGGGGGAGGCCCCTGTAGGAAACAGGGAATTAGGCCGGCCCCTCTAGGAAACAGAGAAATTCCCTGTTCCCAAATTTTGTCCTACCTGCCTTCAAGGAGTGGCCCGGTTAATAAATAGAGATGAGGTTTTTAATTTAAGGAAGTAATACCTTAATACGCATGATTTTTTCTAATATGGCAATTTATCAAATGATATATTGGAGTCAGAATAAGGTACGGAATTTTCAAATGATATTAAATGATATATTGGACTATGGTATGAGGTTTACAAATGACAGGTTGTTGGAAAATAAAGCATGGGATTTTCCTATAAAATTAGTGATAAAAGTTTAAGATATAAATCATCATTTTTTTATGCTTGCCTTAATTAACATGTTACCTAATTTGACGGAACTTTTTATTCAAGATCTTGTTGCACGATCACCTCAATAAGTCATAACAAGTGCGCGAGATAAAACGAACTACATGCTTATTGTTAGAAAAGCCCATGTAAAAAGGCCTATTATTGAGTCCATGTATTTGATTCTTTTCCTCTTCTCTCATTAGTCTCACATCTTGTATAGGACTTTTCATCTCCTTTTCTCTCATATATATTTGTATTCTCTCCTTGTATTTTGATACACAAGAAGTATATACAAGATTTTGAGTTTTTTCTACATGTAATCAGAGGGACCCGTTTCCTCCTGCGGACTCCTTTCTTTTGTCCGCCTCTCCTGATCAACCCACGGTTTTCTCCCCTATCCGCTCCCGTCCGCGACCTGCTTCTCTGTCCGCAACCCGCTTCTCTGTCCGCCACTCTGTCCGCGACCTTCTCCCTAGGCCGCTAGGCTTCTGCGTCCTGCTTTCTCTGATTCCGCTTCCACTTCTCTCTGCGGTTCCACCCTCCTCCTCAAGCCTCTTATAACCTCCTTTCCCTGACCCGTGGGGCCCACCAATCCCTCACTGCTTCTGCCCGCTGTGAGCTCACTCTCCTGTCCGCTGCGAGCTCCTGCTTCAGTCCGCCACGGGGTTTCTTCTCCCTGCTCTGTTTTTCTCCCTTGCGAGCTCACTCTCCTATCTCACGCGCCTCTACTCGTTGTTGTTTCAGTCCGCTGCGAGCTCTCATCTGCTCTGCTGCGGCCTACTCTCTGCTTCAGTCTGTTGCGGCCTGCTCTCTGCTTCAGTCCGCTGCGACCTGCTCCAGCACGCTGCGCGGGCTGTCCTCCAGTCCCTGCGGTTTTTCCCTTCTCTCCTTGCGAGCTTCTACCCCTGCCCAGACCGCGCTCTCTCTTCTCGCCCGTGGTCTCTTGGTCTATCTCACCGGGGAGTGCTCATATCCGCTGCGGTCTCCCTGCTCGCTCGCTGACTGCTCCAGTCTGCTGCCTCTCCAATCGGCGAGCTCCCTTCCTGCACTTGCGGACTGCCTTCTCTACTCGCTGCGAACTTCCCCGGTTCGTTGCGGTCTGCTCCTTCTTGCCTCTTCCCTTAGCCGTTGCGACTTGCCCCTCGGGGTCCTTGCTCGCTCACTTCCCCGCGGGCTTCTGTGTCAGTCCGCTTCTGCAGTCCGCCGGTTCTACTTCCTCTCCCCGCCATAACTTCCAGTGACTCCAATGCGGCCAGCCCCTCTACAGACCGTCCGGCACTTGTTCCTGAAATTCGTGATGAGCTGCGGATTACAACTATCTCCCTCTCCGGGAAGAAGAATTTTCTCCCTTGGGTTCACTCTGTTCGCAAGGTTCTTCAGGCCAAGGGCCTCTTGCATCACCTCACTCAAGCTCCTCCTTCAACCGACGAATGGCTCCACAATGATGGTCGTGTTCAGACCTGGCTCTTGAATTCCCTCGATTGCGAACCGTATCAGATGGCCATGTATCACGAAACGGCCAAAGTTATGTGGGATGAATTGCACTCCCTCTACTTGGGTAAAGACAGCCTTCAACATCGCTATGACATCCTCACCGATCTTATGGCTCTCGACACAGGGGGGGGCCTCGGACATGACCTCGTTTGTCGCTCGTGCAAAGATTCTCGTTGAGGCATGGATTCAACATCAACCGTCTACCACTGACCATGCTACTCAGCGTGCTCAGAAAGAGGTCATTTGTATTTCCATCATGATGGCTCGTCTCCCGCCTCACCTTCAGAATATTCCCACTCAGATTCTGGCTTCCTCCATTATACCCTCCTTATCTGATGTCTGCTCTATGCTCCTCCGGGTTTCACCGCCTCCGGATACTCCTGCGCCTCCGCCCTCGGTCCTTCTTCAGCACACCCCTTCTCCCTTACTGCCCACCACTACTTCCGTTCGTGGTGGCGTTCGGGTTCTCAGGGCCGCGGGCGCGGTGGTCGGGGTCGGCCGACTTGTTCCTACTTCGGCAAGGACGGTCATTATGCGGCGACCTGCTACAAGAAGATTGGTTATCCTCCTCGTCCAACAGTCGCGGTTGCTGCGAACACCTCCTCTGCCACTACTTCTGACCTTGAGGTTGTTCGTCTCCAGCTACAGCAACTACAAGGGCTGCTCAACCCGCCCTCAGCCTCCATCGCCACCGCCTCCGACGCAGGTACTGCTTGTTTATCCACCAGACCGCGATGGATTCTGTACTCGGGTGCCACTCATCATATTACCTCGGAACAGCCACCCAAATTCACGGATTCTCCTCATCCCAAGTCTATCACTGTGGCAAATGGGGCAACGGTTCTCGTCTCCGACGCGGCTGACCTTGTCCTCAAACCCCTCGCTCTCCCTTCGCTCGGCTCTTCATGTTCCGAGCTCTTCGTTCAATTTACTTTCTGTTGGTCGCCTTACAAAGGGTCTAAATTGCTCTGTCATATTCACCCCCTCTTCTTTTCTCATACAGGATCAGCGGACGCGGACTACCATTGGCAAGGGAACACTGCAGGGCGGGCTCTACCTTCTCGACGACAATCCCACCATCTTATCTTCTTACTCCTCCAGTGAGTGGCATCGACGTCTTCTCCACGCTCCTCTCTCGGTACTCCGGCGGGCTCTTTGAGATGTTTCTTTTCATCCTTTTCAGTGCGAGTCTTGTATCTTCGGCAAACAGCCACGTACTTCCTTTCCTGCACATTGTACCCGGAGCACTGCTCCTTTTTATTTAGTGCATTCAGACATTTGGGGTCCTTATAAAATTACTAGTATTTTTGGTTATCGCTATTTCCTTAAGTTTATTGACGACTACTCTCGAACAACATGGCTTTATTTACTACGTGATCGTACCGAGCTTTCTCGTGTCTTTCGGGTCTTTATCCTTGAAACGAGTACGCAATTCAACACTACCATCAAAACATTACGCACCGATAATGCTCGGGAATACACTAGTCATGACTTTGCGGCCTTGTGCTCTGAATTCGGGATTCTTCATCAAACATCATGTGCTTACACACCGCAGCAAAACGGCATTGTCGAACAGAAGAACCGGCACTTGCTTGATGTTGTCCGCTCTCTCATGCTTCAAATGAATGTCCCCAAAAGTTATTGGCACTTTGCGGTCTCTACTGCATGCTTCTTGATCAACTGGCTCCCTTCCTATGTCCTCCACTATACTACTCTGTTTAGCCTCCTCTTTTCCTCTACACCATTCGAGTCTTCATTTCCGTGGTTGTCTGTTGAAGTTGGTGACCGGGCGGTCTGGCGGTTTGTCTTGGCGGGTTGAAGACCGCGCGGTCTGGCGGTTTGTCTCAGCCGGCTTGGAGACCGGGCGGTCTGGCGGTCTACCCTGGCAGTCTCTCTTCCTCTCTGGTGGTAGCCGTGCGGTTAGCCCTGCTGTCTAACCGCGCGGCTTGTGCGGTTTGTTTTGTATAGTCCGCTTAGTCCTGTAAATTATAGTCTCACATCTCTTATTTGTATTCTCTCATCTCTCCTCCATTCTATATAAAGGAGGGCATACCTTTGTAATAGATACCTTTTTTGGATAATAAAATTTCAATTATTCAAAAGTTTATCCGTTTGCTCTTTTCTATTCGCTACTTTTAACATGGTATCAGAGCACACGGTCATTTCCTCCTGATTCTGTGCGCTCTCTGCTTCTAGCGGCTTGTTTTCCGCTATCCGCGACCTCTCTCGCGGCTTGCCTTCTCTTCTGTCCGCCGTCCTGTTCGAGCGGCTTGTTTCTGTCCGCTGCCCTGATCGCGCGGCTTGCTTCTTGGTTCCCTTCTCCTACTGCTATTCGTCGCAGCGACCTGTTTCCTTGTCGCCGCGCTCCTTGCTCTTTCTTGTCTCTCCGACTTCCTTGTCTTTGCGGCTTGTGTCTACCCGCTGCGGACTTCTTCTCCCTGTCCGCTTCTGCTTTCCCCTATCCGCTTGTCCCTATACTCGCGGTTTGCTGCTGTGATCTGCCTGACCGTGCGGGTTGTTCCTTTCTCACCCGCATCTTGGTCACGGTCCCCTGCTCTTCTCCTTCCTTCTATTCGCTCGGCCTTTTCAGTCTGCGCGACCTCTTCCCCGCTGTGCCTTTAACCTCTTGCTAGCCGCTACTGTTCGCGCTCTACTTGTGGTTGGCTTCTACCCGCTCCTGCTTGCTAGTCGCGCCGGCCTCATCTTTTGCCGTGCGACTTGTTCTCCTCTGTTCGCCCGACTTTTTCAAGCCGTGCGACTTCTTTCTCTCTGCTTTGCTCTGCTTCTTGGTAGCGGCCTTTCTAGCCGCCCGACCTGTTTTCTGTTCGCCCGGCTTGGTGCTCTTTTCTCTTCTCGCGGCTTGTTCTTATCGTCGCGGCTTGCTCCTCTCTTGCTTCCATGGCTTTCCCCTCCTCCAGCCTGTCCGCCTCCGTGGTCACCTCTTCTGGTAGTGCTCATGTTGTTACTCGCGGAAGATGGCTCATCGACTCTGGTGCAACTAATCATATGACAGGCAATCCTCAATGTTTCTCTCTTCTTGACACACATGCTCAGTTGCCCCCGGTCATTGTTGCTGATGGATCTCCCTCCCCGGTCCATGGGACGGGCATGGTTCAAGTCACTTCATCTCTCTGCCTGGCTGAAACCCTCTATGTGCCCAAGTTTCCGTGCAATTTATTATCGGTTACTTCTTTATGCAAGCAACTGCGGTGTTCTGTCATATTCACCCCTAGCTCTTGTGTTTTTCAGGATCCGGACTCCCAACGGACGATTGCTACCGGGACTGAGAGTGGTGGCCTCTACTTCCTCGACAACGTTTCTGCTCTCTCCGTCTTCTCCTCCTCCTCCTCTACAGATCTTCTCCAATGGCATCTTCGCCTTGGACATGCTCCTCCCCGAATTCTCCGCCAGCTCCTGCCGCACCTCCCTCCTCATCATCCTCCTCTAAACTGTGATGCATGTCAACTTGGCAAACATCACCGCTCATCCTTCCCACCAACGCAAAGTCGGGGCTCTTCCCGTCCGTTCGACCTCGTTCACTCTGACATATGGGGTCCCGCTCCTAACCTCACCATCGGTTGGGGTAGTTCCTATTTTGTCACCTTCATTGATGATTTCTCTCGATGTACGTGGGTATATCTTCTCAAAGATCGCTCCGAGCTGTTCTCTGTTTGGACCTCCTTTTATTCTATGGTTAAGACTCGGTTTGATACATCTATTAAACTCCTTCGTTCTGACAATGCTAAGGAGTATCTTAGCCACGACTTCTCCTCCTTTTGTATTCACCATGGTGTTATTCGTCAGACAAGTTGTGTCTACACCTCCCAACAAAATGGGGTGGCGGAACGCAAAAACCGTCACCTCCTTGATATCGCTCGCACTATGATGACTCAAATGCATGTTCCTCGCTCCTATTGGGGATATGTTGTCCTCCTCTCCTGCTATCTCATCAATCGCCTTCCCTCCACAGTTCTCCATGGTGCTACCCCCTTCTCCATTCTTTATCCAGACAAAGATCCCTTTCCTCTTCCTCTACACATCTTTGGGTGCACCGCTTTTGTGCACTCTCCCGCTGCCACCCGTGATAAACTCTCACCACGTGCCACCAAATGTGTCTTTCTGGGCTACTCTCCCACTCAGAAAGGATATTGCTGCTTTGACCCTGTTACCCGCAAGCAATTTGTCTCTGCGGATGTCACCTTCTTTGCCAATGCCTCTTACTTCTCTCCCCCGTCCTCTTCTACTCCTCCTGTTCCTAGTTCTCATACCAACCCATCCATTCCCTCTGCTCCCACTGATGTTCCGCCCTCTCCACCCACTCCACCGTCTTCCCCATCCTCATCCTCTCCACCCTCTACTCCGCTTTCTCCCTCCGCTCCGCTGCCATCTCTCTCTACTCCCGGGTCAGCTCTCTCCACCACGGATTCTCCGGATACTGAGGCACCTGCTGACCTGGATCTCCCGATTGCTCTTCGCAAAGGGGTTCGGGTCTGTACCCAACACCCGCTTGCTGCAGTTGTTTCCTATGATCGTCTTACCCCTGCTCGCAGAGCTTTTGCGCTGGCTATCTCGGCCACTGGCACCCCCCGTTCCTACCAGGAGGCCCTTACTATTCCTCATTGGAAAGTTGCCATGGATGAGGAGATTGCTACTCTCACTGAACGGGGTACTTGGACCCTTGTTCCTCCTCCTTTCGGCACAGATGTTGTTGGCTGTCGCTGGGTCTTCGTGGTGAAGTTTCTCCCGGATGGCAGTGTGGATCGTTATAAGGCTCGCCTGGTTGCCAAGGGTTTTACCCAAACTTATGGGATTGATTACTTTGACACTTTCTCTCCCGTGGCTCGTCTCAGCACTATTCGGGTTCTTCTCTCTGTGGCTGTCAACAGGGATTGGCCCATCTCGCAGCTAGATGTTAAGAATGTCTTCCTCTATGGTGATCTGCAGGAGGATGTTTACATGGAGCAACCTCCTGTGTATGTTGCTCAGGGGGAGACACGGGTATGCCGGCTAAAGAAGGCTATCTATGGCCTCAAGCAGAGTCCTCGTGCCTGGTTTGACAAGTTCAGTGGCATTGTTGCGGCCATTGGTTTTACACGAAGCTCAGCAGATCACTCCTTGTTTATTCGGAAAACCGCCTCTGGTCTTGTTGTTCTTGCGGTTTATGTTGATGACATTCTTCTTACTGGCGATGACCAGGATGGGGTATTGATGACCAAGAAACACCTTCGTCAACATCTGGTCACAAAGGATATGGGCTCCCCGAAATACTTTTTGGGGATTGAAATCTCTAGAAAGCCCAACTTCATGGTCCTTTCACAACGGAAGTATGCTCCTGATCTTTTAAAGGAGGCAGGACTGACTGGTGCTAAACCTGCACGTTGTCCTATGGCTGTTGGAGAAGACAAAACTTGGACAGATGACTCACCTCTTCTCTCCGATCCTACGAGATACCGGCATCTGGTGGGCAAGCTCATATATCTCACGGTAACCAGACCCGACATCTCTTACGCTGTTGGCAAGGTGAGCCAGTTCATGCAAGCTCCGAGGGAGTGTCATCTACAATCTGCTCTGAGGATATTAGAGTATATTAAAGCTGCTCCAGGGAAAGGACTCCTATTTCAGAATAATGGTCACCTTAGGGTTGAAGCGTACTCTGATTCAAGCTATGCGGATGACAAAGGGGACCGCAAATCGACTTCAGGTTTCTGCACATTTGTTGGAGGCAATCTTGTGAGTTGGAAGAGCAAGAAACAGTCTGTCGTTTTCAGGTCTAGTGCAGAGGCGGAATATCGCAGCATGACATCGACTACATGTGAGTTGAAGTGGTTGCGGGCTCTCATGCTTGACTTAGGAGAGGTTTACAACTATCCTCTTCATATGTTCTGTGACAATAAGGCCGCGATACACATTTCCAAAAATCCGGTCTTTCATGAGAGAACAAAACACATAGAAGTCGACTGTCATTTTATTCGGGAAGAAATATTGAAGAAACAGATTTGCACTCCATTTATCACTTCCGACAATGAGTTGGCAGATGTCTTCACCAAGCCGGTGTCCGCTTCCTTTTTCCACATCTGCGACAAGCTGGGCATGATCGATATATATGCTCCAGCTTGAGGGGGAGTGTTGAAGTTGGTGACCGGGCGGTCTGGCGGTTTGTCTTGGCGGGTTGAAGACCGCGCGGTCTGGCGGTTTGTCTCAGCCGGCTTGGAGACCGGGCGGTCTGGCGGTCTACCCTGGCAGTTTCTCTTCCTCTCTGGCGGTAGCCGTGCGGTTAGCCCTGTTGTCTAACCGCGCGGCTTGTGCGGTTTGTTTTGTATAGTCCGTTTAGTCCTGTAAATTATAGTCTCACATCTCTTATTTGTATTCTCTCATCTCTCCTCCATTCTATATAAAGGAGGGCATACCTTTGTAATAGATACCTTTTTTGGATAATAAAATTTCAATTATTCAAAAGTTTATCCGTTTGCTCTTTTTTATTCGCTACTTTTAACATTGTCCATCGTCGGTGTCCTTTATTCCAACTCGATATTAAGAATGCCTTTCTGAATGGTGATCTCCAAGAAACGGTCTATATGCAGCAACCTCCCGGTTTTGAGACCACGAGGGAGTCTCAGGTCTGTCGACTAACAAAGAATCTGTATGGTCTCAAACAATCCCCTCGGGCGTGGTATGACAAATTCAGTAAGCCTATTCGAGAGGTTGGTTTTACTCACAGCTCGGCTGACTTCTCGCTATTCACTCATCATCGAACAACGGGAACTGTTCTTCTGTTAGTTTATGTGGACGATACCATAATTACGGGAGACGACTCAAAAGGTATACAGGAGGTCAAACAACACCTGAGTACAGTTTTCCAAACAAAAGATCTGGGGCCCCTTCGGTACTTCTTGGGCCTTGAGGTTGCCAGACGGTCAGACGGTCTCGTTCTCTCTCAGTGGAATTATTGCTTCGACCTCCTTCGCGATGTTGGCTACTCCGGCTGTAAGCCAATTGACACACCAATGGATGCAAATCACAAGTTGTACGCTCAGGCTTCTGACTCTGATCTCCTACTCCAGAACCCAGAATACTATCGTCGTCTCATTGGGAAGTTGATCTACCTCACGGTAACCAGACCAGATATTTCCTTTGTTGTTGGTATTGTCAGTCGATACATGCATACTTCTCGAAGATCTCATCTTCAGGTTGTTGAACGTATTCTCAGATACCTTAAAATAGCTCCTGGTCAAGGTCTGGTTTACAAAACCTCATCTTCAGCTCCAACATTGGTGGCGTATTCTGATGCCGATTATGCTGGTTCCCTTGATGATCGACGGTCAACCAATGGTTTCTGCACATATCTTGGAGGACATTTGATTACTTGGCGAAGCAAAAAACAAGCAGTTGTTGTTCGATCATCCGCCGAGGCAGAATATCGGACAATGGCATCGGTGGTTTCTGAACTAACTTGGCTTGAAGGTCTTCTTACTGATCTGGGTGTAAAGCTCCCTTCCCCGGCTCTCCTCCTCTGTGACAGCCAGGCTGCCATACATATTGCGAATAACCCAGTATTCCACGAGAGAACCAAGCACATTGAAGTCAACTGTCACTTCGTACGGGAAAAGGTTCAAATGAAGAAACTCGAACTGAAGCATGTTCCAGGGACGGAATAAGTTGCGGACATCCTCACAAAGGCCCTTCCTAGTACTCTCTTCAATCAGTGCTTGTCCAGGCATGGCGCATACGATTTGTACGCTCCAGCTTGCGGGGGAGTGTTAGAAAAGCCATGTAAAAAGGCATATTATTGGGCTCATGTATTTGATTCTTTTCCTCTTCTCTCATTAGTCCCACATCTTATATAGGACTTTTCATCTTGTTTTCTCTCTTATATATTTGTATTCTCTCCTTGTATTTTGATACACAAGAAGTATATACAAGATTTTGAGCTCTTTCTACACTTATAATTAAATAAATATGCGCTAAGACATGTGCTACATAAACAGAAATGCAGGAAATAATAATAACATAAATATGCGCAAAGATGCGACGCAGGTTGCATCAATTCTTCAGGGGTTGAAAGACCTCGACCCCATCGAGAGTGTAATGTAGCCTGCGACAAGATAATCCAACCGTCGATCTAGACATGCTCTGGTACTGCAATGCTCTGAATGGTGGTGTGTAGTGAAGGATCCTCCGCAGCAGCTCGAGACCCGTAGGCACACTCCCTTTCCTGACAAATACACGAAACCAATCTCCTTCGAAAAATATAATTCCCAGTGAAAGAATTAACCATGAAATTATAGATTTTTGAAAATACTCGCAAACAGTTAGTCAAAATTTTATGCATGATATTTAAATGATCAGTCAAAATCAGAGCATAAAAATGAAGAGTATCACAAAGTGAGGGAGAGTGGGGGTGAACGAAACGGGGTAGGAAGCAAGTAGACTCGACTTGTGGAATCATTAAATCATGTCGCATCATACGCTCTCCTGTTAGACACATACGAGCATCTACTAGACCAAAATCATCTGTCTCAAACATATCACCCGATCGAATCTGACTAACGTTACAAAATTTAAAATTAATCCCAAATTTAGTATTTAAAATTTTCCAGAGAAATCCTTTAAATCGAGTATCTTTGTTTTGTGTGAAATTTATTGGGGTTCTTATTATCCTTAGAACACAAGTTCTCTTAAATAAATTGATAATTTGATAATAAAAATTTTCAGACACATTTATAATTATGGGATAATGTACTGACACAAAGTGATGTTCTCCAAATATAAAATCAATATATTGTGAAGACTCTAAATGTGAGTGACAAGAAATCATCAAACAACATGCTTTCATGCTTAGGGTTAGACAACTATGGTAGACTAGGTGACTTGAGGAATACTGAGATCGAGTCTGTGTCGCTAATAAATTCCTCTCGGGGCAGGGCCTCAAAAATAAATTCGACGGCTAGAGGTTGTGCTTTAACATGAGCAAGTGGAAATACCATTTCAGTCGGGATGAAGGGAAGGGGAGGAAGTTCTTCTTTCTGACATTGGGGCTCGGGAAATAACTCCTCAACTAAAAGGAGTACTTTAGTGGAGACAAGTGGGCTAAATGTGCTCGTGGGGAAAACGACATGACTGGTAGGACCACTATTAAAATTCTTAAGCCTAGGTTCCACTAGTTGACATGTAGTTGGAAAGTGATTAGAAAAGAAATATCGTTTGTGCATTTTCAATTCAAACTTGTGTACATTGGCGCACAACTCATTCAGACTATGGTTGAATTCTTTGGTGACGGACTCAACATTTTTCATTAAGATTTTCATGCGCTCGTTTAAATCCTCAATTTTTTTCTAAGGATTTTATTTTAACAAATTTTTTGTTTGTTAGTTTTTTTAAATAAAACCACTATATATATATATATATAATTTTAAAAAATTATCTGATTGTCGGATTCACGATATAAGTAAATCCAACCTACCTCTGATACCAAACTGATGTAAATCAGAGTCTCGAGTTAATTTTAAATGAAATAAATTTGTTTTCTTTTTAAAACTTGTAGCGCTAGTGTGATTTTATCGAGCAAAAGGTAAGCGGCATTTGATCTGAATTTCATAAATACGCATATAAACCTAACACTCAAGCGTAACGAACGACTTGAAATAAATCTTCCACAAACATAGACGAGAGAGAGAAGAACATGTGCATATTTGAAAATTAATGACAAAGAAGATCGATATTAATTAAGGCAAGCTCTGACTTTTAAAATCAAATAAATAGCACATAAAATTAAACTAAAAATTTGGAACAACCACAGAGAGTATCGATAGGTCACAGCAGATGAAGGAGGTTGGTTCCTTAGGCTAGCAAATAGAGTCACAGTGGTTGCGCGCGGGAAATGGAGGGAGTCAAAAGGGGGAACCCGCCTGACGAAGACTGGCCGGAGGAGTTCCCTGTTTCCTAGTAGCTGGAGACGGATCCCGCGAAAGATGCGCAGAAGACGATCGACTATGGCGGAGGATGGGTCGCCGACGTCCACGAAGACGGCCGACAGGGGAGGCGAGGAGCGGCAGTGACACTGGAACCGGCGCAGGCCACGCTAGGGCTCAAATCGGCGGGAGGGGGGAAGATAACGCGAGTACGGGGCCGGCCCCTTTAGGAAAGGGAGAATTAAATTCCTTGTTAACAAATTTTGTCATAGTTGTCTTCAAGAAGGAGTGGCCCAGTTAATAAATAGAGATGAGGTTTTTAATTTAAGGAAGTAATACCTTAATACACATGATTTTTTCTAATATGACAATTTATCAAATGATATATTGGAGTCAGAATAAGGTACGGAATTTTCAAATGATATTAAATGATATATTGGACTGTGGTATGAGGTTTACAAATGACAGGAAGTAATACCTTGATGAAATGACAGTCGACTTCAATATGCTTAGTTCTCTCGTGAAAGATCGGGTTCTTGGCTATATGTATAGCAGCTTGGATGTCACAGAGGAGAGCTGGGGAAGGGAGTTTTACACCCAGATTGGTAAGAAGACTTTCAAGCCACGTCAGTTCTGAAACCACCGATGTCATTGCCCGATATTCTGCCTCGGCTGATGATCGAGGAACGATCGCTTGTTTCTTGCTTCGTCAGGTAATCAAATGTTCTCCAAAATATGTGCAAAAATCACTGGTTGACAGTCGATAATCAAGGGAACCAGCATAATCAGCATCAGAATATGTCACCAATGTTGGAGCTGAAGATGAGGTTTTGTATATCAGTCCTTGATCAGGAGCCGTTTTAAGGTATCTGAGAATGCGTTCAATGGCCTAAAGATGAGATTTTCGAGGGGAATGCATATACCGACTGACAATACCAATAGCGAAGGAAATATCTGGTCTGGTTACCGTGAGGTAGATCAATTTCCCAACTAGACGACGATAGTATTCTGGATTCTGGAGTAAGAGATCTGAGTCAGATGCCTGAGCGCACGACTTGTGATTTACATCCATTGGGGTATCAATCGGCTTACATCCTGAATAGCCTGCATCATGAAGGAGGTCGATGCAATACTTCCGCTGAGAGATGACAAGACCATCTGGCCGTCTGGCAACCTCAAGACCCAAGAAGTACCGAAGGGGCCCCAGATCTTTTGTTTACAATATGGTGCTCAGGTGTAGTCTGACCTTCTGTGTTCTTTTCGAGTCGTCTCCTGTAATTATGATATCGTCAACGTACACTAACAGAAGAACCGTTCCCGTTGTTCGGTGACGAGCGAACAACGAGAAGTCTGCCGAGCTCCGAGTAAAACCAACCTCCCGAAGGGCCTTACTGAAGTTGTCAAACCATACCCGTGGGGATTGTTTGAGACCATATAGAGCTTTCATAAGACGACAGACCTGAGACTCCCCCGTGGTCTCAAACCCGGGAGGTTGCTGCATATAAACTATTTCATGGAGATCATCATTCAGAAAGACATTCTTAATATCTAGTTGGAGTAAGGGCCACCGGCGATAGACAGCCACGGAGATGAGGACTCGAACGGTGTTGAGTTTGCCCACCAGAGAAAAAGTTACTTCATAGTCGAGCCCCTGTTGTTGGGTGAAGCCACGAGCCACCAGACGAGCTTTCAGACGGTCAATCGTCTCATCAGCAGCATGTTTGATGACAAAGACTCATTTACACCAAACCGGTGTCTGACACGGAGGAAGGGGTACGAGAGTCCATGTCTGGTTGGCCGAGAGAGCAGTCATTTCCTCCTCCATGGCGGACCTTCAGGCAGGATGTTGGAGCGCCTCCTGCACAGAGTTAGGAACCGAAATCGAGGAAAGAGAAGTCGCAAATGCGTAAAGATGTGGAGAAAGGCGATGCAAGGAGACACAGTTTGCCAGAGGATGAGCAGTGGAGGCAGGTACCTGATCAGCAGGGCGCAGAGTAGCCGAGGTCGAGGCCGACTGCAGAGGGGCAACGGAATCGGAAGAGCAACGAGTGTAGACATGGATAACAGGCGGCCTGGAGGGAGCAGGAGCCGGAGCAAGTGGGACCGATGGCAGAGGTGTAGTAACGGGGATAACAGGTCGTGGGATGAATGGCGGGAGAGGGGTCGGTGTGAGAGGAGTGGGTAAAGGAGCAGAGAAGAACGGTTGATCCTCCCGGAAGGTAACATCAGCAGAAACGGAGACCTTGCGGGTGGCGGGAGAATAACACACATAGCCTTTCTGAGTACGCGAATAGCCGACGAAGATATGTTTAGCTGCCCTGGGATCCAACTTGTCCGAGGACGGACCCAGTTGATGGACGTAGCAGGTGCAGCCAAAAAATGCGAGGCAGGAGAGGGAAGGCCGGAGTGGAGGGAAACAGTAGGCTGAACAGAGTAGTATAGTGGAGGACGGAGGAAGGGAGACGGCTGATAAGGAAGCACGCAGTGGAGACCGCAAAGTTCTAGTAAAGTTTGGGAACATGCATTTGAAGCATGAGGGAGCGGGCAACATCTAGCAAGTGCTGGTTCTTCCGTTCGGCAAAGACGTTTTGCTGAGGTGTGTAAGCACACGATGTTTGATGAATAATCCTGAATTCGGAGCATAAAGTCGCAAAGTCGTGGCTAGTATACTCGCGAGCATTATCGGTGCGCAATGTTTTGAGGGTGGTGTGGAATTGCGTACGGGTTTCAAGGACAAAGGCCCGAAAAACACGGGGAAACTCGGTGCGATCACGAAGTAAGTAAAGCCACGACATGCGAGAGTAATCATCAATAAACGTGATAAAGTAGCGATAGCCAGAAATACTAGTAATTTTAAAAAGACCCCAAACATCTGAATGTACTAAGTCAAAAGGAGCAGTGCTCCGGGTACAATGTGCAGGAAAAGAAGAGCGCGGCTGATTGCCGAAGATACAGGATTCGCACTGAAAAGGATGAATAGAGACATCCGGAAGAGCCCGCTGGAGGACCAGGAGAGGGGCATGTCCAAGACGTTGATGCCACTCACTGGAGGAGACAGAGGATAGGACGGTGGGATAGTCATCGAGAAGGTAAAGTCCGTTCCGCAGTGTGCCTTTACCAATGGTAGTCCGCGTCCGCCGATCCTGGATGAAAAATGAAGAGGATGTGAATATGACAGAGCAATCTAGAAAATTAGTAAGGCGACTAACAGAAAGTAAATTGAACGGGGAGCTCGGAATATGAAGAGTCGAGCGAAGGGAGATCGATGGGTTGAGAGAAAGGTCAGCCGAGCCGGAGACTGGAACCGTCTCCCCATTTGCCACGGTGATACACTTCGGATGAGGAGAATCTGAGTATTGGGGTGGCCGTAGTGAGGTAATGTGATGAGTGGCACCCGAGTCCACGATCCAGCACAGACTAGTGGATAAACAAGCAGTACCTGTGTTGGAGACGGAGGCGATGGGGGCACAGGGCGGGTTGAGCAGCCATTGGAGTTGTTGTAGTTGGAGACGAACGGCCTCAAGGTCAGGAGGGGCGGCAGAGGACGTGCCAGCAGTAGCAGAGGTCGTCGGTCGAGGAGGATAACCATTCTTCTTATAGCAGGTCGCCTCAAGGTGGCGGTCCTTTCCGCAGTAGGAACACTTCGGCCAAACCCGACCACCGCGCCCCCGGCCCTTAGATCCCGAACGTCCTCCACGAGTGGAGGTAGGTGGGGAAAGTAAGGGGGGAGGGGCTGCTGAAGAAGGGTCGAGGGGGAAGGCGCAGAAGTATCCGGAGGAGGTGAAACACGGAGAAGCATGGAGCACACATTAGATAAGGACGGTATGGTGGAGGAAGTCAGAACCTGAGTTTGAATACTCTAAAGGTGAGGCGGAACACGAGTCATCATTATGGCAATGCAGACGGCCTCCTTCTGAGCTCGCTGAGTAGCATGATCATTGGTAGACGGCTGATGCTAGATTCAGGCCTCAGCAAGAGTCTTGGCGCGAGCGACAAAAGAGGTCATGTCCGAATCCCCCCCCCCCTCCCCCAGTATCGAGAGCCATAAGATCAGTGAGGATGTCATAGAGATGTTGGAGGCTGTCTTTGCACGAGTACAAGGAATTCAGCTCATCCCACATAACCTTGGCCGTTTCATGATACATGGTCATCTGATAGGGTTTGCCGTCGAGGGAATTGAGGATCCATGTATGAACACGGCCATCATTTCTGAGTCATTCGTCGGTAGGAGGAAAAGGAGGAGTCTGAGTGAGGTGAGGCAAAATGCCCTTGGCCTGAAAAACCCGTCGAACAGAATGTGCCCAAGGGATAAAATTCTTCTTCCCAGAAATGGAAATGGTGGTGATCCGCAGCTCATCGCGGATGTCAACCGGATAAGCCGGGCGACCTGCAGGCGGAGTAGCCTCCTGGCCGGTGGAGTCAACGGAAGAACC
This sequence comes from Platanthera guangdongensis, assembly GCA_039583875.1. NCBI lineage: Eukaryota > Viridiplantae > Streptophyta > Magnoliopsida > Asparagales > Orchidaceae > Platanthera > Platanthera guangdongensis. Next base: position 88,860,567 of record CM077167.1, on the reverse strand, counting down.
CATAGAAGCAGGAGGCAAGGCGCAGCGGCTAGGGAAGAGACCGCTGCGAGAAGAGACGAGAAACAGTACAGCAGGCAGGCCGGGAACTCTTGCACGACAAGGTCGCGCCGGACCAGAGAACACAGCGGGCGGTCATAGCGACAAGAGCAGCAACCAAGGAGAGGGAGGCCGCAAGGAAGAGAAACCCCAAGAGAGAGGGAGACCGCGACCAAAATGCGGGAGAAAAAGACAGACTGCACGGTCTCAGTGAGCACACCAGCGGTTAGAAAAGAGAGACACGCCGCGAGTAAGAGGACTCAAGCGGCAAGAAGAAACCGCGAGGAGGAGAGCTCGCGCGGTAAGAAGAAGAAATCACGAGGAGGAGAACTCGCGCGGTAAGAAGAAGAAGTCGCGAGTAAAAGGACTCGAGCGGCAAGAAGAAGAAACCGCGAGTAAGCGAAACTCTAGCAGCAAGAAGAAACGGCGAGGAGGAGAGCTCGCGCGGTAGGAAGAAGAAGCCGCGAGTAAGAGGACTCGAGCGGCAAGAGGAAAGCGGGTAGGAGGGAGTTCGGGCGAGCGGTCAAGAGATTAAAAAATTTTAACCGGACAGACCGGAACAAGAGCAATAGGACCCGTGCATCAAAGAGGCCGCGCGGCAAGAAAGGTGCTCGCATGACAAGAGAAGAAGCAGGAAGAGCACCGGGAAGAGGCCGCAGCGTGAGCACCGGGAAGAAGCCGCAGCGGATAGAAAAAAATAGGTCGCAGCGAGTAGAGCTAGCCGCGGGAAGAGAGAGTCTATCCGCATGGGAGTGGGGTCCACGGGTCAGGGAGAAAAAAGATATAAAAGAGCGTAGAAGAGAATGAGGAGGTGGATCCACGGGAGAGAAGGCGAAAGCGGATAGAAAATGAGAGACCGCAAAGACCGAGCGGTTAGGCAAAACGGCAGGCCGCCCGGTTAACAAAGGAGCCGGGCGTTTAAAAAACGACAGTCCGGGAACCTCCCTCTGATATCATGATGAAAGAGCTCAAAACTTGTATGTATTGCATGTGTATGTAAATACAATGAGAGAATACAAATATATAGGAGGGAGAAGGTGAGAAGAAATCCTACACAAGATGTGGGACTAAGAAGAGAAGAATGAAATACAATAAAAATGGGCCCAATAATGGGCCCTTTACATGGGCTTTTCTAACAGTGATAAAAGTTTAAGATATAAATCTTCTTTTTTTATGCTTGCCTTAATTAACATATTACCTAATTTGACGGATCTTTTTATTCAAGATCTTATTGGACGATCACATCAATAAGTCATAACAAGTGCGTGAGATAAAACGAACTACATGCTTATAATTAAATAAATACACGCTAATACATGCGCTACATAAACAGAAATGCAGGAAATAATAAGAACATAAATATGTGCAAAGATGCGACGCAGGTTGCATCACTGGGCAAACAAAATGGGTTGATTAAGGGAGGGTGGTGGCTGGGTCTGGGAAAAACAGATGGGGCTGTTGTTTGCAAGGGCTGGACAACAAAAATGGAAGGTGGAGGATGGGGGAGGAGGGGAAAAAATCAAAAGATACAAGACTTACCCAAGGGGTCGTCACCTAGGGATTCTACGGAGTCAGCACCAAGGAGAGATCACCGAAAATGAGGAAGAGGACTCCAAATTTCAGCAATGAGAATAACGGCAGTCCTAAATCTCTTATTTATGGGAAATAAAAATCAGGGCACCCAGAATCAACGGCTATGATTGGTCGTTGATCTCTGGACCAAAACTACATGAAATAAAAATCTGAAAAGCACAAAGCTATATATGAACTTGATTCGCAATGCGAATCCGAACGCATCAACGGAGTCAGATCGTCGATCTGGGCATCAATATAAAGTAAGTTGCCAAATCAGCCCTGAATGGACCCAAAGTTCGCCCTCATCTTTGTTCTGCATCATTTTGTATCATAAGGCTCTTAATAAAATACCTTGACCGTGGAGGTTCCTAAATCATCATAATATCTCTCTCAAGAATTACTATCAACCAACCATAGATTGATTTGCTGAAATCTTTTTTTAATTGAAATCCCTTTACATGTTTTATATTTTGTGAACAACTTTATTGGATTTGACTCCAATATGAAATACTTATATCATTCTATCACTGGGGGTGAATGCAACTCTTTTTACTAATGAAAGATTTTTTTTTCGTATTCACGGATCTCTCAATCAACTAAAATACGGATCATAGATGAAAAATATACATCAACAAATATGTAATCAATTTAAATTTTAATTAAAGGCAAATCAAGTTTTTTATTCAAACGAGCTTAAGATAATAATGGGGAATTACATTATTATTTCATTCTAAAATTCATGATGATTAAGTACTAATAAAAACTTAGCTACTCATCATGATGAATGCATGAAAAAAATAGATGAAAGAAGACATAAAATTAAGAATAAAGAAAAGACCTTACAAGTATGATTCATTAACAAAATGAAAAGCACTTTTGCACTCCACAAAAGTAAACAAAAGCAGGAAAACAGTAAGTAAAAGAGATTTTGGAGCTAAAAATTGGATCCTGGACTCTTAGGATGATCCTCCTTTTATAGAAGAAAAATTGAGTTTACACGTCCTGGCTACACGGCGTGTAACTAGAGTGTGGATCTAGAAAACCCGAAAAATTGAACTCGGGAAGCGTTCTGAAATTGAAGGAAAGTCATTGGTAATAAATTGGACTTGCACACTCGAGTTACACGGCGTGTACTTCAGAAACTGTAGCAGTTAACACCATGGCGTGACAGAGGAGTTTCATTACACATCGTAGGTACACGACGTGTACCAAGGGCGTGTACTTGGATTTTTCACCAGAATGGATCCAAATCAGATTCTAAGCTATGTCAAGTGCTCCATGATTGTCTTGATGCCTTCATTCAACCAAATGGGTCATGTAAAGGGCATCAGAGACAGTCCATGAATTGTACGTGCATAGGCGGATGTGGATGTGCGGAAAAAGGCATTGGATAAAGAATCCATGGTAGTGATCGGGTGGGATGCGGGGGATATGTGTCTTCAAGGCGACGAACTAATCGATGTACTCGTCAAGGCCAGTCGTTTGACGAATGTCGCAGAGACGCACGATTGCGGAGCTGGAGTGAAGGACATAATATTCATACGGTCATACCGCTGAATCATTTCTCTTTTGAGCTCGCTAAATGGGAGGAAGTGGTGGGATTGACGGAGCCACCGAATCCAATGGAGCACAGAGCCATCAAGACCGACAAGGGCGGTAGCCACCACCTCCGCTTAGGGAGTGAGATTGAGATCAAAATCTTATTCCGCCTTAGCAATCCATTCCATTGGGTTGATGTCGGTGAAGGACGGAATGTCGAGGGAAAGTGCAGAAAGGCCTGACGGAGGGGGTGGTGCGATTCTAGCGGTTGCCGAGTCGGCAACGCGCTAAGAAGGAATTCCATGTTCGCGGGTGAGCCGGAGCTAGAGGCGGCGGCTGATGCGTGGAGGTGATCGATCTAGGAGTTAATTGTGAGGACTGACGCTTGCATGGAGGCGAAGAATTCATCATGCGCATCCAGGCAGCGGCTGAGGGCATCGGCGGCGTTGTCTGGGGCGGGATCGAGATGGAGTTGAGTGGAAGGAGACAGACGAAGTCGGTAGCAGCAGTATAGCGGTGCGTGCAAAAGCAACGGTAGAACCGACGGCTTCAGCGGGCGTTAGGGCAAGTCGAACCAAATATTAGAGATCCTGGGAGGAATCCGGCAAAGGGAAAGGGGTCTTGATGTAAACTCAAATTCGGGTTTCAAAATTAAATGTTTCTTTTTTAGGAAAATAAGTTTTTTTGTTATAAAATAAAATTTAGGGTTTTGAATATGCTTTGATTTCATTTTAAAAGAGAGGCTGAGTGACCAAAATCGAAGCATCGTGCGCGAATTCACTTCCTAACAACAAATTTCACAAAGCTGTTAATCGTTATTTGTAACAGGTTCTTTGAGCATTTATCGATTTGATTCGTCGCGAGAGTTGTAGAACTACAAGCAAAGATGCATATAACAACTTATGAAAAATATGGTAATTGAAAGTCTTTAATTCAAGTATAGTTAAATCACCTAGAGAGGGGGGGTGAATAGGTTATTGGTCTCTTTTCTGATTTCTTAAATATTTCTTTTTTTAAGAGCTTTGGCTTTAGGTTCTTTTATGCTTTCAAGATGTACGCAAACTGCACAAACAAAAACAACACAGAAAAGCACACAGTGATTTATAGTGGTTCCCCAACTGGGTACATCCACTTTCCCTCCCGCCTATCCAACTATCTTGTTGGACTAGGCACTTCTCCAAAACTTGCTCCAAAGAGCTTACATCTCAGATCCCGCAGGACCTCACAGGTCACACAGACCTACCACTTAGGCATTAAGTCAAACCACAGATCACAAAGACCTTTCACTCGGCACTAAGCCAAACCACAGGTCACAAAGATCTTTCACTCGGCACTAAGTCAAACCTCAGGTCACAAAAACCTTAGCCTTTATAACATAGGCTTAAAGCTCAGACTTCTCAGCCTTACAGTTTCAGGCACAAGGCCTTACTCTCAGAGTGTTGCAGCACTCCTACAACTCAGTACCCAGCAGGTACCTATCTCAGTGCCCTTCCAGGCAACTACAGCTCAGTGATTAATTAATCACCTACCTCAGGCACAAAGGCCCTTCACTCAAAGAGCAGCACTCTCCTACCACAAGCAATTAAGTCTTATAGCTCAGATCCACACTTGGATCCTACAGGATGAAAGTTGGTTGGAGTGATGATTGGCCACAAGTGAAATTTCACTGTGTTAATCTACCTGCACTGAGATAAACTCAGCCCAACCTTAACTACAGGAAATATATTTTCTGAGTCTACTTATCTAGACTAAGAAAATACTTAGACCTAACTTCCTCTTCTCAGCACCAGGGATTTTATCCAGCTGGAACTAGAGAAGTAAATACAGCAGATCTTGCTGCAAACTGAGCTGGAGGAATCTCAGCCCTACTCCTTTCTTCACAGCAACAAGGATGAAGATCTAGTTTTGCCATGTGCTGGAAGTAACTTGCAGATTAGCTTCTCTGCACCTTTTTTAACTGAGCCAACTGCTCAGCCCTATCTCCTTCTTCACAGCTCCCCAAGAGAATGATCTTTAGGATTTGTAGGCGGGGTCTGTGAAGCACCTGCAGCAAGGGTCGGCCCAAGCTGATACCGTTTTCTCAGAGAATCCCTCTGAGCTAACTTGCTGGTGCAGATGAAGATCACACCAGCTATCTTGTTGTTGAAGACGTTGATACCAACAGCTAACTTGCTCATTGTCTTGCTGACTTGAGCTTCCTGTTCTTCAGCTCCACAACAATGGCGGAGAAGAAGAACTGCCTGATTGTTTTTTCCGAAAAACTTTTTTTTCTCTGTAAAGCCTTTTCCTTTTATTAATTTTGACACAACGGCTCTTGAGCAGTGGTCCTCACACATTTAATGACCTGCAGCAACCTTGCTTTAACGTCAACTGTCGTACAGTAAGTATGCGGCAACATTTGTCGCGTACTGTAGTCATCTCGCCACTAATTTGAAATATGTTGACTTGTTGATTTGCTGACGTCACCAGTTGTGGACTTAGCCAAAAATCAAGCAACATTAGTATAGGCGTTGAGTGAGTGAGCTTCACTCAACGCCAAAATTCTTAGACAAAATTTTGTCTATCTAGGCGTTGAAAGCGTTGAGTGAAACAAGCCTCACTCAACGCTTTTTTCCTTAGCAAAATTTTCCTGCTTCTCTGGCGTTGAGTGTATCTTCATCACTCAAGGCTTTTTGCCTTAGAAAAGCTTTCTGCAACTTAGGTGTTGAGAGCGTTGAGTGAGCACGCTTCACTCAACTCTTTTTGTCTTAGCAAAATCTTCATGCTTCTCTGGCGTTGAGAGCGTTGAGAGTGTTGAGTGTGTCTTCATCACTCAACGTTTTTTGCTTTAGCCAATTTTCTGCTCTGCAGCATCTTAGGCGTTGAGAGCGTTAAGTGAACATGCCTCACTCAACGCTTTTTGCCTTAGCCAGTTTTCTGTCTCTGCAGCATCTTTGGCGTTGAGAGCGTTGAGAGCGTTGAGTGAGCATGCATCATTCAACGCTTTTTGCCTTAGCTAATTTTTTGTGTTTAAAAAAACACTGGCTTAACTGTCTCAGCACTTTCTTGTTCTCTGTTGAGACAAACACTTGTTTCTGCGGTTATGCTGAGATTAACACTTGTCTCAGCGGTTATGCTGAGACTAACACTTGTCTTAGCGGTTATGCTGTGACCAACACTTGTCTCAGCGGATATGCCTTACACAAAATCTTCCTCTTAACTTTAGGCATAGACTGACTCAATCTGCCTTACTCTGAACTAAATTTGACGAATGGTGAACTGAGCTCGACGAACTCTGAACTCAGTTCGATGAATTCTGAACTGAGCTCGACGAACTCAGAATCTTAAACTCTGATTTTAGCTCGACGAATGGTGAGCTCAGCTCAACGAACTCTGAACTTAATTCAACAAATTTTGAACTAAGTTCGACTAAGTTCAACTTACAGCCTTTTTGCTGTATGGCGTTGAGTGTGTCTTCATCACTCAACGCCAAAACACTTGGTCATATTTCTGGCGTGCCAACATTCTTTCTTACCTCTGGCGTTGAGTGAGGTTGCTTCACTCAACGCCTGTGGACTTAGCTGCAATGTCAACTGCTCCTTGACTTCTGGCGTTGAGTGAGCATACCTCACTCAACGCATGCGGATTTGGGCAAATTCCTGCCTTTCCAGCATCTTCTTTTGGTGTCCACATTTCTGCCTTATGAGCACCTATCACATCACTTAGACAATCTGTCTAGACTTATTCCATGGAACATCCTGCACAAGATGAGCTAAAACAACATCAAATGCAACTATGCTCTTAGTGTTGATGGTGATGCCTCTTCAAATCCACTCTAGGGAACATTGTGGGCAATGTACCCAACAGTAATTAAAGCAATCGAACGTTCGGGGCAAGCTCAATGATTATTTAAATGGGTGGATAAATTTAAATACACAAATTGGAGCTACGAAGGGGGAAGATACCACAGGGGACAAAGTCCTGCCCAAATCCTTTGTAGTGGCATGGGCGGAGTCGGTCGTTTTGCTGGGGAGGTGTTCTGGAGTCGACAGCAACCAGCAAAGGGGAGGGGATTGACTGGCCACCGGCTGGAAGGCAGACCACCTGCCATTTGCTGGAAGAACAGGTCGAAGTCGACAGCAACCAGCATGGGACGGAGCTCAGATGGCCGATGGCGTGAGGAAGGAAGGCCACCCACCTGCGTTGACTGTTGGAGGACGTCGTCCGGCAGTTTTAGTGAAGGCCGGTGGTGCGTCTGGCGTTGGGATCTGGATACAGGAACGTCGGGCCTCTGGAGCGTCGTCCAGACCGCTAGGGTTGTGGCGGACTGGGACTAGCCGGTGACAAGAGGCGACGACGGCGGTGGAAGAAGGCTTGCGACGGTGGTTGGCTAGCTGGAGCAGCGGCCGCCGTGATTTGCCCGGGAAACAGTGTCGGCAATGCAGGAAAATCGAATTAAATTCAATTTCCCTACTGTCGGGTTCCTTTTTTTTCTCACAGGGGGCAGTCCTTTAATAATGAAAGATTTTCATTAAAACTTTATTGAAATTCCAAATAGGGGGTCAGCTCAAAGATTTTCCAAACTGGAAAATTTCCAAATAAAATGCAGGCAGGCAATATTTCTCGTCTTAATACTTTCCAAGTAATAATCTTCCATAAAACTCTTTCCAAAGAATATAATTTTGAATTTATTTTCACGTGACATTATCCTTAGTATGAAAATATCCCGTCATTGAATTTTAATTTTAAATTTAAGCATTTTAAATAAATTTGAGCTCGCCCGTTACGTCCTAACAACTAAAATTATCGGAACTGTTTATTTAAGATCTCATCGGACGGTCAACCCGAAGAGCCGAACAATTTCAAATAAAATCAGGCGTGCGAGAAATACATGATAATAATTAAATGCTGAAAAATTAAAATGTGTGACTTATGATGCGACGAAGGGATGCATCAGGTCTCCAGAAGTGTAGGCGAAGAAAGGGGATTAGGGTTGAGAGGAAACATAGGGAGCAACCCTAACTTCTTGCATTCATTCAAGATAAAATCAAAATAACCCATAAAACTCCCCTTTATAATAGTGGGCTGCAAATAACCAAATGTTTTGGAGTGCGAATAGTAAAAACACAAATAAACTCGAAACATGAATATTCAAAAATAAGTAGATCCAGTGGTTTCTGCCAACATCGTCAGGCTACGACTTGATCCCTTCTTGGGCATGTAGACCCTCCACAGAGTTGCTTCTTCATGCGGATCCGTATCACAATCCCACCTAGGATCTCGATCCTAACAACTTTGCTATTATGGTTAGATCGAATCAGCCGCCCACAAGATAATCACCATGTTAATAAGCTTCATCTCAGTTTTTCAAGGAGCGAATTTTGATGTGGGAAACTCAATATGTGTATTTAAGAAGGCAATCAGACACAATTTTATTTAAAATTTAAAGATTGCAAGGCATATTCACCAGTACAATTGCAAACAAATGATGAGTGTGGATCCACCTCGGAGTTCATTGTGGAGGAAGTTGTGGCTTGTACATCTGGGAAAGAGATGATATTTTCATAGAAAAAGGGGAGAAAGAAGCCATAACATATTCTTTTGCTCAGACCAATCGAGAAATGTATGTTGAATTTGTTAAGTATTGAATTTATTAGAGAGAAACCGCATCATGTCTTTCTGATAAGTGGAGGTGACTGATAGGATAAACTATGGCAACACAGTGTCAACCATTTCCTACAAGCTTTTATAGTTAGTTTTCTTTTTCTAGTCAGTGGCTGGTATTGAAAATCCATAGCAAGAATACATACATTATTCCATCAAACCAAAAATGACATATCAGAAGAATCGTACTTGAAAAGCCGATCAGGTCCATCAAAGGCATGTGAATGATCATTCGGACTAAGTGCAGGCGACTCCACCTCGAAATCACTGCACATGATCTTCAAACCCATATCTGATCCAGAGAAACTGTCCCCATAGGAACTTGATTGCTCGGTAGTGTCTGCACCTGGATCCTCGGCTTTAACAAGGACCGTAGAATCCCCTTCCTTGCATCCAACAACATTCGCATCATGATTCTTTTCGCTATCGTCATAGGTATTCGTACACAGAAGATGCTTCGCTCCCATTAACGTTAATACGTTCTCCTTTTCCTTCGGGTGTGCGTCTTTCACTGAAATTTCGTAAATCGCAAAATTTGGATGAGAATAAGCCCTAAATGATGGGAAGAAAATGAAAAAAAGAAGACTTTGGGAGGAAGACCTAAATGCTGGGAAGAAATACAATGTGGATCGGCTCTGAAAAAGAGAGTTCCCTAAATCTGGATCGGCTCTGGATAGGCTCTGAAGAACACCTGAATGCTGAGAAGAAGAATAAAATGCTCTAAATGCTGATAATAAACCCTACATTTGGGAAGAAACAAAAATTTGGTTCGGATCTGGGTACCTGAAGCAGCGACGAGCTCTGCGCAGGATGACCTCAGCGACGAGTACGGCACACAACGAGCTCAGCCACCGACAAAAGCCGTGCTTGACGCGCTCTGTGATTGGAAGACTAGACTAGATGAAGAACCACGAGCTCAGGCCACCGACGATATGAAGAAACACGATCTCAGGCACCGACAAGCACGCCGCTCCACGTGCTCTGGAACCCTAGCTATTTCTTTTCACTTCACAGGAAATAAATCTGCGGGATACCGGGCGCTCAGGAGGAATCGGCACACAGCACATAGTGATTCCTAATTAGGCCGGACGAAAATACCAATGATTAAATAAATTGATGCCAAAAGAAATAAAATTCAAAAAGGGGAATAAAGATGTTAGCGTTCAAAAAGTCTGATAGGATCAGGTTGGGACCGGGCCAATCCGACCTGGGCTTTTTGTCAATCGGTTTCGGCTCGGGCCTGATTTGAGTCGCGACGGGCTGGGTTGGGCTCGGGCTTCCTCTCGAAAAGAACGTCTTATAAGGCCCTCCAGGCAGGCCTGGGCCGGCCCGCCCTAATTTTGGATTAGGCGGGATTTTAATCCCGCTTAAATCGGCAGGATTTTAATCCCGCCTAAATCCCACCTTTGGCGGAATTTTTCATGGAAATCCCGCTAGCTGGCGGGATTGCCAGCTGGCCCGGGTGTCGGGCCCCGGCTAGGCCCTGGGCTCGGGGTTTGCCCGGCCCAGGCATGGCACCGGACCGAGCAATCAGCTGATATGGGGGCCCTAAGGCCCCCAAGCTCGGGTTTGACCTAGGTCGGGCTTTTCCCGGGTCAGGATTTTCCAGGGCCGGGCCTAGCCCGGGTTTTTTCCGAGCCAAGCCCAGACGGGCTCCCCGGGCCCGGTCTTCTTAAACACTGATTATATAAAGTGTCATATTAAATATTTCGGAATGCATTGTCTTAAAAATATGATCAAATGGGGATGTAATGTGCCAAAAAAATATACGATGTTAGTCGCAGAAATGTTGTTTACGATATGGCCATGCATGTTGGTTCAGAAAAGATTTGATATAAGAGATAGTGACATAGTGTACAAGAGTTTGTGTTGTTGAAAAAAAAAATTTTGGTGCATCTGAGGCACCCAGAGCTATGTGCATCAAAAAATAGGTTCATATTTTTAGATTTAAATAAATGTTTTTTAAAAATAAAATAAATTATTAATATTGATAATTTTGTGATCAATTTCGATATTAATATTTTGATTATTTTTGAAAAAAAATGATCGAAAAATCTTGCATTGCGAGCGGAATCATGCATTACAGTCAGAATCATTTTTCCAATCGTAATGCATGATTTTGCGATCCAATTTTTTCAAAAATTTCTCTAATATAGATAGTGTGGTGCCTAAATTTTTTGTCCGGTGGGTGGACCATGCTATCATTCGTATTTAAATAGGGTTTTATTTTAGGGTCCACTCTTCTTCTCTCCCAGAAAGCTGTTCCACCCCCTTCTCCCCCAAAATCTTCCTTCCGCCCTTTCTCTCCGTCGACCTGCTACCCGCATCCTCCCGAAAAGGATTCGAGCTGCTACCTGCATTCTCCCCGTCGACCTGCTAACTGCATCCTCCCGGAAAGGATTCAAGCTGCTACCTGCATTCCCAACCAGTCGACCTGCTTCTTGTAGTCTCCTGTCTTCAGTGCTCTCCCGTGGGTTAATCCTAGTTTTTTCCTCGTGCTTCCACGGCTTTGCCTTAGGTGGAGGTAACTTCGTATTCTCAAATGTTGTAGCTCATACAAAAAAACGCTAAGCAGGGTTGAGAGTATCAACTCCAGATGTCGGCCGAAATTGGTGAAGAAAATATTGTAAGCAGCTTATGTTCTTTTGATCCTACAAAAGTTATAGTCGTATTTGTATTCTTTATTATGACTGCAATTTACAATGGTATTTTTGTTCCATATTATGACTCAAAACATGTTATGGTCGTATATTTTATTTATATTGTGACTGCAATTTCTATTGCAAAAAGCACTTGTTTTCCCCATTGTGGACTCGGAGGCTAATTGTGAGCTCAAATATGTACTTCCCCAGGCATTCTCAACAAATAAGTGGAATGCGACTGTAAAATATAAAAGGAATAAAACTGTAAGACAAGTACACTGAATTACAGATCCCACCAAAATGACTGTAACAAAAGGACTGTAAAACCCGCGAAAACCAGCGAAAACCAGCATAAACCAGCCAAAAACCAGCAATAACACACAGAATCGAAACTGAAAATGCATTTATACTTGTCGATTTGTGGTTGCAGTTGAGGAGAGGACAGTCAGACGCAGTGCTCCTTGCTTTCTTCCTCGACACAGCCTAAACGCGAAACGTAGAACTCCTTCCAATGCAGCTCGCCGGTTGAGAAGCGTTATAAGAAGAGGCCGGTAGTGGTCGACGGGAGCCGGAGTGGACGGGAAGAAGACGTGAAGGTAGGGTTTCGTCCCTTCGAAATTGGAGAGTTATGGTGGGCCCCCGAAATTTGAAAACATATTTAAAGCTCGGCAATCCCATCGTCCGTTGCCCGGACCGAAAATTCTCTAACGTGATGCTTAAAATAATTGTAAACTACCAGCATTAATATTTTATAATTTTTTACAAAATACATATATTTAAACGTCAAAAAATATGAAGTTATTTATTGACGCACATGCCTCTGCGTACGTTGGGTGCACCAAATATTTTTTTCATAATTGATCGGTAGCATTTGCACCTAGATCCTCAGCTTTAACAACAATCGTAGAATCCCCTTCCGCGTATCCAACAACATCCCCATCTTGATTATTTTCACTATCGTCGTAGGTATTCATACAAAGAAGATGGTTTGCTCCCATTAACGATAATACATTCCCATTTTCCTTTGGGTGTGCATCTTTAATTGAAATTTTGTGCCTCACTACTCCGACATTTGAGACAGGGATTTGATTTCAACTCATCCTATGAATTTTTGCTCAGAATCGTCACAGAGGATTTTGAAAGCGCTCAGATGTTCAATGTTGAAAACTAATGAGTTACAACGTGGAAAAAAGAAACAATTTACCGTGAACCGAAGAAAAGATGGAGGAACAACGAAACATGGCGGTGTGTCGGGATTATGAGGAGGAAACGGCGGTAGATGCGACAATGTGGGGTTTGTCGGCGATTGAGGTGGCGGAGGGGCTTGGCGGTCACAGAGTTGGTTGTAGGGGCATCACATGCAGTTGTATAATAAAGGGGTTCACATATTCCGACCCCGCCTAAGTTTTATGCGAGGTTAGTGAAAGAAATGTCATTTCATTTTGATCTAACGGTTTCACATTTTTATACAAATTATATTCTAAACAGCTTGTACAAATAGATATGGTCATGTTCATTTGTTTAGAGCATATCTACATTACTTAAAAAAAGTCTCTACACTGACCCATGTCAGCCCACAAAAAAACCCACAACAACCACCCGACAAAATTTCACGCTCATCATTCCAATTTCAAGAGGAGTCCCAGATTCAAAATGGATGCTGCTTTATTTCTCCCGCTAACCCCCGCATGAAAATTAAAGGGGATTGTTAAGTGCACAACACTTTTGGCTATGTGCACTTTTTTGTTAAGAGCACTACACTACAATAGGTGCACACATAATTGTTAGGGGAACCACATTTTTGTCAATAGCACGGGCTTGCTGAGATCTACGCCGCTTGAATCGCGTGGTTGTTGCTGCAATCGGAACAGGAAAAGAATTTTGAGCTCTACGCCCGCCACCTGGGGGGATTTTTTCTTGATCACTCATCTCGTCGCCATCACGAATCACAAATAAAAAAAGGGAGAAGAAATTTCTAACCGCCGAATATGAGGTCAAGTTTTCAATAAATAGTCTCAAGTGAACAATTTGAACCTGTAATAGCGCATGATAAGGAGGAACTCAATTATATGCAGAAAAATTAAGAAAACAAAGTTTTCCTTTCTCGAGAGACCCGCAATTCCCACCGACGTTAAATCCAACAAAAAAAACAAAACTCCTTCGTTGATAAATCCTGTAGAGAATAGAAAGGATACCTACTGTCATGAAGTACAAAGGGACGACGAAGATGACTGAGATGATGGTGATGCCCGCGAAGACATGTTTCTTTTTCCTGTTGTAAAGGAAGTAGTGGAGGCGTGACCTGAACCCACCTCCGCTACCAGTGCTGCTCTCATCCCTGACCATTTTTGTATTCCTTATCTTCGTACCCTTTCAACTGTTTATTCCCGCGGACGTCTTGCAAAGCCGGTGATAGACAGATACTCTCGGTGGCAAACAGAGCAAAAGGCGGCGGCATCTTGGTCGTCATCGACGGCTTGGTTTGCGGCGGCGGCTTGATCGGCGGAGGAGGCAGCGACTCAGAGGCGGACACACCTAGCCATACACACTGAACAAATTTTGGCCTGTTGGGCACTTAGGAAAAGCAGGAAACCTAAAAAAACCAAATATTTTCTAAAATTGCGGTGCACGTAGCCAAAAGTGTAGTGCACTTAACAATCCCCAAATTAAATCCTTCATACCCTCGCTCACCCCAACCCTAATCGTCCGAAAAAAATCGTTCCTCTGCCAGGAACAAGTTTCGACGAAAAAAATCGTCTATGTCGTGACCCTAAACCGTCGCTGTCGCCGTCCATGGTCTCCGCGCTCAGTGCCTCTTCGCGCCCCCACACCTCCACATCTACGTTCTTCCCTAAGGTTTGCGGCCATCGAACATCCTCTGTGATTTCCCCTGATCAACCACCGGAGTAAACCGTCGTCACTGTCGACTCCCTGATCAACCGCCGCCACTATTCTTCTGAGGATATGCTTCTCATTTATTTCATCTACATTACTTAAAAAAGCCTCTACGCCGACACATGTCAGCTCACAAAAAAACCAACAACCACCGGACAAAATTCCATGCTCATCATTCCAAATTCAAGAGGAGTCCCGCATTCAAAATGAACGCTGCTTTATTTATCCCGCTAACCCCCGCATGAAAATTAAATCCCTCAGACCCTCGTTCACCCAACCCTAATCACCCGAAAAAAATTGCTCCTCCGCCAGGTTCTACTGCCGCCGAAAAAAAATGATGTTGTCATGACCCTAAACCGACGATGCTGTTTTTCATGGTCTTCGCGCTTAGTGCCTCTTCGCGCCCCCACACCTCCACGTCAGCGTTCTTCCTTAAGGTCTGCGACCACCAGTCATCCTCTATGATTTCCCCTGATCAGCCGCTTAGTAAACCGCCGCCACTGCTGACTCCTGATCAACTGCCACCACTGTTCTTCCTAGGGTATGCTTCTTGTTGAAACCGGAAACCGGCTTCTGTGCAATTTGGACCCTTAAAAGGGGTGACCGCACACTTACTTCTCCTAGTAAGGTTGCTTGACCAAGAACTTAGGATTGGAGAATGACCCATGGCTTCAGCGCGGAGGTCCCACCACACACCCGAAATATCTTAGAGCGCTTCCCCTCCTTAGCCAATGTTGAGCTAAGTGTACCTTAGAAAGCGTAAGGGGATCAGAGAATGAGAAAACTGGAGAGTTTGCCTTCTAAGGTATGTAACAATTGCAAGAGGTTCAGTCTGCAGTGCCTCACGGCCTGCGACACAGGCGTGTCGCAGGGCGTGTCGAGGCCGTGTCGACACCAAGTGTCGACACTTTGTGCTCGACAGAGTGTCGAGAGTGGGGCACACGGCCTGCGACACGGGCGTGTCGCAGGGCCGAGGCCGTGTCGACAAAGTGTCGACACTTTGTGCTCAGAGTGTCTACACGGCCTGCGACACGGGCGTGTCGCAGCGTGTCAAGGCCGTGTCGACACTTGGCCCAAGTGTCGACACATTCGCTCGACAAAGTGTCGAGACTGGGGCACACGGCCTGTGACACGGGCGTGTCACAGGGCGTGTCCCGCTTGGTCGACAATCTTCGCTCGAAGTCGTCGACACAAAGCCTGTCGACGGGTGTCGAGACTTGGCACACGGCTTGGGACACGGGCGTGTCCCAGGTCGTGTCACCTCTCGGGTTGGTGTTGGGGCCATGGAGACACACGGCAGGCCACACGGCCGTGTCGCTGGGGACACGGGCGTGTCGGATTGAACACGGGCGTGTCGAATGCCCGTGTCTTCATCCAGGCGCGTCGATTTGAGACGGCGAATGAGGCACACGGCCCTGGACACGCGTGTGCCAGGCCGTGTTCGGCCCAGGTCTTTTATTTTTCCAGGCGAATCGCGGCCAGTCTTTTTTTGGTTTTGGGATCTAACGGTTCAGGCCATCTCCTGGGGAGTTGAGACCGAATTCAGGGTTGGAAACCCTCATTTTGTTTTCCAGTTTCTCTTTCTAAGTTGAGAAAAGCTAGAGCAAGGAGGAAGAAGAAGAAGGTCTTGGGCTGTAGGAAGGGTTTCGGTGCTCCAAATCGCGAGCCGAGTCCGGATCCGTGAAGCTTGGAGTGTTGCGAAGTTTTCCATCCGGCTAGTTTGCCATGGCAAGGAAGAGGAGTCGGAAGGTGACATCTCTCCTCTCGGTCTTTAGGATACACGTTTTTAGCATCGTTTTCTTTAGATTTTTTTGGGCACCAAACTCTCAAATGAGAGGGGCTTTGGTTTGCCAAGGTTCAAGAGGAACCTTCGGGTTGATTGAGTCCGTCCCCGGCATATTTTGCATTAGAGATCCGCTTCGCTAGTGGATTAGACATGGTGGGTGAAGCCGTGGTCGCGACCGTTAGTCCGGCCCGGTGATGTTGCATGCTTAGGGATTCGTAGAGATTTCCGTTGCGGCAAGATGTCGTTTGTGTTGTGGTGGTGATTGTCCCGCTTGCTTGCAAAGGTACGTGTAGTCAAACCCGGACAAGGTTAGCTCCTCGTGGCGGTAGATGGTTTCCTTGAGGGACAAAGCTCCGTATGAGAATGGAGATGGTTTCCTTGGTGGATAAGGTTAGCTCCGCACGAGTTGGAGATGTTTTCCTTGGTGCGCGGGAACGCTGCGGTACAATGAGGGATTTAGATGTTTCAGTCTTGGTTTGTGTTGTGCCAAGGCGTGGCTATGTCTCCGTGGTCGGCTGGCTATCCCGTGACATGTGCGTCATGTGTGAGTGTCCCGGCGAGACTAGTCCCCTTCTGTGAGACTGACGAGAATGCCAAGCTGGGGCAAGCCCGGGCAAAGAGGCCACGAGCGGGTGGGGTAGCTTCTTAGAATCGGTCGGTCGGTGTTTGTTGAATCCTGACATGAGACGTCAGAGCTTGCAGGCAAGCCCGGGGCTAAGCCCATGAGCGGGTGGGGCCTTGGCAAGATTCCTTGTGGCGGCCCGTGCGGTTTAAGGGAAAGGTGACTCCCAGTGTTTGCGGTTTTATGCAATTGGGGAAATGTGAGTACCCAAATGATTTGATGTTGTGGTAGATGCATACGCTGTAGGGTACCTTGGGTGAAGCCCGGGTGTTGCATTCATGTTGCATAGTAGGCCCTTTCTTTATATTGCTCAACCAGTAGAGAACATGTTTGTTGATTGAGACATCCAAGCCTGTTTTAATGCTTTTCTATTTATAGAAATGTATATTGCATATGAAGTGCTGACTTGCAGGTTGGAGGGTTCCCCGGGGTCCGTTAGGGGCGGCCGGGAGGAGATGTGTTGTTACACAGTTTGAGGTCAGCCTTTGCTGACCCACGTTACTAATAATTTTTACAGGGCAAGGATCGCACGCAGGAGCTAGCACGCCGGCCAAAAAGGCCTAAGCCTGAAGTGTTTTCTCTTTGTAGCACTACTTTTTGATGATGTATGTTTGAGACTATTTTTTGTCTGGCTTGCATGCCGAGGTAGACTAGGAGTGCTGAGCACATTCATGTTTGATTGTACTTTTTACTTTTGGACTTTGTGGTAGGCCTTAAGGCCTTAGCTGTAACTCTTTGGGTTAGTGGATAACTTCTACTTGTGCTTGGTTTTCCGCTGTGTTGTGCAAGTGTTTTGAGTTTGGGTAGCTATATCAACTTTTAATACTAAAGCTGTGGCGTTCGTATGTTGTGGGGCCCCGGCCGGACCCATATTATACGTCCATTACAGGGGAGGTGTTACAACCCTCTTGGTTCTATTTATAGATTTCTAAAAATGGTCTGCCAACAGCTCAACTCCGCTGTTCTGAACGGATATACGCAGCCCAAGTCGGTTTGCCAACAATGCTACTTCGCTGTTTGGACGGGATACTGACAGATCAGCGGGGGTGGAATGGTAAAAAGCATTTCTGGGCGAGTGGTCCCAGAATTACCACTCATCTAGGATGGCGAGTGTCCTGATGAGACTAGCACTCGCTGCCTCCATAGGGCCCAGGGCGAGTGCGGAGCTGACCGTCCCACTCGCCTATTATCTACTGAAGTCCAGGGACGTGTCCGATCCCGCTTGCTCCACTCACCCCATATCTGACCTACCCCCAGCTCGGGTAAGTCGGGGAGCTCTCAAGGCACTTGCTTCCCTGCCGACTCGCTCAAGGCTTGATTTGTCTAGTCCTACTCATGTCGTTCCCACTCGCCGGATACGGGGTTGTACACAATCCCAGCTCTTTGCGTGGTTGCTCTAAGCTCGGAAAGAAATATCCAACCTAGGAGATCGGCGAGTGCGGCGGGAGCAAGAGGAATCTTTTGGTGAGATCCACCAGCTGCTATATATATGTCTGGCTGCCTGGGAGAACATTGCCAATCCCCCTACTTTTCTAATTTTTGTCATCATGCCCCTTTCAAAGGAATTCCAAGCGAGGCTCAACCGCGCCAGGGCGTTCAACTCCTCTCATGATGCCGAGATGAGCCCCTGGTTCTCTAACTAGTCACCATGCAAATCACCGAAGCGCAAGCCCGTAAAAATGACGAAATCGGGCTCGAAAGCCAGCGAGGTCGTCCTTGGTGATCGGACCCCTGCACCGGACCATGGACTCGACTTTTTCCATAAGTCCCTCTTTTTTTGCAAAACCAACAGGGTCTTATGCCCAAAATCGTCGTGATTTCACCGACCTGCAGAAGCTTTCAAAGCTTTTTGCCAGCCATCCGGCCACCTCCCTGGCCGGCCACCACCACCACCACCTCCGTTGAGGTGGGGGCTATCACCGGGCGGCGGCACGGCCGCCGGAGGGGCAATTTCTAGCGAACCCGAGAGGTAGAAAAACATGGAAAATTCTGAAATTTTCCTTTACCAATCGGGCTCAATTGAGCCCGATTTCTCTCTTAAATGATCTAAGATTCTAGCCCACAAAGAGAGGAGTGGACCTTGTTTTGGGTTCGACTACGACGGTGGCGGCGGTTGGCCGTGACATTTTTCCTCTCCGGCGAGCTTGCTCGATTCCTCGATCCTCCACCAAAACCATTGATCCAATACATTATTTTGATTGTCAAGGACGTTTTGAAGGTGATGGGATGATCAAAAAGTGGGAATATGGGAGTTGTATTGGGAGATTTATATTTTTCATGGGAGGGGAGGTGAAGGAGTGATTGGCCATAGTGGTTGAGCTCTTTTATTGATGGTGGTTGATGAGAAACTGATGGGAATCTCTTCCCAAGGGTCAGGAGGAATGAATGGAGGCTTAGGGAGGTGAATTGGGTGGCTCATTGTCTTCCTTCTTAACTCCTCTCTCTCTCCTTTCCTCTTTCTCTCTCCTCCATTAAGGGGACAACTCTCATTTTCTCTCTCCTAGTCACCCTCTCCGAAATTTAGGTGGCATTCCACATAAATATCAGCCTCCTAAAGTTAATGGGCCACTCAAGTTGGGCTTAGCCTAAGTGACTTGTGCTTGGTTAGGTCATTTAGGCTAGTTTGACTTATTTTTGGGTTGAGTTGACTTTGGTCAATTTGACCTTTTGGGTTAACCTCAGTGGGTCCTTGGTGACCCATTGACCACTCCTAAGGTCTAGGGAGACTTGGGTAAGGTTGGTTTAGGTGAGGTCATCTTGACAAGTTGAAGGTCCATTGGTCCTAGATAGGCCACTTTGATCATTTTAGGGTTAGGGTTGACTTTGGTCAACTTGACCTTTTTTGTAAACCTCAATGGGTCCATGGTGACCCAATGAACATTCTAAAGTGCTTGAGATGTTATGGCGGAGTCAAAGAGTCAAGGTTGAGGCCCTAAAGTCAAACCCTATGTTAGACAATTGGAATGTGTTATTTGCAGAACATGGTGAACTCACCTTCATTCCTAGGTTCACTTGGTCTTCTTGGGCTTCCTAGAGGTTTTATCATGACCTTAGTCATGACAAAACCACTCCTAGAAGTCTAGTTGTTTGAGGGATGTTACAAATCATAATAAACAAAAATA
The DNA here is from genome assembly GCA_039583875.1 of Platanthera guangdongensis. Classification (NCBI taxonomy): domain Eukaryota; kingdom Viridiplantae; phylum Streptophyta; class Magnoliopsida; order Asparagales; family Orchidaceae; genus Platanthera; species Platanthera guangdongensis. The sequence goes on along the minus strand of CM077167.1, from coordinate 88,840,707 downwards.
ATAATTTCGTCCCTAAAATTCTGGTTAGGCATGCGGGGTTTCTTCCGAGAGTAACTGAATATAACATCCCTCAGAAATTGAACTTATACCTGATGCAAAGAGCTCCAGGTACTTCTGCTACATCTGATCTAGTGGCTCCCAAGTATGCTCCTCCTATCATGATTTGACCTCATGATCTTGACCACCGGAACCTTCTCGTACCGCTAGACTCGCGCTGCCGTATCATCTATCTTGACCGGCTCTAAGCGGACCGATCGATCAGAAGCTGTCGAGCCACCTATGTAACATCCCGACTTTTATTGGGCCACCAGAGCCCTAGTGGGCCCAATAAAAGTGGCTTGAACCCTACCCATGACCCGGTGGGAAATAACCCTAGGATGGCGTAATCGAGCTAGAGAACTCCGAATTGAGTTCTGTCAGTTCCTTGTGGCCTCGTATTGTCAATACGAGCCCATCGGAACTCGTTCAGTTGGACCCCTGATGTCATATAGTGGTTGTGACCTTTCCTCGTAAAACGCAACGAGAGCGAGATTTTGGATATCGAGCTAGAGAACCCTGAATCAAGTTCTGTCAGTTCTTGTGGCCTTATATAGTCAATATGAGCACATCGGAGCTCGTCATGTCACGATCCGAGATTGTGCGACAAAATTGGATACTTTGACCTGTTTTAACGCATTGCGACGCGTAAATATCGGACTTTCGCCAAACTGACTCCGACTCGACCCCAGTCAGTGGCGTTGGACTCGTGTGGTCAATACGAAGTCAACGGAAGTTGTCCCAGTCAATTTCAACGATAATTGGTCAAGCCGTGGTCAAATCAAGCGTAGTCATGCACCGAAAAGCATGTGCGCACACCAATTGTGACACGACACCCAAACTTTGACCCGACCGCGGACGACTTGGACCCACTTTGACTTTGACTAACAATGGGGACCCACCCTAGGGTTGACTTGGTCAAACCCTCATAAAAATCCACTTTTTGGATTTTTCTCCAAGTGAGGGGCCAACCTTCTCTCCAAAAGAAGATGGCCCTATTGACCCCCTCACTCTCCATGGGCCCCAACCAGCAAGTCCCTAACCTAAAGCAATGGAGGCCCACCTACTTCTTCCCCCACTCTCCCCCTCTCTTTCTTCACCATGGAGGCCCAAGCCCATTAAGCTTCCCTCTATCCCCCACATGGGGAATATGTGACACCTCCAGCTATCCATTGGACAGCTGGAGGGTGGTGATTAATCCCTCCCTAGGGAGGGATTAATCCCACATTGCCAAAGTGAGGGGAGCTCTCCATCCCCCTCCCTATAAAAGCCACCCCACCCCCTCTCTTTCCCACACACCTCTCATAGCAGCTCCCTCCCCCTGCTCCCCCTTCTCCCCCCTCTATCGGAGTTCTGGTGGCCGGAAAAAGCCAACTCGAGGAGCTCCTCCCCTCTCACCACCACCTTGAGTCATGTCCGACCAAGCCGGCCCCTCCCGAGCCCGCCAAACACAAGGAAGCCTTCTCCCTCCCCCTTCTCCATTTTGGACGTCTTGCATGGCGCACCCGGCGGCCGGAGCGCCGCCACCGTCATTCCCCTCCCCTCCCGTTCGAAAAAGAAGAAAACAACTCTGGCGGCGGCCGGCGGCCGGCAGCGGCCGGCGGCGGCATGTCGTCGGACAACCGCCGGAGGGAGCGCCCACCACCAGCGGTTGGCCGGTGGTGGAGCCAAGGCCGGCCGGTGGCCGGCCGGCGGCTGGAGAAACCCGTAAGGAGCGGAATTCCTATACAGCGGGGGGGGGGGGGAAGGGATAATGAACAGTAAGTTCATTTTATAATAATTTATATTATTATAATAATCATAATTATTATAATATTATGAAGTGTTGATTATTTTTAAAGGGACTAAAATAGGCTCCTAGGTAGAAAAGTTTGAACATGAAAAATGTTCTCCTTGTTGTGGGCTTCCTCCACAAAACTTTTGAGAATTTGTGGAGTTGATTTGATATTTTTAAAAGCCCAAAAGAAAATTATTTGATCAAATCAAAGGAACAAAACTATTCAAAAAATTATGAAAATTTTTCTAGGCTCATTTTATACCCTTCCAAGGGTTGTGTCAAAATTTGGACACATGGGGATAAGATTTGATATTTTTCCCAAATTATGGAAGCCTAGGGTCACGCTCATTTTCCTCGAAAGTGAAAATTGAAGCGCGCGACCAATCTCTCTAATTTGAATAATAAATTCAAATTGTCTTATCGACGAGAGTGGTTGAGGCAAGTGACCAAGCTCCGGGTGTTTCGAGATTTCGTGAAACCGTCGAGCGCCTCGACTCTCGGGTGATTTGGGCACACTCGGAAAGTGAGAGTACAAGTAATGAGTTGCAAATTGTTCTTAACGAATAATGAGGGTGTAACTCCTGATAAGCCCCGATCCGATTAAGCCGTGATTAATAAGGCGCAATCAACTCAAAATCGGATCTTAATAATGAGTGTAACCCAAGGAAACCTTTAAAAAAAACTTAGATGGAACTGAATCTCTCTTGAGAATGGAGATGAAACTGAATCTCTCCTGAGAATGAAGATGGAACTGAATCTCTCCTGAGAACGGAGATGGAACTGAATGTGCCTCCTGGATGGATATGAAACCGAATCTCTCCTGAGAACGGAGTTGGAACTGAATGTGCCTCCTGGATGGAGATGGAACTGAATCTCTCCTGGATAGAGATGGAACTGAATCTCTCCTGGATGGAGATGGAAGTGAAAAATCTCTCCTGAGAACAAAGATGGAACTGAAGCCTCCTAAATGAAGTGATTGGACTACTAACCATTTTCTTTATGATTATTCCAGTCTTACACTAGTCCAGTTCCTTTATTCTTTTCAGTTCAGTACTTTCAATTCAGTACTACTCCAGTTTTGTATTGGTCAAGCTTATTTCAGTACTTTCATTTCAGTACGACTCCAGTTTTGTAATGGTCAAGCTTATTTCAGTACTTTCTTTTCAGTACTACTCCAGTTTCGTACTGGTCAAGCTTATTTCAGTACTTTTATTTCAGTACTACTCCAGTCTCGTACTGTTCAAGCTTATTTCAGTACTTTCATTCAGTACTACTGCAGTTGCGTACTGGTCAGGCTTATTTCAGTACTTTTTATTCAGTACTACTCCAGTCTCGTACTTGTCACATTTCATTCCAGCACTTTAAATAAGCAACATAATCACCGCACTTGACCTCATAGCAATTTACTTTTATATTCTCGGGTCTTGCTCAAACGAGCAGTCTTTGTTAAGGTTGAGTTTTAGTTGGGAATAACTGGAGTTGAAGTAGTCCTCCAGGTCTAGCCCCAAATAAAGCGCTCATACGCTCCTTGTCGAAAGTAGAGCTGAGTGTCGACGCCCGAAGTATAAGCCTAGTAGGGCAGGCCGACGTAGACTCGATGTTATATTGTTTGCCTTTTGATTGATTGATTGTAAATTGCTTGCGGTGAAATGATGGCGGGTCGGTCCCTTCTGCAGACTGTTCGTACCGGTGCAAGAAGGTTGACGGTTCAAGGCGACAGGTAGATGAGTACCACGGGTGACCGGCTGTTATATTCTCCGTCGGGTTTCCTCCGCTGGTCGGCCGAAATGATTCACCAGATGTCGCTCACATCCAGGAGTACACATGGTTGTACGTTAGGGCCTGGGGTTGTGCGGTACGATCACCCCCAGAAGTGGCAGGACTGGCCACTGTCACCGACGACCACATCGGTGGGGCCCGCGGGGCTTGCTACCCTGCTGGAACAGAAGCGGTCCAAACTATGTCGACATAGGGTTGTGTGCGCGACTTTGAATGCATGCGTTGTGTGCGCGGCTTTGAATGCCTGCGGTGTGTGCGCGACTTTGAATGCCTGCGGTGTGTGCGCGACTTTGAATGCCTGCGGTGTGTGCGCAAATTTGAATGTCTGCGGTGTGTGCGCGGCTTTGAATGCTTGCGGTGTGTGCGCGGCTTTGAATGTCTGCGGTGTGTGCACGGCTTGAATGCCTGCGGTGTGTGTGCGGCTATGAATGCCTGCGATAGTTTTCAGGATTTGAAACCTGATGTGCTGATGAGCTAGTAGAGTCTTGTTATAACCGATTTATACTATTGCTGCTTTAACCGGTTATACTGCACTCTTTTATAATTGCTCCTAGATGTTCATATATGAAATGTTGTGCTAACCCTCTCTTGATTCGTCTATTTAACTTTGTTGGGTGGGTGCGTGCTCGTCCCCAAGATGTGGATCCGGGGAGAAGATTTGATTACACTTAACTCTGTGACTAACGATTATTTGATTAACCATTCACAGGAGGTGGAGCACCGTAGTGGCCCGCTGCCGCAGGAGATTACGCCAGTAGCTAGGTCTACTAGAGCAGATGCACCCCCGCCGTCCCCAGAGTTTAGAGACGTGAGTACTGCCGAGCAGCGTAGAGAGAGAGTATATGAGGATTATATATAGCACATGTACAACCTACGAGCTTATTTAAATGCTTAGGCTTCGGCCCCAGAACCGCTGTAGTTTTGATATGTGATATATAAATCTTCAATGATTTCCTGTTAATGCTTCCGCTATACTTTGATGGATTTTTAATGTTGTGATTCGAGCCGACCAAGGCGACCATCTAGTGCTTAGGATAGGGTGGATCGTTTCCCCTAAGAGCACTGGGTGGACGTCTTGGGCCCCAAGTAGTACCCCTCCGGCCGACCCGGGCAAAGGTTGGGGGGGGGGGTACTACAAACGGATCAGAGCCATCACGATTCCTCCTTATGGAGCAGTCTCAGGATCTCTCCGTCCCTAGCTTCATTCTGGGTTTGGGACGAACCTTACAGCGGACGCCTGGTGGACCCTAGTGTAGAGTCTTAGGGATTCTAGACTGTACGATAGTATGCCCATACACCGTTGTTTCCACTGGGGTTGTCATTTTTGCAAATTTCCCTTACTTTTGCAAAATACTGACACTCTTTCCTGTTACTTCTCCAGATACCAGAGTACAGTAACAGGGGATCCTCGTCCAGAGGATACGTTCCAGCTACCCCACCACCAGACCCGGTTGCTCCCGCGGCCGTACCGCTTGTCGAGATAGATATAGGGCAGACACTGACGGCTATACTAGCGACTTTCCGAGATGCCCTAGCACAGCCACCGCGGGAGATGACCGCACCCACCGATCTGCTGACGACTTTCCGAGGACTGAGGCCTCCCCATTTCAGGGGTACAGCGATGGCCATTTAGGTAGAGGAGTGGGTGGAGCGAGTGGAGGAGCTGTTAGTAGGGATAATGTGCCCAGCTGTGGCAGCAGTCTCTTTGGTGGTGACCCCCTTGGAGGGATATGTGAGGGATTGGTGGAGAGCGGCTAGTCGCACTACCTTTCGAGGTAGGCCGATGAACACGATCCTTTGGGGGGAGTTTTCCGTAGCTCTACTGGAGTTCTTTATCACAGATGCAGACCGAGCTGCGCTGCAAGACAGGTTCCTGCTCATCCGACATGGTAACCGCACTGTGGCAGAGTGTGAGAGAGAGTTCATACACCTGGCACGCTTCGCCGAGAACCTGGTTGCCTCCGACAAGGATAAAGCTTCTTGGTTCTACCGAGGACTACAAAACGACCTGAGGAAGTCCCTGATTATGCTCTCTCGGGCCACCTTCCACACCATAGCCACCCATGCGACAACTTTAGAGTTGGACCAGCAGACGGTGGCTCAGCGACATAGAGGTCAGGTAGAGCTTCCTCGAGATCATAGACGAGACGGAGGAGTCGCTCCCCACAGACATGACAGAGAGCGCAGACAGCAACACCGCAGGCAGCCTTATAGGCACCCACCAGTACCCTCAGCACCCCCATATGCACAACTAGACGTTAGACCAGCTCCAGCTCCACAACCCCCATTAGTGGCCCAACGAGATGTTCCCTTCGCAGGGAACTACTTCTTGTGGCAGCAGCCAGGACATATGAGGGCCTTTTGCCCTCAAGCGACGGGGAGACCCGGATTAGGAGCAGTTCAGGGTGGGCAGCTGGCACGAGGACAGGGTCAGAGAGGCCGCAGAGGCAGAGCTGGCAGGAGAGGCCGCAGAGGCAGAGCTGGCAGGAGAGGCCAGCAGGGCCGAACAACGCCCCAGGAGGCCTACACACTGGACCTGCAGCACGGACCGGCCCCTGACGTAGTCATAGGTATATATCTTAGGCGATAGGAGATATCGATCTTCCACTGATGTTGTATATTTCATATATATATGTATATATATATTAGTTGGATAATATATATCTATATATTTCTCATGTCGTCAGGAATCTTGTTGGTAGAAGGACATCCTGCCAAAACCCTTTTCGACACAGGAGCGACTCATTCTTTCGTCTCCCATGAATTCATCGCAATAAAGGGAAATGTTATTCGTTCAACCGGACAGTCTATACGAATCCGTCTACCGGACGGGTCGGATATGACATCAACCGAAAAGTGTTCGTTCCAGGCTATGCTGGGAGAGGTAGAATTTGAAATCTACGCAACCATCCTAGCAATAACTGGATTTGACATCATTCTGGGGATGGACTGGCTGGCCGAGCACCAAGCCCAGATAAACTGTTCCACGCGACAAGTCTGGCTACAGAATCCAAATGGTCAGAGCGTCGCGTTGACAGGTGTGCCCTCTGTCTCGCGTATTATCTTGACTTCTACGCAGATGGTGAAATCCGTCCGACAAAAGGACGAAACTTTCCTTATTTATTTTGAGATGGAAGACAAATCCCAGGTGCTCGCCAGGGTCCCAGTAGTCCGCGACTTTTTAGATATCTTCCCTGAGTCCCTCCCAGGATTGCCACCCCAACGAGAGGTCGACTTTTAGATCGAGCTCGTGACCGGAGCACGACTAGTATCGTGAGCCCCATACCGGATGGCCCCAAGGGAGCTGACTGAACTAAAGATCCAGCTCCAGGAACTAATAGATGCTGGATTCGTCCGCCCTAGTTCCTCGCCTTGGGGAGCCCCGATACTTTTCGTCAAAAAGAAAGACGGGACTCTGCGACTGTGCATCGAATACAGGGAGCTAAATAAGCATACTGTACGCAACACGTACCCCCTTCCTAGGAACGACAAATTGTTCGATCAGTTGCAAGGTGCTTCGGTATTCTCCAAGATGGACCTGAGGTTCGGTTATTACCAGCTTCGAATCTGAGAAGAAGATATCCCTAAGACTGCCTTCAGCTCCCGTTACGGTCTATACGAGTTCCTAGTGATGCCCTTCGGGCTCACCAATGCTCTCTCTGCCTTCATGGCCCTGATGAATAGAGTCTTCGAACCCTTCTTGGATCACTTTGTCATCGTCTTCATAGACAACATCCTAATCTACTCGAAGACCAAGATGGACCATACCCGGCACCTGCAGATGGTGCTATTAAAGCTCCGGGAGCACTCTCTCTTCGCCAAATTCAGTAAGTGCGAATTTTGGCAAGAAGAAGTTGGATTCTTGGGCCACATGATAAACAAGGAAGGAGTGGCAGTAGACCAGGCCAAGATCCAGGCAGTACATAATTGGCCGCCACTCAGGACGGCTACGGATATCCAGAGTTTTCCTCGGCCTTGCCGGATACTACAGGAAGTTTGTCGAGGGATTTTCCAAGATCGCCCTACCCCTGACTGCACTCACCAAGAAGGACGTCGCATTCAGATGGACGTCGGAGTGTGAGGCTGAATTTCGTCGAACTGAAGAAGCGGCTGACTTTCGCGCCAATCCTTACCATTCATTCCGGGACCGAGGGATTCCAGATCTACACCGACGCCTCCCTGAAAGGATTGGGAGCAGTCCTAATGCAGCATGGCAAGGTAGTGGCCTATGCTTCGCAGCAATTACAGCCGCATGAATTAAACTACGCAACGCACGATTTAGAGTTGGGCGCCGTCGTCTTCGCCCTAAAAATCTGGAGGCATTATCTGTACGGAGTGAGATGTGAAATCTTCTCCGATCACAAGAGCCTCAAGTATATCTTCACACAAAAAGAGCTGAACCTCCGGCAGTGCCGATGGCTAGAATTCTTATGTGATTACAACTTCGCTCTCCAATATCACCCCGGGAAGGCTAACAGAATCGCTAAAGCTTTGAGTCGCCAGCCTTTGATAGCCGGGAGTTGGATGGAGCAGATCCCTAAGGAACTTTTCCAGTCTTTGATAGACTTGGAGATTACCTTGGTTGCCCGAAGAGATCCGGAAGATTACTATTCTCAGCTGTATTGGATGGAGATCCAATGCGATATCCGGGACCAGATACGAGAAGCCCAGAAAATAGAACCATAGGTGATGCCGATCATCCGATCTCTGCAAGGAGGGGCACATGAGGATTATAAACTGCATGGCGGGATTCTGCAATTCAAACATCGCATATTCGTTCCCGCTACCGGAGGGATTCGCAAGGAAATTCTACAAGAGGCCCATCAGTCCAGGCACTCGATTCGCCCTGGCGTAGTTAAGATGTACGTGAACTTGCGCAGGACCATTTACTGGCGTGGAATGAAAAGAGATGTCACCAACTTCGTGGCCCGGTGTCAGACCTGTCAGAAGGTCAAAGCCGAATGCCGCAGTCCAGGAGGCCTATTACAGCCTCTGCCGATACCAGAGTGGAAGTTCGAAGACATCTTCATGGACTTCGTCCACGGCTTACCTCGATCCCGCGCTGGGAATGACTCAATATGGGTGGTCATAGATCGACTCACCAAGGTAGCGCAGTTCATTCCAAATCGACAGGGTGACGGAGTGGATATCCTGGCCAGGATGTTCCTAGAGCAAGTGGTACGGTTCCACAGAGTACCAAAGTCCATCGTGTCAGATCGTGACGGGCGCTTCACATCTAAGGAGTGGAGGCGGGTGCAGGCGTATTTGGGAACTAAGTTGGCCTTCAGCACCGCCTTCCACCCGCAGACAGACGGACAGACGGAGAGGACGAACCAGACGATGGAGGATCTTCTTTGACTGTGCATAGTGGAGCACAATGAGCCGTGGGAGCAGCTGTTGCCGTTAGTCGAATTTTCATACAATAACAACTACCAGGCTAGCATTAAGATGGCTCCATACGAGCCCTTATATGGAAGGTGTTGTCGAACCCCATTGACTTGGGCTCAGGAAGAGGACTCGAAAGCCTTGGGAGTGGCTTACATCGATGACACTACGACAACGATACAGCTGATATAGGAGCGAATGCGGGAAGCGCAGAGCCGGCAGGCTAAGTACTATTATGCGCGATACCGACTGGTGGAGTTTAGTGTGGGGGAAATGGTGTTCCTAAAAATAAAGCCCATGCATGGTGTCTCCAGGTTGAGGAAGCAGAAAAAGTTAGATCCCCGCTTCTTGGGCCCCTATCCCGTGATAGAGCGTGTTGGCCCCGTCGCCTATCGTCTAGCCTTGCCCCCAGAGTTGGGGAAACTTCATGATGTGTTTCATGTCTCTTCCTTGAGACGAGTCCTCCGGCAACCAGTGCAGTACCTTCCTACCCCTCCGGTGCAACTACAGTCAGATAGATCCGTCCGGTTCGAACCCGTCAGAGTGGTAGATTACAAGGTGAAGACACTACAAAACAAAACTATTCTGATGGTTAAGGTGCTATGGTCAAACTGCGGATGAGAGGAGTTCACGTGGGAACCTGAAGCACTCCTCCGAGAAAAGCACCCAGAGCTCTTTCCCCAGTTATGTTACTTTTCCCCCTACTTCAAGCAAATTTTCGGGGAGGAAAATCCTTTTATTTTTATTGGATTGCAACATCCCGACTTTTATTGGGCCACCAGAGCCCTAGTGGGCCCAATAGAAGTGGCCCGAACCCTACCCATGACCCGATGGGAAATAACCCTAGGCGGGTAATCGAGCTAGAGAACTCCGAATTGAGTTCTGTCAGTTCCTGTGGCCTCGTATAGTCAATACGAGCCCATCGGAACTCGTTCAATTGGACCCCGAGGTCATATAGTGGATGTGACCGTTCCTCGTAAAACACAACGAGAGCGAGATTTTGGATATCGAGCTAGAGAACTCCGAATCGAGTTCTGTCAGTTCTTGTTGCCTTATATAGTCAATATGAGCACATCGGAGCTCGTCACGTCACGATTCGAGATTGTATGACAAAATTGGATACTTTGACCGTTTTAACGCACGACGACGCGTAAATATCGGACTTTCGCCAAACGGACTCCGACTTGACCCCAGTCAGTGGCGTTGGACTCGTGTGGTCAATACGAAGTCAACGGAAATCGTCACGGTCAATTTCAATAGTAATTGGTCAACCCAACCCATTGTCAAATCAAGCGTAGTCGTGCACCGAAAAGCGTGCGCACACCAATTGTGACATGACACCCAAACTTTGACCTGACCCCGACGATTTGGACCCACTTTGACTTTGACCAGCAATGGGGACCCACCCTAGGGTTGACTTGGTCAAACCCTCCTAAAAATCCACTTTTTGGATTTTTCTCTAAGTGAGGGGCCAACCTTCTCTCCAAAAGAGGATGACCCATGCCCCACTCACTCTCCATGGGCCACCCAACCAGCAAGCCCCTAACCTAAAGCAATGGAGGCCCACCTACTTCTTCCCCCACTCTCCCCCTCTCTTTCTTCACCATGGAGGCCCAAGCCCATGAAGCTTCCCTCTATCCCCCACATGGGGAATATATGGCACCTCCAACTGTCCTTGGACAGCTGGAGGGTGGTGATTAATCCCTCCCTAGGGAGGGATTAATCCCACATTGCCAAAGGGAGGGGAGCTCTCCCTCCCCCTCCCTATAAAAGCAACCCCACCCCCTCTCTTTCCCTCACACCTCTCATAGCAGCTCCCTCCCCCTGCTCCCCCTTCTCCCCCCTCTGTCGAAGTTGTGGTGGCCGGAAAAAGCCAACCCGAGGAGCTCCTACCCCCTCCACCACCACCTTGAGCCATGTCCGACCAAGCCGGCCCCTCCCGAGCCCGCCAAACACAAGGAAGCCTTCTCCCTCCCCCTTCTCCATTTTGGACGTCTTGCATGGCGCTCCCGGCGGCCGGAGCGCCGCCACCGTCATCCCCCTCCCCTCCCATTTGAAAAAGAAGAAAACAACTCCGGCGGCAGGTCGCCTTACAACCGCCGGAGGGAGCGCCCACCACCGGCGAGTTGGCCGGTGGTGGAGGCAAGGCCAGCCAGCGGCTGGAGAAACCCGTAAGGGCGGAATTCCTGTACAGCGGGGGGGGGGGGGGGGGGGGAAGGGATAATGAACAGTAAGTTCATTTTATAATAATTTATATTATTATAATATTATAAAGTGTTTATTATTTTTAAGGGACTAAAATAGGCTCGTAGGGAGAAATGTTTTAACATGAAAAATGTTTCCATTATTGAGGGCTTCCTTCACAAAAATTTTGAGAATTTGTGGAGTTGATTTGATATTTTTAAAAGCCCAAAATAAAATTATTTGGCCAAATCAAAGGGCCAAAACTATTCAAAAAATTATGAAAATTTTTTTAGGCTCATTTTATACCCTTCCAAGGTTTGTGTCAAAATTTGGACTCATGGGGATAAGTTTTGATATTTTTCCCAAATTATGGAACCCTAGGGTGACGCTCATTTTCCTCGAAATTGAAAATTGGAGCGCGCGACCAATCTCTCTAATTTGAATAATAAATTCAAATTGTCTTATCGACGAGAGTGGCTGAGGCAAGTGACCAAGCTCCGGGTGTTTCGAGATTTCATGAAACCGTCGAGCGTCTCGACTCTCGGGTGATTTGGGCACGCTCAGAATGTGAGAGTACGAGTAATGAGTTGCAAATTGTTCTTGACGAATAATGAGGGTGTAACTCCTGATAAGCCCCGATCTGATTAAGCCGTGATTAATTAGGCGCAACCAACTCATAATCGGATCTTAATAATGGGTGTAACCCAAGGAAATCTTTAAAAAAAACTTAGATGGAACTAAATCTCTCCTGAGAATGGAGATGGAACTGAATCTCTCCTGAGAAGGGAGATGAAACTGAATCTCTCCTGAGAACGGAGATGGAACTGAATGTGCCTCCTGGATGGAGATGGAACTGAATCTCTCCTGAGAACGGAGATGGAACTGAATGTGCCTCCTGGATGGAGATGGAACTGAATCTCTCCTGAGAACGGAGATGGAACTGAATGTGTCTCCTGCATAGAGATGGAACCGAATCTCTCCTGGATAGAGATGGAACTGAAACTCTCCTGGATGGAGATGGAACTGAAAAATCTCTCCTGAGAATGGAGATGGAACTGAAGCCTCCTAAATGGAGTGATTGGACTACTAACCATTTTCTTTATGATTATTCCAGTCTTACACTGGTCCAGTTCCTTTATTCTTTTCAGTTCAGTACTTTCAATTCAGTACTACTCCAGTTTCGTATTGGTCAAGCTTATTTCAGTACTTTCATTTCAGTACTACTCCGGTTTCGTACTGGTCAAGCTTATTTCAGTACTTCTTTTCAGTACTACTCCAGTCTCATACTGGTCAAGCTTATTTCAGTACTTTCATTCAGTACTACTCTAGTTGCGTACTAGTCAGGCTTATTTCAGTACTTTCTATTCAGTACTACTCCAGTCTCGTACTGGTCACATTTCCGTCCAGCACTTTAAATAAGCAGCATAATCACCGCACTTGACCTTATAGCAATTTACTTTATATTCCCGGGTCCTGCTCTGACGAGCAGTATTTATTAAGGTTGAGCCTTAGTTGAGAATAACTGGAGTTGAAGTAGTACTCCAGGTCTAGCCCGAAATAAAGCGCTCACACGCTCCTTGTCGAAAGTAGAGCTGAGTGTCGACGCCCGAAGTATAAGACTAGTAGGGCAGACCGACATAGACCCGATGTTATATTGTTTGCCTTTTGATTGATTGATTGTAAATTGCTTGCGGTGAAATGGTGGCGGGTCGGTCCCTTCCGCAGACTGTTCGTACCGGTGCGGGAAGGTTGACGCCTCAAGGCGACAGGGAGATGAGTACTACGGGTGACCGGCCGTTATATTCTCCGTCGGGTTTCCTCCGCTGGCCGGCCAAAATGATTCATCGGATGTCGCTCACATCGAGGAGTACACATGGTTGTACGTTAGGGACTGGGGTTGTGCGGTACGATCACCCGCAGAAGCGGCAGGACTGACCATTGTCACCGACGGCCACATCGGTGAGGCCTGCGGGGCTCGCTACCCTGCTAGAACAGAAGCGGTCCAAACTAAGTCGACATAGGGTTGTGTGCGCGGCTTTGAATGCCTGCGTTGTGTGCGTGGCTTTTAATGCCTGCGGTGTGTGCACGGCTTTGAATTCCTGCGGTGTGTGCGCGACTTTGAATGCCTGTGGTGTGTGCGCGGCTTTGAATGCATGTAGTGTGTGCGCGACTTTGAATGTATGCGGTGTGTGCGCGACTTTGAATGCCCGCGGTGTGTGCGCGGCTTGAATGCCTGCGGTGTGTGCGCGGCTGTGAATACCTGCGATAGTTTTCAGGATTTGAAACCTGATGTACTGATGAGCTAGTAGAGCCTTGTTATAACCGATTTATACTATTGCTGCTTTTATCGGTTATACTACACTCTTTTATAATTGCTCCTAGATGTTCATATATGAAATGTTGTGCTAACCCACTCTTGCTTCGACTATTTAACTTTGTTGGGTGAGTGCGTGCTCGTCCCCAGGATGTGGATCCGGGGAGGAGATTTGTTTCCACTTAGCTCTGTGACTAACAGTTATTTGATTAACCATTCACAGGAGGTGGAGCCCCCCAGTGGCCCGCTGCCGCAGGAGATTACGCCAGCAGCTAGGTCTACTCGAGCAGATGCACCCCCGCCGTCCCCAGAGTTTAGAGACGTGAGTACTGCCGAGCATCGTAGAGAGAGAGAGAGAGTATATGAGGATTATATGTAGCACATGTACAGCCTACGGGCTTATTTAAATGCTTAGGCTTTGGCCCCAGAACCGCTGTAGTTTTGATATGTGATATATAAATCTGCAATGATTTCCTGTTGATGCTTCCGCTATACTTTGATGGGTTGTGAATGTTGTGATTCGAGCCGACCAAGGCGACCATCTAGTGCTTAGATAGGGTGGATCGTTTCCCCCTAAGAGCACTAGGTGGACGTCTTGGTCCCTAAGTAGTACCCCTCCGGCCGACCCGGGCAAAGGTTGGGGGGGATACTATAAATGGATCAGAGCCATCACGATTCCTCCTTGTGGAGAAGTCTCAGGATCCCTCCATCCCTATCTTCGTTCTGGGTTCGGGACGAACCTTGCAGCAGACGCCTGGTGGACCCTAGTGTAGAGGCTTAGGGATTCTAGACTATATGATAGTATGCCCATACACCGTTGTTTCCGCTGGGGTTGTCATTTTTGCAAATTTCCCTTACTTTTGCAAAATACTGACACTCTTTCCTGTTACTTCTCCAGATACCAGAGGACAGTAACGAGGGATCCTCGTCCAGAGGATACGTTCCAGCTACCCCACCACCAGACCCGGCTGCTCCCGTGCCCGCACCATTTGCCGAGACAGATATAGGGCAGACACTAACGGCTATACAAGCGACTTTCTGAGATGCCCGGGCACAGCCACCGCGGGAGATGATCGCACCCACCGATCTGCTGACGACTTTCTGAGGACTGAGGCCTCCTCCTTTCAGTGGTACAGAGACGGCCATTCAGGTAGAGGAGTGGGTGGAGCGAGTGGAGGAGCTGTTAGTAGGGACGATGTGCCCAGCTACGGCAGCAGTCTCTTTGGTGGTGACCCTCTTGGAGGGATATGCGAGGGATTGGTATAGAGCGGCTAGTCGCTCTACCTTTCGAGGTCGGTCGATGAGCACGATCCTTTGGGGGGAGTTTTCCGTAGCTCTACTGGAGTTCTTTATCATAGATGCAGACCGAGCCGCGCTGCAAGAGAGGTTCCTGCTCATCCGATAGGGTAACCGCACCGTGGCAGAGCATGAGAGAGAGTTCATACACCTGTCACGCTTCGCCAGGAACCTGGCTGCCTCCGACAGGGATGCTTCTCAGTTCTTCCGAGGACTATGAGATGACCTAAGGCAGGCCCTGATTATGCTCTCTCAGGCCACCTTCCACACCATAGCCATCCATACGGCAGCTTTAGAGTTGGACCAGCAGACGGTGGCTCAGCGGCGCAGAGGTCAGGTAGAGCTTCCTCGAGATCAGAGGCGAGACGGAGGAGTTGTTCCCCACAGGCAGGACAGAGAGCGCGGGCAGCGACACCGCAGGCAGCCTTATAGGCGCCCACCAGTACCCCGAGCACCTCCAGCTGTACAGCCAGATGTTAGACCAGCTCCAGCTCCACAGCCCCCATTAGTGGCTCGACGAGATGTTCCCTTCGCAGGGAACTGCTTCTTGTGTCACCAGCCAAGACATATGAGGGCCTTTTGCCCTCAGGCGACGGGGAGACCTGGATTAGGAGCAGTTCAGGGTGGGCAGCCTACACGAGGACAGGGTCAGAGAGGCCGCAGAGGCAGAGCTGGCAGGAGAGGCCAGCAGGGCCGAACAATGCCCCAAGAGGCCTACACACTGGACCTGCAGCACGGACCAGCCCCTGACGTAGTCATAGGTATATATCTTAGGCGATTGGAGATATCGATCTTCCACTGATGTTGTATATTTCATATATATGTATATATATATATATATATATATATATATATATATATATATATATATATATATATATATATATATATATATATATATATATATATTAGTTGGATAATATATATCTATATATTTCCCATGTCGTCAGAAATCTTGTTGGTAGAAGGACACCCTGCCAAAACCCTTTTCGACACAGGAGCGACTCATTCTTTTGTCTCCCATGAATTCATCGCAACAAAGAGAAATGTTATTTGTTCAACCGGACAGTCTATACGAATCCGTCTACCGGACGGGTCAGATATGACATCAACTGAAAAGTATTCGTTCCAGGCTACGCTGGGAGAGGTAGAATTTGAAATCTACGCAACCATCCTAGCAATAACTGGATTTGACATCATTCTGGGGATGGACTGGCTGGCCGAGCACTAAGCGCAGACAAACTGTTCCACGCGAGAAGTCTGGCTACAGAATCCAAATGGCCAGAGCGTCGCGTTGACAGGTGTGCCCTCTGTCTCGCGTATTATCTTGAATTCTACGCAGATGGTGAAATCCGTCCGACAAAAGGACAAAACTTTCCTTATTTATTTCGAGATGGAAGACAAATCCCAGGTGCTCGCCAGGGTCACAGTAGTCCGCGACTTTCCAGATATCTTCCCTGAGTCCCTCGCGGGATTGCCACCCCAACGAGAGGTCGTCTTTCAGATCGAGCTCGTGACCGGAGCACAACCAATATCGCGAGCCCCCTACCGGATGGCCCCAAGGGAGCTGACTGAACTAAAGATCCAGCTCCCGGAACTAATACATGCTAGATTCGTCTGCCCTAGTTCCTCGCCCTGGGGAGCCCCGGTACTTTTCGTCAAAAAGAAAGACGGGACTCTGCGACTGTGCATCGACTACAGGGAGCTAAATAAGCTTACTGTACGCAACACGTACCCCCTTCCTAGGATTGACGAACTGTTCGATCAGTTGCAAGGTGCTTCGGTATTATCCAAGATGGACCTGAGGTCCGACTATTACCAGCTTCGAATCCGAGAAGAAGATATCCCCAAGACTGCCTACAGCTCCCGTTACGGTCTATACGAGTTCCTAGTGATGCCCTTCGGGCTAACCAATGCTCCCTCCGCCTTCATGTCCCTGATGAATAGAGTACTTTGTCATCGTCTTCATATACGACATCCTAATATACGCGAAGACCAAGATGGACCATACTCGGCACCTGCAGATGGTGCTATTAAAGCTCCGGGAGCACTCTCTCTTCGCCAAATTCAGTAAGTGCGAATTTTGGCTAGAAGAAGTTGGATTCTTGGGCCACACGATAAACAAGGAAGGAGTGGAAGTAGACCAAGACAAGATCCAGGCAGTACAGAATTGGCCGCCACTCAGGACGACTACGGATATTCGGAGTTTCCTCGGCCTTGCCGGATACTACAGGAAGTTTGTCGAGGGATTTTCCAAGATCGCCCTACCCCTGACTGCACTCACCAAGAAGGACGTCACATTCAGATGGACACCGGAGTTTGAGGTTGAATTTCCTCGAACTGAAGAAGCGGCTGACTTCGCGCCAATTCTCACTGTTCTTGTTGCTATTGTAGCTTGCTTTAGACCATAAAGAGCTTTATGAAGCTTAAAAATATAAGAGGGATGATATGAAGAAATAAAACCTGTTGGTTGTTCAACATATACTTCCTCTTTTAGTTCTCTATTTAGAAATGCACTTTTGATATCCATTTGATATACTTTGAAAATTTGATAGGCAGCATAAGTGAAAATATTTTAAGTTGTCTTACCTAAATCACCTAGAGGGGGTGAATAGGTGAGTTGTGCATCTTTTTGCGGAATAAAATCTTTAACGATTTATGCACAGAGAATCAAACCAAGCAATCACAGACGACATCAAGAAGTATAGTGGTTCCCTAACCTTGGGTACATCCACTTTCCACTCATCGATCTAGCAAAGCACTAGACTCGGCTACTCCACTAATCTCGGATTGAATCCAATCCTACACCTCAGAACAATGTTCCTACAACCCGATCCCAAATCTAGATCTACACTCGAAAGATAGAACTTCCTACAATAACTTGGAGAAAACAACTCCTATAACTCGGAGAAAGATCTCCTACAAGAATAAAATGAAATAGCAAATACAAACAGTGATTTATTCTCAGATCTGAAATCCTTCTGCATGTTCTTCTTTCTTTAAGCTTTGCGGCTTTATAAGAATTTGTTGAAGAAGAATCGACAATCTCTGGATCTGAAAATCTCTGAACTCACACGATCAAGTAGAAGATTTGTCGTTGAAAAGAAACTCGATCTGTGAATCAACTTCTCTGAATCTGTCTGAATCAAAATCGCTTAAGTAATGATGAAGAAGATCTGCGGCTCTCGATTTGGAAATAAAAATCAGATTTAGAAAACTTTGAATTTCTTCTTGCGGCGGCTGAAATTCTTCTTAAAATCTTTTTAGGGTTAGTCGAAAATGACAAGACCTTTTATAAGATTACCCTAATGATCATAATCAACATTAATGACATCCACATGGACCAATCAGTAGCTCATAAGGCGTCTTACGATGATTTTTGTTGATCAATGCTCGGTTTTGTACATGACAAGCTGTATTGACCGCCTCAGCCCAGAAGTATTCTGGGAGAGAAGCGTCTGTCAACATTGTCGTGCAAGCTTCAATGAGAGTTCTATTTCTCCTCTCCGTGACTCCATTTTGCTGAGGAGTGCGCGGGGAGGAAAACTCATGAAAGATACCTTGTTCTTCGCAAAACTCTGTCATAGCACCGGATACGAATTCTGTTCCATGATCACTTCTGATTTTGACCACTGAGCAGTTAAATTCGTTCTGAACCTGCTTGACAAAACTAGTGAAGATGTCAAACGTATCTGACTTTCGTTTTAAGAAGAACACCCAAGTAAATCGAGAATGATCATCAACTATCACAAGTGTATAGGACTTGCCTCCCAAGCTATGAACTTGCATTGGACCAAACAAGTCCATATGTAGAAGATAAAGGCACCGGGAAGAGTCTTTGTCTGCAATGCTCTTAAAGGTAGCCCGAGTCTGTTTGCCCATCTGGCATGCAGGACATGGGCTATCTTTGATGCACTTGATAATGGGAGCATCCCTTACTAAGTTTTTAGAAAACAGCATACTAATTGTCTTGAAATTAATATGTGCCAATCTCTTGTGCCATTGATCACAAAGAGATGCACTACCAGCTGCCACTAGGCATACGGGGGTAGATGAATCTAAACTAAGAAAATTTAAGCAGAAAATATTTCGGCTCCTAATGCCTGTTAATACCGTCTCAGAAGAGGCACATGATATTATCAGGCATTTATCCTTGCAGAACTTAACGTCATAACCTTTGTCATATAACTGACTTACACTGATCAGGTTATGGTTTAACCCTTCAACATAAGCCACGTCGGTGATAGAGATTATACCGTTGGAAATCATACTGTAACCTCTGGTGACTCCTCGATCTGACCCCCCCAAAGATGACTTTGGGTCCATTTACGACAGGAGTGTAATCACGCAGCAGGCTTCTTGTCCCAGTCATATGCCGGGAGCATCCACTGTCCAAGTACCAGATCAGCATTTTGGTGGCCTTTGGACATTCCTGCAAAACAAAATTAATTTCCCTTAGGAACCCAATCGAACTTGGGTCCTAGATTCTTGGTTAGCATACTCCCCCTCGGGTGGTTAACCCTACGAGTGGTCGGCCTCGCATTGCTAACATAGGGAGTCTCGTCATACCTCGGACTAAACCAGCAATCCACGACAAAGTGACCGACTTTGCCACAGCACCAACAATCAAATCTGTTGTACCTCTTCCTAGACTCCTGCTTTACCCTGGGAACGGTGGGTACAGCCGGGGCTTTGGATCTGGAGGTGGGGGCCTCATAGTGATTGCAGTCACATGACTTCTTCACCTTCTGTTCCTTTAGTATAACAGGCTTGGCTCTTGGTGCCTGCTTTCCATTATGGCCGCTAGAGAATTGACCATAATTTCCCATGTGGATTTCCTCATAAGGTGCCTTGAAGGCACTCTCACCGAATTTGCGGGGAAAAGTCCAACCATCATATCGGCTCTTTGGCTTTGCAACCGAGGGCCGGAAATGATGACCAAAGGTTGTTTCAAAGTCATGTTGGTTGCAAGGAAAGCTAGGCTTTCTGAACGCAACAGGACTGAGCGGAGCCTTTCCCTTTTCAGCAGCAGAGGCCTTATTGGCGGCCTTATTCTTCCTCTGGTTCCTGTTTCTCCTGGATGAGGAACCAGATACCCCTACATGCCCCAAGCCAGCTCCTTTGGCCTGAGCAGAGAAGGTATCAACTACTGGAAGAACTGTTTTTGGCATAGAGAAGCTCTTGACGATCTTCCTTTCTACCGCAAGTTGTTCTTCCAACTTGTCGACTTCCTCCTGCTTAAGATCAAGGAGCTTAAGAGACTCTGAATGCTTTGAAGTCAGGTCAAGGTGCTCCTGTCGGAGAGAAATCAAACTGGTGATCTCTTCCCTTAGGGAGACACTCTCACCCTTAAGGAATTTCACTTCCTTTTTCTCAGCCTTCAATCTCTTACGGCACTCCTCGAAAGTGTTGAGCAGAAGCTCATACTTCTCGAGGAGCTCCGCTTCACGGGCCGAAAGGCTATCCTCAGGGTCATCATCGTGAGACTCAGGATCAGATTCAGAGTCGGGGAGAGGGGTGTGAGCTTTTACCTTCCCAGTAAATGGGGGGCATTCTCCTTCTGAGTCGGAGCGACCCACTAGCCCGAAGTAGGCTTCCTCATCATCACTGGAGTCTGAGGAATCAGACTCACTCAGTGTCTTTGGCCTTTTGGAGATGTAGCTCCGCTCTTTCTTCTTATCTCTAGAGGATTTGTGCCACTCTCCTTTCCCTTTTTCTCTCTTGCCTTGGTAGCAGTCGGCCACGACGTGTCCTGGCTTATTGCATCCAAAACAAATAATGTCAGATGAGCGATGTTTGTTCGGTTTAGAAGCATACCTGTCAGAAGAATAATTTTTCTTCTGATGCCTGGAGGAGGAGCCGTCTTTCTTTCTTTGATTCCTCATCTTGAGGAACTTCTTGAATTCTCGGGTGATGAGGGAGAAATCCTCCTCAGACAGCTCTGAGCTGGAGGAGCATGGCTCAGAGTCCTCCTCCTCATCCTTTTTCTTGGCACGGTATGAAACCTCACCCTTGCCTTTTCTAGAGTGAATGGCTTTTAGAGCCACAGTCTTTTCTTTGGCTGCAGCCTTCTCTGCTTCTTCTTCTGCTTTCCTGGTGTTCAGTTGAAGCTCATAGGACATCAGCTTCCCAAACAGAATTTGCGGGTCTGTTTCAGCTAGTCTGCCAAACTCTCGGATGGCGCAGATCTTTGTGTCCCATTCCTTCGTAAGGGACCTAAGGAATTTATCATTTAGTTCACCATCAGTGAACACTCTTCCATATCCTTTGAGGGCATTGACAATCTTGAGGAAGTTCTCGAAGGTGACTCCGATCTCTTCCTTAGGCCCTTGTCTGAAGGCCTCATATTTCTGGTTCAGAAGGGATCTCCGATCATCCCTCACTTCATCAGTGCCCTCCATTAGGATAATCAGGCAGTGCCAGATCTCCTTTGCTGTCCTGCAATTGCAGAAGTTCTGCATCATTGAATCATCGACCGCGCTGACCAGAATGTTCTACGCCTTCTTGTCAAGTCCCACCAGCACCATCTCGTCCTTGTCCATTTCAGAAATTTTCTTTGGCACTTTCTTGGTAGGATCTATGGTGGAGACCTTAGTGGGGACATAAGATCCCTCCTCCACGATCATGAAGAGTCGAGGATCAACTGCTTCCATGTAGAACCTGATCCTTTCCTTCCAGATAGGAAAGTTGAGCCTGGTGCACACTGGGATCTTGACTGTGAACTTGAGCCCGTCCATAGTAGATGTTTGCCTTCTTCTTGACACTAGCGGCAGGATTCTACTCAAGGTGTTAACCTTTTTGATGAGTAACCTGGCTATGATACCACTTGAAAGTCCACCTAGTGTCAACTACCTTCACCTAGGGGGGGGGGGGAATAGGTGACGTACAGCGTTTTTGCGGAATTAAAATTGTACCTGCACACGAAAATAAAACAGCATAGCAAATAGAGTACACAAGCTATTTATAGTGGTTCCCCGATTTGGGTACATCCACTTTCCCCCTTCGACCTATATCCCAACAAGGGACGACTCGGTCTCTTCACCAACAGGATTGAAATCCAATCCTTGCACTATCAGAAGGAACCCTTCCACACGTAGGAGACAACACTCCCACAACACGGGTTGCACCCAACCCTTACAACTCGGAACCAACGTTCCTTTACAACAAAAATAAACTAGAATATACAAGAAATACAAACTACTTTCGGAGACTAAGGTGTCCCTCTTCGTTTGATGACGTGTTCTAGAAGTCACGAAGAGTCCACAACCCTAGATCTCACTTGGAGAGAATCTCCCCGAAACCGGCGACGGCAAGAAGGGCGGCGGCTTGGTTCTCGGGATCGGCGGCGACAACGGTGTGCGGATGCTGTACTTTGGAGATTCAAACTTCGTAGTGAAGCTAGCTAGGTATTCCAACGGTCACAATAGGATCGATCGTCTCGATCGATTCGGACGGGGAAGGTTTTCCCGATCAACAAATCAAGAGACAAAGGATCTCTGGTTAGACGCGTGAGACTCTAAGCTTGGCTAAGCTTCTGTCGCCGGAAGATCTAGAGGAATCACGATCACTGCCGGCGATCGACTTGCACGAGCAGCGATGGCGGCGGAACAGGTATCGCGATCTAGGTCACGTCGGCGGCTCGGCTTCGTATTTTTTCTGTGTATTCTATACTGTTCAAAATACGCGAGTATTTATACAGTAGTATACCTTTTTATGACCGTTGTGGGTCCCACCAGAAGAAACCCTAATATTGGTTCAAAATCAGCGCCTCAACATTTGATCCGGTCCAGCGGGATCCAAAGAATCGTCCAAGGCAAAATCGGCGAGAATCGAAGGTGATTCTCGTCGAATCGGCGAGAATCGAAGGTGATTCTCGTCGATTTTGACTTAATGGCCCGCTCCGATAAAGCCGAAAAGAGACGGCGAGAATCAGCCAGTGATTCTCGACGATTCGGCGAGAATCATTAATCGGCGAGAATCACTTGGGATTCTCGCCGATTCGTACTTAGACGATTTTTCGTCTTTCCACCCATGAGCTGCGCTTTGACCTATCCTTGCTCCTTGTCTGCTCTTGCATGATCACGGCCCTGTACTTGAAAATAAGTACACTCCAATATAGAGAGTACACGTAGGCCAACACACTGATCTGCTAAACGAGGGATTACGTCGTGCAGACCCGTGTATATTGACCTACTGCACCCTGACATTGGTGTGCACTTAGCGTGGAAAAACTGCAAGCACAACTTGAAATATTTTGTCAAATACATTGTCTATTTACCTTAGCTTGTTCAGGGGCTTCTTCAAATCAGGTACGTTGTGGATACAATACCCAACACCTTTGATTAAGCCGCGAGTACGCCGTACTCGGTGAAGGCAAGGAGATTTGAGCATCGAGGGGTGGAGGATCCGACCTGCGTTATGTCCGTCCAACCTGGACCAGAAGGTGCGGTCTGTTGGAGCGCATAGCGAGAGTCTTTGGCCTGCGTGCCATGACATAATGGGGGGCTACGAGCCATCCCAGTGTTGTAAGACTAGAAATCCGGCTGCACGTCTTGGAGTAAATGCTCAAGAGAGTTGCCGTTGGGTTGTGGCCCTGATACGGTGGTGGGCAAATGATTTGCCAGTACACCAAGAATGTGCCCTGCGTGCACAGACCGTTGGGCCGGGTGGCGAACGGTTGTGATGGCATGTGTGCGTGAAAGCACCTTATATGAGATATATTGCCATGCTTGTGATATGATATGCCTGCAGGGAAGATTACCGCTGCCCCGATAAAAGGGTAGGGTTGTTATAATTTGGTCAGCTGAACGCTGACCGTTGCTTCTATTTGCCACCGTTGGGTGGATTGTCCTTGTACAGGTGCAAGAGAGACAAGTGGGACGCATAAAGGTTGATGTCCCTACTGTTGCTGTTGCTGTTGCTGCTACTAGCCCTCGAAGGCTTTTTGGATGATTATGGTGTTTTCGTTTATTGTGGCCGGCCTGCGCGCCACTGTTTAGGCCACCGTGTGAAAGCCATGTAAGGACATAAGGCCAAATTTTGTACTGTTGTAAGACATTCCTATTATATATATACAATGTGGAGTTGTTTTATATGTTGGACATTCACTTGTGGAGTTCACGTATTAGTATAGGCTTCCGCTAGAATGCAATATGTTAAGGTGCGTTGCGTTACTCTAGTATCATCCCGTACCTTCACCGCCTGTTTTGTGAGATATGCTGTGGGGCCCTGGTCGGACCTTCTAGTATATACCATATGAATGGATGGGGTTGTTACATTTTTGGTACGAGCTGTCTCGATCTTTTCCTCTCGAAGCCGTGGTCGACTTCTTTTGTGGGGTGGCGAGCACGTGTCTGTGCAAACCAAGTTATACGATTGAACTCCTGAATGTCCATGATAGGAATGCAAATTTAGGTGTTTGAAGAACCTGCATGTTCCTATTTTATGTTGTTTGCTTGTGTAAGGCCACTAATGTGTGTGTATTGTCCACCTTTAGGTGACACGAAGCGGAGCTGGGCAGTCAGAGCCCCAGCATTCTAATGAAAGTACATGACCAGCCGCAGTGCCTACACCTCCACCGTTTGCGGAACATATGCATTTAGTTGCTGAGGCTTTATTTGCCATGATCCAAGGCCGTCCACTTGGTCAAGAACAACCGGCTGTGAGGCCAGAACAGGTGGCAGCAAGGCCTGAACCTGTAGTGGATGTGGCTGTAACACCCCAGTTTTGAGAGAGGGTCATTTTGCGTTTCTGGAAATTTTTGGTTTCTGGCGGGGGGCACACGGCCTGCGACACGGGCGTGTCGCAGAGCGTGTCGAGCCCGTGTCGACACTCGGCCCGGGGTGTCGACACTTTCACTCGACAGTGTGTCGAGACAAGGCACACGGCCTAGGACACGGGCGTGTCCAAGGCCGTGTGGGTCTGTCGACGAGCTTCAGTCGACGATGTTCACTCGACGAGTGTCGAGTGTCGAGACTGGGGCACACGGCCTGTGACACGGGCGTGTCACAGGGCGTGTCCCGCTTGGTCGACGATCTTCGCTCGACATTTTTCGTCGGTGTCGACACAAAGGCTGTCGACGAGTGTCGAGACTTGGCACACGGCTTGGGACACGGGCGTGTCCCAGGCCGTGTCACCTCTCGGGTTGGTTTCGGGGCCGTGTCGATGGAGGCACACGGCCGGCCACACGGCCGTGTCATTGGGTACACTGGCTTGTCGGATCGAACACGGGCGTGTCATATGCCCTTGTGCAGTTCCAGGCACGTCGATTTGAGACGGCGAATGAGGCACACGGCCCGGGACTCGGGCGTGTGCCAGGACTTGTTCGGCCCAGGTCTTTTTTTTTCTGTCGGATCGTGGCCGTCTCTTTCCCTGGTTTTAGGATCTGATGGTTCGCATCTTTTCTTTAGGAGTTAAGTCCGAGAATAGGGTTGAAAACCCTCATTCTTCTCCAAGCATTCTCTTACTAAAGATCTAGAGAGAAGTGAGATCAAGGAAGAAGGAGAAGGAGAGTTTGGGCTGTAGGAGAGGTTTTGGTGCTCCAAATCGCGAGCCGAGTCCGGATCCGTGGAGGTTAGATCGTTGCGAAGGTTTTCATCCGACTATTTCACCATGGCAAGGAAGAGGAGTCGGAAGGTAACGACACCTTTCTCTCGGTCTTAGGATGCATGTCTTTTGCATCATTTATTTTTCTTTCTAGTTTTTGGGCACCAAACTCTCAAATGAGAGGGGTTTTGGTTTGACAAGATTCAAGAGGAACCTCCGGGTTGATTGAGTCCGTCCCCGACATATTTTGCATTAGAGATCTGCTCCGTTAGTGGATTAGGCATGGTGGGTGAAGCCGTTGTCGCGACCGTTAGTCCGACTCGGTGATGTTGCATACGAACGTTAATGATTCGTAAGGATTTCATTGCGGCAAGACACCGTTTGTGATGTGGTGATGTTTTTCCCCTTCTCCTCGAGTGAGTACGTGCAGTCGGAACCGGACAAGGTTAGCTCCTCGTGGCGGTAGATGTTTTCCTTGGTGGACAAGGTTAGCTCCGCATGAGTTGGAGATGTTTTCCTTGGTGCGCGGGAACGCTGTAGTACAAATGAGGGACTGGGATGGATTTGTCTTGGTTTGTGATGTGCCAAGGCGTGGCTATGTCTCCGTGGTCGGCTGGCTATCCCGTGACGTTCACGTCATGTGCGAAGAGTGTCCCGGCGAGACTAGTCCCCTTCTGTGAGACTGACGAGAAAGCCAAGCATGGGGGCAAGCCCGGGCAATGAGGCCATGAGCGGGTGGGGTTCCGGCAAGGCTTCTTAGAATCAGTCAGTTTTGTGTTTGTTGGAATCCTGACATGAGACGTCAGAGCTTGTAGGCAAGCCCGGGTCTAAGACCTTGAGCGGGTGGGGCCTTGACAAGAGTTCTATGAGGCGGCCTGTGAGCCGTTGGGGGAAATGGTGACCCCCTTTGTTTGCGGCTTTATGCCAGTGGGGAATCGATGTGTACCCATATGATGTGATGATGTGCTAGATGCATACGAGTTAGGGTGCCTTGGGTGAAACCCGGGTTATTGCATACATGATTGCATAAGTAGGCCCTTTTAATATATGCTCAACCAGTAGAGAACATGTATGATGCGTGTGACATCCAAGCCTGTTTCTGTAGTTGCTTTTCTTGCTTATGATTATTGCATACGAAGTGCTAACTTGAAGGTTGGAGGGGTTCCCCGGGGTCCGATAGGGGCGGCGGGGAGGAGGTGTGTTATTACACAGTTTGAGGTCAGCCTTTGCTGACCCACGTTACTAATAGATTTTACAGGGCAAGGATCGCATGCAGGAGCTAGCTCGCCGGCCAGAAAGGCCTAAGCCTCATGAAGTGCTTTTCTCTTTGTAACTCTACTTATGTGATGTTGTATGTTTGAGACTCATGTTGTCCGGCTTGCATGCCGAGGTAGACTAGGAGTGCTAAGCACATTCTTGACTGTTGTATTATTTGCTTTTGGACACTTGATGTAAGGCCTTAAGGCCATTTATTTTACTCTTCTAGTGGTGGATAATTTCTCGTCTTGCTTGTGTTTCCGCTGTGTTGTGCAAAGTGTTTTGAGTGTGGGTAGCTATATCAACTTTTAATACTAAAGCTGTGGCGTCCATATGTTGTGGGGCCCCGGCCGGACCCATATTATACGTTCATTACAGGGGAGGTGTTACAATTTGGTATCAGAGGGAGGTTAGATTCAAGGCCAATGCGTAGAGAAGTTATCCACATAAGAGTAACGCGGGACCATGAGTGTCCTTATGTTTTAGTCTGGAGATTTGAGACTGATTCCTTGTTTCTTGTTTTCTTGAAAAGTGCAAGCAACGAGGCGGGTACGTCGAGAGCTAGAGAAGAGCTTTCGGCGAGCAATGCTACTGCTCCAGGTCTTTTGGGCACGGGTGTTAACCCGGCCGACTTCTGACGCATGCTCGCGGAAGCGATGGTGGCAGCCCAAGCTGCAGCGGCAGCTCAGGTAGCAACCCCTGCTACACCAGACACGGTGTTGGAACACCCTATTACTAATTTGGGTCAGGATCATTATGTCTCTAGGAACCTTTGTTTGACTTTCTGTATAGCTTAATAGGTCAATTAGAATTGAGTCTAAGGGTTAGAAGTCTAGGATTGGAAGCTGCCCTGAAGACCAAGTTTTTCTGTCTGGAGACTAAGTCTGATCGTCGAGCTCAGCACGACGATTCGTCGAACAAAGATCGACGATCATCGAGCTCAACTTCGGCAGATCGTCGAGCTCCACTCGACGATCGCTGAGCTCAACTTCATAATATCGTCGAACTCCATTCGACGATCGGTGAGCTCAGTTCGACGATTTTGACTCTGTATTGGATCTTTATCTCTGAGCTCAGTTCGACGATCTTTGAGCTCAGATCGACGATTATTTTGCTGCTTGAGTTTTCCAGTTCGCTGAGCTCAGCTCGACGATAGCAGAGCTCAGTTCGACGATTTCAGTTAACTTCCAGAATTCAAACTCAAATCAGACAGGAGTTATTCTGCAATTAATTCAGAGATTTGCTAGCCGTTTTCATTTATTTCTGGACCAAGTTTCAAGGGATCTTCCAAGGAATAATTCTATGGACTTTCCTCTAGAAGAGTTTTTGCAATTAAGGATGCAATCAATGCAGACCAACGACTATCTTTGACATAGAATGATATTCTATTCTGGAACAGAGAATAAAATACAGAATGTTTTTGAATCAATATAGATGATATACAAAGATTAACAAGGAGAGAATACACAATACAGATTACAGAGACTCTTTCAAAATCTTCTGTCAAAAAGAATTCTGAAGAACACTCATCAAGAGATCAAGCTTTCAAAAATCTTCTGATCTCTTCATCTTTCAAAGTGTTCAAGGCCAACATCATTTCAGACTCCAGACACTCAACATTTCAGCCATTGCTGAAATCATCTATTGCTGGAGTTCTACCTTTGAAGGCCTATCACCCTCAAGCAAAGCTTTTCTTCCTGAAGATTTCAAGGATTCAGGGGGAGCTTTGACATCAATCCACATAGTCTTCTCAGTTGTTTGAGAAAGAGAAGACTGCCATCACTCTCTCACCCCCACTCTGTAAAGGGTTTCTCAAACTCCCTTCAAAAGTTTGAATCTGGTTTTTGAGCACCTTGTCAAAAGCTCATTGGTGGCAAGACACCTGATCAAAAAATCTGCTTTGGTTTTTGAGCACCTTATCAAAAGCTCATTGGTGCCCAGGACACCTGATAAACTCATCCTGCAGTGGATTCCTACCTAGGGTGGTAGAAGAGTGGATGTACCCAAGTTTGGGGAACCACTATATTTCCTTGTGTCCTCTGGCTCTGCTTGTTTACTTTTTGTTTCTGGCCTTGATTTGTCTGTGCTTAGTTTTTGCATAGTTTAGTTCTGTGATTAGATTTATATTTTCTTCCCTGTTCACACTTATTACAACAATTGTTGTAAAAGTTTTTAAAAGTACTAAAACACCATATACTCTATTCACCCCCCTCTAGAGTATATCAGATCTAGTTGCACTTTCAATTGGTATCAGAGCCAGGTTGGTTAAACATACCATATCTGATTGGTTGTACAGGCTAACACCTGAACCCAAAGATCCCAAACTAGATCTGTTTTTCTTTTGTATTGTATTATTAGATTTTGTGTGCACAAATCATGGCCCAAAACAAAGATTATGCTAGCACCAGACCTCCAGTGTGCAATCTTTCCAAGTTTGCACTTTGGAAAGCAAGGATTAGGCTTTACATGAATTCCATTGACGAAGATATTTTCAATTCTGTTTTGACAGTGTGTCCAAGACCCCCAGAAAGCACAAGCACAAATACTGTTCCACCTCCATCAGGAACAGATGCTGACATCAAAAAATGGAAAGTAGCTGATGCCAAAGCTATGAACATCCTAGCCCAGACAATGTCAGATGACATATTCCAAAAGGTAGCTGAATGCAACTAGGCCAAGGAGATTTGGGACAAGCTCTCAGAAATTGTCTCAGGCTCAGCTGATGAGAGAAAGGACAGAAGATCCCATCTCATCTCCCAATATGAGAACTTCAAGAAGGGAGAGACTGAGTCAGTGGGAGACATGTACAACAGATTGAGTCTAATTGTCAGTGAGCTAAGGACATTGGACAAAGAGATTTCTCTGACAGAACTTAATGACAAGATCCTAATGTGCTTCCCCAGCACTTGGGACTCAAGAATCTGGCCAATTAAGGACGCCAGAAGTCTAAATGAGATCACCACTGAAGCCTTGTTGGGTAAGCTCAAATCTTATGAGCTACTCATCAAGAATAGAGAGGAAGAACAGAAGGCTGCTTCACCAGCCACAAGGAAAGAGAAAACCATAGCCTTCAAGGCAACTGAGGATCTGCCTGAAGAAAAAGCTACAGACAATGATGAACTTCTCAGCTTGTTGGCCAAAAGATTCTACAAGATGGCCAGAAAGGACTTCAGAAGAAGATCATACAAGGAGCAGGACAAGCCAAGGTATGACAAGTCCATTAGCAACAATAAAGACATTATCTGCTTTGGTTGCAGGAAACTAGGGCACATAGTTCCTGACTGTCCTGAGAACAAGACCAAGGACAGAAGGGACAGAAAAGAAAGAAGAAAGGAGAAGGACCCCAAAAGGAATGGAAATGGCAAACCTTCTTCAAGCAGGAATAAGCATACAAGAAAAGGGTTTGTTGCTGAATCCTGGAGTGAGACAGAAGAGGAATCAGAAGCCTCATCCAGCTCCAGTGATGATGAGGATGATGCAAAAGAAAAGGAATTCTGCATGATGGCAATTAATGCCTCATAGCACAATTCAGAGGATAAAGAGTCAGAGTCAGACTCAGAAACTCAACCTGAAGAAGATTAGGTAATTAGTTCTTTTGATTTTACTTCAGAAGATTTTAAATCTGAATTTAAAACACTGTGTTTAGACCTGCTAAAGTCTGAGAAAGAGATTATCACTCTCAGAAATCAATTATCTGAACACAATGGTTTAAAGTCAGAAAACCTCAAACTCTCTCAGGAGTTGGAGAACTGTAGGGAACAGATAGCTACACTGAAAAGTGAGCTCTCTGAGGCCAAGAAGCTTGAAGAATCCCTTAATGGGAGAAGCATCAAGCTGATGGACATCACAAGCACAGTGAACTCTAGATTCAACAGTACACTGGGCTTGGGTGCTTCATCCAGCCAACCTATAGTCCTAACAACTCCCATCAAGTTTATTTCTAGCAAGGGAAAGGGAGTTGTAGAGGTTGCTAGGAAAAATTCTGATCTGCCTCAGAAAACCAAGTCCCAGCAGAAATCATCGAACGGAGATCGACGATCGCCGAATGAAGATCGACGATCGCCGAACGCAGCTCGACGATCTCAGGACAAATCGTCGAACGCAGATCGACGATCTCAGCCAAAGTCGTCGAACGTAGGTCGACGATCTCATATACCTGACCTCAGCCATTGTCGACCGTCGAACAGAGCTCGACGATCTGACCCAAGATCGTCGAACTCAGCTCCAAGATCGTCGAACAGAGGTCAGAACTCTGGAAACTTTTTCAAAGGCAAATCAAAATTGAATCCTAAGGGTTCTTCATCCCAAACCTTCAACCCTTATACTGAATGGATTTTACCTCCAAGGAGATATCATCCTGAAGGATATAAGAGTCAGCCAGGGATGTCTTTCATTTCTGAATTTAGAGGTTATCAACCTAGGCCCAAGGTAAACTGGGTCAAAAATAAGTGAATTGTTTCATGTGCAGGTGAAGACCTATCCAACATCTAACCAGCAATGGTATTTGGATAGTGGGTGCTCTAAGCACATGACAGGGAATAAGGACAACCTCACATCCTTCAGAGCCAAGCTTGGACCCAAAGTTATCTTTGGTGATTCCAACTTTGGACAAACTAAGGGATATGGTGCAGTACAGATTGGATCAGTAACCTTCAAGAAGGTAGCATATGTGGAAGGACTGAAGCACAACCTGATCAGCATCAGTCAGCTATGTGATGAAGGCTACCAGGTGACCTTCAGCAAAACCTTATGCAAAATCAAGTCAGAGGACAACACAACTGTGTTGACAGGTATAAGGAAAGGTAACATCTACTTAGTAGATTTTCTTTCAACTGATATAGATATTTGCCTGTTTAACTCAGTCTGTAGACCAAATGTGTTATGGCATAAGAGATTAGGACACCTAAACCTTAGAACTATTGCTAGGCTATCCAAGGACAACCTTGTTAGAGGACTACCTTCTGGCCCCTACAAGAAGGAAGGACTCTGCAAGGCTTGTCAATTAGGCAAGCAAACTAAAAATAGTTTTAAGTCACTTAATAAGAGTGATTCACCTAGGATATTGTATCTGTTACACATGGATCTATTTGGACCCATCACAGTACAAAGCCTAGGAGGGAAATCCTACACTTTAGTAGTTGTAGATGACTTCTCTAGATTCACTTGGGTGTTCTTTCTAAGGAATAAGTCTGATAACTTTAAGTGTCTGACAGAGTTTCTCAAATGTATACAGATTGAGTTCAATACTCATATTGCCCTGATCAAAAGTGATCATGAGACAGAGTTTGATTCTCTTCTTATGCAAGAGTTCTGTCAGAGTGAAGGGATCAGGCATACTTTCTCAGCTCCTAGAACTCCTCAACAAAATGGGGTAGCTGAAAGGAAAAATAGAACCCTTATTGAATCTGCCACTACATTGTTGTCAGATGCTCATCTACCTCTATCCTTTTGGGCAGAGGCAGTGAACACCTCCAACTATGTGCTGAATAGAAGTCTGATACATAAACTGAAGGGAAAGACTCCCTATGAATTACTCAAAGGGAAGAAACCTAAAGTTGACTATTTCAGAATTTTTGGTTGCATTTGCTATATTCACAATAATGATAAGAAATACTTAGCAAAATTTCAAGCCAAAGCTGATGAAGGAGTGTTTCTGGGATACTCCATGATCAGCAAGGCCTATAGGGTCTATAATAAATCATCTTTGAAAATTGAGGAATCTGTTCACATTTCTTTTGATGAAACTAACATGTCTTTCAAGGAGAAGATTTCTTCTACCATAGAACCTTTGCAGGAACACTCTCTAGTTGAAGATATGAACAAGCTACAGGTTGCTCAAGAGGATGAAAGCAGTGAAGATGAAAACAATGCTCAACATATTGAACCACCACTTGAAGAGCCAGTTGTTGTACCACAAGAGGAAACAACAACACAGGTTGGTGAACAATCAACACCCCCTGTTGATCTAGTAACATCAAGAGACCATCCAATTACCCAAATAATTGGAGAACTCTCAGCTGGTGTGCAAACCAGAAATCAGGTCAACCAAAACCTGTTGCACACCTGCTTCCTTTCTCAAATTGAACCTCAGTCCATTCAAGATGCAGAGCAAGATCCACACTAGATCATTGCAATGCAAGAGGAGTTGCATCAATTTGAGAGGAACAAAGTATGGGAACTAGTGCCAAAACCTAAGGATCATTCCATTGTTGGAACAAAATGGGTATTCAGAAATAAACTGGATGATCAAGGAGTAATTATAAGGAACAAGGCAAGGCTAGTTGCTCAGGGATATTCTCAAGAAGAAGGAATTGACTACGACCAGACTTTTGCACCTGTTGCAAGATTAGAAGCCATCAGGATATTTTTAGCTTATGCAGCTCACAAAGGTTTCAAAGTCTATCAGATGGATGTCAAAAGTGCTTTCTTGAATGGAGACATCAAAGAGGAAGTCTATGTCAGACAACCTCCAGGTTTTATCTCTCCAACTTACCCTGATTATGTTTTTAGACTAAATAAAGCATTATATGGTCTCAAGCAAGCTCCTAGAGCATGGTATGAGACCTTAGCATGCTTTCTCTTGGAAAATAGTTTTATAAGGGGTAGAGTAGACCAAACTCTTTTTATTAGAACCCATAAGTCCCATACCCTACTAGTACAAATTTATGTAGACGATATCATTTTTGGTTCTACTGACTCAAAATTGTGCAGAAGGTTTTCTAACCTGATGCATTCTAAATTTGAGATGAGTAGTATGGGTGAGCTATCCTTCTTCCTAGGATTGCAAGTCAAACAACATGCTGAAGGCATCTTTATTTCTCAAACCAAATATGCTAATGAACTGGTTAAGAAATTTGGTATGTCTGAGGCATCTTGTATGAAAACACCCATGCCTACCAATGCTGTATTGGATGCTGATGAACATGGGAAACCTGTTGATCAGACAACATATAGAGCAATGATTGGCTCCTTACTGTATCTTACAGCTAGTAGACCAGATATAATATTTGCTACATGCATATGTGCTAGGTTCCAAGTAAGCCCTAGAGAGTCACACCTAACATTAGTAAAGAGGATTCTCAGGTATGTTAAAAGTTGTCCAAATCTAGGTCTCTGGTATACAAAAGATTCAGCATTTGATTTAACTGGATTCTCTGATGCTGATTATGCTGGATGCAGAATTGACAGGAAAAGCACCAGTGGAACTTGTCAGTTCCTTGGTGATAGACTTGTCTCTTGGTTTTGTAAGAAACAAACATCTGTGTCAACCTCAACTGCTGAAGCTGAATATATGGCTGCATGCAGTTGTTGTTCACAAATATTGTGGATTCAAAACCAACTCCTAGACTATGGTTACAACTTAGAGAAGTCAAAAATCTTTTGTGACAATACAAGTGCTATTTCCATAGCTCAAAATCCAGTCCTCCATAGTAGGACAAAACACATAGAGATTAGGCATCATTTCTTAAGGGACAATGTTGAAAAGAATAAAATTGAATTGCAATATATCCCAACTGATTTACAAAGGGGAGATATTTTCACCAAGCCTTTGGATGAAAAGAAACACACCTTCTTCCTAAATCAGTTAGGAATGTTAGATGGAGGAAGTCTTAAATAATCTCCAAGATTTTGAAAGCTAAAAATTGACCAAGACTAGGCAAAAATTCTGATTTTTCTTAATGTCTAGAATTTTTCTGATCTCTGAACTGCGCTCGATGATTTCCACACAGATCGTCGAACGGAGATCGACGATTTCCAGAATCGTCGAACTGAGTTCAGCGCCTCTCAGATAGTATGAACTATCTCTTCCGGTCAACGATCGTCAAACGGTGCTCGACGATTATGTTCACTGAACGATCGTCGAACGGAGCTCGACGCCTTCCAAGATCGTCGAACGGAGATCGACGATGTTGGAGTCTCTTCAGATTCCTTTAGAAGCCTCGATCGTCGAACTGAGTTCAACGATCTTTCCAACTCTGCGTCGAACCCTAATATAAAACTCTTTTTTCGCCGTCGTTCTCTCTTGCGCTTTCAATTTCTCTGCAAGAACTTTCTTCCCTCCAAACAGTTCTACGCTTGGTCATTTTGTTTGTTGAATCTTTGCAGGTACAATGGCTGTATCAGTTGCAGTTCTAACCGCCATGAAGTTCGATGCAGGCTTCGACATTGATATGGAATCATTCAGCACTTCTGACCAAGTTTTCCAAGATATTCTGAGCTTATTCAAGGATCAGAATCTGTCTGCCCTCATGACCACTAGAATCAAGCTTGCTTCAGATGAAATCAAGGAATGGGTTTACACTGCTCACCACCAAGACAACAACACAATAGTTGGGTCCATTGCTGGAACTCAGGTACCTCTGACCCCCACCATTCTAACAGAGGTTTTTGGACTGAGAAATGGAGATGATACTGCTGAATTATCTGAAGAGGAGTTTTCTGACATACTTGCCAGGATGGGTCATCCTGAGGGAAACCCTAGCAAGTTATTCAAAAGGAACTTGTCTGTTGAGTACAGGTTCCTAGCAGATGTTGTAGGAAAAGTGCTGTTGGCAAAGCACTCTGCACATGACACTATCTCCAGACATCAGCTCTGCCTTATGGGAGCTCTGGTAGATAAGAAAAGTTTGAACTGGGGAGAGGTCTTCTTTGACCTAATAAAGAAGAAAATAAACAAAAGCTTTGTTAATTTTGGAAGGATTATTGGAGTCTTCCTGCAAACAAGGTGCCCTACCTTGCTGGTCTCCTCTGGAGTGCACATCAATGCCTCCAAGAGACTTACCTGTGCCCTCTTTGGCAAGTGGGACAGACAGATAAGCAAGCCAAGTAGGCCCTCCTCTAGTGCTCCTTCAGGCACCAGGACTCACAGAGTCACTCTCCCACAGGTCTCTGCTCCTGCAGAAGACCTGGCTGCTGCTGTTGCTGCTTCTTCTCCTCCTCCAATTCCAACCCTACCTCTTCCATCCACCATTCCTGCTTCATCCCCCATTACCATCTCTAGCCCCTCTCCAACATCCATTCCATCTCCAGCAACCATTTCATCACCTCCAGTAGACCAATTCCACCCATTGTTCTCATATCCACCACCAGATGTCACTTCTTCCTCATCCATACCATCCTTCACCCTTCTGGATGACTCCTACATGGATGATTCCCCCTCATCTCCTCCAGAATTACCCTCCTCCTCAACCTCATTCCAAGATCTCCTCCACCATATCATTGACCAACCAACTTTCACCCCATCCACATCCATCCCCTTGTCCTCCATATCCACCATCCCCACACCTCAGCCATCCATCCCTCCACTCTCCAGCCCTCCACCTCCAGCATCCTCAGCTATCCCTACTCCATCTACCTCTGCTCCTATTCTTGAGCAAGTAGACCTCTCAGCCCTAGCTGACAAGTTGTATGAGCTAATTGCCCCCAGGCTCTCTTTGCTCTTAGAGACCTCTTTGGCTCCTCTACAACTGTCAGTGGCAGCTCTCTCTGCCAGGCTTTCCTCCCTCCTTCCTCAGGCAGCACCTCCAGCAGTGTGCCTTGATACAGATGTATCTGCATCTAGGCAGGGGGAGATGCCATATGAAGCAAGCCTTTATGCTGTTGTTGCTGCTGTCTCTGCTCCTGCTGTTGATGGTACTGCTGCTGCTGCTGAGATTTCTGTTTCTGCTGCTTCTACTCTTGCTGCTGTGCCTCCTACTCCAGTTCTGGCAATAGACCTACAGTCTTTGCTTTCTGCCTTTGACCCTGCCTTCTTCAGCTATCTCCCAGGAGTTAATGCTGTCCAGCCCTCAGAAGACCTATCTAAGGCACTGGTGCCTTTCTCTGGCTGTGACCCCAGCATTATTTCTTCTTTTGCACACTCAGTGATTGCTACTGCTGCTGTTGAAGAAAAGACTGAATCTGCTTCTGAAACTGTTTTTGCTGCTGCTGAAAATGTTCTCACTGCTGCTGAAATCCCAATTGTTCCTGATGAGCCAACATCCAAGGATTTTCTGATATCAGAGGCCACTGTTTTTGAGCCTGCTGTAGTTTTTGATGTTGCTGAAATTTCTGCTGATAGTGAGACTGTTATAATTACTGCTACTGTCACTACTCCAGCTTCTATTGCTCCTTCTGTTGCTCCATCTGGTGCTCCATCTACTGCCCCATCTGCTGTTGTCCCTGCTGCTGCTACTTCTGCCTCTGCCTCATCTGCTGCTGTTCAGTTGAAGAAAGAATTGATGAAGAAAATAGATGCTATATATGATGACCAGAGTTCTGAGTCTGATGAATTCAAAACAGACTCTGATGATTCAGCTGCTACTATTGCAAGGAAAAGGAAAGCTAGGAGCAAGGCAATGAAAAGGGTGCCTCCTGCAAAAGTCAAGGATAATAATGATATACCTTATTATATTCTGCATAACTGCCAAATTACTGAACATTGGATGCAGTATTCCAAAAACTAGTTGAAAGCAATGAAGAAGAAGAGAAAGTATGAGAAGGGCTCCTCCCAGTTCCAGCACCCTCATCCTCCTCCACCACCTCCTCCTGATGCAGGTGCAGGTGGCAGCTCTGCAAGTCAAGCCCCAGCTAGAAGCCAGGCTCCCTATCAACCCCATGCCAGATCCTATCAAAGGGAAAGCCAATCTAGGGGTTCTTATTCTAGGAGAGGAGGATACAGGGGTAGTCAAAGAGATATTCAGGTTTATTCTAAAGGGCACTCCAGGCAGCACCCATACTCCAGGGGAGGACATGTTTCATCTGATACTACTTCTGGTCCATTTCCCTACAAGCTAAGAGAGACAGTGTCTGCTAGGCCTCCTCAAGACAATTCTTCCAACAGGTATGAGCCACCTGTACCATTTGAGGACCCTGAAAAGAATCCAGTTGCTTGGACTGCTAGGATGAAGGAGTTGGCTGCATTAGACCAGATAAAGAAAGCCAAAGAACAAGGGCTAGACACTTCCAATATTTCTACAATGTCAGAGCAGAGACAGAAGGAACTAGAGAAATATGCTTCCAGCAAATTCTTTGATGCAGACAGATATATGGAATTGCATCCTGCTGCTGTGGTTCCCAGGACTTCAAAGCAAACTTACTTGTGTGCAGCAAATGACACCAGATCCAACAAGGAAGCCCAAAATCCAAACAGAGAAATCAATATGGTTAAAGGCAAAGAGAAGAAGTGATTTTGTAAGGTGACAATCTTTGGATTTTCTGACTGCTATCTGGATGCCATATGCATATATATATATATATATATCTCTGTGATGTTTCTGCATGTCTAGCTGCTGTTATTTTTATGCTTTTCTGATTATATGTTGTTATTTGAATTTCCAAAGTCTGTAAATAGTAATCCTAACCCAAATAGGGGGAGATTGTTGGAACACCCTATTACTAATTTGGGTCAGGATCATTATGTCTCTAGGAACCTTTGTTTGACCTTCTGTATAGCTTAATAGGTCAATTAGAATTGAGTCTAAGGGTTAGAAGTCTAGGATTGGAAGCTGCCCTGAAGACCAAGTTTTTCTGTCTGGTGACTAAGTCTGATCGTCGAGCTCAGCACGACGATTCGTCGAACAAAAATCGACGATCGTCGAGCTCAACTTCGGCAGATCGTCGAGCTCCACTCGACGATCGCTGAGCTCAACTTCATAATATCGTCGAACTCCATTCGACGATCGGTGAGCTCAGTTCGACGATTTTGACTCTGCATTGGATCTTTATCTCTGAGCTCAGTTCGACGATCTTTGAGCTCAGATCGACGATTATTTTACTGCTTGAGTTTTCCAGTTCGCTGAGCTCAGCTCGACGATAGCAGAGCTCAGTTCAACGATTTCAGTTAACTTCCAGAATTCAAATTCAAATCAGACAGGAGTTATTCTGCAATTAATTCAGAGATTTGCTAGCCGTTTTCATTTATTTCTGGACCAAGTTTCAAGGGATCTTCCAAGGAATAATTCTGTGGACTTTCCTCTAGAAGAGTTTTTGCAATTAAGGATGCAATCAATGCAGACCAACGACTATCTTTGACAGAGAATGATATTCTATTCTGGAACAGAGAATAAAAGACAGAATGTTTTTGAATCAATATAGATGATATACAGAGATTAACAAGGAGAGAATACACAATACAGATTACAGAGACTCTTTCAAAATCTTCTGTCAAAAAGAATTCTGAAGAACACTCATCAAGAGATCAAGCTTTCAAAAATCTTCTGATCTCTTCATCTTTCAAAGTGTTCAAGGCCAACATCATTTCAGACTCCAGACACTCAACATTTCAGCCATTGCTGAAATCATCTATTGCTGGAGTTCTACCTTTGAAGGCCTATCACCCTCAAGCAAAGCTTTTCTTCCTGAAGATTTCAAGGATTCAGGGGAGCTTTGACATCAATCCACATAGTCTTCTCAGTTGTTTGAGAAAGAGAAGACTGTCATCACTCTCTCACCCCCACTCTGTAAAGGGTTTCTCAAACTCCCTTCAAAAGTTTGAATCTGGTTTTTGAGCACCTTGTTAAAAGCTCATTGGTGGCAAGAGACCTGATCAAAAAACCTGCTTTGGTTTTTGAGCACCTTATCAAAAGCTCATTGGTGCCCAGGACACCTGATAAACTCATCCTGCAGTGGATTCCTACCTAGGGTGGTAGAAGAGTGGATGTACCCAAGTTTGGGGAACCACTATATTTCCTTGTGTCCTCTGGCTCTGCTTGTTTACTTTTTATTTCTGGCCTTGATTTGTCTGTGCTTAGTTTTTGCATAGTTTAGTTCTGTGATTAGATTTATATTTGCTTCCCTGTTCACACTTATTACAACAATTGTTGTAAAAGTTTTTAAAAGTACTAAAACACCATATACTCTATTCACCCCCCTCTAGAGTATATCAGATCTAGTTGCACTTTCACACGGCGACGGCCGTGCCAGACGGAGAGGCCAAGCGAGTGGAGCCTTTGGCGGAAAGGGTAGTGTCGGACATGGGGACCGACACATGAAGTATTTCCTGAGTTTCCATCCCCCGTCATTCAAGGGAGTGGGTACGCCAATGGATGCGGAGGACTGGTGGGTTCGCATTCAAGAGCTTTTAAGGGCGGCAGAGACGCCAGAGGAAAAGAAAGCTGAGTATGCAGCTTTCATGTTGGAAGGAGACGCCAAGTTATGGTGGGTGAGCCATAGCGGCCGCTAGTTCCCGGGACGCACCCCGTCAGTGGAGGAGTTTGGGGATGCATTTCTAAAGAGGTATATTCCAGTTTCTACATGGTTGGCCCTTCAGAGGCAGTTTCTGCATTTAATGCAGCGAGACAAGACAATGGATGAGTATGTGTAGGAGTTCACCCGGTTGGGTCGTTACGCGGGAACGACGATGGCAGATGATGTAGAAAGGGATAACCTCTTCTACCAGGGGTTGAGGGAGAACCTGAGACAACCCCTCATCTCCATAAAGAGAGCGGGATTCAATGAACTAGTTGAGGCTGCCAGAATTTTGGAAAGTGATTTGGAGCGAACCCAACGCCGTAAGGGTTTTACTCCCAAGCAAGGGGAAGGGAAGCCTTCCCAATCTCATGGAAAGTCTGAAGGGAGTAGGTGGAGGAAGAAGCCTCACACTTCCAGATCCGGTGAGAAGAGTAATTGGACGCCTGGAGGTTCACACTCTAGGGGACCGCCGACGTGCTACAACTGCGGTAAGGTGGGGCACATAGCTCGTGTTTGTCCCCAAGGAGGAGCGGGGCAAGAGACAAGGCAGGAGCAGACTGTGCGCTCCGGCCCCAGTGCTGCAGAGAAAGGGAAGATGGCGGAGTCGAGCGCTTCTCGGTTCCAACCGGTGCAACCAAGGGCTTACAACCTTGGACAGCAAGAAGCGATCCGCCAAACCGATGTGGTGACAGGTATGCAGAAAATTTAAGTTTAAATTTTGTGCTTCATGCTTTTAGACTTTTTGTGTGTGTGTTGTCTATGTTGTAGGCTTCGTTTTAGTTTCCGGATTCCCCGCTAGGGTATTGTTTGATACGGCAGCATCACACTCCTTTCTCGCGGAGAGCTTCATCCGGAGAATAGGAATTGGGTCTTTCTCGTCGGGAGCAAAGATGAAAGTGCGCATGCCCAATGGGTCATCCATGACCACTGGGATCAAAGGGCGCATCTGTTGTGAGCTAGACGGAGTTGACTTCATTTTGGTAGCGGCGATTTTGCCATTGGTGGAGTTCGATGTCATTTTGGGCATGGACTGGCTTGCAGAGCAGTGCGCCAGTATTGATTGCCTATCTAAGGTGGTGACCCTAAGGAGAAAAGGGCAGACAGAAGTCAAATTTGAGGGCCTTTGTGGAGTGGTCTGTTCCCTGATTTCGGCCATGTAGTTGATGCGGGCGGTTAACCAGGGTGGTGTAGCATTTGTAGCATTATTGGAGGTTCGTCTCTTCCAGCTGACTATTGAGGAGGTGCCCGTTGTGGCAGAGTTCAAGGATGTGTTTCCGGATGAACTTCCTGGAGCGCCTCCTCGGAGGGAGATCAATTTCTCGATCGAGTTAGTGCCGGAGGCTAGGCCGGTGTCACGTCCTCCGTTTAGGATGGCACCAAAGGAGTTGGCTGAACTTAAAGTATAGTTACAGGAATGGTTGGAGCAAGGGTATTGTTAACCCCTCAGTCCGCAACATCCTGCAAGATGCCAAAACCCCCCTTTCAGCAAGCGCGGACACGATTTGTCAGTCCGCCCAGTCCGGCAATGTCACCAATCGGACACCAAGGATGATACCCCAGCAGCGGACGCAAGGACCTGTCCGCTCAGTCCGTCAGGACTTTGGGATATCAGATTCTCTGCAGCGGCAGATGCAGTGTCTCGTCCGCCAAGGCCGCCACCCTCCAGCAGGATTGCGCCCAGCAGCGGTGGAAGCTCCAGTCCGCGAGCCCAGTCCGCCCCTTCTGTGAGGACTGGCGTGTTCTTTCTCTTTGCTTCCCGTCACCGCTGCCCGATTCTCCTGTACCCCGGGCAGCCGATTATTTTACCCCTGCCCGTTTGGGCAGGCCCCCTATCCTATAAATAGGGGGGAGGTGGTGCACCGAAGGGACGCTGACTTGGACCCATGAGCCTACTTGTTACAGGCTGCGGACTCTAATCTTGTGCCTTGCGGACTCCCCCTCGCTCTGCTCTTGTCCAGCTTTTCCTTTCACTTGTAACCAAATCCTTCTTCAATCAAGGGAAAGCCCGTCGCAAGAGAGGCATTCAGGCCGCGACGGGCGAAGTCTGTTGTTGCCGTGGTTCACGGCCCTGCTCTTCTTCCTGCCCTCATCCTCTTAGTAGATCACTACTCGCAGTCTCCCTATTCCCCAGTGTTCGAACCGTTAGCTGGTGGTGCTCGACCCCCACTTGTGTTTTCGTGCAT
This sequence comes from Platanthera guangdongensis, assembly GCA_039583875.1. Taxonomy (NCBI): domain Eukaryota; kingdom Viridiplantae; phylum Streptophyta; class Magnoliopsida; order Asparagales; family Orchidaceae; genus Platanthera; species Platanthera guangdongensis. The sequence goes on along the minus strand of CM077167.1, from coordinate 88,798,781 downwards.
CAACAGTTAACACGCGACCTTCAGATCTGAGTAGTGTTTTGAATTCAGCGGACGAAAATGTCAGACCGCAGAGCCCGCTCCTCAGACCGCTCCAGCTCATCAGAGGACTCTCTTTGGGACGCAATTGAGCAAGCTCGCCTGGAGGCCGAGCAGTCCCGCCAGCAGACTGACCAGCGTCTCGACGCAATCAGCCAAGCTCTGCTCGCGCTGGCCCAGCGGCTTGCTCCTCAGGCCGCAGCGGACCCAACGGACTCGCCAGTCCGCCAGACCCCAGCTCGTCGAACTCCGCTTCGGCAGTCGCCAGCAACTCCTCGGAACCCCGCTCAGTCCGCCGCACCTCTGCTCCCTCAGGAGGAGCAGTTTGCTTTCAGAAATTTCTTCAGAGAAGCTGCCAGGGGCACTCCTGCCCGCCAGCTTCATTTTGCTGACCGCCAGTCCGCCGAGCCCGTGGACTCCCCGGCTCCAGTCCGCCCCTTCTACCCCGCAGAGTTCGAGACCCCATCTCCCTTCATTGACCGAATCCGATGAGAATCGGCTCCGAGCAACTTCAGGGAGCCTCGCATCCCATTCTATTCAGGAGGGACTGATCCAGTCTCTCACCTCCAAGCATTTTAGGGGGCAGTTGCTTTGAGATGCCTCTCAGATGCTATCAAGTGTAAACTGCTTGTTACCACTCTCGAAGGACAGGCGAGAGAGTGGTTCTATGAGCTGCCTTCGGGCACAATCTCTTCTTTTGCAGAGCTTCGTAGCCAGTTGTTGCTGAGGTTTGCTACCTCGAGGAAGAGGAAGAATGAGCCAGCTGCCCTATTTGAAATCAAGCAAAGGGATAATGAATCGGTGGCACGATTCGTTGATCGCTTTCAGAGAGAGATCCAAGGGGTCAGGAATATAAACCCCGATTATTATAAGGTCGCCTTAATCCATGGCCTCCGGGAAGGCCCTCTGAAGTTTAAAGCAACAACCAAGGCACCTGAGACTTATCAAGAGTTGATCGCCATGGTCAACCGTTTCATTGAAGGAGAAAATGCCAATCCAACTTATGTCTCATCCCTGACAGCTAAGGCTGAAGGAAGGGATGCCTCCGCTTCTTCCTCTCGTGGCAAGCCCCCTCGCCCAGACTTCCAGCCTCCATCTCAAAGAGGCAGGAACTTCCGCAACAAGAAACCTTTCCAAGGCCATCAACAGTTTCATGAGCAGAGACTGCCGTTGACCGCCACTCCCGCCGTTCCGTTGCAAGCTCTTCCCATCCTCCAACAAGCAGCCTTGCCTGCTCCGATGCAATTTGATGAAAGCCCCATGGAGGACATTGCAGATCTGGACCTTGACGAAGTCATCCAGATCTTGCAAAGGAGATCAGAAGAAAAGAGGCAAGAGCCTCAGAAAATGTGGAAGCCAAGGAATAATGCACAATATTGCCAGTTCCACAAAGAAAAGGGCCATTTTACTGAGGACTGCAAGGCCCTTCGCGCGCTGATAGAGAAGTTGCTTGCCGAAGGCAAGATCGACTTGGCCAAGAAGGATTCTCCTTCTTCTTCGAAGCCATCCACCTCAAAGGGCAAAGAGGTAGCTGAGGCGTACCAAGAATGTGTGGATGTAGAGGACGAAGGCCGTCTGGGGCCGATCAACGTCCCGGTAGAATGCTTCGATGCAAATGATGAAGGGGTTTTGGGATGCCTCTTCTTCATCCATGGTGGAGCAGGGACCGAGTCTACTCGGAAATCGTCAATTTCAAGGGTCACCCGGGCAGAGGTGGCCTCTTCTTCCGTTGCTCCTCCAAGTGAGGTTGTCACCTTTGGTCCAACAGATCTACCCCAAACAGCCAACCCATTTAATGACGCAGTAGTGATCCAGGCTGGTATTGGAGACTTTACAGTTGATTGAATTCTTGTTGACACAGGCAGCTCGGTCAACCTCCTGTTCAAGTCTACCTTTGAGGCCCTGAGGACCGGAAAGCCTCTGCTTTCCACTGAGGGGCCACGCTATGGTTTCTCGGGAGAGAGAAAGGAAGTGGAGGGCAGCATTATCCTGCCCGTGAAGCTTGGAGGGGCGACTAAGCAAATACAATTCATAGTGGTTGACGCCCCCAGCAGCTACCATGCCATCTTCGGCAGGCCCCTGTTAAACAAGTATCAAGCGGTGGTTTCCACTTACCACCTTGCCATCAAGTTCTTTGCCGACTGAAGAATGGGCCGGGTCAGGAGTGACCCAAGAAGAGCAAGGGAGTGCTACGTCCGTACTGTCAACATGGTTGAAGCCAGCCCTTCCCTTGCTCCAACAGAAGCTGCTGCCGATGAAGGTGCTCACCTGGAACCTGCCCAGGTGACGCAAGGAGTCCCCATTGCTGAGGGGGAGGAGAGGAAGCTCTCCATCAACACGGAGCTACCTGGAGATCAAAAGACTGAGTTGATTTCCTGCTTGTTGAATAACCTGGATGTCTTCGCCTGGTCAACAGAAGACATGCCAGGAGTGGATCCTGATGTTGCATGCACCACTTGAATGTTGATCCCGGCTGCAAGCCTATCCAACAAAAGAAGAGGGACATAGCCACAAAGCTTGCTGAGCTGATAAGGGAGGAGGTCGCAAAGCTCCTCAAAGCGAATTTTATTGAAGAAATTCAATATCCTACTTGGATTTCTAATGTTGTAATGGTTAAGAAACTAGGAGGAAAATGGCGAATGTGTGTAGATTTTACCAAACTTAATAAAGCATGCCCTAAATATTGCTACCCCTTGACTCGGATAGATTCTTTAGTTGATTCCGCGGTAGGGTACTCTTTTATGAGTTTTTTAGATGCGTTTTCTGGTTATCACCAGATAAGAATGTATAAGCTCGACGTTCCTCACACGTCATTCATTACTAATGATGGTTGTTATTGCTACCTTGTGATGCCCTTTGGGCTTAAGAATGCCGGTGCAACCTACCAACGGATGATGGACCGTGTGTTTAACCATCAGAAGGGGAGGAACCTAGAAGTGTATGTAGACGATCTCTTGATTAAGAGTAAGTCATTTTCACTGCACTTGCGAGACCTAGCAGAGACGTTTGCTACTCTGCGTAGGTATAAAATGAAGCTCAACCCTTTGAAATGTACATTTGGGGCGAGTAAGGGGAAGTTTCTTGGTCATCTCCTTACTCCGGAAGGACTTGCCCCCAATCCTGATAAAGTGAAAGCCATCCTTGATATGCCTGCCCCTCGTTCGCCAAAAGAAGTTCAGCAGTTAGGGGGGAGGCTGGCAGGCCTTGCGAGATTTCTCTCTCGAGTTGGAGATAGGAGTGCTCCATTCTTCAAAACTCTCCGAGGAGCCTCCAAGTTTGAGTGGACAGAAGAATGCTCCCAAGCTTTTGAGCAGTTGAAGATGCAACTGACCTCAGCACCCCTGCTTCAGAGTCCCCGGCCAGGAGAGATTCTTTTCTTATACCTAGGGGTTGGCCCAGAGGCCGTCAGCTCCATTCTTCTTCGGGAAGAGAGCAGAAAGCAATTCCCAATTTACTATGTTAGCCATATCCTGAAGAGTGCTGAGACACGATATCCATTTTTGGAGAAGTTAGCCTTGACGCTGGTCATGTCAGCTCGCCGGCTCCGCCCGTACTTCCAAGCACATTCAATTCAAGTCATCACCGATCAGCCTTTGAGGGGTGTGTTGGAAAAACCAGAACATTCCGGCAGACTAGCTAAGTGGGCAATAGAGTTGAGTGAATTTGAAATCTCTTATGTGCCCAAGACAGCCATTAAAGCTCAGGTCCTAGCAGATTTTTTAATTGACATGCTAGAGTCCAGTCCTGATAGGGCAGAAAGGTCACCTTTAGCTTGGACCATCTATGTTGATGGTGCCTCAGGCAGAAGTTCTTCCGGAGCAGGGGTGGTTCTCATCAATCCAAACGGAGTCAAATTGGAGCAGACCATCAAATTCTACTTTCCAGTAGCCAATAATCAGGTAGAGTATGAATCTTTACTAGCAGGCTTGAGGCTCGCAAGAGAACTAGGAATCGATCATGTTCACGTCAAAACCGATTCTCTGGTAATGGCGTCGCAAGTCCTCGGTAACTTCGAAACAAGAGAGCCGATCTTGAAGAAATATCTAGCTCTTGTGAAGATAGAAGTCGGCAGGTTCCAGAGCTTTACCATCGAGCACATCCCCAGAACAGAAAATGAGGAGGCCGATTTTCTTTCCAAGTATGGGATGCCTTCAGGAGGAACAACTTCCGAGCTCTTCCGCCCGACAGTGGTGGAAGGAGATTTGATGCAAGTAGATCAACATGCCTCTTGGATGGACCCATTCATCCTCTATCTGTCAACGAGAGATTATCATCATACAGTCAGAGATAAGAAAAAGTTCAGAATAAAAGCAGCTCATTACTTCCTAGTGGCGGGAGTCCTCTACAGAAAAACTTTCCTCTCTACCATGGCCCGGTGTGTTTCAGAAGAAGAAGCTTTCACTGTTTTGCAAGAGGTTCATTCAGGAGAGTGTGGAAGCCACTCGGGAGCAAGAACTCTTGAAAAACGAATCCTGCGGCAGGGGTATTTCTGGCCCACTATGAAGAGAGACTCTGAGATCTATGCCAGAAAGTGTGTTCAGTGCCATAAGTTTGCTCCACTTCAGTACCAAGCAGCTCAGTCCCTCAGATCGATTGCAACTCCTTGGCCCTTTGTAGTTTGGGGAATGGACCTCCTCGGTCCTTTTCCCATGGCAAGCAGTCAGCGGCGTTTCATCATCGTAATGATCGACTACTTCAGCAAGTGGATCGAAGCCAAGGCATTAGCTAAGACAACTACTCAGGTCGTTAGAAACTTCATTTGGGGAGAGATTGTCTGTCGGCATGGAATTCCAATGGCTATAATCACTGATAATGGGCCACAATTCAACAACTCCGAGATGATAGATTTTTGCAGGCAGATCGGAACAGAGCTGCGGTTTGCATCAGTTCATCATCCCAGAAGCAATGGCCAAGTAGAAGCAGCCAACAAGCAGATCCTCAATTTGCTCAAAAAGAAAGTGCAGAATCTCAAGGGCAGCTGGGCTGATCAGCTTCCATCAGTCCTCTGATGCCTTAGGACAACGCCATCATCCACAACTGGGGAGACTCCATTCAAACTTTCTCATGGCTCAGAAACACTTATTCCAGTTGAGTTTGAAGTCCCGTCACCCAGAGTACTGCTTGCAAGAGAAGGCGTTGAGGACTGGCTTGAGTTGAATAATGAAGAGATGAAGTTCAGCTTAGAACACATCGAGGCCATCAGAGATCAAGCAGCCATAAGGCAGGAGGAGGTCAAAAGAAGGATGGCCCGCTACTTTGATCAGAACGTGAGGATCAAACACTTCCAAGTGGGAGATCTCGTTCTAAAGAAGATTGATGCTGCTGCAAGAGCTGGTTCAATTGGGAAGCTTAATCCAAATTGGGCCGGCCCTTTTGTTATCAAAGAAGCGTTAAAGAGCGGCGCTTACCGCTTGCAGACATACGAAGGAGAGGATATACCACACACATGGAGTGGGGATGATCTCAAACGGTTCTATTCTTGAACTTCCTTTTCTCTACTTTGTGTATCCTCTTCAAGAGTTATTATGAATAGAAACTGCCTGTTAATGCTTCTTCAAGTGTTTTGTTTATGTAATCATAACAGATGAAACGCTAAGAAAGATTCCAAAAACGGTTCTGCGCCTGAACTCCCTTTTCTTTCTTATGTTTGCTTTGCAAATACATTTTATTAATTAAAGGATCCATACTGACACCTTTTTCTAGTGTTTTCTCTCTCTCACAAAGACCTGTAACAGTTCCCTGATACCAGGAGACATCGCCGAGTTCAGCAAGACCTCCCCTAGAGCTATTGTCATTAGCGTAACACCACAAAGACCACGTGTTGCGAGGAGATTTCACACCGTGTAGTGGGAGCTTGCAGGCTTTAGTGCGGTTGGATTCTGGACTTCAGATCCCGGCAAGTACATGACCCCACCTCTGCATTATGGAGGGCTGGGTGGGAGTAAAGCTCTACCATGCTGCATTAGGGATATCGTTACAACTTCGTTGATCGCGTGAGGAAAGTATGCCGTTCCGGCTCACCTGCCCGCGGGTCATCTTAGCTTGTAACCCTCGAACACTCCATGGTACCCTCGAGTAGTGCCTGCAGGAGACCCACAGCTTAGACTGTACTCCAGGCAAGAGGGCAGGGAACTGTTCCGCCAAGTGAGCATTTTGCTCTTCGCAGGGAATTATGTGCGGACTGGTTTTCTCTATCCGCTCAGTCTGCCTGTTTGGGTTGATTTTATAGCTTGTAGCCCTGTGAGGAAAGTATGCCGCTCCGGCTCACCTGCCCACCTGTCGCAAGCTATAAATCATTTCTTTTATTATGAGCGGATTGGTTTTCTGTATCCGCACAGTCCGCCAGTTTTGTTTGGGTTGATCATATAAGCCTGAGGCCTGGAGAGGAAAGCCATGCAATGCGCACCTGCCCACCTGGTCGCAAGCTATATGTCATTTCAATCTTAGGCAGACTGGTTTTTTCTATCCGCGCAGTCCGCCAGTTTCCTTGGGATGATTTTATAGATTCTATCTTTGGCGGACTGGTTTTCTGTATCCACTCAGTCCGACGGTTTCCTTGAGATCGCAAGCTATAGATCATTTCTATTATGAGCGGATTGGTTTTCTGTATCCGCTCAGTCCGCCGAATGGTTTTCATATATTATAATTTATGTTAATAAAGAGAATTGCGGACTCTACTAGAACTCAATGAAGTACCACCTGACATTGTTATCAACTGGCTATTTTCGTCATTTTTTAAGGCGGATATTGAATGGATTGATAAGTTGAATTCTTTAATCAACAAGATTCGTTATAAATGATCTGTGTCGTGCGGACTGCAATTGAAACTCAACAGAGCCCGCCTGACAATTTCTTCTCATTCCAATGACGGACAATAATTGTCTCTAATCAGCAAGTTAAAAGGTTGTGGGATTTATCAGCGTGTCGTGCGGACTGCTAAGTGTCGGTGCGGTGAGCGTGGAAAAAGAACATTGCAGGAAGCACACATGCCAAAAATATCCTTGCTTTCTATTTCATCAAAAACTGTTTACATCATTCTATATGTTCGGCGGACTGCGATCTTGCGTCCGCCCCTTTTACAAAAACCAAAAAAGATAAAAATACATTAATCAATCTGTAGTCCTTTGTTTCTTTTCTGGAGGTGCAGGGCTGTCGCCAACAATGTCAACTTCTGGAGAGTAGCCCCCCGAGCCGCTCCCGCTGCTATCTGATCCTGTACTTGAGGCGGACCCGCTATGCGAGCTCCTGGTAGCAGCGGAGGATGCAGAGGTGTCGGACTCGGCGGACAGTTCCTCTACTCGCTGGCTCGAGGCAGCATTGTCCGCTGTTTCCTTGGCACTTTGCCCTTCGCCCTGCCCTCCGTCTTCTTCTTCAACTTCTTCTTCTTCTTCTTCTTCTTCTTCTTCTTCTTCCTCAATGATATCCTTGCCTTTTTTAGCCTTCTCCATCGCCGCAACCCGCGGAGCCAGCTCAGGAAAGATCTCCAAAAAAGGGACGCCATCCACTCTATCCTTTATGAAGCCATAGCGGACAAGTCGCTCAATGGCGACCTCGACGGTCTCCTTCACAAAAGGGAGCATGGCAGACTGGAAGTTGTTGTTTTCCAAGTCATAGGCGACCTGCGCAAAACAAAAGCAAACGTCAGACAGATCGCAGCGGATAGCAAAATAAGGCCGCTGCGAATTCAACTAACCCCAAGCTCTTCTCTTTGCTGAGCAACCCTTTTTCCCAACCGCACATTCCTTTCCTTTAGCGCTTTATTATCCTTTTGAAGTTGTTCGTTCTGCCTCAACAGGTCTCTGGCCAGGGTGGCAACATAGTGGTTTATCACCACGCTGTTCGCAGCGGCCTGAGAGGCTAGCAGAGGGAGGTCGGCGGCGGGCACCTTTTTAAGGTCGCTCAAGTTACGCTTTCCGTAAAGCGCGGAGATCGCAATATGGGAGTGGAGTGTTATCTGCAGACTCTTCCACGAAGGAAGTGCGGTGGAGAGGCGGACGTGTTTGTTCTTGCTATGCCAGTGGACCATAGGGTTCCCCCTAAGATCCTTCTGGCTGATGTCGAAGCCACTCATGGTGAAGCTTTCAGAGGAAGAGTAATCAGCTGCGTGATCCCCTTCCTCCTTCCTCTTTCTTGCGACTGCTTCTTTCTTCTCTTTCTGTGTAGGGACGAAGCCGCTAGGCGTCTACGGCAAGTTGGCGGGTACCGCCAAGGTCGTTGCAAAAAAACAAATGGGTTAAACACCAAGGTCGCGGCGGATGCAAAAGCTGAGTTCGGAAGCCATTTACTCTCTTCAGGCAGGACATCCGCTAAGCTCGCGAGCAGCGGAATGTAATGCTCGATGTCAAGCCTGGCGTTAGCCAAGAACTCGACAATGGCGGATTCTAAGTCATCCAGTTGCACGCTTTTGAAGGCGGAGTCCGCGCGCACCTGCGGATAGGTGTGCGCGAACGCTAGGTCGCCCTCAAAAATCAGGAACCTAGAGGTCCAGTTGTGGATTTTGTTGGGAAGGCCCACAACCTTCATCCCACTGCAGTAGAAGTATATCACCCCCTTGTAGGGGCGGCCTCCGGAAGCGGTAATGGAGCGGACTGAGAATATCTTGCGGAAGACATTCATTGAAAAAGCGATCTTTTCAGATCGCAAATACGAGACAAAGCTGCAGATCGCAGCGAGTGTATTCAACGCAAGCTGGCCAGGCACCATTCCATAGTGCTCAAAGATGGCGGCGAGTTCCCATAGAAGCGGAAACTTGAATCCGCTGTCAAAATGGTCCACTGGGATGGCGATCTGGGTTGCGGTTGAGAAGTTTAACCTTTCTTGATGGGTGGGAAGGCGGACAAGGATATTCGAGTTCGCCATCTTCTTTTCGACAAAGGCGTCCAGGTCGGCCTCTGTCAACGTGCATTTCCGGTGATCAGCGGAGTGGAAGGCGACAGCAACATCAGTCCGCGCGGACACCATTTTGCAGGCCGTAGGGTTCCTTTTACTTCAGCTGTTTCCTACATAAGAGAAAGCGGAAGGCCTTATTTATAGCTAAAGGGTCTGACAGCTTTTTTATCAGGACGCATAAGCTCGCAGATTCAATCCGCACAGTCCGCAAAAAATAAAAAGCACAGCCAAGCAATAACGCGAATAAAAAACACAGATTCACATGCCAAGGAAAATTCAAAGCAAACAGTTGTGGCCGACACAATTTGTTGTCCGCCCAGATCGCGCTTTTTCTCCCGGCAGGTCACAAGGAGCGGATACATTTTCAATTCGCTTAGTTCGCGGTATTTCCCACCTGCACGTTAAATAACGAGAAGCGGACACAACATTAGTCCACACAATTCGCAACAGATCAAGCCAAGGATTAGGCTACATAATTTGCGGATATATAATCTGAGTCCGCACAGATCGCAACAAAGTTCAATTTACAACACAGCGTTGTTTGAAGCACAATTATACAAATAATTATACAATTAAACAAATAGAAGCTCGTGGCATTGCGGACTCAGAGGTCCCTATTATCGGTCTGCGCCGGCCTTTCCGCCCTATCTCTGCATAAATGAGCGGCTTGATCGCTTATCTGAAGAATCTCGCTGTACACGCGGCAGAGGTGATGATGAATAACATTTATGGTCCGGTGCATATGAGCAGCTTCCCGATCTACCCGGCTGAGGGGCACCATTGGCTCCGCCGCCGGCCTCGGCTCCTCATCCACAGACTGTTGGACACCGCCTGCCGGTGCGACGATCTCTGGAGCAACGCGATCTGACGCTCGCGGCCTCTGCTCAGCGACCTCAGCAGCCCGCTTCTCCTTTTCTTCACGCACTGATGCCAAGTGCTTGCCTTTATAGAATCGGACATCATCCACAAGCCTCTTCTTCTCCCTTTCAGACCTCTCCAGCGCCCTCGAGATGCTAGTGATCTGGTCTTTTAGGGCCTTCTCGCGCTCTGCGGACGCTTTCTCATGCGCCGCGGACGCCCTCTTGCGCTCCTCTGCCTTCTCTAACTCTGCTTTAACACACTGCATTTCAGCTTGGAATTTCTTCTCTAACTCTTTAATCATATTCAGGCTGGGCGGCTCATCCCCCGCGGTTTCCACATGCGAGACCGCGTCAACACCAATATTCGGTGTAACAACGATCTCGCCACTCTCGATAGAGCCCGACGGCGACTTTCTACCTGCAACAAACAAAGTCAACTTCACATTTAAAGGCAGTTCGCGGCGGACGCAAAGAAAGCATAAAAGATCACTTTTAGACATAGCAGCAGCGAGTTGCCGACTATCGAAGATGATTGGCCGCCTTGCCCGCTCCGGGTCAAAGGCGCTTAACCGCTTCTTCCATTCGCGATGAACCTTTGCTCTTTTCTCAACAGCCGAACTTGTTGAGACCACAATGTCGTCCGTCTCGGTGATGATTTTGATTGGTCTTGATTTCCGCGGCGGCGACCTGTAAAGCCACTGACGCTTAAAGTATTTAGGCGCCGGTTGAAGTTTACCTGACCGCAGCAGCTCCGTAGCAATCCGCAGATCCTCAGCGGCTTTATCCGCCGCGACCTGCTTTGAGGCCGCCCCCACCGCAGCAACATGAGCAACAATTTGTTTCTTCTGCTCCTCTATCTTCTCCTTCAGCCTCTCTCTCTCCTCTTCCTCCACAGCGGACAAGGAAGGGAGTTCGTCACCCTTATTCCCAGTGGCCTCCTCCTCTGATTGCTGCAGTACAATCAGCAAGGATTCGTTGATTAGATCTACTTTGTTGACGTCTATCGAATCTAATATCTCATCAGTGGTTAGACTGACCGTGGAGAGGGAATTATCTCCCTGGATTTGGGCCTCCGGTGTAACCAGATCGCTATCAGGAACTTATTTGTCGCGCGGTCTGTGTTGTAAGTCCGCATCCCCAGTCCGCTTGGAGACGTTCTTCTCCTTCATCGCGCGCAGTTTCTTCTCAACCCGCTCGGTGACGGTCGCCCCATCCCTCTTCCTCTTCTTTCTTTTGGCAGTCTTCTCAGCAGAATCCGCAGCGGACCCCCCTAGGTCGGGCTGGTTTTCACGGACAGGCTCAGGGTTCACAGCAGTCAATGCCTTTGACGGCGCATCGTCCTCTTCCTCAGTCTGCCTATCTTCTTCATCCAAGTTAACGATAGGCACCCGGGCATTGGGAGAAGATATGTCAGCCTCAATGTGTTCGCCAACGGTGTCCGCCGAGGTTGCGGTTTTCTGAGAAGGGGCAGAGTCCGACAGGGTCACCATCTTCTCACTTCTCAATGGTTCGGCGTCGACTGCGGCATCCTCGCGAGCAGATATGTCGGCACGGCGGACTGCTTTCTCCGCAGGCTTCTGGCTAAGGGAACTCTCTCATGTGGGGCGGACAAGATCCTTTCTTGTCGACCTCTTTACTATCTTCTTGGTCTTCATAGGCGTTGTCAGTTCTGGGTCGCCTTTTGCAGTGAGACTAGAGAAGAAAGCTCCAAGCCTTGCCATGCCGGACTGGAAAGTGGAGACCGCAAGTGGTGAGTAGCGCCCCGTGTCGATCGAGATTCTCAACAGTTCCAGGCCCTCCAGCGATATTTATAGCGTTGGCGGCATTTTCGAGGCTTGCGGACTCGGCGGTTAAGAAAACATTTTCGAAGTTTTCTGGAAACTTAAAAATGTGCGAGGATTATGCTAACCCCTCAGTCCGCAACATCCTACAAGATGCCAAAACCACCCTTTCAGCAGGCGCGGACGCGATTTGTCAGTCCGCCCAGTCCGGCAATGTCACCAATCGGACACCAAGGATGATACCCCAGCAGCGGACGCAAGGACCTGTCCGCTCAGTCCGCCAGGACTTTAGGATATCAGATTCTCTGCAGCGGCGGACGCAGTGTCTCGTCCGCCCAGGCCGCCACCCTCTAGCAGGATCGCGCCCAGCAGCGGTGGAAGCTCCAGTCCGCGAGCCCAGTCCGCCCCTTCTGTGCGGACTGGCGTGTTCTTTCTCTTTTCTTCCCGTCACCGCTGCCCGGTTCTCCTGTACCCCGGGCAGCCGGTTATTTTAGCCCTGCCCGTTTGGGCAGGCCCCCTATCTTATAAATCGGGGGGAGGTGGTGCACCCAAGGGACACTGACTCGGACCCAGGAGCCTACTTGTTACAGGCTGCGGACTTGAATCTTGTGCCTTGCGGACTCCCCCTCGCTCTGCTCTTGTCCAGCTTTTCCTTTCACTTGTAACCAAATCCTTCTTCAATCAAGGGAAAGCCCGTCACAAGAGAGGCATTCAGGCCGCGACGGGTGAAGTCTGTTGTTGCCGTGGTTCACGGCCCCGCTCTTCTTCCTGCTCTCATCCGCTTAGTAGATCACTACTCGCAGTCTCCCTATTCCCCGGTGTTCGAACCGTTAGCTAGTGGTGCTCGACCCCCCTTATGTTTTCGTGCATCAACAGGTATATTAGACCCAGTTCTTCGCCGTGGAGTGCGCCTGTGTTGTTTGTAAAGAAGAAAGACGGTAGCATGCGGCTGCGCATAGACTACCGAGAGCTGAATAAATTGACCGTCAAGAATAAGTATCCGATCCCTCGGATAGACGACTTGTTCGACCAGCTGGTGAGGTCGGTGGTGTACTCCAAACTAGACTTGAAGTCAGGCTCTTATCAGTTACGAATTCGGGATGAGGACATACCCAAGACTGCCTTTGATACAAGGTATGGACATTTTGAGTTTACGGTGATGCCGTTCGGGCTGACGAACGCCCCATCTGTGTTCATGGATCTCATGAATCGGGTATTTCCGAAATACTTGGATTCTTTTGTGGTTGTTTTCATTGATGAGATCTTGGTGTATTCCAAATCGGAAGTGGAGCATGAGACCCACTTGAGAGTGGCTTTGCAAGTGTTGAGGGAGAATCAGTTGTATGCAAAGTTCTCCAAGTGCGAGTTCTGGTTAGAGAAGGTGACGTTTTTGGGCCACGTGATTAGTGGGGATGGGGTGGCAGTGGATCCAACAAAAGTGGAGGCCATTAGAGATTGGCCAGTCTCGAGGACCGTGGCGGAAGTCCGAAGTTTTCTTGGCCTAGCCGGGTATTACAGGAGGTTCGTGGAAAAGTTTTCGCGGATAACTCTACCCCTCACCTCACTCACTCGTAAAGATCATAAGTTTGTTTGGACTCAAGAGTGCAGCCAAGCATTTGAGGCACTGAAGGAGAGACTGATGATGGCTCCAATCCTAAGTCTACCGCAAGGGACCGAGGGATTTCAGAACTTCAGTGACGCATCGGGATGCAGTTTGGGTTGCGTTTTGGTGCAACATGACAAGGTGATAGCTTTTGGGTCTAGACAGCTGAAGCCTCATGAGAGGAATTACCCCGTCCATGACTTGGAGTTGGCGGCGGTAATCTTTGCGTTGAAAATATGGCGGCATTATGTGTATGGTGCAAAGGTGGAGATCTTCACGGATCACAAAAGTCTGAAGTATCTCTTGGATCAAAAGGACTTGAACATGCGGTAACGCAGGTGAGTTGAGTTTCTTGGAGACTATGAAGTGGCAATTCAGTATACACCAGGTAAAGCCAATGTGGTGGCGGATGCTTTGAGTAGAAAGTACTCAGGGCAAGGAAATTGGATCGAAGCTCATGATGAGCGGTTGGTACGGGAATGGGAGTCCCTTGGATTGGAATGTGTTGCGAGAGGCGAGTCCGGCGTGGCTCGATTGAACTGGATTGAAGTACAAAACGACTTGACCGATCGCATTCGGGAAGCGACTCGGTTGGATGTGGAGTTTCGACCTTTTGTGTTGGAGGCTCTAGCGGGCGAGAGCAGCACCTGGGAGATGAGTGATGGGATTCTGAGGAAGAACAGAAGGGTTTGTATACTGCAGTTTGGCAAACTACGTGAGGATTTGATGTTTGAGGCTCACTTCACAAAGTACTCCATTCACCCGGGCAGTACAAAGATGTACTTGGATATGAAGAAATCCTTTTGGTGGCCGGGGCTGAAGCGGGACGTAGCTTTGTACGTGAATCGTTGCCAAACTTATGCCTTGGTGAAGGCCGAATGTCAGAAGCCGGACGGGTTACCGAAGCCCCTTCCAATCCCTGAATGGAAATTTGATGACATCTCCATGGATTTTGTGCATGGTCTGCCTAGATCGCAGCAGGGTAATGATGCTATTTGGGTGATCGTGGATCGCCTAACCAAGGTGGCTCACTTCATCCCAAATCGGAAAGAGGACAGCGTGGAGAAGCTGGTGGAGTTGTATGTTCGCAACATTGTGCAACTGCACGGAATTCCTAAGAGCATAGTCAGTGATCGAGATGGACGGTTTACATCCAAGGACTGGAGACTGGTACAAAAGAGCTTGGGCACGAAGCTAAAATTCAGTACGGCGTTCCATCCTCAAACTGATGGGCAAACCGAAAGAACAAACCGTACTATGGAGGATATGCTAAGAATGTGCGTTCTTGACTTCGGCAAGAAGTGGGAGGATCACCTCTTCATGATGGAATTCGCGTACAATAACAGTTTTCAAGCAAGTATAAAAATGGCGCCATACGAAGCTTTGTATGGGAGACGGTGTCGAACACCGATGTCTTGGGCAAAGGCGGGAGACACCAAAACTTTGGGAAAAGAGGTGGTAGTAGACGCTTGTGAGTTGGTACAGACCATTCAAGAGCGTATGAAGGTGGCGCAAGACCGACAAGCAAAATACTTTAATGCTCGTCACCGGAAGTTGGAGTTTGCGGTAGGTGATTGGGTCTATTTGAAGATCAAACCGTTCAAAGGCGTCTCACGGATTCGCCTACTCAAGAAGTTGAGTGCAAGGTTTTTGGGGCCTTTTGAAGTTGTTGAACGGGTGGGAGAAGCAGCCTATCGGTTGGCGTTGTCCGCGGAGCTGAGTGGATTGCATGACGTCTTCCACGTCTCCGTTTTGAGGAAAGCCTTGGTGGAGGCTAGTGTGGTGATTGAGCCGGCATCGGTGCCGATTGAGGAAGACTTGAGGACGCGAGTCCTTCCAATTGCTATAGAGGATTCGGAGACTCGGCAGTTGCGGAATAAAGAAGTTAAACTCGTGAAAGTCCGATGGGACAACTGCGATCGAGAGGAGCTCTCTTGGGAGCGAGAACAGGCCATGCTAGAAGAGTATCCAGAACTCTTCATTTCAGGTACAAGTTAAGTTTGTGTACCCTTTGTTTTGTAATTTCGGGACGAAATTCTGTTAAGGGGGGGGGGGGGAGAGAGTTGTAACACCCCAGTTTTGAGAGAGGGTCGTTTTGCATTTCTGGAAATTTTTGGTTTCTGGCAGGGGGCACACGGCCTGCGACATGGGCATGTCGCAGGGCGTGTCGAGCCCGTGTCGACACTCGGCCCGGGGTGTCGACACTTTGGCTCGACAGTGTGTCGAGACAAGGCACACGGCCTAGGACACGGGCGTGTCCAAGGCCGTGTGGGTCTGTCGACGAGCTTCAGTCGACGATGTTCACTCGACGAGTGTCGAGTGTCGAGTGTCGAGTGTCGAGACTGGGGCACACGGCCTGTGACACGAGCGTGTCACAGGGCCTGTCCCGCTTGGTCGACGATCTTCGCTCGATGTTTTTCCGCAGTGTCGACACAAAGGCTGTCGACGAGTGTCGAGACTTGGCACACGGCGTGGGACACGGGCGTGTCCCAGGCCGTGTCACCTCTCGGGTTGGTTTCGGGGCCGTGTCGATGGAGGCACACGGCCGGCCACACGGCCGTGTCATTGGGGACACGGGCATGTCGGATCGAACACGGGCGTGTCAGATGCCCGTGTGCAGTTCCAGGCGCGTCGATTTGAGACGGCGAATGAGGTACACGGCCCGGGACACGAGTGTGTGACAGGCCGTGTTCGGCCCAGGTCTTTTTTTTTTCTGTCGGATCGTGGCCGTCTCTTTCCCTGGTTTTAGGATCTGATGGTTCGCATCTTTTCTTTAGGAGTTAAGTCCGAGAATAGGGTTGAAAACCCTCATTCTTCTCCAAGCATTCTCTTACTAAAGATCTAGAGAGAAGTGAGATCAAGGAAGAAGGAGAAGGAGAGTTTGGGCTATAGGAGAGGTTTCGGTGCTCCAAATCGCGAGCCGAGTCCGGATCTGTGGAGGTTAGATCATTGCGAAGGTTTTCATACGACTATTTCACCATGGCAAGGAAGAGGAGTCGGAAGGTAACGACACTTTTCCTCGCGGTCTTAGGATGCATGTCTTTAGCATCATTTATTTTTCTTTCTAGTTTTTGGGCACCAAACTCTCAAATGAGAGGGGTTTTGGTTTGCCAAGGTTCAAGAGGAACCTCCGGGTTGATTGAGTCCATCCCCGACATATTTTGCATTAGAGATCCGCTCCGTTAGTGGATTAGACATGGTGGGTGAAGCCGTTATCGCGATCGTTAGTCCGACTCGGTGATGTTGCATACGAACGTTAAGGATTCGTAAGGATTTCGTTGCGGCAAGACGCCGTTTGTGATGTGGTGATGTTTTTCCCCTTCTCCTCGAGTGAGTACGTGTAGTCGGAACCAGACAAGGTTAGCTCCTCGTGGCGGTAGATGTTTTCCTTGGTGGACAAGGTTAGCTCCGCATGAGTTGGAGATGGTTTCCTTGGTGCGCGGGAATGCTGCAATACAAATGAGGGACTAGGGTGGATTTGTCTTGGTTTGTGATGTGTCAAGGCATGTCTATGTATCCGTGGTCGGCTGGCTATCCCGTGACGTTCACATCATGTACGGAGAGTGTCCCGGCGAGACTAGTCCCCTTCTGTGAGACTGACGAGAAAGCCAAGCATGGGGGCAAGCCCGGACAATGAGGCCATGAGCGGGTGGGGTTCCGGCAAGGCTTCTTAGAATCGGTCAGTTTTGTGTTTGTTGGAATCCTGACATGAGACGTCAGAGCTTGTAGGCAAGCCCGGGTCTAAGACCTTGAGCGGGTGGGGCCTTGACAAGAGTTCCATGAGGCGGCCTGTGAGCCGTTGGGGGAAATGGTGACCCCCTTTGTTTGCGGCTTTATGCCAGTGGGGAATCGATGTGTACCCATATGATGTGATGATGTGCTAGATGCATACGAGTTCGGGTGCCTTGGGTGAAACCCGGGTTATTGCATACATGATTGCATAAGTAGGCCCTTTTAATATATGCTCAACCAGTAGAGAACATGTATGATGCGTGTGACATCCAAGCCTGTTTCTGTAGTTGCTTTTCTTGCTTATGATTATTGCATACGAAGTGCTAACTTGCAGGTTGGAGGGGTTCCCCGGTATCCGATAGGGGCGGCCGGGAGGAGATGTGTTGTTACACAGTTTGAGGTCAGCCTTTGCTGACCCACGTTACTAATAAATTTTACAGGGCAAGGATCGCATGCAGTAGCTAGCTCGCCGGCCAGAAAGGCCTAAGCCACATGAAGTGCTTTTCTCTTTGTAACTCTACTTATGTGATGTTGTATGTTTGAGACTCATGTTGTCCGACTTGCATGCCGAGGTAGACTAGGAGTGCTAAGCATACTCTTGACTGTTGTATTATTTGCTTTTGGACACTTGATGTAAGGCCTTAAGGCCATTTGTTTTACTCTTCTAGTGGTGGATAACTTCTCGTCTTGCTTGTGTTTCCGCTGCGTTGTGCAAAGCGTTTTGAGTGTGGGTAGCTATATCAACTTTTAATACTAAAGCTGTGGAGTCCGTATGTTGTGGGGCCCCGGCCGGACCCATATTATACGTTCATTACAGGGGAGGAGCATCAGAAAGTCACTTTAGCTACCTTCTTTCTTGAAGGAGAAGCTAGATTGTGGTGGGATGAGATGGAGTTGCATCACTTGGCAGTTCGTCCCTTAACACAAGTATTGATGGAAGAATTCTCCCGACTCTTCCTAGCGAAGCACCTTCCTGCGGCGCAATGGATTGTCATGGAGAATGAATTCCAAAGGCGGACACAAGGTGATGGCAGTGTTGACGCGTACCTGCATGAGTTTACACGCTTGGGGCGGTATGCGGGTTCTATTTTTGCTAACGAGCAAAGGAAGACGAATAGGTTTTATGAAGGACTGCAGGACGAGTTGAGGTTCTGGTTTCTAGTTCTATGAACCAAGGCTTCCAGGCGTTGGTCGACACTACGAGTGCGCTGGAAAAAGATATGAAGAGGGTGCAGGGGAATAGGGCTTTGGCTGTGATGCAACCGGAGTGGAAGGTGCCCCGACCTGGGAAACCATTTTATAAGAAGAAATGGGGCAAGAAGTTTAAGACAAGCTCCTTCATCAGTTGCATCGGGAGCAACGTCGGTGTAACGCCCCGAAACTCAAAGGAGCAAAGGGGGACGTTTTGGGCCAGTTTTGGTTTCTGGCTGAAGGCACACGGCCTGGGACACGGGCGTGTCCCAGGGCGTGTCAAGCGTGTGTCGACACTTAGCCGCGAAGTCGTCGAGTTATTCTCGACGATTCGTCGAGAATGGGCACACGGCCTGCGACACGGGTGTGTCGCAGGGCGTGTCGACCCGTGTCGACACTTAGCCGTGAAATCGTCGAGTTATTCTCGACGATTCGTCGAGAATGGGCACACGGCCTGCGACACGGGCGTGTCGCAGGGCGTGTCGACCCGTGTCGACGATCGTCAAGGTGAAATCGTCGAGATTCACTCGACGATCGTCGAGACAAGGCACACGGCCTAGGACACGGGCGTGTCCAAGGCCGTGTCATCCAGTCGTCGTTCTCCCCTCGACGAAATGCCCCGTGTACACGGCCTGGGGGCCCAGGCGTGTCAATGTGACACGGGCACGGACACGGGCGTGTCCTAGAACCCGTGCAGTGCTCGGGTTGAAAACGGGAGAAAATAATGGGGTACACGGCCGGCTACACGGCCGTGTCAGCTGGAACACGGGCGTGTCAGCTCGAACACGGGCGTGTTCGATACCCGTGTGCGTGTTCAGAAGATTCGATTTTGACGGCGAATGCGGCACACGGCCCTGGACACGGGCGTGTGCCAGGCCGTGTTCGGTCCAGTTTGGGCATTTCAGCCCCGAATCAAAGCCGCTCGTTTTCTTAGGTTGAGATCCGACGGCTGGGGATGGTTCCTGAGAGTATATACTCGGGTTTGACTTAGAAAAATCCACACTTTTCACCCCTTTTCATCTCTCCAAACCCTTGGAGAAAGAAGAGCTAAGGCAAGAAGAAGAGGAGCTAGATCCGCCATTGGAGGAGCTTCGGAGCTCCGAATCGCAAGCCGACTCCGGATCCACGGAGGCAACGCAAGTGCGGTGATTTCCATCCGATTACTTTTCGATGGCGCCAAAGAGGACCGCAAGGGTAATGATCCTCACTTGTGAGCATGATAGCTCTCTTTCTTAGCATAGGAAGCCCTCTCTCGCGAGTTTGCGAAGAGTTGGAGGCGTTCCTTCGGGTAGATATGTAAAGTCCCCGTTGTTTAGCGTCCGTATGCGAGAACAGACATAGGCATTTTGGTTGAAGCCTACCCGGACATGTAGTTCGGATCGGTGATGTTGCATTGCATAAGGCCGGAGAAGACTCCGTGCTATTGGGTGTTTTTCGGGTTTTCTACGCGGTAGATTGTAGCAGGGAGCCTTGGGGACTAACCCAAAGGTGCACCCGGAAAACTGGGCGGACACGAGGTCTTGCCAACGTGGTGGCCTGAGAGCCAACTTGAACATAACGGGGTTATGTGATTTGTGGTAGAATGGGAATCGGTGAAAGTTTGACCCGCGCAGATGGCTTAAATTGCCGTTGCAATGTGAGCACGGGTTAGATGGAGCCGTACCCGCTTTATGTCGTTCGGGTTAGAGAGACCTAAAGTTACATGGCACTCGCCGTTGGCATAGATGTGAGTCTTCGGTGGTCGATGGCTTAAATTGACGTGACCAATACCATGAAGACAAATTGCTCATAGGAATGACCGTCTAAGTGGCGGTGGTGAGTCCGGAATGTTAATGGCTTTAATTGACGTAACATCGACCGGTTCACCGAGAATGTGCCCTGAGTGCACGGGACGTGTGGCCGTACGAGCCAACGTCTGTGATGAATTGGCTATGGTTATATGCATTGCTCGCTTGTGCTAATGAAATGCAGTGAAGGAGCATCGCCGCCCCGAGTTGGGGGCGGGATCGTTATAATTTGGTCAGCATTGCTGACCGTTGCTTTGTTTGCCACCGTGCGGTGGTTTGTTTGCTTGCAGGTGCAGCTGGACCAAGCGGTCAATAGCGGGCTAAAGCCCTTTTTGCGAAGCTGGCCCTCGAAGGCCCAAGTGGAAATGTTTTATGTTTTATTCATGTATGGCCGGCCTGCGTGCCGAGGTTTGTAAATCATGTATTGGTCAAGAGAAACATTCTGTAAGGCCCTAAGGCCGAATATTTGGGTATTTTTGTAATAACATTCCTATTATCATGTTAGTGGACATTCGTGCTCTTATGCTGGGTTCTTGTTTACAACTTATTTAAACTGCTTCCGCTAGAATTCTCTGTGTAGGACGTTAAGATTGGTTGGATGGTTTCCATACGTAACCACCCGGTCTGTCTGTGGTATATGGCGTCGGGCCCCGGCCGGACCTACTGCTATATGCTATGCGACGGATAGGGGGTGTTACAATTTGGTATCAGACTACTGGTTTTGGTTGGGCTTGAACTGAATTCGTGGGCGAATTCTTTTTAAGGGGTGGTGAGCACATTGTGTGCGTCATCGTTATAACAGTAAAAAGAACCCATGAATGTCCACTTAGGAACGAAAATACTCGTGTTTGAGGAACCTGCGTGTTCCTATAATTGCTGTTTACAATGTTATTTGGTCGCTTAACGGTGTTTTGTACCACTATAGGTGACCCGAAGTGGTGTTGGGCCGTCAGAACGCCGAGGTTCTGAGGCAAGTAGTGCACCGGAAGTTGCTCCCGCAACACCTTTGTCGGCTGAAAATATAAGATTGGTGCCTGAAGCGGTGTTGGCCGTGATCAATGCGCAGCCTGGGAGGCAAGCGCAGCAGCCCGCTCCTATGATGGAGCAAGTACCTCTGCAAGAGGCGGAGCCGAGGAGGATGGAGCAAGTGGTTGTAGAACCAATAGTGCCAAGGAGGGCAACTGAGAGGCAGTTGAAGCATGTAATGAGCTTTAACCCTCCGTTATTCTCGGGGTTGGGAACCCCATCACAGGCTGAAGACTGGCTCTCTAGGGTGAAGAGAGTCATGACAGCGACGGAGACGGAGGAGTGGCAGATGACCACCATCGCTACATTCCTGCTGGATGGAGAAGCGAGGATGTGGTGGGAAGGTTTGGAGCTGCATCATCTGCGAGGTAGACAACTGATAGACGTTCCGATGGAAGAGTTCTCGGGATTATTCTTAGCAAGATACCTCCCTTCTACTCAGAGGATCTCAATGGAGAATGAGTTCCTGAAGTTGGTGCAGGGTGAGAGGAGCGTGGATGAATATCTCCACGAGTTTACGCGGTTGAGTCGTTACGCGAGCTCCACCATCATGGATGAGGAGCGCAAGACTAATCGTTTTTATGAAGGCTTGAGGGATGAGCTGAGATTGTTACTGTCGGGGCCGATGACGCAAGGTTTCTTAACCTTGGTCAATACTGCCCGGTCCTTGGAGAAGGACATGAAGAGTGTACAAGCGAAGAAAGGCTTGGTTGACAGAAAATCTGAGTTTAAAGTGCCGACTACCTCAAAGTCCGGCTATCGGAGGGCTTTCAAGAAACATAGGACTTCGGGTCCAGCTCCTTCTGGTGCTTCTGGGGCGACTACGAGTCGGACCCCGGGTGCGTGCTTTACGTGTGGAAAGACAGGGCATTTCGCCCGTGATTGTTGGAGCGGACGTCCTAAGTCCGAGAGGAGGCCAGGAGCTACTTATGAAGAGAAGGGAAAGGCGGTGGAGTCGACCGCATCCCACTATGCTCCGGCCCAACCAAGGGTTTACAATCTTGGCCAACAGGAGGCCATTAAACAAGCTGACGTGGTGACAGGTATGGTTTAATTTATAGCAAGTCAATTCCTTTATATGCTTGTTATGCACATGTTACCTTACCACTGCTTGTTTAGGATTCGTATTGATTTGTGAAAATCCCGCACGAGCACTCTTCGATACGGGAGCTTCACACTCCTTCTTGTCCGAAGGATTTATATCACGCATCGGAGTCCATTCTTCGATGGCGAAGGATAAGTTGGATGTGTTGTTGCCCAATGGGTGTTCGATGCGAGCGGTTAGGATCTGCGATGTTAAGATTCGTATTGCAGAGCAGGAGTTCGACCTGCGGGCGTCTTTACTTCCGTTAGTGGAGTTCGACGTCATATTTGGCATGGACTGGCTGTCGGAGCAGCAGGCCCATATAGATTGCGGTAGCAAGGAAGTCAAGCTGGGAGCGAGTCGTGAGACGACTTTTACGGGCTTAAAGGGGTCGAGCAAGACGTTGATGTCTGCTCTTCAGGTGGTGAAGGCGGTTCGTGCTGGAGCAGAACTGTTCTTTACACTAGTGGAGGTTGCAAAGCCGAAGCCCGCGTTGGATTGTATTTCAGTGGTATCGGAATACCCTGATGTGTTCCCCGCAGATCTTCCTGGAGCCCCGCCTCAACGGGAGATAGATTTCACTATCGAGCTAGTGCAAGGTGCAAAGCCTGTGTCACGATCTCCGTATCGGCTAGCGCCTAAGGAAATGGCAGAGCTGAAAGTTCAACTACAAGAGTTGTTGGAGCAAGGTTATGTGCGCCCGAGTTCTTCGCCTTGGAGCGCACCGGTCCTCTTTGTTAAGAAGAAGGACGGAAGCTTGAGGTTATGTATTGATTATCGGGAGCTAAACAAGCTGACTGAGAAGAATAAGTACCCGATCCCTAGGATTGATGATCTCTTTGATCAGTTAGTCGGGTCGACGGTGTACTCGAAGTTAGATCTCAAGTCTGGGTACTATCAGCTGCGGATAAGGGAGAGTGATATCCCGAAGACAGCGTTTAGTACGAGATACGGGCATTATGAGTTTACGGTCATGCCGTTTGGGCTGACTAATGCGCCGTCAGTGTTCATGGATTTGATGAACAGAACGTTCAGGGAGTACTTGGACCATTTCGTGATCGTCTTCATCGACGATATCTTGGTGTACTCGCAAAGTGAGGAGGATCACTTCAAGCATCTCCATTTGGTGTTGGAGACACTCAGGAGAAATCAGTTGTATGCCAAGTTCTCGAAGTGCGAGTTTTGGCTATCCTCAGTGGCGTTCCTCGAGCATATAGTGAGTGGAGAGGGTATTGCTGTGGATCCGGCGAAGATTGTTGCGATACGGGAGTGGCCTGAGCTTGCTACGGTAGCAGAAGTCCGGAGCTTTTTGGGGCTTGCCGGCTATTATAGGCGCTTCGTAGAGAACTTCTCGCGGTTAGCGTTACCTCTCACTACTTTGACGAGGAAGGATCATAAGTTCGTTTGGACGCCGGAGTGCGCGCGAGCTTTTGAGGAATTGAAGTGTCGGTTGACCACGGCGCCTGTGTTGAGTTCGCCGGTTGGGACCGAAGGCTATGAGATATATAGCGATGCTTCAGGCAGCGGTTTGGGTTGTGTGCTACTGCAGCACGGAAGCGTGATAGCTTATGGCTCGAGACAGCTAAAAGTGCACGAGAGGAATTATCCGGTCCATGACTTGGAGTTAGCGGCCGTGATTTTTGCCTTGAAGCTGTGGAGACACTATTTGTACGGTGTGAAGATTGATATCTACACCGATCACAAGAGCCTAAAGTACCTGATTGATCAGAAGGATCTGAATATGCGGCAGCGTAGATGGATGGAGTTCCTGGGGGACTATACATTCAAGATCCACTACGTGCCTGGCAAAGGGAATGCGGTTGCGGACGCGTTGAGTCGCCGAGCCCCAGCTCAAGCCAATTGGCTATCGGTGCATGATGAGCGGTTGGTGCGGGAGTTGGAGGCGTTGGAGATTATTTGTGTGGATAAGCAAGCAAGTGCTGAAGCAGTGCTGAATTGGACTGAAGTCCAATATGACCTGGCTGATCGGATTCGGCAGGCTTTGGATATGGATGCTCATATGAAGCAGTTCATGATAGAGGCTTTGGATGGGTCAAATTCCCAATTCGTTGTGGAGGACGGATTGCTGTGGAAAGACGGTCGTTTGTGCGTCCCAAGTGTGGGCAATTTACGGGTGGAGTTGTTGTACGAGGCACACCATACCAAGTACTCGATTCACCCGGGGAGCACGAAGATGTACCGCGATATAAAGAAACTGTTTTGGTGGCCGGGTTTGAAAAAAGGATGTGGCGCTATACGTAGCGAAGTGCCAAACCTGCGCCTTGGTAAAGGCGGAGTGCCAAAAGCCGGGAGGATTTCTTAAGTCCTTGCCTATTCCGGAGTGGAAATTTGACGACATCTCTATGGACTTTGTGCACGGTTTGCCAAGGTCGCAAAAGGGGAACGACGCCATTTGGGTGGTCGTGGATCGATTAACGAAGGCGTCGCATTTTATTCCGCATAGGAAGGACGATCCGGTGGAGAAGCTAGCAAAGCTTTATGTGGATAACATAGTACGGCTTCATGGTGTGCCCCGCAGCATCGTGAGTGACCGAGATGGGCGGTTCACGTCCAATGATTGGAGGCTGGTGCAGCAAATGTTGGGAACAAAGCTGAAGTTTAGCACAGCCTTCCATCCGCAAACGGATGGGCAGACCGAGAGGGTCAATAGAACCATGGAAGACATGCTTCGCATGTGTGTTTTGGACTTTGGAAAGCAATGGGAGGACCACCTTTATTTGGTGGAGTTCGCATACAACAACAGCTACCAAGCAAGTATTCAGATGGCGCCTTTCGAGGCCCTATATGGTAGAAGATGTCGCACGCCGTTGTCTTGGTTAGAAACGGGCGAGTCGAAGTTGTATAAGCGATCAGAAGTGGATGATGCTACTTCTTTGGTGAGAACCATTCGGGAGAGGTTACTCATCGCTCAGGACCGACAAGCAAAGTACTATAATGCCAAGCACAGAAACGTGGAGTTCGCTGTGGGCGATTATGTATACTTGAAGATCAAGCCGTTCAAGGGTGTCTCGCGGGTGCGGCGATTGAAAAAGCTAAGCCCGAGGTACCTTGGACCGTTCGAGGTTCTGGAGCGAGTAGGAGAAGCGGCCTATCGGCTGAAGCTTTCAGTGGAGCTAAGTGGTTTATATGATGTATTCCACATTTCGGTGCTTCGGAAGGCGGTGCAAGAGCCTACGCAAGTGATCGCGGTCGATCAAGTGCCGGTGGATAGTGGGCTAACGACAATGGTCAAGCCCGTGCGGATTGAGGACTCGGAGGTCAAGCGGCTACGCAATAAAGAGATCAGGATGGTCAAAGTCCGGTGGGACAATTGCGGTCGTGAGGAGCTCTCTTGGGAGCGAGAGCAGACTATGCTTGACGAGTATCCGGAGTTGTTCCGCTCAGGTACAAATGTTGTTTTTGTATATCTTTCCTTTATGTAATTTCGTGGGCGAAATTCTTTTAAGAGGGGGAGAGTTGTAACGCCCCGAAACTCAAAGGAGCAAAGGGGGACGTTTTGGGCCAGTTTTGGTTTCTGGCTGAAGGCACACGGCCTGGGACACGGGCGTGTCCCAGGGCGTGTCAAGCGTGTGTCGACACTTAGCCGCGAAGTCGTCGAGTTATTCTCGACGATTCGTCGAGAATGGGCACACGGCCTGCGACACGGGCGTGTCGCAGGGCGTGTCGACCCGTGTCGACACTTAGCCGTGAAATCGTCGAGTTATTCTCGACGATTCGTCGAGAATGGGCACACGGCCTGCGACACGGGCGTGTCGCAGGGCGTGTCGACCCGTGTCGACGATCGTCAAGGTGAAATCGTCGAGATTCACTCGACGATCGTCGAGACAAGGCACACGGCCTAGGACACGGGCGTGTCCAAGGCCGTGTCATCCAGTCGTCGTTCTCCCCTCGACGAAATGCCCCGTGTACACGGCCTGGGGGCCCAGGCGTGTCAATGTGACACGGGCACGGACACGGGCGTGTCCTAGAACCCGTGCAGTGCTCGGGTTGAAAACGGGAGAAAATAATGGGGTACACGGCCGGCTACACGGCCGTGTCAGCTGGAACACGGGCGTGTCAGCTCGAACACGGGCGTGTTCGATACCCGTGTGCGTGTTCAGAAGATTCGATTTTGACGGCGAATGCGGTACACGGCCCTGGACACGGGCGTGTGCCAGGCCGTGTTCGGTCCAGTTTGGGCATTTCAGCCCCGAATCAAAGCCGCTCGTTTTCTTAGGTTGAGATCCGACGGCTGGGGATGGTTCCTGAGAGTATATACTCGGGTTTGACTTAAAAAAATCCACACTTTTCACCCCTTTTCATCTCTCCAAACCCTTGGAGAAAGAAGAGCTAAGGCAAGAAGAAGAGGAGCTAGATCCGCCATTGGAGGAGCTTCGGAGCTCCGAATCGCAAGCCGACTCCGGATCCACGGAGGCAACGCAAGTGCGGTGATTTCCATCCGATTACTTTTCGATGGCGCCAAAGAGGACCGCAAGGGTAACGATCCTCACTTGTGAGCATGATAGCTCTGTTTCTTAGCATAGGAAGCCCTCTCTCACGAGTTTGCGAAGAGTTGGAGGCGTTCCTTCGGGTAGATATGTAAAGTCCCCGTTGTTTAGCGTCCGTATGCGAGAACGGACATAGGCATTTTGGTTGAAGCCTACCCGGACATGTAGTTCGGATCGGTGATGTTGCATTGCATAAGGCCGGAGAAGACTCCGTGCTATTGGGTGTTTTTCGGGTTTTCTACGCGGTAGATTGCAGCAGGGAGCCTTGGGGACTAACCCAAAGGTGCACCCGGAAAACTGGGCGGACACGAGGTCTTGCCAACATGGTGGCCTGAGAGCCAACTTGAACATAACGGGGTTATGTGATTTGTGGTAGAATGGGAATCGGTGAAAGTTTGACCCGCGCAGATGACATAAATTGCCGTTGCGATGTGAGCACGGGTTAGATGGTGCCGTACCCGCTTTATGTCGTTCGGGTTAGAGAGACCTAAAGTTACATGGCACTCGCCGTTGGCATAGATGTGAGTCTTCGGTGGTCGATGGCTTAAATTGACGTGACCAATACCATGAAGACAAATTGCTCATAGGAATGACCGTCTAAGTGGCGGTGGTGAGTCCGGAATGTTAATGGCTTTAATTGACGTAACATCGACCGGTTCACCGAGAATGTGCCCTGAGTGCACGGGACGTGTGGCCGTACGAGCCAACGTCTGTGATGAATTGGCTATGGTTATATGCATTGCTCGCTTGTGCTAATGAAATGCAGGGAAGGAGCATCGCCGCCCCAAGTTGGGGGCGGGATCGTTATAATTTGGTCAGCATTGCTGACCGTTGCTTTGTTTGCCACCGTGCGGTGGTTTGTTTGCTTGCAGGTGCAGCTGGACCAAGCGGTCAATAGCGGGCTAAAGCCCTTTTTGCGAAGCTGGCCCTCGAAGGCCCAAGTGGAAATGTTTTATGTTTTATTCATGTATGGCCGGCCTTCGTGCCGAGGTTTGTAAATCATGTATTGGTCAAGAGAAACATTCTGTAAGGCCCTAAGGCCGAATATTTGGGTATTTTTGTAATAACATTCCTATTATCATGTTAGTGGACATTCGTGCTCTTATGCTGGGTTCTTGTTTACAACTTATTTAAACTGCTTCCGCTAGAATGCTCTGTGTAGGACGTTAAGATTGGTTGGATGGTTTCCATACGTAACCACCCGGTCTGTCTGTGGTATATGGCGTCGGGCCCCGGCCGGACCTACTGCTATATGCTATGCG
Organism: Platanthera guangdongensis; assembly: GCA_039583875.1. Classification (NCBI taxonomy): domain Eukaryota; kingdom Viridiplantae; phylum Streptophyta; class Magnoliopsida; order Asparagales; family Orchidaceae; genus Platanthera; species Platanthera guangdongensis. The sequence goes on along the minus strand of CM077167.1, from coordinate 88,771,022 downwards.
ACAGATAGGGGGTGTTACAGTCGGGGGCTACCTCCAAGCCGGATACTCATACATGCTTCAATTGTGGCCGGGTGGGGCATATAGCTTGAGATTGTTGGGTGCCGCCAAAGAATGAGAAGAAGGCGGGAGCGTCGTATGCGGATAAGGGCAAGGCAGTAGTGGACTCCTCTGCCTTGCAGGCGCAGCCCCGGGTCTACAATCTTGGCCTGCAGGAGGCCATCAAGCAGAGTGACGTCGTCACAGGTATAAGTTTAGTTTTGCGTATGCTATTGCTTGTATGCTTTGCTTAGTGTATATGTGTTTGCGGTTTGTGTGTGTAACATGATTGTCACAGGCTTTGTGATGATTCGGGACACGATGGCGCGAGCACTGTTTGATACAGGTGCATCACATTCTTTTCTGTCTGGCGAGTTCATAGCACAACTTGGGATACCTAGTCGGGCAAAGACAGATAGCGTCAGAGTGGTGTTGCCGAATGACTGTTGGATGCTTGCGGATCAAGCTTGCGATGTGGTGGTCCACATAGGAAGTCGGGATTTCAGTTTGACTGCATCTGTATTGCCAATATCGGAATTCGACGTGATTTTTGGTATGGATTGGCTTGCGGAGCAGCATGCTATGATTAATTGCCAGTCCAAAGAAATCACGTTGGGCCAGAATACCGAACAGGAGACAAAGTTCGCAGGTATGCAAGGAGTGGGCGGGACGTTGCTGTCTGCACTCCATGTAGTCAAGGGTGTTCGGAAGGGTGCGGAGTGTTACTTCGCACTGATTCAGGCTGTTGAGCCTAAGGCTAGTGTGCGTGAGGTTTCGATTGTGGCGGAATTTACAGATGTGTTTCCCACGGATCTCCCTGGGCTACCACCTCAGCGGGAGATTGACTTCACGATTGAGTTGGTGCCAGGTGCGAAACCTGTGGCCCGCTCGCCATATCTCGTCGCGCCAAAGGAGATGGCTGAGTTGAAGGTCCAACTACAAGAATTGCTGGAGCAATGTTATATACGCCCAAGCATGTCACCTTGGAGCGCGCCTGTGCTTTTTGTAAAGAAGAAAGATGGTGGGTTGCGGTTATGTATTGACTACCGTGAACTAAATAAGCTGACCGAGAAGAATTAATATCCGATACCCCGGATTGATGAGTTATTCGATCAGCTGGTGGGCTCGACCGTCTATTCAAAGTTGGACCTGAAGTCTGGTTATTACCAGTTGAGAATTCGGGAAAGTGACATTCCCAAAACCGCATTTGGAACGCGTTACGGGCACTATGAGTTCACAGTCATGCCATTTGGACTGTGCAATGCTCCCTCGGTGTTTATGGATTTGATGCACCGCACGTTCCGAGAGTACCTGGATCTGTTTGTGATCGTGTTTATTGATGACATCCTGGTGTACTCGAAGTCGAAAGCTGAAGATGATACTCACTTGCGGTTGGTGTTGAATACATTGAGGCAAAATCAGCTCTATGCCAAGTTCTCGAAGTGCGAGTTTTGGTTATCGTCGGTGGCTTTTCTAGGCCATGTGGTCAGTGGAGAGGGCATTGTAGTGGATCTAGCGAAGATAAGGGCCATACAAGAGTGGCCAGTGTTGTCTTCTGTGGCCGAGGTCAGGAGCTTCCTTGGACTTGCGTGCTACTATTGAAGATTTGTCGAGAATTTCTCGCGGATTGCTTTGCCGCTAACCATGCTGACGAGAAAAGATCAGAAGTTCGTTTGGACGCTAGAGTGCGCACGAGATTTTGAAGAGTTGAAGGTTCGGTTGACCACGGCACCGGTGTTGTCTTCGCCAAGTGGGACCGATGGATTTGTTATTTATAGGGATGCCTCAGGGAGCAGCTTAGGCTGCGTTCTTCTGCAGAATGGAAAGGTAATTGCTTATGCCTCACGCTAGCTAAAGGTGCACGAACGAAATTATCCTGTCCATGATTTGGCATTAGCGGCAGTGATTTTTGCACTAAAGTTGTGGCAACACTATATTTATGGAGTGAAGGTGGAGATCTATACAGATCATAAGAGCCTTAAATACCTGTTGGAGCAGAAGGACTTGAATATGCGACAACGACGGTGGTTGGAGTTCCTTGGGGACTACACTTTCGAGATCCACTATACTCCTGGGAAGGGAAACATAGTCGCGGATGCCTTGAGTCGGAGAGCTCCGGCTAGAGCGAATTGGTTACAAAGGCATGATGAACGTCTCATCCAGGAGCTAGAAGCGTTAGAGATTTATTGTGTTGACAAGAATTCTACCGCCAATGCATGAACTGGACGGAGGTGCAATGTGACCTTGCAGACCGGATTTGACGAGCAACAGGGTTAGATGAAGATCTCTTACGCTATGTTAACGAGGGGCCTGAGGGAAAATTCTCCTGGAATGACGGTCTTTTGCGAAAAGATGGCCGTTTGTGCATCCCGAATGTGGGTAAATTGAGGGAAAACTGTTGTATGAAGCGCATTATACAAAGTATTCCATTCACCCCGGGAGCACGAAGATGTTCAATGATATGAAAAAGCTATTCTGGTGGCCAGGGCTAAAGAAAAATATTGCCCTCTATGTGGCCAAATGGCAAACATGTGCGATGGTGAAGGCAGAATACCAAAAGCCGGGTGGTTATTTGAAGTCGCTGCCGATCCCAGAGTGGAAGTTTGATGACATTTCCATGGATTTTGTGCACTGGTTGCCGAGATTGCAGCGAGGAAATGATTCCATTTGGTTGATTGTTGACCGGCTAACTAAAGTGGCACATTTTCTCCCGAACTGGCGGGATGATTCGGTCGAAAGGTTGGCAAAATTATATGTTGACCAGATTATACGGCTTCACGGTGTTCCTCGGAGTATCGTAAGTGATCGAGATGGGCGATCCACGTCAAATGACTGGAGGCTAGTTCACCGACTGTTGGGCACGAAGTTGACTTTCAGTACGGCCTTTCATCCCCAAACGGATGCCCAATCTGAACGTACCAACAGAATGATGGAGGACATGCCCTGGATGTGCGCCCTCGACTTCGGAAAGAGATGGAAAGATCATCTCTATATGGTGGAGTTTGCCTATAATAATAGCTACCAGGCGAGCATTGGGATGACACCGTATGAAGCGCTATATGGACGGAATTACCGTACTCCCTTGTCTTGGGTAGAAGCGGGCAAAGCTCGGGTTTATAAACCTAATGAGGTTGATGAAGCAAACTCAACCATACAGACTATTCGAGAGAAGCTACTCATTGTTCAAGATCGTCAAGCAAAGTACTACAACGCCAAGCACCGAAATGTGGAATTTGCGGTTGGCGATTGAGTCTACTTGAAGATCAAGCCCTTCAAAGGTGTCTCCAGGATTTGACTTTTGAAAAAGTTGAGTCCAAGATATTTGGGTCCCTTTGAAGTGGTTGAGCGCGTCTGAGAAGCGGCATATTGGCTAGCTCTATCGGCAGACTTGGGTGGATTATATGATGTGTTTCACATCTCGGTGCTTCGGAAGGTTGTTAAAGATCCAGCTCAAGTGATCGCGGATGATCGTGTGCCGGTGGAGTAGGGGCTAACAACGAGAGTTAAACCCATTCAGATCGAGGATCGAGCCGAGAAACAGTTGCGGAACAAGACGGTCGGAATGGTTAAAGTCCGGTGGGACAACTGCGGCCGTGAGGAACTTACATAGGAGCGAGAGCAAACCATGCGAGAGGTGTTTCCCGAGCTGTTTCTGTAATAAGTGGAGAGAATGTTGTTGTAACATGAGACTTTTAATGTTATAACTGTTTGGTTGCTGGTTGCCTTCATGTGTACTAATTTCGAGGACGAAATTTCTTGTAGGAGGGGAGGGTTGTAACAGCCCAATTTTATCAGCAGGAAAAATGTTGGGTGACATGGCCTGGGACACGGGCGTGTCCTAGGGCGTGTCCTGCTCGGGTGTGGAGTCATGCTGAGATCGACGAAAGTCGTTCGACGGAAAGTGTTTTGGGTGGTAATGCCCTAGATCATGGGCGTGACAGAGGGCGTGTCCCGCTCGGGTTCGGCATCAGGTCGATGAAATTCTAGGTTCGACGATTTGAGCTCGACGATTTAACAAAGGCTTCGTGGGCTGGAGGGAGCGTCGAACAGAGATCATCGAACGCGAGGAAAATCATTGAACGCTGGCCAACTCGAGGAGCGCGGGAAAATCGTCGAACGCAGGATTGTCGAACGCAGGATCGTCGAACGCAGGATCGTCGAATGGAAATCATCGAACGCGCAGTTTGTCGATCGTTGGTGAGTTCGACGATCGCTGGCGAGCTCGACGATCGCTGGCGAGCTCGACGATCGCTGCTTAATCGTCGACCGGAAATGGTCGAACATGGGTTCGACAATCGGGTCGTGGGCTCGACGATCGGGCCGTGGGCTCGACGATCGGGTCGTGGGTTCGACGATTCAGGCTTTGGGTTCGACGATTTGGCCCGAGTCTGGGTTCGACGATCTGGCAGAGATAAGGCGGGCTGAGCACCACTTTGAGGACACGGCCTGTGACATGGGCGTGTCACAGGGCGTGTCGGATGCGAAAATCAAATTTTCCGATTTTTCGTAGCCGTCCATTTTTCCTTCAGCTGGGATCCAAGGGCTAAATTTCTTTCCTGCTTCCTTAAGGCCGAAAACAGAGAACAAATTCTCATTTTGTTCCTGCCTTCATCTTTCTACGAGTCTAGAGAGAGAAAGTGAAAGGAAGATGGTGGAAGAAGAAAAAGAAGGGCTGCTTGCTGCTGGAGCTTGTGAGTATCAAACAGTGATCCGAGGCCATCTTTGTGGAGGAAATGCTGTTGCGAGTCTTTCAAGTTACCTTGGCGCTTATGGCACCGAAGCGGTCTGCAAGGGTAACGACTTTTCTTCCTAGCCATATGAAGGCTTCTTTTTGGCATATGCATGTGATTTCCCCACCAAGAGGTGGCTGATTTTGAGAATCTTTGGGTGATGCATGAAATCCCCTTTGTTGGCATATAAATCCAGAATTGGAGTACGTAATAGGCATGCTGTGTGAAGCCCATCTAGACAGGTTGGTCTGGATTGGTGATATTGCATACGAATCGAAGAAGACTCCGTGATAAACATGTAGTTTAAGGAGTCAACGAGTTATTCCTGTGAAGGAAAGTAGCAGGAAGTACTAGAGTGGTAGTCCAGGAAAATATTCGTGTTATGCTTGTGCTATTGGGTCGTACCGGTGAATGGGTAACAGGAAGTACTTGTGTGACCAGGAAAGGTCCTTTGTGATGCTTGATGTCGTAGGTGGTACCTATGAAGAGAGTAACAGGAAGTACTGGTGTGCCCAGGAAAGACACCTGACATTTGTGATATTGCGGTGTCGTACCTGTGAACGAGTAATAGGAAGTACTGGTGTGCCCAGGAAAGACCCGCTGATGTTGTGAGATGAATGGGTGTAATAGAAATACTCAGGCTGAATGCCAAGAACAGGATTGGTGAGACCGACCCGTGCCTTTGATTAAGCCGCGAGTAGGCCATACTCGGTGAAGGCAAGGCGATTTGAGCAACGGGGCGGGGGGGGGGGGGGGGGGGGTGGAGGATCCGACCTGTGTTATGTCCGTCCAACGTGGACCAGAAGGTGCGGTCTGTTGGAGCGCATAGCAAGAGTCTTAGGCCTGCGTGCCATGACACAATGGGGGGCTACGGGCCATCCTGGTGTTGTAAGACTAGAACTCCGGCTGCACGCCATGGAGTAAATGCTCATGAGAGTTGTCGTTGGGTTGTGGACCTGATACGGTGGTGGGCAAATGATTTGCCAGTACACCAAGAATGTGCCCTGAGTGCACAGACCGTTGGGCCGGGTGGCGAACAGTTGTGATGGCATGTGTGCGTGAAAGCACATTATATGAGATATATTGCCATGCTTGTGATATGATATGCCTGCAGGGAAGATTACCGCTACCCCGAGAAAGGGGTAGGGTTGTTATAATTTGGTCAGCTGAACGCTGTCCGTTGCTTTTGTTTGCCACCGTTGGGTGGATTGTCCCTGTATAGGTGCTGGAGAGCCAAGTGGGACGCATAAAGGTTGATGTCCCTGCTGTTGCTGTTACTGCTGCTAGCCCTCGAAGGATTTTTGGATGATTGTGGTGTTTTCGTTTATTATGGCCGGCCTGCGCGCCACTATTTAGGCCACTATGTGAAAGCCATGTAAGGCCATAAGGCCAACTTTTGTAATGTTGTAAGACATTCCTATTATATATATACAATGTGAAGTTGTTTTATATGTTGGACATTCACTTGTGGAGTTCACGTATTAGTATAGGCTTCCGCTAGAATGCAATATGTTAAGGTGCGTTGCGCTACTCTGGTATCATCCCGTACCTTCATCGCCTGTTTTGTGAGATATGTTGTGGGGCCCCGGCTGGATCTTATAGTATATACCATATGAACGGATGGGGTTGTTGCAGGTTGTGCGGTACGATCATCCCCAGAAGTGGCAGGACTGGCCACTGTCACCGACGGCCACATCGGTGAGGCCCGCGGGGATCGCTACCCTGTTGGAACAGAAGCGGTCGAAACTATGTCGACATAGGGTTGTGTGCGCGGCTTTGAATGCCTGCATTTTGTGCGTGGCTTTGAATGCCTGTGGTGTGTGCATGGCTTTGAATGCCTGCGGTGTGTGCGTGGCTTTGAATGCCTGCGGTGTGTGCACGGCTTTGAATGCATGCGGTGTGTGCGCGACTTTGAATGCCTGCGGTGTGTGCGCGACATTGAATGCCTGCGGTGTGTGCGCGACTTGAATGCCTGCGGTGTGTGCGCGGCTGTGAATGCCTGCGATAGTTTTTAGGATTTGAAACCTGATGTTTTGATGAGCTAGTAGAGCCTTGTTATAACCGATTTATACTATTGCTGCTTTTACTGGTTATACTGCACTCTTTTACAATTGCTCCTAGATGTTCATATATGAAATGTTGTGCTAACCCTCTCTTGCTTCGGCTATTTAACTTTGTTGGGTGGGTGCGTGCTCGTCCCCAGGATGTGGATCCGGGGAGGAGATTTGTTTCCACTTAGCTCTGTGACTAACAGTTATTTGATTAACCATTCACAGGAGGTGGAGCACCGTAGTGGCCCGCTGCCACAGGAGATTACGCCAGCAGCTAGGTCTACTCGAGTAGATTCACCCCCGCCGTCCCCAGAGTTTAGAGACGTGAGTACTGCCGAACAGCGTAGAGAGAGAGTATATGAGGATTATATGTAGCACATGTACAGCCTATGGGCCTATTTAAATGCTTAGTCTTCGGCCCCAGAACCACTGTAGTTTTAATATGTGATATATAAATCTGCAATGGTTTCCTATTAATGATTCCGCTATACTTTGATGGGTTGTGAATGTTGTGATTCGAGCCGACCAAGACGACCAACTAGTGCTTAGATAGGGTGGATCGTTTCCCCTAAGAGCACTGGGTGGACGTCTTGGGCCCCAAGTACTACCCCTCCGACCGACCCGGGCACAGGTTGGGGGGTGGGGTACTACAACCTATACTAGTAACCTGCTACTCCGGCCATAGTAGATCAGCCTTCCTAAGATAGGAGACATGGAATAGGTCATGCAAACTCGCTAACTCCTGCGGTAGATCCAGTCTGTAAGCCAATGAGTCGATCCACCCCAGGATCCTGTAGCCCCATATTCCTCAAACTTAGCTTTTTTTGCCCGCATACCCGCTAGACTCCATGCATTGGACGTATCTTCAGGAACTCATGTCTCCATCTTGAGACTCTAGTTGGCAATATCGCGCATTGTAATTGTAACGCCCCGAAACTCAAAGGAGCAAAGGGGGACGTTTTGGGTCAGTTTGGGTTCTGGCTGCAGGCACACGGTCTGGGACACGGGCGTGTCCTAGGGCGTGTCGACCCGTGTCGACACTTAGCCGCGAAGTCGACACTATGGTGTCGACAATGTGTCGAGACTGGGCACACGACCTGCGACACGGGCGTGTCGCAGGGCGTATCGACCCGTGTCGACACTTAGCCGCGAAGTCGACACTCTGCGTTCGACGAAGTGTCGAGACATGGCACACGGCCTGCGACACGGGCGTGTCGCAGGGCGTGTCAACCCGTGTCGACACTCGTCCCGCGAAGTCGACACTTTGGTCTCGACATAGTGTTGAGACAAGCCACACGGCCTAGGACACGGGCGTGTCCAAGGCCGTGTCATCAGGTCGACGATCTTCACTCGACGAAGTGTCGAGTGTCGAGACCGTGTACACGGCCTGGGGTCCAGGCGTGTTGAGGTGACACGGGTAGGGACACGGGCATGTCCTAGAACCCGTGCAGTGCTCGGGTTGTTTTCGGGGAAAAACGATGGGGGTACACGGACGGCCACACGGCCGTGTCAGGTGGAACACGGGCGTGTCAGCTCGAACACGGGGGTATTCAATACCTGTGTGTTGTTCCAGGTGATTCGATTTTGACGGCGAATGAGGCACACGGCCCTGGACACGGGCGTGTGCCAGGCCGTGTTCGGTCCAGATTGGGCATTTCAGTCCCGAATCAAAGCCGTTCGTTTCCTTATTTTGAGATCCAACGGCTGGGGGTTGTTCCTGAAGGGATATACCCGGGATTGGACTTAGAAACCCTCACTTTTCATGAGTGGTTAGCTTTCCAAAACCTTAGAGAAAGTAGAGAGCCAAGGAAGGAAGAAGGAGCTAGATCCGGCCATTGGAGGAGCTTCGGAGCTCCGAATCGCGAGCCGACTCCGGATCCACGGAGGCAAAGCTAGTGCGGTGCTTTTCATCTAATTACTTTTCAATGGCGCCAAAGAGGAACGCTAGGGTAACGATCCTCATCTTGAGCATGAGTAGCTCTCTTTCTTTGCATAGGAAGCCCGCTCTCGCGAGTTTGCGGAGAGTTGGAGGCGTTCCTTCGGGTAGATATGTCAAGTCCCCGTTGTTTAGAGTCCATAAGCGAGAACGGACAAAGGCATGATGTGTGAAGCCTACCCGGACATGTTGGTCTGGATCGGTGATGTTGCATTGCATAAATGCCGGAGAAGACTCCGTGCTATGGATTGTTTTTCGAGTTTTCTACGCGGTAGATTGCAGCAGGGAGCCTTGGGGACTAACCCAAAGGTGCACCCGGAAAACTGGGTGGATACGAGATCTTGCCAACTTGGTGGCCTGAGAGCCAACTTGAACATAACCGGGTTATGTGAATTGTGATGGAAATGGGACTCGGTGGAAGTTTGATCCGCGCAAATGGCTTAAATTATCGTTGCGATGTGAGCACGGGTTAGATGGAATCGTACCCATTCTATGTCGTTCGGTTAAAGAGACCTAAAGGCACGTGGCACTTGCCGTTGGCATAGATTAGGGTCTTCGGCGGTCAATGGCTTAAATTGTCGTGACCCAGGCCAGGAAGACAAATTGCTCATAGGTTTGGCCGTCTAAGTGGTGGTGGTGAGTTCGGAATGTCTATGGCTTTAATTGACGTGACATCGACCGGTTCACCGAGAATGTGCCCTGAGAGCACGGGGCGTGTGGCCGTGCGAGCCAACGTCTGTGATGAAATGGCTATATATTTATATTGCTTGCTTATGCTAATGAAATGCAGGGAAGGAGCATCGCCGCCCCGAGGTGGGGGCGGGATCGTTATAATTTGGTCAGCATTGCTGACCGTTGCCTTGTTTTGCCACCGTGCGGTGGTTTGTTGCTTGCAGGTGCAGCTGGACCAAGCGGTCAATAGCGGGCTAAAGCCCGAATGCGAAGCCGGCCCTTGAAGGCCTAATTGGAAGTGTTTACTGCTTTATTCATGTGTGACCGGCCTGCGTGCCATGGTTTGTAAAACATGTAATTTAAAGTGAAACATTTTGTAAAGCCTTAAGGCTTATTTTGGGTATTTTGTATAACATTCCTATTTTGTATTAGTGGACATTCATGCTTTAATGTTGGGTTCTTTGTTACAACTTTTATAAAATGCTTCCGCTAGAATGCTCTGTGTAGGACGTTGATTGGTTGGATAGTTTCCATAAGTAACCACCCGGTCTGTCTGTAGTATATGGCGTCGGGCCCCGACCGGACCTACTGCTATATGCTATGCGACGGATAGGGGGTGTTACAATTTGGTATCAGACTACTGGTTTTGGTTGGGCTTAAACTGAATTCGTGGACGAATTCTTTTTAAGGGGTGGTGAGCCCATTGTGTGCCCATTGTCCACTTAGGAATGAAAATACTCGCGTTTGAGGAACCTGCGTGCTCTTATAATTGCTGTTTGCAATTTTATTTGGTCGCTTAACGGTGTTTTGTACCACTATAGGTGACCAGAAGTGGTGTTGGGCCGTCAGAACGCCGAGTTTCTGAGGCTAGTAGTGCACCGGAAGTTGCTCCCGCAACACCTCTGTCGGCTGAGAACATACGATTGGTGGCTGAAGCGGTGTTGGCCGTGATAAATGCGCAGCCTGCAAGGCAAACGCAGCAGCCCGCTCCTGCGATGGAGCAAGAACCTCTTCAAGAGGCTGAGCCGAGGAGAGTGGAGCAAGTGGTTGTGGAACCGGTGGTGCCAAGGAGGGCAACTGAGAGGCAGCTTAAGCATGTTATAAGCTTTAACCCTCCGTTATTCTCGGGGTTGGGAACCCCATCTCAGGCTGAAGACTGGCTCTCCAGGGTGAAGAGAGTCATGATAGCAACGGAGACGGAGGAGTGGCAAATGACCACCATCGCTACGTTCCTTCTGGACGGTGAAGCGAGGATGTGGTGGGAAGGATTGTAGCTGCATCATTTGAGAGGTAGATAACTAATAGACATTCCGATGGAAGAGTTCTCGGGATTGTTCTTTGCAAGATACCTCCCTTCTACTCAGAGGATTTCGATGGAGAACGAATTTCTGAAGTTGGTTCAGGGTGAGAAGAGCGTGGATGAATATCTCCATGAGTTCACCCGTTTGAGTCGATATGCTAGATCCACTATCGTGGATGAGGAGCGCAAGACTAATCGCTTCTATGAAGGCTTGAGGGATGAGTTAAGACTACTTCTTTCGGGGCCGATGATGCAGGGTTTCTTAACCTTGGTCAATACTGCCCGGTCCTTGGAGAAGGACATGAAAAATGTACAAGCAAAGAAAAGCTTGGGTGAGAAGAAATCTGAATTCAAAGTGCCGACTACTTCAAAGTCCGGCTATCGGAGGTCTTTCAAGAAGCTTAGGACTTCGGGTCCAGCTCCTTCTGGTGCTTCTGGGGCGACTACGAGTCGGACCCCGGGCGCGTGTTTTACATGTGGAAAGACGGGGCATTTCGCCCGTGATTGTTGGAGCAGACGTCCTAAGTCCGAGAGAAGGCCGGGAGCTACTTATGAAGAGAAGGGAAAGGCGGTGGAGTCGACCGCATCCCATTATGCTCCGGCCCAACCAAGGGTCTACAATCTTGGCCAACAGGAGGCCATCAAACAGGCTGATGTGGTGACAGGTACGGTTTAATTTATAGCAAGTCAATTTCTTTAAATACTTGTTATGCACATGTTACCTTACCACTGCTTGTTTAGGATTTGTATTGATTTGTGAAAATCCGGCACGAGCACTCTTCGATACGGGAGCTTCACACTCCTTGTCCGAAGGATTTATATCACGCATCGGAGTCCCTTCTTCGATGGCGAAGGATAAGTTGGATGTGTTATTGCCCAATGGGTGTTCGATGCGAGCGGATAGGATCTGCGACGTTAAGATTCGTATTGGGGAGCAGGAGTTCGACCTGCGGGCGTCTTTACTTCCGTTAGTGGAGTTCGACGTCATATTTGGCATGGACTGGCTCTCGGAGCAGCAGGCCCATATAGATTGCGGTAGCAAGGAACTCAAGCTGGGAGCAAGTCGTGAAACGACTTTTACGGGCTTAAAGGGGTCGAGCAAGACGTTGATATCTGCTCTTCAGGTGGTGAAGGCGGGTTCGTGCTGGAGCAGAACTGTTCTTTACACTAGTGGAGGTTGCAAAGACGAAGCCCGCGTTGGATTGTATTTCAGTGGTATCGGAATACCCTGATGTGTTCCCCGCAGATCTTCCTGGAGCCCCGCCTCAACGGGAGATAGATTTTACGATCGAGCTAGTGCCAGGTGCAAAGCCTGTGTCACGATCTCCGTATCGGCTAGCGCCTAAGGAAATGGCGGAGCTGAAAGTTCAACTGCAAGAGTTGTTGGAGCAAGGGTATGTGCGCCTGAGTTCTTCGCCTTGGAGCGCACCGGTCCTCTTTGTTAAGAAGAAGGACGGAAGCTTGAGGCTATGTATTGATTATCGGGAGCTCAACAAGCTGACAAAGAAGAACAAGTACCCGATCCCTCGGATTGATGATCTCTTTGATCAGTTAGTCGGGTCGACGGTGTACTCGAAGTTGGATCTCAAGGTTGGGTACTATCAGCTGCGAATAAGGGAGAGTGATATCCCGAAGACAGTGTTTAGTACGAGATACGGGCATTATGAGTTTACGGTCATGCCGTTTGGGCTGACTAATGCGCCGTCAGTGTTCATGGATTTGATGAACAGAACGTTCAGGGAGTACTTGGACCATTTCGTGATCGTATTCATCGACGATATTTTGGTGTACTCACAAAGTGAGGAAGATCACTTCAAGCATCTTCATTTGGTGTTGGAGACGCTAAGGAGAAATCAGTTGTATGCCAAGTTCTCCAAGTGCGAGTTTTGGCTATCCTCAGTGGCGTTCCTCGGGCATATAGTGAGTGGAGAGGGTATTGCTGTGGATCCGGCGAACATTGTTGCGATACGGGAGTGGCCTGAGCTTGCTACTGTAGCGGAAGTCCGGAGTTTTCTGGGGCTTGCCGGCTATTATAGGCGCTTTGTAGAGAACTTCTCGCGGATAGCGTTACCTCTCACTACTTTGACGAGGAAGGAGCATAAGTTCATTTGGACGCCGGAGTGCGCGCGAGCTTTTGAGGAGTTGAAGTGTCAGTTGACCATGGCGCCTGTGCTGAGTTCGTCATGTGGGACCGAAGGCTATGAGATTTATAGTGATGCTTCAGGCAGCGGTTTGGGTTGCGTGCTATTGCAACACGGAAGTGTAATAGCTTATGGCTCGAGACAGCTAAAAGTGCATGAGAGGAATTATCCGGTCCATGACTTGGAGTTAGCGGCCGTGATTTTTGCCTTGAAGCTGTGGAGACACTATTTGTACGGTGTGAAGATTGATATCTACACTGATCACAAGGGCCTGAAGTACCTTATTAATCAGAAGGATCTGAATATGCGGCAGCGTAGATGGATGGAGTTCTTGGGGGACTATACATTCAAGATCCACTACGTGCCTGGTAAGGGTAATGCGGTTGCGGACGCATTGAGTCGCCGAGCCCCAGCTCAAGCCAATTGGCTATCAGTGCATGATGAGCGGTTGGTGCGAGAGTTGGAGGCGTTGGAGATTGTTTGTGTGGACATGCAATCAAGTGCTGAAGCAGTTCTGAATTGGACTGAAGTCCAATATGACCTGGCTGATCGTATTCAGCAGGCTTTGGATATGGATGCTCATATGAAGCAGTTCATGGTAGAGGCTCTGGATGGGTCAAATTCCCAATTCGTCGTGGAGGACGGATTACTTTGGAGAGACGGTCGTTTGTGCGTCCCAAATGTGGGTAATTTACGGGTGGAGTTGTCGTACGAGGCACACCATACCAAGTACTCGATTCACCCGGGGAGCACGAAGTTGTACCGTGATGTGAAGAAACTGTTTTGGTGGGAGGGTTTGAAGAAGGATGTGGCGCTATACGTAGCAAAGTGCCAAACTTGCGCCTTGGTAAAGGCGGAGTGCCAAAAGCCGGGAGGATTTTTTAAGTCCTTGCCTATTCCGGAGTGGAAATTTGACGACATCTCTATGGACTTTGTGTACGGTTTGCCAAGGTCGCAAAAGGGGAACGACGCCATTTGGGTGGTTGTTGATCGATTAACGAAGGTGTCACATTTTATTCCGCATAGGAAGGATGATCCGGTGGAGAAGCTGGCAAAGATTTATGTGGATAACATAGTACGACTTCATGGTGTGCCCCGCAGTATCGTGAGTGACCGAGATGGGCGGTTCACGTCCAATGATTGGAGGCTTGTGCAGCAAATGTTGGGAACAAAGCTGAAATTCAGCACAGCCTTCCATCCACAAATGGATGGGCAGACCGAGAGGGTCAATAGAACCATGGAAGACATGCTTTGCATGTGTGTCTTGGATTTCAGAAAGCAATGGGAAGACCACCTTTATTTGGTGGAGTTCGCCTACAACAATAGCTACCAAGCGAGTATTCAGATGGCGCCCTTCGAGGCCCTATATGGTAGAAAATGTCGCACGCCGTTGTCTGGGTTAGAAACGGGTGAGTCAAAGTTGTATAAGCGATCAGAAGTGGAGGATGCTACTTCTTTGGTGAGAACCATTCGGGAGAGGTTGCTTATCGCTCAGGACCGACAAGCAAAGTACTATAATGCCAAGCACAGGAACGTGGAGTTCGCTGTGGGCGATTATGTGTACTTAAAGATCAAGCCGTTCAAGGGTGTCTCGCGGGTGCGGCGATTGAAAAAGCTAAGCCCGAGGTACCTTGGACCATTTGAGGTTTTGGAGCGAGTTGGAGAAGCAGCCTATCGGTTGAAGCTTTCAGTGGAGCTTAGTGGTTTACATGATGTATTCCATATTTCGGTACTTCGGAAGGCGGTGCAAGAGCCTACGCAAGTGATCGCGGTTGATCAAGTGCCGGTGGATAGTGGGCGAACGACAAAGGTTAAGCCCGTGCTGAATGAGGACTCGGAGGTCAAGCGGCTACGCAATAAAGAGATCCGGATGGTCAAGGTCCGGTGGGACAATTGCGGTCGTGAGGAGCTCTCTTGGGAGCGAGAGCAGACTATGCTTGGCGAATATCCGGAGTTGTTCCGCTCAGGTACAAATTTTGGTTTTGTACATGTCTTTCCTTTATGTAATTTCGTGGACGAAATTATTTTAAGAGGGGGAGAGTTGTAACGCCCCGAAACTCAAAGGAGCAAAGGGGGACGTTTTGGGTCAGTTTGGGTTCTGGCTGCAGGCACACGGCCTGGGACACGGGCGTGTCCCAGGGCGTGTCGACCCGTGTCGACACTTAGCCGCGAAGTCGACACTTTGGTGTCGACAATGTGTCGAGACTGGGCACACGGCCTGCGACTCGGGCGTGTCGCAGGGCGTGTCGACCCGTGTCGACACTTAGCTGTGAAGTCGACACTCTGCATTCGACGAAGTGTCGAGACATGGCACACGGCCTGCGACACGGGCGTGTCGCAGGGCGTGTCAACCCGTGTCGACACTCGTCCCGCGAAGTCGACACTTTGGTCTCGACATAGTGTTGAGACAAGGCACACGGCCTAGGACACGGGCGTGTCCAAAGCCATGTCATCAGGTCGACGATCTTCACTCGACGAAGTGTCGAGTGTCGAGACCGTGTACACGGCCTGGGGTCCAGGCGTGTTGAGGTGACACGGGTAGGGACACGGGCGTGTCCTAGAACCCGTGCAGTGCTCGGGTTGTTTTCGGGGAAAAACGATGGGGGTACACGGCCGGCCACACGGCCGTGTCAGGTGGGACACGGGCGTGTCAGTTCGAACACGGGCCTGTTCAATACCCGTGTGTTGTTCCAGGTGATTCGATTTTGACGGCGAATGAGGCACACGACCATGGACACGGGCGTGTGCCAGGCCGTGTTCGGTCCAGATTCGGCATTTCAGTCCCGAATCAATGCCGTTCGTTTCCTTATTTTGAGATCCAACGGCTGGGGGTTGTTCCTGAAGGGATATACTCAGGATTGGACTTAGAAACCCTCACTTTTCATGAGTGGTTAGCTTTCTAAAACCTTAGAGAAAGTAGAGAGCCAAGGAAGGAAGAAGGAGCTAGATCCGGCCATTGGAGGAGCTTCGGAGTTCCGAATTGCGAGCCGACTCCGGATCCACGGAGGCAAAGCTAGTGTAGTGCTTTTTATCCGATTACTTTTCAAAGGCGCCAAAGAGGAACGCTAGGGTAACGATCCTCATCTTGAGCATGAGTAGCTCTCTTTCTTTGCATAGGAAGCCCGCTCTCGCGAGTTTGCGGAGAGTTGGAGGCGTTCCTTCGGGTAGATATGTGAAGTCCCCGTTGTTTAGAGTCCGTAAGCGAGAACGGACATAGGCATGATGTGTGAAGCCTACCTGGACATGTTGGTCTGGATCGGTGATGTTGCATTGCATAAATGCCGGAGAAGACTCCATGTTATGGATTGTTTTTCGGGTTTTCTACGCGGTAGATTGCAGCAGGGAGCCTTGGGGACTAACCCAAAGGTGCACCCGGAAAACTGGGCGGATACGAGATCTTGCCAACTTGGTGGCCTGAGAGCCAACTTGAACATAACCGGGTTATGTGAATTGTGATGGAAATGGGACTCGGTGGAAGTTTGACCCGCGCAAATGGCTTAAATTGTCGTTGCGATGCGAGCACGGGTTAGATGGAACCGTACCCGTTCTATGTCGTTCGGTTAAAGAGACCTAAAGGCACGTGGCACTTGCCGTTGACATAGATTAGGGTCTTCGGCGGTCAATGGCTTAAATTGTCGTGACCCAGGCCAGGAAGACAAATTGCTCATAGGTTTGGCCGTCTAAGTGGCGGTGGTGAGTCCTGGAATGTCTATGGCTTTAATTGACGTGACATCGACCGGTTCACCGAGAATGTGCCCTGAGAGCACGGGGCGTGTGGCCGTGCGAGCCAACGTCTGTGATGAAATGGCTATATGTTTATATTGCTCGCTTATGCTAATGAAATGCAGGGAAGGAGCATCGCCGCCCCGAGGTGGGGGCGGGATCGTTATAATTTGGTCAGCATTGCTGACCGTTGCCTTGTTTTGCCACCGTGCGGTGGTTTGTTGCTTGCAGGTGCAGCTAGACCAAGCGGTCAATAGCGGGCTAAAGCCCGAATGCGAAGCTGGCCCTTGAAGGCCTAATTGGAAGTGTTTACTGCTTTATTCATGTGTGACCGGCCTGCGTGCCGTGGTTTGTAAAACATGTAATTTAAAGTGAAACATTTTGTAAAGCCTTAGGGCTTATTTTGGGTATTTTGTATAACATTCCTATTTTGTATTAGTGGACATTCGTGCTTTAATGCTGGGTTCTTTGTTACAACTTTTATAAAATGCTTCCGCTATAATGCTCTGTGTAGGACATTGATTGGTTGGATGGTTTCCATAAGTAACCACCCGGTCTGTCTGTAGTATATGGCGTCGGGCCCCGGCCGGACCTACTGCTATATGCTATGCGACGGATAGGGGGTGTTACAGTAATATTTGGTCGGTCTGCTCTGGGCCTCCAGCATCCTATCTCGAATTAGTCACACCTGTGTACCTGTGTCCTCCACAAATTTCGATCTGAGTGCCTTTGGATCCTCATCCTAGGTCCAATACAGTGGAGTCCTGTACCTCCGTCCGTATAATGCCTCATAAGGGAAATGCCTATGCTGGACTGATGACTGTTCTTATAAGAGAGCTTGATCAAGGACAAAAGTCTCTCCCATTGCTCTTCGTGGTCCAGAATGTATAAGCTTAAAAGATCCTTTGGTGACAGGGTGGTATGGTACGTCCACCCGCCCGTCTGAGGGTGTAGAGCTGTGTTGAATATCGACCGAGAGCCCAGATAAGCCTAGGCTGATCTTCTTTTCTTGTACATAAACCGTCCATCCCGATCCGACACGATCGTCTTGAGCACTTGACATCTTCCAGCTGATAAACCTCACCATGTATCACAGAATCCTTGACATCTTTCTTTATTCCGAGGAATTACATGTTCTGATAAACACAATTTCTTCCGGTGATTTGAGTTCTCGTTTGTGAGTGAAGACAACGACTCTATAAACATTCTCTGCACGATCATGTTCTTATTCCTTTGAGTACGTCCGAGTAATCAATCAATTCAACTTTACGAGTCATATATAAGGTCTACATCTTTTAATATATTGTCTGCTAACTTCTTGCAGTTTCCTAGAGTCATCATACTTCCGATGTTACAACATAACAATTTAGTCTTATCTTCCCAGATATCCTGAATCTTGTTACCCGTCATCTAATTTCATGTGATATCTTATAATAGTTAAATCTCGTAATTACTCCTCCTTATTTTCATGTCATTGTCCTGGTAATGCTATATATCATCATTCCAAACACGCTTTTACAAAACCTTATCTTCGCCCGAATAACGTCGAATAAGATCAACTTTAATCGTACTATGTTTGTGACAACACATCTTCTAAATTAGATCTAAGGAAACTCAAGTCAATAACTAATTTGCCCAATAAACAAAAGACAAGCTCTCAATAAATAAAAGATAAGCCCCTACCTATCTTGGGCTAAGTATCTTTGATATTACCTATTATATCTGTCCTAGCTGGGTGCACAATCCCTAGGGCATCAACCCTAGATTTGGGGTTCCATCCTGAAACTTGTTGATATACTTCATACTTTAAACCATATGAGTCACATTTACGACAACCTTATCAGGGTCAAAATGTTCCCAATCTCAAATGGGTCTCTTCCGAACTTGAATACCTATCTTTGTTGAAATTTGTGAAGTGGAAGTGGTTGACGGGACAGGCCGGGCGGCCTGGGGCAGATAGCTTTGGCGGACTAGGCGGACTGGGCGGACTGTGATGTGCGGCCTGGTGGAAGGTCTAGTGGAAAGCCGGATGTCTTCTGAGCGGCTTGTTGCATGGAGTCCGTGGACTATGCGGCCTGGTTTCTGCGGATAGGGTGTTTGCTGATTGGCTTTGCCAAGGAGCGGCCTGAGCGGATAAAGGCTTGCGGACTGGTGCATTGATCAGTGGCCGCGGGTGCAAGTTTGTGCTGATAGGTGGTTTGGCTCGTGTCCGCGGGTAGCTTGCGGACTGGTGTGTCCACGGTGTGGGATGTTGCGGACTGAGCTTAGAGCTTGGCTGAGGCCTTGTCGAGCTCTGGTGGCACAGCAGGCGATTTGCTGTGGAGATCGATTGGCGGACTGGGTTTGGAGTCCGGGGTTGGCTGCTATTTTGGACAGAAGTGCGAGGAGCTCGCGGACTAATGGCGGTCTGTGCTAGGGTGTTTGGCGGACGGGAGTTTGTGTCCGCCATGCTCGCATGGGCCTTTGATGGTTTTGGACTTGGTCACACTTTGTGCTAAGGCCATGGTGTCCGCGGTATCCGCCAAGTCCGCTATGACTGGGCGGACTGTTGCTATCTGCCCTTGGTCGTGGACTTGTGGCGGATTGAGGTGTGAGTCTTGCGGACTGCCTCAGATTGGTGCAGACTGCCATTGAAGGGGGTTGCTGTCTTGCAGTGGTTGAAGCTTTACGGGCTGATGCCTTGTCCGCATAAGCTTGGGCGGACTGGAGAGGGTTCGCCAATGTCTGGCTTGCTCCTGGCGGTTTGCCTTGGTATCCGGCTAAGTCCATGCGGACTCAACGGACGGTGTTTTTGCTATCGCGCGGGCTAGGGCGGTGTCGCTATCTCTAGGGCGGTGACCACACTCCTCACTTCGCCTATAAATAGGACCCCCCTGGCACATCTACAGTAACTTGAGTGAACAGTAAGTTGGGGTGTGCAAGGAGCTGCGGTCTGTGTTTGTCAGTCCGCGCAGATTGTTTCAGGCTGACGGTTTGCTGTGTGCAGGTCGTGCGGATAGCTTCAAGGAGCCAGGAGTTTGGCTGTGACTTCGGTCAAGTGCTTGGAAGTGTGCGGTCTCTGCGGACTCAGCAGGAGGTCGCTCTGCGGCTTGTCAGTTCTGTTTCATCTTTGCCAGCTTCAATAACCTGTCCGCCGGCTTCAGGCGGGTAGGGGTGTTCCTCAGTTCAAGTTCAGCAGGAGGCGAATAACGGTGTGTCCACGCGGCCTCGCGACTTCGGCGGACTCCGTGTCTATTCGGCAGATTGCAGCATAGCTTGGGCGAGCTCAGCGGTCTCGGCGACCTCGGCGACCTCGCGGTCTCGGCGGACTCCGGTGCTGTCCGCCCGGCTTGTTTTTGGTGCTTTCTGTTTACAGCTGTGATACTAGCGAAATCATGTCTCGCTATGTATGCCTTGCATTATAAAGAAGTAAATGTATAAAAGACCTGCTTGTGCCTCCATTGTTTGTTGGGATTAACCTTTGTACCTCTAGTCCTTGGTTTCCGCTAGTTCAACGTGCGAACTGGGTAGTTCCGAAGATATTAATTTGGCGTTTGGGCTATCTTGCTGACCACGTTGAGAAATTTTAACATGGTATCAGAGGGAGGTTTCTGAGGTTCAGCTGCGTGAGCGGAAGTCAGCCAGTGTTGTTACTCAGTGATTGAGTGGTGATCAACCTGTGTTGTTGCTCGGAGCTGCTGAAAGGTTGCCAACAGGTGTTGCAATGGAAGGAAGTTTTGCAAGAGGTCTTGGCATTGAACTCTTAACGTCGACTAACTTCAAGAAGTGGAAGTCGTGCATGAAGAGTTATCTTCTTGGCGAGGAGCTGTGGGAAGTCGTCGGTGGAGACAACAAACAGGAAGTCACTGCTGCGTTCGGTACTGCTGAGCAGGTTAGGCTCTGGAGAAGAACAAATGCTAAGGAGGAGTTCATTCTGAAGAGAGCCGTGTCTCCGGAACTGTTTGATCACATCATTGGATGTGAGTCGGCTGCTGATATTTGGACAACCATTGATGAGTTGTTCAATAGGAAGAATGTGGCACGGCTTCAGTTCCTGGAGAATGAGTTGGCCAGGGCAACTCAGGGAGACCTTTCCATCTCCAAATACTTCTTAAAGATGAAGAGCTTGTGTGCTGAGCTGTCGGCACTGGATCCTGATGAGCCTATCTCTGAGGTAAAGATGAAAAGGCACATTATCCGCGGCTTGCGGAAAGAGTATGTGGCCTTTGTTACATCTGTTCAAGGGTGGGCTACTCAGCCGTCGTTGCTGGAGCTGGAGAATCTGCTTGCCTCGCAGGAGAGCTTAGCAAGGCAGATGGCTGGAGTGAACCTGAATCAGGAAGACAACGAAGCTCTCTTCTCAGGCAAGAAGAAAGGATGGGAAGGGAAGAAGAAGAAGAAGGTGCAGGCCGCTGGTGAGAAGGAGACTTCAACTTCATATCCGCCGGAGAGGAGAAATGCTCCTAAGGACTGGAAGAAGAATCTGAAGTGCTACCGGTGTCATCAGCGAGGGCACTTCAAGCGGGACTGCAAGGTCAAACTGCAGCCTGGGCATGCTGCGGGAAAGGAGGAAGCTTGCTCGAGAAGTGAAGAAGCAGAATGGGGCGGAGCTTTCATGACGGGCACTTGTGTACGGGCCTTGTCTGCTGAGGACTTCAACAGCGAGTAGATCGTGGACTCCGGGTGTGGTCATCACCACACCGGAGACAAATCGAAGTTCACCTCCATGCAGCCTTACTCAGGTAATGAAGCTATTATCACTGCTGATAATACTGTTTATGCAGTAGAGAAAGAGGGGGTCGTGTCTTTGGGTAGTGATCAGGGGCCACTCACGTTAAGGAGTGTGTATCACGTGCCGGGCATGAAGAAAAACCTCTTCTCGGTGACCAATGCGGTGGATGCTGGGTATCACGTTTTGTTTGGGCCAACAGACGTGAGGTTCCTTCGCAACGTATCAGCGGTGAAGGCTGATGTTGCTCATGTTGGGAGGAGGGTGAAGAACTTGTTTGTTCTTTCCACCACTGCTTATGTTGATAAGATGAGGGCCAATGATAGCGCTGCTATCTGGCATGAGAGGCTGGGGCATGTTGGCATGGACAAGCTGAAGGCGATGGCGAGTAGAAGTTTGGTGAGGGGGTTGCCGAATTTATCCTCCTTTGGTGATGGGCATGTTTGTGCGGGCTATCAATACGGTAAGGCACATCGCCTTCCGTTTGATAAATCACAAACAAGGAGCAAGAAACCACTGGAGTGTGTTCATGGCGACCTGATGGGACCGACGGTTACTGCCATCCTTGGTGGAAGCAGATATATGCTTGTCTTGGTTGATGACTACTCAAGGTATACTTGGGTGTACTTCTTAAAGGAGAAGTCGGAAGCCTTCCGTTTGTTCGTGGAGTTCAAGGAGTTGGTATAAGGCCGGCTTGGCTTGCGGATTAAGAAGTTTAGAACTGATAACGGGGGTGAATTTGTCTCCTCCGAGTTTTCTAACTTCTGCAGGAAGCACGGGATCCAACGGGAGCTTACTTGTGCTCACACTCCACAACAAAATGGGGTAGCGGAGTGGAAGATCCGTCATTTGACGAAAACCTGTAAATGCTGGCTTCATGCGAAAGATATCCCAAGGTCCTTTTGGGCGGAGGGAATGTCTTGTGCTGCTTATGTTATCAACCGGATGCCACTCAGCCCCATCAACATGAAGACTCCCATTGAGCTGTTGCTGAAGGAGAAGCCAAGTGTTGGACACCTTAGGGTGTTCGGTTCAACTTGCTACGTGCATGTCCCGGATGCTTCACGGACAAAGCTGGATGCGAAGGCAAGGAAACTTGTCTTTGTTGGCTATGATGAGCGGAAGAAGAGATGGAAATGCATGGACCCTGTGACGAAGAAGTTCGTGGTGTCAAGAGACGTTGTCTTTGACGAGCTGACGTCATATGGAGGTGGCTCAGTGGAGCTAACCGGAAGTAGCAAGGTTGATGAAGCACCGGTGGAGGCTGCTGAAGGCTTGGAAGAGGAGCTTGCTGTTTCACCAGCAGCTCCTGTTGCTTCGAACTCCGAGGCTGAGCCTTCTGGCTCTGGAAGCCGGGGGAGCACTGCTCAATGCTTGCCCCAGGTAGGAGTGGAGCCCGAAGAAGCAACGGAAGCCGTGAGCAAGGAGCCGGTTCTTCAGAGATCGAGGAGGGTGGTTAAGCCACCGGCTCGGTACTGTGATGGGAATGCAGTGAGCTTTATCTCCTGCTTCTTTGCAGGTCCTCTGGATGAGCGAGAGCCTGCAAACTTCAACAAGGCCACTGGAGTGAAGGAGTGGGATGATGCCATGAAAGAAGAGATTAATGCTCTGAAGAAGAATGAAACCTGGGACCTTGTGCCCAAGGTTGATGGCATTACTCCGGTTACTTGCAAGTGGGTGTATAAGTTGAAGAAGAAGGCTGATGGGAGCATTGATCGATTCAAGGCTCGCCTGGTCGCTAGAGGATTCTCACAGCAGTATGGAGAAGACTATGAGGAGACATTCAGTCCAGTTGCGAAGATGACTTCTGTAAGAGTGGTGATCGCCTTGGCTGCTAGCAAGGGATGGAGGTTGTGGCAACTCGATGTGAAGAATGCCTTTCTTTACGGAGAGATTGACAAGGACATCTTCATGGATCAACCACTTGGTTTTGTCTCTGAGAAGCATCCGGACTATCTCTGCAAACTCAGGAAGGCTCTCTATGGGTTGAAGCAAGCTCCTAGAGCTTGGTATGGGAAGATTGCAGAGTACTTGCAATTCTGTGGATACCTTGCTTCCAACTCGGATTCAAGCTTGTTCGTCAAGAAGAAGGGAGAGCTTCGAGTCTTGGTCCTGCTATATGTGGATGACATGATCATCACAGGGAACTCGGAGGGGGAAGTAGCAAGGCTCGGGGCTGAGCTTGCTATACGCTTCGAGATGAAAGACTTGGGAGAGTTGCATCACTTTCTTGGTCTGGAAGTGGAGAGGAAGGAGTGCGGGGTTCTCATTAGCCAGAAAAGATATGCTGATCGCATTGTAAAACGGTTTGGCATGGGTGAAGGGAAGAAGTGCTCTACTTCACTGGAATTTGGGCTAAAACTTCGACGAGATGAGGGAAGGGTTCTTCATGATCCCTTGGTGTTCAAGGCTCTTATTGGGAGCTTGATTTACCTGACGATTACAAGGCCGGATATTGCTTATGCTGTTGGCCGAGTAAGTCGGTATATGGCTGAACCAAGGCAATCTCATCTAGTGGAGGCGAAGGGAATTCTGAAGTATGTCAAGGCTTCTTCTGACATGTGACTCCTCTATAGAAGGGATGCGGAGGTTGCGTTGCTCGGGTACACGGATGCTGACTATGGCGGTGATTCGGATGATCGAAGGTCTACTTCAGGTTATGTGTTCACTTGTGGTTCAGCTAGCATCTCGTGGTGTAGCAAGAAGCAGGACTCGGTGTCGGTTTCAACCACGGAGGCGGAGTATAAGGCTTCGGCCTTGGCTGCTCAGGAAGCCGTTTGGTTGAGGAGGCTTATAGAGGATGTTCATGAAGAAGTGCAAGGGCCTACTTTACTCCGGGGTGACAATGAGAGTGCTCTCAAACTGGTTAACAATCCAATGTGTCACTCCAGGACCAAGCATATAGAGATTGATCACCACTTCATCAGGGAGAAGGTGCTGGAGGGGTCTCTGCTGGTCGGGCATGTTCGGAGTGAAGATAATCTTGCTGACATCTTCATGAAGCCACTGTCGAAGGGGCCTTTTGAACGCTTGCGCAGCTTGCTGGGCTTGGTCACCACTTCCCACTTCAAGGGGGAGTGTTGAAATTTGTGAAGTGGAAGTGGTTGACAGGACAGGCCGGGCGGCCTGGGGCGGACAGCTTTGGCGGACTAGGCGGACTGGGCGGACTGTGATGTGCGGCCTGGTGGAAGGTCTAGTGGAAAGTCGGCTGTCTTCTGAGCGGCTTGTTGCATGGAGTCCGCGGACTATGCGGCCTGGTTTTTGCGGATAGGGTGTTTGCTGATTGGCTTTGCCAAGGAGCGGCCTGAGCGGATAAAGGCTTGCGGACTGGTGCATTGCTCAGTGGCCGCGGGTGCAAGTTTGTGCTGATAGGCGGTTTGGCTCGTGTCCGCGGGTAGCTTGCGGACTGGTGTGTCCACGGTGTGGGCTGTTGCGGACTGAGCTTAGAGCTTGGCTGAGGCCTTGTCGAGCTCTGGTGGCACAGCAGGCGATTTGCTGTGGAGATCGATTGGCGGACTGGGTTTGGAGTTCGGGGTTGGCAGCTATTTTGGACAGAAGTGCGAGGAGCTCGCGGACTGATGGCGGTCTGTGCTAGGGTGTTTGGCGGACGGGAGTTTGTGTCCGCCATGCTCGCATGGGCCTTTGATGTTTTTGGACTTGGTCACACTTTGTGCCAAGGCCATGGTGTCCGCGGTATCCGCCAAGTCCGCTGTGACCGGGCAGACTGTTGCTATCTGCCCTTGGTCGAGGACTTGTGGCGGATTGAGGTGTGAGTCTTGCGGACTGCCTCGGATTGGTGCGGACTGCCATTGAAGGGGGTTGCTGTCTTGCAGTGGTTGAAGCTTTGCGGGCTGATGCCTTGTCCGCATAAGCTTGGGCGGACTGGAGAGAGTTCGTCAATGGTTGCCTTGCTCCTGGCGGTTTTCCTTGGTATCCGGCTAAGTCCATGCGGACTCGGCGGACGGTGTTTTTGCTATCGCGTGGGCTAGGGCGGTGTCGCTATCTCTAGGGCGGTGACCACACTCCTCACTTCGCCTATAAATAGGACCCCCCTGGCACATCTACAGTAACTTGAGTGAACAGTAAGTTGGGGTGTGCAAGGAGCTGCGGTCTGTGTTTGTCAGTCCGCGCGGATTGTTTCAGGCTGACGGTTTGTTGTGTGCAGGTCGCGCGGATAGCTTCAAGGAGCCAGGAGTTTGGCTGTGACTTCGGTCAAGTGCTTGGAAGTGTGCAGTCTCTGCGGACTCAGTAGGAGGTCGCTCTGCGGCTTGTCAGTTCTGTTTCATCTTTGCCAGCTTCAATAACCTGTCCGCCGGCTTCAGGCGGGTAGGGGTGTTCCTCAGTTCAAGTTCAGCAGGAGGCGAATAACGGTGTGTCCGCGCGGCCTCGCGGCTTCGGCAGACTCCGTGTCTATTCGGCGGATTGCAGCATAGCTTGGGCGAGCTCAGCAGTCTCGGCGACCTCGGCGACCTCGCGGTCTCGGCGGACTCCGGTGCTGTCTGCCCGGCTTGTTTTTGGTGCTTTCTGTTTACAGCTATGATACTAGCGAAATCATGTCTCGCTATGTATGCCTTGCATTGTAAAGAAGTAAATGTATAAAAGACCTGCTTGTGCCTCCATTGTTTGTTGGGATTAACCTTTGTACCTCTAGTCCTTGGTTTCCGCTGGTTCAACGTGCGAACTGGGTAGTTCCGAAGATATTAATTTGGCGTTTGGGCTATCTTGCTGACCACGTTGAGAAAATTTAACAATCTTACCCTCAGTGTTTGTCTTAGTGGTTGTCTCTGGGTAATCTTGTTACTGGTACGAGGGTTGAGACAAAGTGTCTTCTGCCATTCCGCTAATAGATTATTGGCCTCAATTCTCCTTAAGGCAGTCCTACCGGTTTGAGTAATCCTGGATAGGGACCATAGGGACACCTGAGTTTGTCTTATGTAGCCATTCTCGTGTTAAACTCCTCCTTTATTCTCTTTGGGTATCTCCTTATCTTAACCAAGTTCGTACCAAAGGTCTATTTTCGATTAGGGCATACTATAAGTTGTCATGGTTAGTCATATGTCCTAGTGGGTTGAGTCCAACTCGTTGACTAGAGAATTATAAGATGAGATCTTCGCAGCCGGAGGTGCTCTCTGCTGGGGGCAGGGATTGCCGCAGGATACAAATAAGAATTCCAATTGTTAGCTAATGTACAAGTGGAACTAAAGAAAGGTGGACCTTTGCATGTAATTCCCCTTATGGGCACACCATTGCTTCCTGTAACATCTCCATCTGTTCATGTAGCATATAAAAGAAGGTCCGGCTGGGGCCCCACACCATATGTCACCAAACAGGCGGGGAAGTTATAGGTTAATACCACGACACAATCGCATCCTAACTCAGAGCATGCTAGCGGAAGATTTTAACAGTAATTCAAAACTCCAAACATGAATGTCCACTATATATATAAAGCCACATTTATATATAAACTCTTGAGGAATGTACAACAAATACATCATCGTTTGGCCTTATGGCCTTACAGTTACTTTTTACAACGTGGATTACAAACATCGGCGCGCAGGGCGACCACACATGAGCAAAACACAGCATTTTCAGCATAGCCTTCAAGGGCTAGTAGCAGCAGCAGCAATAGCAAGAACTTCAACCCTTATGTGTCTTGCTCGGCTCTCCAGCACCTGCACAGGGACAGCCCACCAAACAGTGGCAAACAAAGCAACGGTCAGCATTCAGCTGACTAATTTATAACGACCCTACTCCTTTCCCAGGGGCAGTTGTATTCCTTCCCTACAGGCATAGTAATTCAAAGGCAGATATATATATATATATATCACACATTGTGCCCTCACGCACAAACAATCCATCACAACCGTCAGCCACAAGGCCCGACGATCCGTGCACTCCGGGCACATTCTTGGTGTACCGACAAACCAGGGTCCCACCACCGTTTCAGGGCCGAAACCCAACGATAAAATTGAGCATTTAGGTTTTTCGGCGCGCAGGCCTAAGACTCTCATTATGCGCTCCAAATCACCGCACTTTCAGGTCTTCGAGTCGGACAGACATAATGCAGGTCCGGATCAGCCACACCCCATTGCTCAAACTGCCTTGCCATCACCGAATACCAATGTACTTGCGGCTAAATATAAGACACGGGTCAGTTTCAACTTACCTGTTTGGCATGAAGCCTTTTTAAGAACTTTCCAAGCTCACACATAGCCATACCGTCCCCGATGGACTGGCTTCACATTCATCGATTTGCTAGGAGCCACGCACAGCGTTAGCGATAGAATTCACTTTCCGTCCATAGCTCTAACCATATCGTTCATAACATACAACACAAGCATTTAGTGGGGGTTTTTCCTGGACTTTCACTCCTGTACTTCCTACTACTGTCCTTCATAGACACAAACCATTGAAATCACAAGCATCACAAGGGTCTTTCCTGGACTACCATTCCCGTACTTCCTTCTACTGCCCTTCACAGTTACAACCCATCAAGCATCATAAGCATCACAAGGGTATTTTTCTGGACTACCACTCCAGTACTTCCTGCTACTGCCCTAGGGGTGCAAGTTGAGTTGAGCCGGCTCGAAAGCTCGATGAGCCGGCTCGAAAAAAGCTCGACTCAAGCTCGAGTCTATGAAGCTCGAGCTTGAGCTCGACGAGCTCGAGTTCGATTACGAGTCGAGCTCGAGCTCGAATGTTAATGTTCATGAGCTCGCGAGCCGGCTCACGAGCTTTTTATACCTTTTTTAAAAAAATATATATAAAAAATAAGAAAATAAAGCTCATGAGCTTAAAAGCTCGTGAGCAGCTCGAGCTCGAGCTCGTGAGCTCGTAACTCGAGCTCGAGCTCGATAAGTTGGCATTGAGCTCGAGCTCGAGCTGGGAAAAATGAGCTCGTGGAGCTCGAGCTCGAGCTCGAGCTCGAAATGAAAAGCTCGAGCTCGAGCTCGAGCTTGGAAATTTTGCCAAGCTCGACTCGTTTGCACCCCTATACTGCCATTCACAGGTCCAACCCGTCGACTCCATAAACTACACGTTTAACCACGGAGTCTTCTCTGGTGTGCAAATGCAACATCACTAATCCAGACTAACCTGTCCAGATGGGCTTCACACAGCATGCCTATTCCGTACTCCATTTCCGGATCTATATGCAAAACTATTGGGGATTCTAAGAATCAACCCAAGGGAAATCCCTTCACAGTCCACCCTCTGGTGGAGGGGAAATCCATGCACATGCCAAAAGGAAGGACTTCACATGTCCAAGAAGGAAGATCATTACCCTTGGCGACCTCTTTGGAGCCATGGACTTCTAGCCGGCTGGAAAGCACCGCGGCGGCCTTGCCTCCACAACGCTGGCCTCGAATCTTGAATCAGCACCCTGCAGCTTCACCGGTGGCCAGCTCCCCTTTCTCTTCCTCCTCCTTGCTCTTCCTTCTCTCTAGCTTGTAGAAAGAGAAGGGCCAAGTCAAAATGGGGATTCTCTTCTCCATCCTCGGCCTTAAAGTAGCAGGGAGAATCCTGGACCATCAGATCCCAGGTGAAGGAAATGGACGGCCACGATTCGACCACAATATCTCTAATTTTTAGCTGGCACGGCCTGTAACATACTCGTGTCACAGGCCGTCTACCTTAAGCGGCACACAACCGACTCATCCAGAAGAGTACATGGCTATGTGACACGCCCGTGTCACAGGCTGTGTGACCTGACACGCTTTTAGACACACCCGTGTCTGCGGTCGTGTATCTCAAGTGGTACACAACCATTTCAACCCGAGCAAGACACGGCCATGTGACACGCCCGTGTCACAGGCCGTGTGCACAGAGACACACCCGTGTCCTGCCCGTGCTCACTAGGCTTCACTGCCCAAGACAAATCAAGAAAATGACACTTCCATGTGACACGCCCGTGTCTCAGGCCGTGTGCACTTACATAGCTGCAGACACGCCTCCACCATACGCTTTGTCGACCGAAGTTCGTCGACTATAGGGGGGCACGCTCGTGTCGCAGTGCGTATTCCCTCTCGAGAACTCGTCGAGTGTAGTTCGTCGAGCACTCGACAGGTTGCTCAGCTATACAGAGCAGGACACCCCCTGGGACACGCCCGTGTCCCAAGCCATGTCACCAAACTTGAACCCAACTTGGGATTTGGGGTGTTACAACCCTCCCCTCCTTACAATAAATTTCATCCCGAAATTTGTACACAGCAAGGAAACACAAAAAGATGTTATAATTCATCAAAGTGTAATACATCTTGACATGCCACTGCACAACAGTTTATACAAACAGCTCGGGAAATTCAGCTCGCATGGTCTGCTCTCGCTCCCATGTTAGTTTCTCATGACTACAATTGTCCCACGGGGCCTTGACCATCCTGCTTGTCTTGTTCCGCAAATGTTTATCGGCGCAATCCTCAATCCAAATGGGTCTAACCTTCGTCGTTAGCCCATACTCCACCGGCACACGATCATTCTCGATCACTTGAGCTGGATCTTTGACGGCTTTCCGAAACACGGAGATGTGAAACACATCATGTAATCCCCCCAAGTCCGCCGAAAGAGCTAGCCGATATGCGGCTTCCCCAATTCGCTCCACCACTTCAAACGGACCAAGATATCTCGGACTTAGCTTTTTCAGACGCCGAATCCTGGACATGCCTTTGAAGGGTTTAATCTTCAAATATACCCAATCGCCTACCGCGAACTCCATGTTCCGATGCTTGGCATTGTATTACTTCGCTTGACGATACTAGACTATCAGTAGCCTTTCCCGAATAGAGTGTATCGTCGAGTGAGCTTCTTCGACTTCTTTACGCTTATAGAGTTTGGATTCGCCTGCTTCTGCCAAAGCTAATGGTGTATGACATTTACGACCATACAAGGCTTCAAACGGTGCCATACCGATGCTCGCTTGGTAGATATTATTGTAGTTAAACTCCACCATATAGAGATGGTCTTCCCATATCTTACCAAAATCCAGGGCGCACATGCGGATCATATCCTCCATTATTTTGTTGGTCCTTTCAGTCTAGCCATCTGTTTGGGGATGAAAGGCCGTACTGAATGCTAACTTCATTCCCAACAATTGATGGATTAGCCTCCAATCGTTCGATGTGAATCGCCCATCGCAGTCACTCACGATGCTACGAGGAACACCGTGCAATAGTACAACCTGCTCAACATGGAGTTTTTCCAAACTTTCCACTGAATCGTCCCGCTTATTCGGAAGGAAGTAAGCCACTTTCGTCAACCGGTCTACAATCACCGAGATTGAATCATTCTCGCGTTGAGATCGCGGCAACCCGTGCACGAAATCCATTTAAATATCATCGAACTTCCATTCCAGAATCGACAACGACTTCGAGAAACTGCCAGGCTTCTGACATTCCGCTTTCACCAAGGCACAAGTTTGGCATTTAGCCGTATAGTGAGCTATGTCTTTCTTTAGTCCTGGCCACCAGAACAACATTTTCAATCTTTGAACATCTTTGTGCTCCCAGGGTGAATTGAGTATTTTGTAAAGTGCGCTTCATCTATCAATTCTTCTCATAACTTACCTATACTCGGGATGCACAACCGGTCCTCTTTCCGCAAAAGGCCGTCATACCAGGAGAATTGGCCATCTAGCCCATCTTTTGCATAGCGTTGGAGAATTTCATCCAGCTCCGTTGCTCATCAAATCCTGTCCGCAAGGTCATATTGCACCTCCGTAAAGTTCAAGCACGCATTGGCTGTGGAATTCTTGTCAACACAGAAATCTCTAATGCTTCCAACTCCTAGATCAGACGCTCATCATGAATCTGCAAACAATTTACCCTTGTCAGAGTGCTCCGACTCAAGGCATCAGCGACCACGTTTCCCTTCCCGGGAGCATAATGAATCTCAAAGGTATAGTCCCTAAGGAGCTCCAGCCACCTTCGTTGTCGCATATTCAGATCCTTCTGCTTCAATAGGTACTTTAGGCTCTTATGGTCCACGAATATATCCACTTTTATGCCATAGCGATAATGCGCCATGACTTAAGTGCAAAGATCACCGCCGCCAACTCCAAGTCGTGGACGGGATATTTTTGCTCATGCACTTTCAACTAGCGTGAGACAAAAGCAATTACTTTTCCAAACTGCAGAAGAACGCAGCCTAAGCCGCTATCGGAAGCATCACTATAAATCTCATGGTCGTCTGTCTCGCATGGCGATGTCAACACAGGCGCCGTGGTCAAACGACTCTTTAGCTCCTCAAAAGCTCGCGCGCACTCCGGCGTCCAAACGAGCTTCTAATACTTCCTCGTCAGTGTGGTCAGAGACAAAGCGTTCCGCGAGAAATTCTCAACAAACCATCTATAGTAGCCTGCCAGTCCAAGGAAACTCCTGACTTTGGCCACTGAAGACAACATTGGCCACTCCTGAATGGCTCTTATCTTTGACGGATCCACCGCTATGCCCTCTCCACTTACCACATGGCCAAGAAAAGCCACCGACGACAGCCAAAACTCACACTTTGAGACCTTGGCGCAGAGCTTATTCCGTCGCAAGGTATGCAACACCAACCACAAGTGGTTTGCGTGATCAGCTTTCGAGTGAGAGTACACCAATATATCATCAATGAACACAATCACGAACCAGTACAAGTACTCTCGGAATGTTTGGTGCATTAGGTCTATGAATACCAATGGTGCATTGCATAGCCCAAACGACATTACCGTGAACTCATAATAACCGTAACATGTTCCAAATGCGGTCTTGGGAATGTCACCATCCCGAATTCTCAATTGATAATATACAGATTTCAAATCCAATTTGGAATAGACGGTTGATCCCACTAGCTGATCGAGCAATTCATCTATCAGTGGAATCAGACACTTGTTCTTCTCTGTCAGCTTATTCAGTTCACGATAATCGATACATAACCGTAAACCACAGTCCTTATTTTTCACAAACAGAATAGGTACGCTCCAAGGTGACATACTTGGGCGTATATATCCCTGCTCAAGTAACTCTTGCTATTGGACTTTCAATTCCTCCATTTCCTTTAGCGCGACGCGATATGGCGAGCGGGCCACAGGTTGCGCACCTGGCACCAACTCAATAGTGAATTCGATCTCCCGCTGGGGTGGTAGCCCAGGAAGATCCTTAGGAAACACATCTGCAAACTCCGATACAACCAGAACATCACTCATATTAGCCTTTGGCTCAACAGCCTGAATCAGCGTGAAGAATAACTTCACGCCTTTCCGAATTGCATTGACGACTTGGAATGCATACATCAAGGTCCCGCTCACTCCTCGCATACTCGCGAACTTAGTCTCAAGCTCGGTATTCTGGCCCAATATGATCTCTGAAAGTCCTGGTTAGATCTGATATACTCTAGAGGGGGGGGGGGTGAATAGAGTATGATGCTTGCTAAAAACGTTTTACAACTCTTGTTGTATTCCTAAGTGAACAGGGAAGCAAATAACATAAAGTAAACACAACAACTAACTAAATACAGAGCAATCACAGAACAATCACAAACCACAGCCAGAAAATAAAAGAAAGTAAGCAACCAGATGACGCAAGGAGCTATAGTGGTTCCCCAACCAATCTGGGTACATCCACTCTTCTACCACCCTAGGTAGGAATCCACTACAGGATGAGTTGATCAGGTGTCCTGGGCACCAATGGGTTTTGATCAAGTCCCCAAAAAAAAATCAGATTTTTTGATCAGGTGTCTTGCCACCACTGAGTTTTGATAAGGTCTCAGAAACCAATACAAACTTTTGAAGGGAGTTTGATAAACCCTTTACAGCAGAGAGAGAGAGAGAGAGAGAGAGAGAGAGAGAGAGAGAGAGATGATCTTCTCTGTCAACAATTA
The DNA here is from genome assembly GCA_039583875.1 of Platanthera guangdongensis. NCBI lineage: Eukaryota > Viridiplantae > Streptophyta > Magnoliopsida > Asparagales > Orchidaceae > Platanthera > Platanthera guangdongensis. The sequence goes on along the minus strand of CM077167.1, from coordinate 88,737,875 downwards.
GAGAGAAGATAGTGGATGTTGTCAAAGCTCCCCCTGAGTTCTTGAGTTGTTCAGGAAATGAAGCTTTGCAGTAGGGTGATAGGCCTTCAGAAGATTTGATCTCCAGCAAAAGATGATTTCAGCAGCAACTGAAATGTGTGGTGTCTGGAGTCTTGAATGATAATGGCCTTTCAACACTGGAATCAAGAGGGATCTGAAAATTTCAGTATGTTGATCTCCTTTTGTGATGTGCGTTCTTTCAAGAATTTTAAGACTGACAATATCTGCAACTCTTTCTCTTTCTATTGTTCTTGTTGTAATCGTTGTTGTTGTTCTGTTCCAGCAGCTATGAAAAACTGATCTTTTATTTCTTAGATCTGAATAGAATATTTCTATGTCCAAGATAGCCGTTAGCTTGTCATAAATGACTTCCTTAACTGTATTTTATCTTCTGGAGGAAAGTCCAATAAAACATTCCTTTGAAAATTCCTTGAAACTTGCTCCAGATTAATTGAAACGACTGCAAGATCCTTGACATAAATGCTGAGAATAATTCCATAACTGTCTGAATTTGAATCTTGAAAAACGTCGATCTCTCCAGAAAAACATCGACCTGAGCTCAACTATAGTTGAACTGAGCTCAGAGACTGGACTTAGATTGAAGCAGAAAGCGTCGATCTGAGCTCAACTATCGTTGAACTGAGTTCAGAGATAGGGAAACAAACTAGAGACAGGAACGTCGATCTGAGCTCGAAGATCGTCGAATGGAGTTCGACGACTCGTTGAAGTTGAGCTCAGAGATCGTTGAATGGAGTTCGACGATTCGTCGAAGTGAGCTCAGCGATCGTCGAATGGAGTTCGACGATTCGTCGTCTTGAGCTCGATGAAATGACTTAGTATCCTGAACTAAAATATCTGGTCTTGAGGGTCTTGAGGGCAGCTTTCAAACCTAAATACTAACCCTTAGACTCAATTCTAATTGACCTTTAGATCTATACAAGGAGGTCAAAGCAGGTTTCCTAAAGGACATAGTGATCCTTGCCCAAATCAGTAATAGGGTGTTCCAACAATCTCCCCCTATTTGGGTTAGGATTACTATTTACAGACAATGGAAAAATAAAAACATATAAAGCAGAAATATAACAAACAAGACATTGTAGAAACACAAACATTATCACAGATAGTTCAGAAAACAAAATTTACTGTCATCTTACAGAATCATTCCTTTTCCTTTCTCTTTATGAGAACTATTTCTCTGTTGGGGTTGAGAGCTTCTTTCTTAGATCTCGTGTCATCAGCTGCACCTAGAGAAGTTTGATGTTTTGGCCTGGGGACTACAGCTTCTGGATGCAGCTTCATATAACTTTCTGAATCAAAGAATTTGCTGGAGGAGTATCTCTCAAGTTCTTTCTTTCTTTGATCTGATAGAGTAGTGATACTGGATGTATCTTTTCCTTGTTCTCTAGCCTTCTTGATTTGGTCTAGTGCAGCCAATTCTTTCAGTCTTGCTGTCCATGAGGTGAGATTATTTTCTGGGTCTTCAAAAGGAACAGGAGGCTCATATCTGTTTGAAGAATTATCAGGAGGAGCTCTGGAAGAGTCTAAATCTTTAAGCTTATAGGGGAAGGGACCAAAAGTAGTGTCAGAGGGACCTTGTCCTTCCCTTTGATAAGGATGTTGCCTGGAATACACTCTGAGTCCTCTTTGATTTCCTCTGTACTGTCCTCTTCTGGACTGGTAACCTCTAGACTGATTTCCTCTGTACTGGGATCTTCCTTGAGGTTGATATGAGCTTTGGCTTCTGGCAGTAGATTGGAAGGCAGAACTTCCACCTGCACCTGCATCAGGTGAAGGAGGAGGAGGAGGAGGAGGATTGAAATTGGATGATACTTTGTCATATTTTCTTTTCTTCTTTATATATTTCAGTTGATTCCTGGAGTACTGCATCCATGGTTCTGTAATAGGGCAATCATGCAGTCTGTAGTATGGAATATCATTTGTATCTTTCACTTTCTCTAGAGGAACTCTCTTCATGGCTTGGCTTCTGGCTTTCCTTTTCCTTGCAATTGTTGCATAGGAATCATCAGAGTCAGTCCAAAACTGATCACTATCTGAGCTTTATGGATTATCATACACTGCATCAATCCTTTTGAGATATTCTTTCTGTTGTTGAGACTGAGCAGAAGAGACAGCAGAAACAGCAACAGGAGCAACAGTAGCAGCAGGAATTGGAGTAGAAGCAGCACTAGCAGAAGGAGCTATAACAGCAGCAGTAATAGAAGCAGTAGAAACAAATGAAGCTGGAAAAACAACTTCAGAAACAAAAATAGCAAGCTCAGAGGTAAGTGAAGCAACAGATTCAGAGATAAAAACAGCAGGATCAACATCAATTGTCTCTGTTATATGCACATCCTCAGACACTGAAACAACAACAGCAACAACTTCAACAGTATTGAAGGAATTTATATAAGAACTTATTAAGCTGGGGTCACAGCTAGAAATAGGCACAATGGCCTTAGTAAGATCTTCAGTTTGCTGGGCTGGAAGGCAGTTGAAGTATACAGAGTCAAAAACTGACAACAATGACCTGAGGTCCACTGAAATGACTGAACTGGAGCTTGGACTGAAAGTACTTCAACATGCAATCTCTCAGCTTCATAAGACATCTCCCCCTGCCTAGATTCAGTGAGAACTGGATCAAGGCACCCAGAAGAAGAGATTGCCTGAGGAGGAAGAAGAGAGGATAGCCTGACAGACAGTTCCTGAACTATTTTTAGAAGTGGAGCCAAAGAGGTCTCCAGCAATAGTGATAGCCTTGGAGCTATCAGCTCATATAGCCTATCTACAAGAGCTGGAATGTCGACTTGCTCAAGAGGGGCTTGAGTAGAGGTAGGGATGGAAGTTGGAGCAGCAGGAGATGTTGTAGGAGAACCTGTGGATGGTGGAAATGATGGTTGAGATATTGGAATTGTGGATATGGAAGATAATGAAATGGAAATGGATGGTGTGAATGAGGGTTGAGCAATGATATCTTGAAGGAGTTGTTGATAAGAAGTGGATGAAGTTGGTGGCTCAGGAGGGGATGAAGGAGAATCATCCATATAGGAATCATCTATAAGAGTGAAAGATGGAATATGAGATGATGAATCAATGTCCAGGTGGGGGTAGTGATGTAGTGGATGGAAGATTTCTTCAGTTAATGGTGGAGTTGGAGAAGGGATTGAAGTTGGGGATGGGATGGAAATGGGGGATGAAATTGTGATGGTGACTGTTGTAGATAAAACAAGAGGTGGAGGAGGAGGAGATGAAGCAGACAAGTCTTCTGCAGGGGCAGAAACCTGAGGGGAAGAGACTGAAGCAGTCCTTGTGCCTGAAGAAGAGATTGCAGAGGGCCTGCTGGGCTTTACAATCTGCCTGTCCCATTTTCCAAATAGGGCACAGGTAAGCATCTTAGAGGCATTGATGTGCATCCCACTGGAAACAAGCAGTGCAGGGCATCTATTATGGAGAAACAGCCCTAAGATCCTCCCAAAATTAACAAAATTCTTGTTAATTTTCTTCTTTATTAAATCAAAAAAGACTTCTCCCCAGTTCAGCTGCTTCTTGTCCACAAGGGCACCCATCAAACAGAGCTGATACCTAGATATGGTATCATGAGCTGAGTGTTTGGCCAACAACACTTTTCCAACAACATCAGCTAGAAATCTGTACTCAACAGACAGATTGTTTTTAAGCAATTTACTAGGGTTAGCTTCTGAATGTCCCATCCTCTCAAGCATAAGGGAAAACTCCTCTCTAGAAAGCTCAACAGAATCTTCTCCAGAAATTCAATTGAAAAACCTCTGTCAAAGCAGCAGGTGTTAGAGATACCTGAGTTCCTGATATGGTTCTAACCACTATGTTCTGATCCAGATTGTGGGCAGTATACACCCATTCCTTTATCTCATCTGCAGCCAATTTGATCCTTATAGTCATTATGGTAACTAGCTGTTGGTCTTTGAAAAGTTCCAGAATGTCCTTGAAGATTTGATCGCAGTTATTGAAAGAATCCATGTCGATATCAAAGCCTGCGTCAAACTTCATTGCGGCCAAGATTGCGACTGAAACTGCCATTGATTCCTACAAAAATGAACAAACAAACGACCAAGTGTAGAAAAGTTTGGAGGGAAAGGGAAAATTTGCAGAGAGTATGAAAGCGCAAAGGGAGAACGATAGCCGAAAAATGAGTTTTATTTTAGGGTTCGACGCAAAAAAGGAAAGATCGTTGAACTCTGTTCGACGATCTGGGCTTCTAAAGGAAACTGAAAGGTCATCAATAGCGTCGATCTCCGTTCGAAGATATTGAAGAGCGTCGAGCTCCGTTCGACGATCGCTGACCTGAAGAAAGATAGTTTAGCACTATCTGAGAAGCGCTGAACTCAGGTCGATGATTTCTGAAATCGTCGATCTCCGTTCGACGATCTTGGGGAAAATCGTCGAGCGCAGTTCAGAGACTAGAAACATACTCTATACACAAAAAGAACATATTGATTTGCCTAGTCTTGGTCATTTTTATATTTTTAAAATCTTGGATCTTATTTTAAACTTCCTCCATCTAACATTCCTAACTGATTCAAGAAGAATGTATGTTTCTTTTCATCCAAGGGTTTGGTGAAAATATCTCCCCTTTGCAAATCAGTTGGGATATATTGAAGTTCAATTTTATTTTTCTCAACATTATCCCTTAGAAAGTGATGCCTAATTTCTATGTATTTTGTCCTACTATGGAGGACTGGATTTTGTGATATGGAAATAGCACTAGTATTATCACAAAATATTTTTGACTTCTCTAAGTTGTAGCCATAGTCTAGGAGCTGATTTTGAATCCACAAGATTTGTGAACAACAACTACGTGCAGCCATATATTCAGCTTCAGCAGTTGAAGTTGACACAGATGTTTGTTTCTTGCAAAACCAGGAGACAAGTCTGTCACCAAGAAACTGACAAGTTCCACGGTGCTTTTCCTATCTATTCTGCATCCAGCATAATCAGCATCTAAAAATCCAGTTAAGTCAAATGCTGAATCTTTTGGATACCAGAGACCTAGATTTGGACAACTTTTTACATACCTAAGAATCCTTTTTACTAAGGTTAAGTGTGACTCTCTAGGGCTTACTTGGAATCTAGCACATATGCATGTAGCAAACATTATGTCAGGTCTACTAGTTGTAAGGTATAATAAAGAGCCAATCATTGCTCTATATGTTGTCTGATCAATAGGTTTCCCATGTTCATCAGTATCAAATTTTTTAACCAATTCTTTTGCATACTTGGTTTGAGAAATAAATATGCCTTCAACATGTTGTTTGATTTGCAATCCCAGAAAGAAGGATAGCTCACCCATGCTACTCATTTCAAATTTAGAATGCATTAGGTTGGAAAACCTTCTGCACAAATTTGAATCAGTAGAACCAAATATAATATCATCTACATAGATTTGTACTAGTAGGGTATGAGACTTATGGGTTCTAATAAAAAGAGTTTGGTCTACTCTACCCCTTATAAACTCATTTTTTAGAAGAAAACATGCTAGGGTCTCATACCATGCTCTATGAGCTTGCTTTAGACCATATAATGCTTTATATAACTTGAAAACATAATCAGGATGACTTGAAGAGATAAAACCTGGGGGTTGTCTGACATAGACTTCTTCTTTGATATCTCCATTGAGAAAAGCACTCTTTACATCCATCTGGTGTACTTTGAATCCTTTATGTGCTGCATATGCTAAGAAGATTCTTATGGCCTCTAACCTTGTAGCTGGTGCAAAGGTCTGGTCATAATCTATCCCTTCTTCTTGAGAGTACCCTTGAGCAACTGGCCTTGCCTTGTTCCTTACAATGACTCCTTGATCGTCCAATTTATTTCTGAACACCCACTTTGTTCCAAAAATGGAGTGATCCTTTGGCCTTGGTACTAGTTCCCAAACTTTGTTCCTTTCAAATTGATGCAACTCTTCTTGCATTGCAATGATCCAGTGTGATCTTGCTCTGCATCTTGAATGGATTGAGGTTCAATTTGAGAGAGAAATCAAGTGTGCATCAGGTTTTGGTTGACTTGATTTCTGGTTTGCACACCAGCTGAGATGTCTCCAATCACTTGGGAGATTGTATGGTCTCTTGATGTTACTAAATCAACAGAAGATGTTAATTGTTCACCAACCTGTGTTGTTGTTTCCTCTGGTGGTACAACAACTGGCTCTTCAAGAAGTTTCTCTTCAAGATGTTGAATGTCTTCTTCATCTTCACTGCTTTCATCTTTTTGAATAATTTGTAACCTGTCCAAGTCTTTTGCAAGAGAGTGTACCTGCAATGGTTCTATGGTAGAAGTATTCTTCTCCTTGAAAGACATGTTAGACTCATCAAAAGATATATGAACAAATTCTTCAATTTTGAGAGTAGATTTATTATATACCCTATAAGCTTTACTGATCATGGAGTATCCCAAAAACACTCCTTCATCAGCTTTAGCTTGAAATTTGCTAAGTATTTCTTGTCATTATTATGAATGTAACAAATACAACCAAAATTTTTTAAAGTAATCTACTTTAGGTTTCTTCCCTTTGACTAATTCATAGGGAGTCTTGCCCTTCAGTTTATGTATTAAACTTCTATTCAACACATAGTTGGAGGTGTTCACTGTTTCTGCCCAAAAGGATAGAGGAAGGTGAGCATCTAATAACAATGTAGTAGCAGATTCAATAAGGGTTCTATTTTTCCTTTCAGCTACCCCATTTTGGTGAGGAGTTCTAGGAACTGAGAAAGTATGCCTGATCCCTTCACTTTGACAGAACTCTTGCATAAGAAGAGAATCAAACTCTCTCCCATGATCACTTCTGATCAGGGCAATGTGAGTATTGAACTCACTCTGTATGTATTTGAGAAACTCTGTCAAACATTTAAAGTTATCAGACTTCTTTCTCAGAAAGAACACCCATGTGAATCTAGAGAAGTCATCTACAACCACTAAAGTATAAGATTTCCATCCTAAGCTTTGTACTGTAATGGGTCCAAAAAGATCCATGTGTAACAGATACAAAATCCTAGGTGAATCACTCTTATTAAGCGACTTGAAACTATTTTTGGTTTGCTTGCCTAATTGACAAGCCTTGCAAAATCCTTCCTTCTTGTAGGGGGCAGAAGGTAGTCCTCTAACAAGGTTGTCCTTGGATAGCCTAGTAATGATTCTAAGGTTTATATTCCCTAATCTCTTATGCCATACTTCATTAGGTCTACAAATAGAGTTGAACAAGCAAATATCTACCTTAGTTGAAAGAAAGTCTACTAAATAGATGTTACCTTTCCTTTTACCTGTCAACACAGTTGTGTTGTCCTATGATTTGATCTTGCATAAGGATTTGCTGAAAGTCACTTGTTAGCCTTCATCACATAGTTGACTAATGCTGATTAAATTGTGCTTCAGTCCTTCCACATAGGCTACTTTCTTGAATGTGACTGTGCCAATCTGGACTGCACCATATCCTTTTGTTAGTCCAAAGTTTGAATCACCAAATATTACTTTGGGTACAAGCTTGGCTTTGAAGGATGTGAGGTTGTCCTTGTTTCCTGTCATGTGCTTTGAGCACCCACTATCCAGATACCATTGCTGGTTTGATGTTGGATAGGTCTTCACCTGCACATAAAGTAATTTACTTGTTTTTGACCCAGTTTACCTTGGGCCTAGGTTGATAACCTTTGAATTCAGAAATAAAAGACATCCCTGGTTGACTTTTATAGCCTTCAGGATGATATCTCCTTGGAGGTATTATCCATTCATTATAAGGGTTAAATCTTTGGGATGAAGGACCCCTAGGTTTGAAATTTGATTTTCCTTTGAAAAAGTTTTCAAGACTCTGATCTCTGCTCGACGATCGCTGAGCTGAGTTCGATGATCTTGGGTCAGATCGTCGAGCTTCGTTCGAAGATCGACTGTGGCAGAGTTCAGGGTTTAGAGATCGTCGACCTGAGTTCGACGATTTAGCCTGAGATCGTTGATCTTCATTCGACGATCGTCTAGCTTCGTTCGACGATTTCTGTTGAACTCTTGTTTTCTTAGGTAGATCAGAATTCTTCCTAGCTACCTCTACAACTCCCTTACCTTTATCAGAGATAAACTTGATTGAAGTTGTTAATACTATAGGTTGGCTAGATGAGGCACCCAAGCCCAGTGTACTATTGAATCTTGAGTTCACTGTGCTTGTGATGTCCATTAGCTTGATACTTCTCCCATTGAGGGATTCTTCAAACTTTTTGTCCGCTGATAGTTCACTTTTCAGTGAGGCTATCTGCTCCCTACAGCATTCCAACTCCTCAGAGAGTTTGAGGTTATCTGATTTAAAGTACTGTGTTCAGATAACTGATTTCTGAGAGAAATGATTTCCTTCTCAGATCTTAATAAATCTAAACATAGTGCTTTAAACTCACACTTGAAGTCCTCAGAATTAAAATCAAAAGAACTTATTACCTGGTCCTCTTCAGATTGAGTCTCTGATTCTGACTCTGATTCTTCTGCATCAGAATTTTGTTGTGAGACATTGATAGCCATCATGCAAAATTCTTTTTCTTCAGCATCATCTTCATCATCACTTGAGCTGGATGAAGCTTCAGATTCTTCTTCTGTCTCACTCTAAGTTTCAGCAACAAACCCCTTCCTTGTATTTTTGTTCTTGTTGGAGAAGGGTTTGCCATTGCTGCTCTTCTTGAAGTCCTTTTCTTTTCTCCTTTCTTTCTTGTCCTTCTTGTCCTTGCTTTTATTTTCTGGACAGTCAGGCACAATGTGGCCTGGTTTCCTGCATCCAAAACAAATAATCTCTTTGTTATTTGATTTGTCATACCTTGGCTTGTCATGCTCTCTGTGTGATCTTTTCCTGAAATCCTTCCTGGCCATTTTATAAAACCTTTTTGCCAGTAGGCTTAGCAGCTCTTCATTGCCTGTGACCTTGTCTTCAGGCTGATCTTCAATGGCTTTGAAAGCTATTGATTTTTCTTTTCTTGTAGCTGGTGAGGCAGCCTTCTGCTCTTCTTCTCTATTCTTGATGAGCAGCTCATAAGACTTGAGCTTGCCCAAGAGAGCTTCAGTTGTGATCTCATTTAGGCTTCTGGCATCCTTGATTGGCCAGATCCTTGAGTCCCAAGTGCTTGGGAAGCACATTAGGATTTTATCATTGATCTCAGTCAATGAGATCTCTTTGTCCAATGATTTCAGCTCATTGACTATGAGACTGAGTCTATTATACATATGTGCTACTGACTTAGCTTCTCCTTTCTTGAAATTCTCATATTGGGTTATGAGGTGAGATCTTCTATCTTTTCTCTCATCAGCAGATCCTGAGACTATCTCAGATAACTTGTCCCAGATGTGCTTTGCTGAGTTGCATTCAGCTACCTTTTGGAATATTTCATCAGACATAGTCTGGGCTAGAATGTTCATAGCCTTCACATCAACCAATTTCCATTTCTTGATTTCTGCATCTGTTCTTGAAGGAGGTGGAACAACACTTGTACTTGCATTTTCTGGAGGTCTTGGACACACTGTCAAAACAGAATTGAAAATGTCTTCGTCAATAAAGTTCATGTACAGTCTAATTCTTGCCTTCCAAAGTGCAAACTTAGATAGATTGCACACTGGAGGTCTGGTGCTAGCATAATCTTTGTTTTGGGCCATGTTCTGTGAAGAAATAAATCTAGTAACAAACTTAAACAAGTAGATCTAACTGAAAGGATCTTTGGGTTCAGGTGTTAGCCTGTGAAACCACTGAGATGTGGTATTTTAACCAACCTCGCTCTGATACCAATTGAAAGTGCTGGTTAGATCTGATATACTCTAGAGGGGGGGGGGGGTGAATAGAGTATGGTGCTTGCTAAAAACTTTTTACAACTCTTGTTGTATTACTAAGTGAACAGGGAAGCAAATAACATAAAGTAAACACAACAACTAACTAAACATAGAGCAATCACAGAACAATCACGAACCACAGCGAGAAAATAAAAGAAAGTAAGCAACCAGATGACACAAGAAGCTATAGTGGTTCCCCAACCAATCTGGGTACATCCACTCTTCTACCACCCTAGGTAGGAATCCACTGCAGGATGAGTTGATCAGGTGTCCTGAGCACCAATGAGTTTTGATCAGGTCCCCAAAAACCAAATTAGATTTTTTGATCAGGTGTCTTGCCACCACTGAGTTTTGATAAGGTCTTATAAACCAATACAAACTTTTGAAGGGAGTTTGAAAAACCCTTTACAATAGAGAGAGAGATGATCTTCTCTGTCAACAATCAGAGAGAAGATAGTGGATGTTGTCAAAGCTCCCCCTGAGTTCTTGAGTTGTTAAGGAAATGAAGCTTTGCAGTAGGGTGATAGGCCTTCAGAAGATTTGATCTCCAGCAAAAGATGATTTCAGCAGTGTACAACCCCGTAGCCGGGCGAGTGGGACCCTCCCCAAATATCAGCCTAGAGGCGTGTTGTGGGCGATGAGTTGGTGCGACCCCGTTCGGAGACGTGTCCTCGTGCGTGCGTGCAGAGGTTTCGTGGGGAGGTTTTTTATTTATACTATATATATATATATATATATATATATATATATATATATATATATATATATATATATATATATATATATATATATATATATATAAGGGGGATGGGGAGAGATGATTTTTAAAAGCAGATGAGATAAGGGGAGTGGGGGTTCGGGTGGTACAGGGGGCGGCAGGGAAAAGAAATAAAAAAAGGAAAAAGAGAAAATGAAAAGGGGGAGGGGCACGGGTTGCGGGGAAGAGGTAAGGGGGAAGAAAAAGGAATTAAAAAATAAAATAGAGGCAGGGTGGGGCTCGGGGGGGGGGGGGGGGAGGGCAGGAGAAGAAAAGAAAATAGAAGCAGGGAGATAATGAAGAAACGGGAACCCTAGCCATGGATCTCGAGTCCAGCTGCCGCCGCCCCTTCCTCGCCCTCTCCCGTCGCCGGCAAAGCAGCGCCGCTGCCGCCCCCTCCCTCTCTCACCCTCGGCCTGGAGCAGCAAGGGGCCACCCGCCCACTCCCTCTCTCACCCTCGGCCAAGCAGTGCAGCTGCTGCCGCCCCTTCCCTTTCTCTCCCGTCGCCGGCAAAGCAGCGCAGCCGCCGCGCCCTCCCTCTCTCGCCCTAGGACTGGGGCAGCAAGGGCCCGCCCGCCCCCTCTCTCCCTCCGGCCACTGCCAGGGCTAGGGTACGGCCTCCTTCTTCGTTCTCTCCCGCCGCCGCCTGAAGCAGCGGGGCACGGCCGCCATTCTCCCCTCTCCCCCGTCGCCGGTAAAGCAGCAGCCCGACCTCCCCTTTCCCTTTCTCTCCTGTCGCCGGCAAAGCGGGAGCCGGCCGCCCCCCTTCCCTTTCTCTCCCGTCGCCGGCAAAGCAGCAGCCCGGGCGAGGCTCAGCCTAGAGCGAGGCTCGGCCTGGAGCGAGGCTCGGCCTGGAGCGAGGCTCGGCCTGGAGCGAGGCTCGGCCTGGAGCGAGGCTCGGCCTGGAGCGAGGCTCGGCCTGGAGCGAGGCTCGGCCTGGAGCGAGGCTCGGCCTGGAGCGAGGCTCGGCCTGGAGCGAGGCTCGGCCTGGAGCGAGGCTCGTCCTGGAGCGAGGCTTGGCCTGGAGCGAGGCTCGACCTGGAGTGGAGATCGACCACCGACGCGGCCGCATGCAGTAGGATCGACCCGGAGCTCCTCTCCCGGCCCCGGTGCCAAGCACGCGACAAGGGTAACGATGTTTCTACTTAGGCAGGTGAAGCCCTCAGCTTACATATTTGCATGGAAGCCCCTCTCCACCAACGGGTGGGGGGAAGGGAGCTTTCCGACGGGTTGACGTGTTCGCCCCCGCAGTTAATTGCATTAGTGCCCGGAAGCGTGAGTACGGGTTTAGGCATGCTGTGTGAAGCCCATCCGGACGTGTGAGCCGGATTGGTGATGTTCTGGGGTTCCCGAAGAAGACTCCGAGGAAGTTGTTTGTTTAGCCGCTTGCAGGTAATGCGCGCCACAAGCCCCATAAAAGGGGGTGTGCGCAATATGTTTGGCCCGCTTATATTAGCCGACCGATGACTAGTTGGCCGCCGCTCGTCAAGACGTTGGCGTACAGGTGTTGCAGTACCATGCGGGGAGTAGCGGGCTTAAGCTCAAGCTTGTGCTGGCCCTCGAAGGCCTTTTTGTTTATATTTCCGGCCTGCGTGCCGAGTATGGAATTTATATTCCTGTAATATTTTTTCATACCTGTGATGCTCTGTGGATATGTAGTTTACTCCTCCTGTCTTGGGCGAGCGGCATGTTCGTGAACCGCTCCCCCGTGTGGGCCCCGAGGTATAGATGTCGGGAAGCCCCTGATGGCTTGTTGCCATCCTTTCAGAGTAGCGGAGTTCCGCTATTAGCGGCCCAATTGGGGCCGCGTAGAGTAGGGCTGCTTGACGGTTTTATGCCAATAGTAAGGCGGGCGGGGGACATTTTACATAGACCCGAGGTGGCACCTCTAGTTAAGGAGTGGATCTTGAGATCCTCCTCAGATGTTCCGGTCGGCCAAGAGAGCCCTCCGAGGGTGCCTTAGCTCAGCCCTTGGCTTGGGAGGGGAAGAGTTTGTTAGTCTTCCGGGTATGTGGCGGGTCCTCCACGCTGAGACCTTGGGTCTGTCCCTTGTGTTCCTAGTCTTGTGCCTAGATCGTTTGCTTGAGGGTAGTAGGTGCACGGTCACCCCTTCCCCAAGGGTCGAACTCCACATGAGACCGATTTCCGGTTTCAACATTTTGATGCGGTGAGCGTGGAGAGTGGACAGCACAGAAGAACTCAGGCGAACATCATGGCTATAGAAGTGGAACCAGGTGACGACCACGGTCATGCGTTGATACTTTGTGTGTAAGGTCCTCATACTCAGAGTTGTCCCCTCCCATAGCTGTTGTTTGAATCCCATAGCATTTGGAGTAGGATTTGCACCTATTTGAAGCGCTTCTACCTATGAAAACCTGTGTATCCCCACTTATTACATCAACGAGAAACCTGGAGGTTCTTATCTTCAAGATCGAGTAAGAGAGCAGCTGAGAGGTATTATGAGCCGGGGTGACCGGAAAGGGTTCCCTCCCTGGCGGTGATATGTTATCTCTTCCTTGTAATTCAGTAGCGGTCAAGTTTTCTTTTTATTACCGATTCGCCTCGAGCTTCTGAGGGCTTCAAGGGTTAGCCTCGCGATCGACTCCGGAAGCCAAACGTCCAACCCGTTCCTTTTAAATAGCCTTGTTAGGACGATGGGACGGTGCCGCGGGACTTTAAGCGCTATTGTAAGACCGAGATTAGCTCCCCCCTTGCACGCCGGCCTATGTCCTCCCGATCGCACCTCTCCTCCGACTAGAGGAATTATCAGGAACGAGCCTAGACGCTAACCTCCCAGATTTGATAAAGGGCCGATCTCTCCTAGCAATCGCAAGTGACATGGCGGAAAGCGATCTTTGTCATTAGATCGGGATACGAGCCGTCGACCTGTTCCTTCTAAATAGCCCAGTTCGGATGATGGGACGATGCCTCGGGACTCTAAGCGCTATTTTAAGACCGAGCCTCTGCACTGACGGCCGAGATCAGCTCCCCCCTTGCACGCTGGCCTATGTCCCTCCGATTGCATCTCTCTTCCGATTGGAGGAATTAGTAGGAACAGGCTCGGACACCAGCTTCCTGATTTGACGGATTCCAATTCGTCTCTCCTATGAAAAGAATGCGTCCTCCATTTGCAAAAACATAGGTGCGATTAACTCTCCAACACCTCTTAAGTAAACAGGATGTCTTCACCTCAAGCAAAGTCAAGTCCTCGAGTAGTAGTGGACCCCGAGCAGATCCCGCTGTCAGGCTCTCACCTAGATGACAGGGCTGGAAGTCACTCGGTGTCATCCTTGGGCCTCGAGCAGATCCCGCTGTCAGGCTCTCACCTAGCTGGCAGGGCTGGAAGTCACTCGATGGCGGTAGTTGTGGACCCCGAGCAGATCCCGCTGTCAGGCTCTCACCTAGCTGACAGGGCTGGAAGTCACTCGGTGTCGTCCTTGGGCCTCGAGCAGATCTCGCTATCAGGCTCTCACCTAGCTGGCAGGGCTGGAAGTCACTCGATGACGGTAGTTGTGGACCCCGAGCAGATCCCGCTGTCAGGCTCGCACCTAGCTGGCAGGGCTGGATGTCACTCGGTGTCATCCCTGGGCCTCGAGCAGATCCCGCTGTCAGGCTCTCACCTAGCTGGCAGGGCTGGAAGTCACTCGCTGGCGGTAGTAGTGGACCCCGGGGAGACTCACTGTCAGGCTCTCATTAGCTGGCAGGGCTGTAGGCACACCTGGGGGGTAAGGGACCCCGAGTGCTGCTCGACCCCGGGTAGACTCGCTGTCAGGCTCCCACTGGCTGACAGGGCTGTAGGACCTGGGGGGTAAGGGAGAGAGTTTGGAGTTTGGAAAGAGAGTTTGGATATTTTGCAGGACCCCGAGTGATGCTCGGCCCAGGGTAGACTCGCTGTCAGGCTCCCACTAGCTGACAGGGCTGTAGGCACACCTGGGGGGTAAGGGAGAGAGTTTGGAGTTTGGAAAGAGAGTTTGGATATTTTGCAGGACCCCGAGTGATGCTCGGCCCCAGGTAGACTCGCTGTCAGGCTCCCACTAGCTGACAGGGCTGTAGGCACACCTGGGGGGTAAGGGAGAGAGTTTGGAGTTTGGAAAGAGAGTTTGGATATTTTGCAGGACCCCGAGTGATGCTCGGCCCCGGGTAGACTCGCTGTCAGGCTCCCACTAGCTAGCGGGGCTGAAGGCACACCTGGGGGGTAAGGTACCCCGAGTGCTGCTCGGCACCGGGTAGACTCGCTGTCAGGCTCCCACTGGCTGGCAGGGCTGTAGGCACACCTGGGGGGTAAGGGAGAGAGTTTGGAGTTTGGAAAGAGAGTTTGGATATTTTGCAGGACCCCAAGTGATGCTCGGCCCCGGGTAGACTCACTGTCAGGCTCCCACTAGCTGACAGGGCTGTAGGCACACCTGGGGGGTAAGGGAGAGAGTTTGGAGTTTGGAAAGAGAGTTTGGATATTTTGCAGGACCCGAGTGATGCTCGGCCCTGGGTAGACTCGCTGTCAGGCTCCCACTAGCTGGCGGGGCTGAAGGCACACCTGGGGGGGGGGGGGGGTAAGGGACCCCGAGTGCTGCTCGACCCCAGGTAGACTCGCTGTCAGGCTCTCATTAGCTGGCAGGGTTGTAGGCACACCTGGGGGGAAAGGATTAGCTCCGCGTGCACAATGAGATACAAGATATACGGCTTCGTCGTTTCACGATATCACGAGGAATTGTATACTTGTTGTAAGTAATGGTATAAGGGCAATTCGATAGCAGTGAGCCAAAGGGTATCGAGCGATTCAAAAGATCAGAAAGGTCGTGGAGAGATCGGTGCTCCAAGCGCAGATTCCAGTTTCTCTCAAACTTTTTTTTTGGGTCGGCTCCCACTCGCCGGATACGTTGGGTTGGATGATTCTTTCCGAGCTTGTGCCAAGCTCGAAAAGAGCGGGGATTGTGTACAACCCCGTAGCCGGGCGAGTGGGACCCTCCCCAAATATCAGCCTAGAGGCGTGTTGTGGGCGACGAGTTGGTGCGACCCCGTTCGGAGACGTGTCCTCGTGCGTGCGTGCAGAGGTTTCGTGGGGAGGTTTTTTATTTATACTTATATATATATATATATATATATATATATATATATATATATATATATATATATATATATATATATATATATATATATATATTATATAAGGGGGATGGGGAGAGATGATTTTTAAAAGCAGATGAGATAAGGGGAGTGGGGGTTCGGGTGGTACAGGGGGCGGCAGGGAAAAGAAATAAAAAAAGGAAAAAGAGAAAATGAAAAGGGGGAGGGGCACGGGTTGCGGGGAAGAGGTGAGGGGGAAGAAAAAGGAATTAAAAAAATAAAATAGAGGCAGGGTGGGGCTCGGGGGGGGGGGGGGGGGGGGAGGGCAGGAGAAGAAAAGAAAATAGAAGCAGGGAGATAATTAAGAAACGGCAACCCTAGCCATGGATCTCGAGTCCAGCCGCCGCCGCCCCTTCCTCGCCCTCTCCCATCGCCGGCAAAGCAGCGCCGCCGCCGCCCCCTCCCTCTCTCACCCTCGGCCTGGAGCAGCAAGGGGCCGCCCGCCCCCTCCCTCTCTCACCCTCGGCCAAGCAGTGCAGCCGCCGCCACCCCTTCACTTTCTCTCCCGTCGCCGGCAAAGCAGCGCAGCCGCCGCGCCATCCCTCTCTCGCCCTAGGCCTGGGGTAGCAAGGGGCCGCCCGCCCCCTCTCTCCCTCCGGCCACCGCCCGGGCTAGGGCACGGCATCCTTCTTCGTTCTCTCCCACCGCCGCCTGAAGCAGCGGGGCACGGCCGCCATTCTCCCCTCTCCCCCGTCGCCGGCAAAGCAGCAGCCCGGCCGCCCCTTTCCCTTTCTCTCCCGTCGCCGGCAAAGCGGGAGCCGGCCGCCCCCCTTCCCTTTCTCTCCCGTCGCCGGCAAAGCTGCAGCCCGGGCGAGGCTCAGCCTGGAGCTAGGCTCGGCCTGGAGCGAGGCTCGGCCTGGAGCGAGGCTCGGCCTGGAGCGAGGCTCGGCCTGGAGAGAGGCACGGCCTGGAGCGAGGCTCGGCCTGGAGCGAGGCTCGTCCTGGAGCGAGGCTCGGCCTGAAGTGGAGATCGACCACCGACGCGGTCGCATGCAGTAGGATCGACCCGGAGCTCCTCTCCCGGCCCCGCTGCCAAGCACGCGACAAGGGTAATGATGTTTGTACTTGGGCAGGTGAAGCCCTCAGTTTACATATTTGCATGGAAGCCCCTCTCCACCAACGGGTGGGGGGAATGGAGCTTTCCGACGGGTTGACGTGTTCGCCCCCGCAGTTAATTGCATTAATGCCCGGAAGCGTGAGTACGGGTTTAGACATGCTGTGTGAAGCCCATCCGGACGTGTGAGCCGGATTGGTGAGGT
The DNA here is from genome assembly GCA_039583875.1 of Platanthera guangdongensis. Lineage (NCBI taxonomy): Eukaryota > Viridiplantae > Streptophyta > Magnoliopsida > Asparagales > Orchidaceae > Platanthera > Platanthera guangdongensis. The sequence goes on along the minus strand of CM077167.1, from coordinate 88,720,885 downwards.
TCTGGGGTTCCTGGAGAAAACTCCGAGGAAGTTGTTTGTTTAACCGCTTGCATGGAATGCGCGCCACAAGCCCCATAAAAGGGGGTGTGCACAATATGTTTGGTCCGCTTATATTAGCCGACCGATGACTAGTTGGCCGCCGCTCGTCGAGACGTTGGTGTACAGGTGTTGCAGTACCAGGCGGGGAGTAGCGGGCTTAAGCCCAAGCTTGTGCTGGCCCTCGAAGGCCTTTTTGTTTATATTTCCGGCCTGCGTGCCGAGTATGAAATTTCTATTCCTGTAATAGTTTTTCATACCTGTGATGCTCTGTGGATATGTAGTTTACTCCTCCTGTCTTGGGCGAGCGGCGTGTTCGTGAACCGCTCCCCCGTGTGGGCCCCGAGGTATAGATGCCGGGAAGCCCCTGATGGCCCGTTGCCATCCTTTCAGAGTAGCGGAGTTCCGCTATTAGCGGCCCAATTGGGGCCGCGTAGAGTAGGGCTGCTTGATGATTTTGTGCCAATAGTAAGGAGGGCGGGGGACATTTTACATAGACCCGAGGTGGCACCTCTAGTTAAGGAGTGGATCTTGAGATCCTCCTCAGATGTTCCGGTCGGCCAAGAGAGCCCTCCGAGGGTGCCTTAGCTCAGCCCTTGGCTTGGGAGGGGAAGAGTTTGTTAGTCTTCCGGGTATGTGGCGGGTCCTCCACGCTGAGAACTTGGGTCTGTCCCTTGTGTTCCTAGTCTTGTGCCTAGATCGTTCGCTTGAGGGTAGTAGGTGCGCGGTCACCCCTTCCCCAAGGGTTGAACTCCACATGAGACCGATTTCCGGTTTCAACAAGCAGCAACTGAAATGTGTGGTGTCTGGAGTCTTGAATGATAATGGCCTTTCAACACTGGAATCAAGAGGGATCTGAAAATTTCACTATGTTGATCTCCTTTTGCGATGTGTGTTCTTTCAAGAATTTTAAGACTGACAATATCTGCAACTCTTTCTCTTTCTATTGTTCTTGTTGTAATCGTTGTTGTTGTTCTGTTCCAGCAGGTATGAAAAACTGATCTTTTATTCCTTAGATCTGAATAGAATATTTCTCTATCCAAGATAGTCGTTAGCCTGTCATAAATGACTTCTTTAACTGCATTTTGTCTTTTGGAGGAAAGTCTAATAAAACATTCCTTTGAAAATTTCTTGAAACTTGCTCCAGATTAATTGAAACGACTGCAAGATCCTTGACATAAATGCTGAGAATAATTCCATATCTGTCTGAATTTGAATCTTGAAAAACGTCGATCTCTCCAGAAAAACGTCAACCTGAGCTCAACTATCGTTGAACTGAGCTCAGAGACTGGACTTAGACTGAAGTAGAAAGCGTCGATATGAGCTCAACTATCGTCGAACTGAGCTCAGATATAGGGAAACAAAATAGAGACAGGAACGTCGATCTGAGCTCGAAGATCGTCGAATGGAGTTCAACGACTCGTTGAAGTTGAGCTCAGAGATCGTCGAATGGAGTTCGATGATTCGTCGAAGTGAGCTCAGCGATCGTCGAATGGAGTTCGACGATTCGTCGTCCTGAGCTCGACGAAATGACTTAGTCTCCTGAATTGAAATATCTGGTCTTGAGGGTCTTGAGGGCAACTTTCAAACCTAAATACTAACCCTTAGACTCAATTCTAATTGACCTTTAGATCTATACAAGGAAGTCAAAGCAGGTTTCCTAAAGGACATAGTGATCCTTGCCCAAATCTGTAATAGGGTGTTCCAACAATCTCTTTGGAATTACAATCAATAAAGGCACGCTGCTCCGAAAGCCAATACATACCAAAGAGCATATCAAATTCGGAGATCGGCAATACATATGCTTTCAAACAAAAATCCCGAATTCCAGTTTGCACCGCCACATCGCAAGCTTTATCCGCAAGCATCAAACAACCATTCGGTAATAACACCTTTACACTATCTATCTTCACAGGACGAGGTACTCCAATCCGAGTTACGAAGTCCTTAGACAGAAACAAATGCGAAGCACCCGTATCCAATAGTGCTCTCGCCAGCGTGTTCCGAATCACAACAAAGCCGGATATAAGCACATCATACACAAGCTACGAACCAGGTATGAAACAGCAAAAGCAACAATCAATGATGTTACCGCACACTTGTGACAACGTCACTTTGCTTGATGACCTCCTACTGGCCAGGATTATATACTCGGGATTGTGCTTGGGATGTAGAGGACTCCACCACTATTTTTCTCGTTTCCATATACGACGCTCCTATCTTCTGCTCAACCATTGGTCAATCAATCCTGACAATTACGGACGAAAAGGTCCCCATGTAATAGAACATCAACTTTCTACTCATGTTCACGACTACCATGCAAATATGTTTATCCCAAACATATATGTATTGTACCCATATAAGCACAAACGAAACAGTGGAAACTGCCATTCAAAACTAACTACATGTTTGTACACACAACACATGCATAGACAAGAATACACGAGTAATACAGTTATTTATGTACATAAAGTCGACATTCCCTTCTTGTTTATTGTCCTCTATGGGCCAACTTGACAATCTCGGGCTTTATGTCCTTTGCCACACGAGTAACACTTGTATTGCTTCTTTGGCTTCTGGGCACCATCCCAACAGTCTCGGTCAATGTGTCCTTTCTTGCCACAAGTATAACAAGCACACGCCTCGTATTTCCGCCTCCTGCGGTGAGCAGGCTTTCCAACCCTTGGAGAACTCACTTCCCTAATTGCAGGCATTTGTTGGGCTCTTGTCAAGTCCATCTCCAAGAGTCTTGCTGACTCCACCAATGTTTGGAATCCCAATAACTTAGGACCCATCAACAGAAAATGTAGTTCCTGACGTAGCCCATCGTAAAACCTATTGATCTTAAGCACAGGTTCAAGCACAGGTCCACTCCTTGGCTCAAGCACAGGTTCAACGACGAAGCTGATGTGCTTCCTCTTGTCGTCTGTTCAATTATACTGACCGGCATGGGAGGCATCACCGGAACAGAGGGTTATACCTGGCCCTCATGGTGAGCCTTAATCATTGCAAAACCACATCAGCGATCAATCGAACCGTCTCTACCGATGGAGAAGATGTTGGTACCACAGTTGATGTCATGCTTCCCATCGAATGCCGGGGTTCCTGCTGCCACGCAGTTGCGCTAGTCGCCTACAATCTTAAAACACACAAGTAAGCAACGAACATATTGCCAAAAGCAATACCAGGAATGCACAGGTTCCCCAAACAGGTGTATTTGCATTCCTTAGTGGACATTCAAGAGTTCATTAGTTTTAACGTGTTTCTCACTTACACGTGCTCACCACCCCACAAGAGTTCAACCACGAATTAGAAAGGGAAGGACCGAGATAGGCTGATACCAAAATGTAACGTCTCAATCCGTTTATGCAGCATATAATAGAAGCTCCGGCAGGGGCCCCACACCATATGCCACCAAACAGGTGGGGAAGTTACAGGTTAATACCACAACATAATCGCATCCTAACTCAGAGCATGCTAGCGAAAGATTTTAACAGTAATTTAGAACGCCAAAATGAATGTCCACTATATATATAAAACCACATTTATATATAAACTCTCAAGGAATGTACAACAAATACATTATCGTTTGACCTTATGACCTTACAGTTACTTTTTACAACGTGGATTACAAACATCGGCGCGCAGGCCGACCACACATGAGCAAAACACAGCATTTTCAGCATAGCGTTCAAGGGCTAGTAGCAGCAGCAACAATAGCAAGGACTTCAGCCCTTATGTGTCTCGCTCAACTCTCCAGCACCTGCACAGGGACAACCCACCAAACGATGGCAAACAAAGCAACGGTCAGCATTCAGCTGACCAATTTATAACGACTCTACCCCTTTCCCGGGGGCAGTGGTATTCCTTCCCTGTAGGCATAGTAATTCATATATATATATATATCACACATTGTGCCCTCACGCACAAACAATCCATCACAACCGTCAATAACGCGGCCTGACGATCCGGGCACTCAGGGCATATTCTTGGTGTACCGGCGAACCAGGGTCCCACCACCGTTTCAGTGCCGAAACCCAACGGTAAAATTGAGCATTTAGTCTTTTCGGCGCGCAGGCCTAAGACTCTCATTATACGCTCCAACTGACCGCACTTTCAGGTCTTCGAATCGGACGGACATAACGCAGTTCCGGATCAGCCACCCCTGTTGCTCAAGCCGCCTTGCCATCACCGAGTACCAACGTACTTGCGGCTAAATATAAGGTGCGGGTCGGTTTCACCTTACCTGTTTGGCATGAAGCCTTTTTAAGAACTTTCAAAGCTCACACATTACCATACCGTCCCAGAGGGACTAGCTTTACATTCATAGGTTTGCTAGGAGCTAGCCCATCGTTAGCGACAGAATTCACTTTCTGTCCCTAGCTCTAACCTTATCGTTCATAGTATACATCACAAGCATTTTGTGGGGGTTTTTCCTGGACTTTCACTCAAGTACTTCCTGCTAGTATCCTTCACAGGCACAACCCATTGAAATCGCAAGCATCACAAGGGTCTTTCTTGGACTACCATTCCAGTACTTCCTGCTACTACCCTTCACAGGTACAACCCATCAAACATCACAAGCATCACAAGGGTATTTTCCTGGGCTACCACTCCAGTACTTCCTGCTACTGCCCTTCATAGGTCCAACCTGTCAACTCCATAAACTACACGTTTAACTATGGAGTCTTCTCCGGTGTGCAAATGCAACATTACCAATCTAGGGCAACCTGTCCAGATGGGCTTCACACAACATGCCTATTCCGTACTCCATTTCCGAATCTATATGCAAAACTATTGGGTATTCCAAGAATCAACCCAAGGGAAATCCCTTCACATTCCACCCTCTGGTGGAGGGGAAATCCATGCACATGCCAAAAGGAAGGACTTCATATGTCCAAGAAGGAAAATCGTTACCCTTGACGACCTCTTTGGAGCCATGGACTTCTAGCCAGCTGGAAAACATCGCGGCGGCCTTGCCTCCATAATGCTGGCCTCGAATCTCAAATCGGCACCCTGCAGCTCCACCGGTGGCCAGCTCCCCTTTCTCTTCCTCCTCCTTGCTCTTCCTTCTCTCTAGCTTGTAAAAAGAGAAGGTCCAAGCCAAAATGGGGATTCTCTTCTCCATCCTCGGCCTTAAAGTAGCAGGGAGAAGCCTGGGCCATCAGATCCCAGGTGAAGGAAAGGACGACCACGATTCAGCCACAATATATCTAATTTTTGGCTGACACAACCTATGACATGCCCGTGTCATAGGCCGTGTACCTTAAGCGGCACACAACCGACTCATCCAGAAGTGTACACGGCTATGTGACACGCCTGTGTCACAGGCCGTGTGACCTGACACGCCTTCAGACACGCCCATGTCTGCGGTCGTGTATCTCAAGTGGTATACGACCATTTCAACCCGAGCAAGACATGACCATGTGACACGCCCGTGTCACAAGCCATGTGCACAGAGACACACCTGTGTCCTGCCCATGCTCACCAGGCTTCACTGCCCAAGCCAAATCCAGAAAAGGACACGACCGTGTGACACGCCCATATCACAGGCCGTGTGCCCTTACACGGCTGCAGATACGCCTCCAGCGTGTGCTTCGTCGACCGTAGTTCGTCGACCAGAGGGGGACATGCCCTCTGACACGCCCTTGTCGCAGGGTGTGTTCCCTCTCGAGACCTCGTCGAATGTAGTTCATCGAGCACTCGACAGGCTGCTCAGCTATATAGAGCAGGACACGCCCTGGGACATGCCCGTGTCCCAGGCCGTGTCACCCAACTTGAACCCAACTTGGGATTTGGGGTGTTACACTTCCGCTGCTAGTTTGTCCTCAAACTAAGCTCGCGTGGGTGGCCTAGTGTTTTTGTGGACTGCTTCTCTTTCGATCAATGTTTCCCTCTGATACCAGTTTGTAAGGCCCTCTTTTTTCGCAAAACCAACAGGGTCTTATGCCCAGAATCGCAGTGATTTCACCGACGTGGAGCAGCTTTCAAAGCTTTTTGTCGGCCATCCAAACACCTTCCTGGTCGGCCACCACCACCTCCGTTGAGGTGGTGGCTATCGCCGGGCGGCAACACGACCGCCATAGGGGCGGTTTCCGTCGAACCCGAGAGGTATAAAAACATGGAAAATTCTGAAATTTTCCTCTCCCAATCGGGCTCAATTGAGCCCGATTTCCCTCCTAAATGATCTAAGATTCTAGCCCACAAAGAGAGGAGTGGACCTTGTTTGGGGTTCGACGACGATGACGGCGGCGGTTGGCCGTGGCGTTTTTTCTCTCCGACGAGCTTGCCCGATTCCTCGATCCTCCACCAAAACTATTGATCCAATACATTATTTTGACTGCCAAAGACATTTTGAAGGTGATGAGATGATCAAAAGTGAGAGTAGGGGGCTGTATTGGGAGATTTATATTTTTCAAGGGAGGGGAGGTGAATGGGTGGTTGGCCATGGTGGTTGGGCTCCTCTATTGATAGTAGTTGATGAGAAACTGATGGGAATATCTTCCCAAGAGTCAGGAGGAATGAATGGAGGCTTGGGGAGGTGAATGAGGTGGCTCATTGTCTCCCTCCATAACTCCTCTCTCTCTTTTTCTCTTTCTCTCTCCTCCATTAAGGGGAAAACTCTCATTTTCTCTCTCCTAGTCACCCCCTCCAAAATTTTGGTAGCATTCCACATAAATATCAGCATCCTAAAGTTAATGGGCCACTCAAGTTTGTCTTAGCCTAAGTGGCTTGGGCTTGGTTAGGTCATTTAGGATAGTTTGACTTATTTTGGGGTGGAGTTGACTTTGGTCAATTTAACCTTTTGGGTTGACCTCAATGGATCCTTAGTGACCCATTGGCCCCTCCTAAGGTCTAGGGAGACTTGGGTAGGGTTGGTTTAGGTGGGGTCATCTTAGCAAGTTGAAGGTCCATTGGCCCTAGATAGGCCACTTTGACCATTTTAGGGTCAGGGTTGACTTTGGTCAACTTAACCTTTTTAGTTGACACCAATGGGTCCATGGTGACCCAATGAACATTCTAAAGTGATTGGGATGTTATGGCATCGTCAAAGAGTCAAGGTTAGGCCCTAAAGTCAAACCCTAGGTTAGATAATTGGAATGTGTTATTTGCAGACCATGATGAACTCACCTTCATTCCTAGGTTCACTTGTACTTCTTGGGCTTCCTAGGATTTTGTCATGACCCAGTCATGACAAAACCACCCCTAGGGGTCTAGTTGTTTGAGGGGTGTTACATCCTCTTCCAAACCAGCCGCCCAACCTAAAGGAAAGGAGGTTAATGACCCCCCCATCCTGACACTCGTCATCACAAGGATGCGAGCACCCCTTTGGTGCGAGACGATTCTCCACTTATGGACTCGCGCCACAAAACCACCATTGATGGTCATGCAAGAATTCAGGACCCTACCTTTGGGACCACCGGACTGGGCTCGCTGTAGCTGAAAATGTCGGGTCGCGAACCATCTCGCCACCCTACCCCCGATCCTGCACTCGCGGAGGGAGGTGTTAGGGACATCCCGGCTCCTGGTTTCAATCTGATAACCGCACGATTGAAATGATGACCCTGAGAAGATCTCGCTGACCAGGCTCGCACTAGCTGGTAGGGCTGGAAGAGGTACTCGGTGGTAGAATGAAAGGATGGCCAGAGAAGATCCCGCTGATCAGGATCCCATTAGCTTGCAAGGCTAAAAGTCACTCGGAGCCAGATTGAAATGATGACCCCGAGAAGATCCCGCTGACCAGGCTCGCACTAGCTGGCAGAGCTGGAATATGCACTCAATGGTAGAATGAAAGAATGGCCCAAGAAGATCCCACTGACTTGGCTCCCATTAGCTGACAGGGCTGGAAGTCACTCGAAGTTAGATTGAAATGATGACACCGAGAATATCCCGCTGACCAGGCTCGCATTAGCTGGCATGACTGGAAGAGGCACTCGGTGGTAGAATGGGAGGTTAGCCCGAGAACATACCGCTAACTAGGCTCCAACTAGATGGCAGGGATGGAAGTCACTCAGAGCAAGATTGAAATGATGATCTCGAGGTAATCCGACCATCAGGCTCTCACCAAGCCTGCATGCCTGGAAGGCACTCGAGGGACGTTGTGAGGTATCTTGGAACTAAGACCCGAGGAAATCCCGCTGTCAGGCTCTGATGGGCCCGCGAACAGACTCTTACTGTGGTTGGTTCGGTGAGTCGATCGCCGCGGGCTCGCTCGGGTAGACAAGTGCACCTATCGCAAGTAGTACTCGATATTCGGGGGAATACCGAGGTCGTATTGTTCTTGGGGTCGCGTTGACTATTCTTACTCCTCCGGGAGGACTATTATTTTACTGAAAGTAAGGTGGATTTTTTTTACTTAATAAAAGACGGAAAAGCAAAGGAGCAAAAAAAAACGATTTAGAAAATATTCGATGAAGGGTTAATGCTCGGCATCGAATCGGATTAAGACTAAAACAATTTTTAATAATAAAAAGACTTAGTTTTCAAATTAATAATAAGGCAACTTGGCCGTGGAGGTTCCACAAATGTGAGCTCACCTAGCTATAGGGATATCGCTCACCTAAACGTTAAGACTATTCGACCGAACGTTAGTCCGACGAAGGATTCCTCTTAACGCCCGCTTTACGCTAAGAACCCCGCTATTGGGTGGGGAACCCAATCCGGTAGAATTACGCTTGTCCTCTCTCGAGGGTATGCACGCAACTCTATTTACCCAGGGGTGATCGGTCCATATGCACGGCCTCTCGGCTAGCTAGCATATGGACTACGGAAATAGGGCCCACACATCGATATGTGGTCCTACGCGTCGTAAACCCGGGGTAAACCTAAAGTGCTTAAATTAAAATGAAAATAAAGAGCTTCAATTATTATAAATCATTTTAAATGTCCCAATGCTCTTCGATGCCGAGGCTAATAGCGATTAGCCACACATCGGTATGGGGACGGCTTATAATTTAGTGAGGCGCGAGTTCAAAATTAAACACTAAACGTTTATAAGAAGGAGACACAAGAAAAATAACAACATTTAGAAAACTAAAAAACTAGCTAAAATAAGAACTCACGCACACTCCAAATTATAAATTAAAAAAGAACTAAGTTACACATGAAAGAAATTTGCATATTCAAAATTTGCGAGTCCCACTCAAACGAGTGGGGGCGGTAAATAAAAGCTGAAAATTGCAAGTCCTACTCAAACGAGTAGGACTGAAATGAAAGCGAGTCCTACTCAAATGAGTAGGAGAAAATAAATGCGATTACAGGGCTATAAAGTCCGGCCATTTAACTCAAGTGAGTAGGCGGAAAAATAAAGAAAGAAAAATTACAAGTCCTACTCGAACGAGTAGGACTGAAAATGAAAACGATGCGCCATTTAACTCTTAACGAGTAGGCGGAAATAAATACACACAGACACACACACTCCATAAGAAATTCAAGAAAGCAATAAAATTTAACACCTACACTCACACACTCTACAAAATTTGAATCAAAGCATAAAAGTTATACACCTACACTCACACACTCTACATAATTTGAACAAAGCATAAAAATTATACACCTACACTCACACACTCAACATGAAAATTTAAGAAGAACAAAAGAAAGTTTATTCTCATACACTCACACACACTAATAACAAAGAAAAATCAAAGTTACCTAAAAATTAAAACTTTTACTTTTTCAAGCATAGGTTTTGCCAAAAACAAATAAAAAGAAGAAATTACAAATTTAGAAGACAAAAGTTTTTCAAAACAAATTAAAAACCAAAGTTTTTGGAAAATTAAAATTTCAACATTTTCATTCCTAGGATTTCATAAAAGAGCAAAAAAAGTTGAAATAAAAGAAAAAGAAAAAAAAAAGGTTTTCATCCTAAAATAAAGCTAAGTAAAAAAAATCAAAAGAAACTTTAGTAACTCTTTTACACATTCATAAGAGTGAAGATGTTGAAGAAATTAAAAGAAGACATGAAAAAAAAGGAAAAACCTAATTCATCATTTCATGAATTTCTAACAAAACCTAACTTGAGAAAAATTAAAGGCATGTAAAGTAAATAAATAACACTCATACACACACACACACTTTCCATAAATGAAGAACTAAGTGAAGAACAAAGATAAAACCAAGGATAAAAAGGGGAAGAGGTGAGCCATCCAAATGAATTTTTCATGCTAAATAGAGAGAGAAAATCTAACATTTTTATTAAAATTTTCAAGCTATTACAAAGCTAAAAGATAAAGCAAAACAAGACATGAAATAAAGAAGGGAGAAATCTCCTTACATAGCACTAGTATCCACAGATTAAGCCCACAAAAAGACACTAAATTGGCCCAAAAATCTGAACCCTTGGACCTTACAGAACTGGGCTATTTATAGGAAAAAATTTCTAAGTACACGCCCTCGGTCACGGGCGTGTAGGGGGGGCGTGACGGTACTATTCATGAAGGCGGCTGGCGATTGGACAGGAAAGTTGACTTCGGGCTGAGTTCGCGGCAGTCACGCCCCAGGTCACGGGCGTGACTCTGGGCGTGTCGGGGAGGTAGAACCGGGCGCGGGTTGCGCCGAAAGTCTTCAGCAGCATCTTGTCGGGCTAGCTGGAAAGGTCACGCCCCAGGTCACGGGCGTGACGATGGGCGTGAAAGTTGGGGTCGACACTCGACGAATGTCGAGCGGAAAGTGTCGAGTCAAAATCGTTGAGCTGAGATTGGGTCACGCCCTCGGTCACGGGCGTGACACTGGGCGTGACTGTTGGTGTCGACACTCGACGATCGTCGAGATGAATTCGTCGAGAGGAGAGGACACGGGCTTGGGTCACGCCCCGTGTCGGGTGACACGGGCGTGTCGCCAGGCGTGTCGAGCTTTTACTTCAGAAATTTTCCGATTTCACGGGAAATGCGCAGTCACGGCCCGGTCACGGGCGTGACCAATGTGTCACGGGCGTGTACTTCCCAAATTTTGGCAGATTTTGGAATTTTTCTGCAAAATAAAATAAAACAAGTTAGAAGCAAATTTACAAGAATAGGAACATTTTATTGAACAAAAATAAGTAAAAACGACGAAAATAAATGAAAATGACTAAATTAATGTGCATAAAAATACGTATATTTATAGTTCATCAAATACCCCCATACTTAGGCTTTTGCTATTCCAGAACAAAAGTTTGAGGTGAATCTATAAGGAATAAAAAAAACTCTAAGTTTTAGCTACCGCTTAATCAATTATAAGAGAGATCGAAATAAATATACGGGGTGTAAGAGTTAAGTCCTAAAATTATGTAGATGATTTAAATAGCGCAAAAGTTTTGGCCAAAAGACTTCTTGATGTAATCAAATAGAAGGCAACATTTGAAATGGTTAGATTAACGAAAATAGTTTGGAATTATAAGAACTCTAGCTTATACGAGTGCTACCGGAAATAATACAATTTACTAATTATGCTCTCAAAAAGATTTTTGAATTAATTCTAGAATCGTGTAATTGGCTAAGGGGGTAGTGGGTTTATGAAGAGGGTTTTGATATTTGAGGTGAGGTAATTTTTTCTCGAACCTCCATTTTTTTTTCTTTTGGATTATTAGGAAAATGAAATCTTATTTTCCTAATATGATTTTTATTTTTCAACTTCATAAGAATAAAATTAACCCAATGTATATTTGTAGGAGTAATGAATTTTATCCTCTTACTCCTTATATAATCTTTTTAAATTATTGGGTGCCTATGTTTACGGAACGAAATCTTATTCCCATTGACATAGGATCTTTTAGGGATAAAATTTTTCATGCCAAGTAGGTCATGAAAAGTAAGGGGAGAAAGGAAAACTAGATTGTAATCCTAAAAATTTTTGAGAGCAACCTTAATAATTTGTACGTTCCAATGTTTCAGAAAGCTAAAAGTAAGTATAATTGAATTCTATAGTCGTTATTTCCTAACATAATATACGTGCTCCTATTAATGAAAAATTAGAAGTAGTGCCTAAAACGAGTTTGCTAGTTTTAACAAAGCATAAAATATTCTTTAAAACTTAACCCCGGCTATTTAAATTTTTCAATCAATAATTAATAAACAGGTAGTGAACAAAGAATTAATCAAATTCGCATATAAATAAACTCAGAACAGAATTTTTGGATAGCAGAAAAGTTAAGTATGGAATATTTAATTTATTTATTTCAAAACATTTTTTTTTTGATTTTTATAGTTTTTGTTATCATTTTTTTTGTTTTTCATTTATTATCTTTTTTTTTGTATTTTCGATTTTCTCAATTTTTTTGAAATTTTTTTTTTTTGAATTGTTATCTTTTTTTTTGTATTTTTTAAGAGAATTTTCATAATATGTACAAAAATAAGGGGAAAAAAGAGAGGTTTTTACAAGAATGAGTAAGGGGGAGAGAGAAAAAAAAAGTACAAAAAATATTTATAAAGTGAAACTAAATATATTTTTTTGTTTTCTCTTTTTTTTTTAATTATTTTTAAGTTTTTTGGAAAAAAGAAAGAAAGAGAACAAAACAAAATTTTTTTTTGGATTTTTTCATTTTAAAATTTTTTTTTTAAGATGTTTTTTTAAAAATTGTTTTGTTGTTTTTGTTTTGTATTTTTTTTTGTATTTTTTTTTGAAATGCAGAAAAAAAAATGAAGTGCAGAAAGTAAAGCACGAAAATACCCCCATACTTAAGTCCAACATTGTCTCCAATGTTGTATCGTAAGTATGCGGAACAGAAAGGAAAGACAATATATACATAGAAAAGAAAGGGAAGGGGGTAGAAGCTTCCGTGAAACGCGTAGGGGAAGGCCGATCAGAAACCCTGCATTTATTAGAAAAAAAAACAGCAAAGGTAATAAGGAAAGAGCGAAAAAGATAAGCGAGGGGTGCCTCCCAGGAGCGCTTTGTTTATAGTCGTGTAGCTTGACTATTTGAGCGGGTTTATTAGGTGGAGGAAAGTTATGGTTTCGCTAAAACCGATCACTGGGTCGCCTGCTATATAAGACTTTAACCGATGACCGTTTACTTTAAAAGAGCCTTTGTCCGGGTGGGAGACGAGTACGGTTCCATAAGGAAAAACTTCTTCAACTAGGAAGGGACCGGACCATCTAGATTTTAATTTACCTGGAAAAAGCCTAAGACGTGAATTGTAAAGAAGGACAAGATCGCCCGGAGAAAATAATTTTTGGGACTTGATTTTTCGATCGTGATATAACTTAGAGCGCTCCTTATAGAATGTATTGCTCTCGTAAGCGTTCGCAAGCCATTCATCAAGCTCGTTTAGTTGCAGTTTTCTATTGTGAGCGGCTAAGTTGAAGTCGAGGTTTAAGAGTTTTAAAGCCCAAAGTGCACAATGTTCTAATTCTACGGGTAAATGGCACGCTTTGCCGTAGACTAACCGAAACGGCGTACATCCAATAGCGGTTTTGTATGCCGTCCGATACGCCCACAACGCATCGTCGAGTTTAACGGACCAATCTTTCCTATTTAGCGAAACGGTTTTTTCTAAAATTCGCTTAATCTCTCGATTTACTACCTCGACTTGGCCACTTGTTTGCGGGTGGTAGGGGGTGGCAAGCTTGTGCGTGACTCCGTATTTAGCTAACGTCTTAGCCATAAGAGCGTTACAGAAATGCATTCCCCTATCACTAACAATTGCGCGAGGCGTGCCGAAGCGAGAAAATAATTTTTTAAGAAATGTAACGACGACTCGCGCATCGTTGGTGGGGAGAGCTTGCGCTTCCGCCCACCTTGATACGTAGTCGACCGCCACTAAAATATACATATTTTTGAAAGATGGAGGTAGGGGGCCAACAAAATCTATGCCCCACAAATCGAAGACTTCGCACTCTAAAAACATGTTTTGGGGCATCTCGTCGCGACGAGAGATGTTACCCGACCGCTGACAGCTATCGCATGCGCGCACAAAATTATGCGTGTCTTTGAAGAGAGTGGGCCAAAAGTAGCCCGCCTCTAGCGCCTTCCGAGCGGTCCGGTTGGCTTGATAATGCCCACCGGCTGGACCATCGTGGCAGTGATTAAGAATTTGTAAGCACTCCACACCCGCAACGCATCTTCGGACCGCTTGGTCCGCGCAGATACGAAAAAGAAATGGGTCCTCCCAAAAGAAATTTTTCAAGTCAGAAAAGAATTTCTTCTTTTGATGACTTGAAAACTCTTTTGGAAGGACCCGCGCTACTAAAAAATTTGCAAAATCTGCGAACCAAGGCGAAGATGACGAAGATTTATTAATGGCAAGAAGGCGTTCCTCGGGGAATCTGTCATTTATTTCAGATTCGACGAGCGCTTCCGCACCCGGATTTTCTAAACGGGAGAGGTGGTCCGCCGCTAGATTTTCCGCTCCCCGCTTATCTCGGATCTCCAAATCAAACTCTTGTAGGAGGAGAATCCATCGAAGAAGGCGGGGCTTCGCATCATTTTTAGCTAATAAATATTTAAGCGCGGAGTGATCGGTAAAAACGATAACTTTAGATAGCGTTATATACGAGCGAAACTTATCGAAAGCGAAAACGACGGCTAAGAGTTCCTTTTCCGTTGTCGTGTAATTTACTTGTGCGGAAGTGAGCGTCTTGCTAGCGTAATAAATAGGATGAAAATGTTTTTCGACGCGTTGGCCAAGAACGGCACCTAAGGCAATATCACTAGCGTCGCACATTATTTCGAACGGAAGGGACCAATTAGGGGCCACTAAAATTGGTGAAGAGATAAGTTTTTGTTTTATCAAATTAAAGGCGGACTCGCATTCGCTACTAAAGATGAAACGTGATTCCTTTTCCAAGAGGTGAGTTAGCGGCTTTGTTATTTTTGAAAAGTCTTGAATGAAACGTCGATAAAAGCATGCATGGCCTAAGAAACTCCTAATAGATTTTACATTTGTTGGATGCGGAAGTTTTTCTATAATTTCTATCTTGGCCTTATCCACCTCTATCCCCTTAGACGAAATCATATGGCCGAGGACCAAACCTCCTCGAACCATAAAGTTGCATTTTTCCCAATTTAAAACAAGGCTTGTGTCCTTGCACCGTTGAAGGACACGATCTAAATTGTTAAGGCAATCGGGAAAAGAGCGTCCGAAAACAGAAAAGTCATCCATAAAGACTTCCATAATGTCTTCTACTAGCTCGCCAAAGATCGCCAGCATACATCTTTGGAATGTAGCTGGGGCGTTCCAGAGTCCAAATGGCATTCTTCGATATGCGAAGGTGCCGAATGGGAAAGTAAAAGTTGTTTTCTCTTGATCATCGGGGGAAATGGGGATTTGGAAAAACCCCGATAAACCATCAAGAAAACAATAATACGGATGACCGGATAAACGCTCTAAAATCTGGTCTAGAAATGGCAGTGGGAAATGGTCCTTGCGGGTGACGTCATTAAGTTTCCTATAGTCGATGCACACTCGCCAACCCATAACAGTACGAGTTGGGACAAGCTCGTTATGCTCATTCGCCACTACGGTAAGACCGCCCTTCTTGGGCACGACATGCACGGGACTAACCCATGCACTGTCCGAAATAGGGTAGATAATCCCCGCATCTAATAACTTAATGATTTCGGCTTTAACGACGTCTTTCATGTTTGGGTTAAGACGACGTTGCGGCTGAATCGTTTTGCGGCAATTATCGTTAAGAAAAATCTTATGGGTGCAAAAGGAGGGGCTAATCCCCTTTAAGTCAGAGATTTGCCACACAATTACGTGGCGATGTTTAAATAAAACTTCCAATAAATCGGAAGTCTCCGAATCACTCAAGTCCGAAGAAATGATAACGGGAAGCGTATCGCCTTTTCCCAAAAATGCGTATTTGAGTGATGCGGGTAAGGGTTTGAGGTCTAGGATGGGCGGTTCTTCTAGGGAGGTTTTAATACCTATGTCTTTCTTACCAATTGGTTCGAAAGGCAAGTCTATAAACGTATCCTCATCGCAGTTAAAATTTTCGAGCGCATAAATATCGTCGTTTAAAAATACCGACTCGAAAACGGGAGAAGAACGATCTCCGAAAAAGGTATCTAAAGAGTAGCAGAAATCGTCGCTCGATGACAAATTGTCCATCGAGGGATTAATAGAGAAAGTAACTTGGTCATCGCCTACTCGGAGGAGAAGACTACCATTACTAACATCTATTAGTACGCGGGAGGTGGCGAGAAAAGAGCGACCGAGTATTATTGGTACCTCGGCGTCCTCCTCGATATCTAAGATGACGAAGTCTACCGGGAAGGTAAACTTGTCGACTCGGACAAGGACGTCCTCCACTACCCCGATAGGGAACTTAACCGAGCGATCCGCTAATTGGATGCGCATATTCGTAGGACTAGGAGTACCCAAACCTAAACGCGAAAAGAGCGAGAACGACATCAGATTAATGCTAGCCCCTAAATCAACTAAGGCGTACTTTACTAATATATCGCCAAAAAGGCACGGGATGGAAAACCGTCCCGGGTCGTTTTGTTTTGCGGGCAATTTATTAGTAAGGGCCGCCGAGCAGACAGCATTGAGAGATACATGCAAAATATCCTCTAATTTACGTTTATTAGAAAGTAGTTCTTTTAAAAATTTCGCATATTTGGGCATTTGCGAGATAGCCTCGCAAAAAGGAACATTAATGTGAATTTGTTTTAATAATAAAATAAATTTTTCATATTGCGCGTCCTTACGCTCGTTTTCTAATTTATGCGGATACGGAAGAGCCTTGTTTAAAATAATTTTTTCTTTATTAATAGGTAAAGGCGGCGTAAGCGAAGAAAGGGGAAGAGGGGTCGGAGGTGAAATATGTACCTGAGGGTCGGTCCGTTTTGGATCGACCACCTCCTTTCCGCTACGGAGGGTTATAGCGTTGGCGTTCTCCCGCGGATTGGGCTCCGTGTTTCCCGGCAGTGCCCCGAGCGCGCGCTCGGACATCATCCTCGCCAGCTGTCCAACCTGTTGTTCGAGTGTTTTTAGCGATCCGGTGATGTTCCGGATATTTGACTCATTGGACGCAATATACTTCGAAAAATTTTCCTCCATCGGGGAGGGTTTCGGAAGAGGAGGAGGAGGAAGAAATCCGGGCGCATAAGAAATAGGGGGACGCTGAGCATTATTCGGGTTGCTCCACGAGAAGTTGGGGTGATTCCTCCAACCCGGATTATAGTTATTACTATAAGGGTTGTTGTTGGGGTTGAAGGGAGGACGACCCGAATTTCCCATGAAGTCCACGAACTCTTCAGCTACGCAGACGTTAGGGGGAATAAAACAAGGCGGAGTGGAGGAGGCAGCAGACATCTCCGCCACCTGCTTTGTTAACCTTTCAACTTGAAGGGTCAAGAGAGCGGTGGCATCCACTTCAAAAAGACCAGCCGCCGGCTTTGGCCGTCCCCGCGGGACGTTCCATTGATAGGCGTTCATAGCCATCTCTTCGAATAAAGCCTGGGCGGCCTCGGGGGTTTTGTTGTTCAGAGTACCCCCGGCAGCCGCGTCAATCATTTGACGCGTCTGAAAATTCAGCCCATTATAAAAAATTTGAACTTGCAACCACATTGGCAGCGCGTGGTGCGGGCAACGGCGGAGGAATTCCTTAAACCGTTCCCAAGTCTCGTATGGAGACTCAGGATCGTTCTGCACAAACGAAGAAATGTCCGCCCGCAACTTTGCAGTTTTTGCGGGCGGAAAGTACTTCGTTAGGAACCGTTCCGTCAACTCAGCCCACGTGGTGATACATCCTCGCGGGAGGGCATTCAACCACGCCTTGGCTTTGGACTTAAGGGAAAAAGGAAATAAGCGCAAACGAATGGCGTCATCAGTGACGCCATTAATCTTGAAGGTGTCGCAAATCTCCAAGAAATTGGACAAGTGGACATTCGGGTCCTCATCCGGCAGTCCATCAAACTGCACGGCGTTTTGGACCATTTGAATGACACTTGACTTTATTTCGAAATTATTATTCGCCACCGCAGGGCGAACAATACTCGACCCAGAATCATCCAGGTTAGGCCGGGCGTAATAGGACATAGTACGCTCGGCCGCCGGGGGAGGGTTAGGCGCAGCCATAAGTACAACAGTAGGCTCTCCGATAGATTCCTCGGGATCTAAAGAAGGATTTCGGCGTTGAGATCGAATACGCGCAAGAGAGCGTTCGATCTCAGGGTCGAAGTCAAAATCTTCAGAATCTGAGGGTTGTCCTCGGGTCATACACCCAAAAAAAATAAAACAAAATAAACTTCTTTTTTTTGTTTTTTAAAATAAAGTTTTTAGTTTTTTTTATAGAAAATAAGTAAAATTAATAGACTCCGGAATTCGAAATAGCAACTCGAAAAGAGGTTCCCCGGCAACGGCGCCAAAAACTTGATGTGCCCGCGAACAGACTCTTACTGTGGTTGGTTCGGTGAGTCGATCGCCGCGGGCTTGCTCGGGTAGGCAAGTGCACCTATCACAAGTAGTACTCGATATTCGGGGGAATACCGAGGTCGTATTGTTCTCGGGGTCGTGTTGGCTATTCTTACTCCTCCGGGAGGACTATTATTTTACTGAAAGTAAGGTGGATTTTTTTTACTTAATAAAAGACGGAAAAGCAAAGGAGCGAAAAAAAAAACGATTTAGAAAATATTCGATGAAGGGTTAACGCTCGGCATCGAATCGGATTAAGACTAAAACAATTTTTAATAATAAAAAGACTTAGTTTTCAAATTAATAATAAGGCAACTTGGCCGTGGAGGTTCCACAAATGTGAGCTCACCTAGCTATAGGGATATCGCTCACCTAAACGTTAAGACTATTCGACCGAACGTTAGTCCGACGAAGGATTCCTCTTAACGCCCGCTTTACGCTAAGAACCCCGCTATTGGGTGGGGAACCCAATCCGGTAGAATTACGCTTGTCCTCTCTCGAGGGTATGCACGCAACTCTATTTACCCAGGGGTGATCGGTCCATATGCACGGCCTCTCGGATAGCTAGCATATGGACTACGGAAATAGGGCCCACACATAGATATGTGGTCCTACGCGTCGTAAACCCGGGGTAAACCTAAAGTGCTTAAATTAAAATGAAAATAAAGAGCTTCAATTATTATAAATCATTTTAAATGTCTCAATGCTCTTCGATGCCGAGGCTAATAGCGATTAGCCACACATCGGTATGGGGACGGCTTATAATTTAGTGAGGCGCGAGTTCGAAATTAAACACTAAATGTTTATAAGAAGGAGACACAAGAAAAATAACAACATTTAGAAAACTGAAAAACTAGCTAAAACAAGAACTCACGCACACTCCAAATTATAAATTAAAAAAGAACTAAGTTACACATGAAAGAAATTTGCATATTCAAAATTTGCGAGTCCCACTCAAACGAGTGGAGGCGGTAAATAAAAGCTGAAAATTGCAAGTCCTACTCAAACGAGTAGGATTGAAATGAAAGCGAGTCCTACTCAAATGAGTAGGAGAAAATAAATGCGATTACAGGGCTATAAAGTCCGGCCATTTAACTCAAGTGAGTAGGCGGAAAAATAAAGAAAGAAAAATTACAAGTCCTACTCGAACGAGTAGGACTGAAAATGAAAACGATGCGCCATTTAACTCTTAACGAGTAGGCGGAAATAAATACACACAGACACACACACTCCATAAGAAATTCAAGAAAGCAATAAAATTTAACACCTACACTCACACACTCTACAAAATTTGAATCAAAGCATAAAAGTTATACACCTACACTCACACACTCTACATAATTTGAACAAAGCATAAAAATTATACACCTACACTCACACACTCAACATGAAAATTTAAGAAGAACAAAAGAAAGTTTATTCTCATACACTCACACACACTAATAACAAAAAAAATCAAAGTTACCTAAAAATTAAAACTTTTACTTTTTCAAGCATAGGTTTTGCCAAAAACAAATAAAAAGAAGAAATTACAAATTTAGAAGACAAGTTTTTCAAAACAAATTAAAAACCAAAGTTTTTGGAAAATTAAAATTTCAACATTTTCATTCCTAGGATTTCATAAAAGAGCAAAAAAAGTTGAAATAAAAGAAAAAGAAAAAAAAAGGTTTTCATCCTAAAATAAAGCTAAGTAAAAAAAATCAAAAGAAACTTTAGTAACTCTTTTACACATTCATAAGAGTGAAGATGTTGAAGAAATTAAAAGAAGACATGAAAAAAAAAGGAAAAACCTAATTCATCATTTCATGAATTTCTAACAAAACCTAACTTGAGAAAAATTAAAGGCATGTAAAGTAAATAAATAACACTCATACACACATACACACTTTCCATAAATGAAGAACTAAGTGAAGAACAAAGATAAAACCAAGGATAAAAAGGGGAAGAGGTGAGCCATCCAAATGAATTTTTCATGCTAAATAGAGAGAGAAAATCTAACATTTTTATTAAAATTTTCAAGCTATTACAAAGCTAAAAGATAAAGCAAAACAAGACATGAAATAAAGAAGGGAGAAATCTCCTTACATAGCACTAGTATCCACGGATTAAGCCCACAAAAAGACACTAAATTGGCCCAAAAATCTGAACCCTTGGACCTTACAGAACTGGGCTATTTATAGGAAAAAATTTCTAAGTACACGCCCTCGGTCACGGGCGTGTAGGGGGGGCGTGACAGTACTATTCATGAAGGCGGCTGGCGATTGGACAGGAAAGTTGACTTCGGGCTGAGTTCGCGGCAGTCACGCCCCAGGTCACGGGCGTGACTCTGGGCGTGTCGGGGAGGTAGAACCGGGCGCGGGTTGCGCCGAAAGTCTTCGGCAGCATCTTGTCGGGCTAGCTGGAAAGGTCACGCCCCAGGTCACGGGCGTGACGATGGGCGTGACAGTTGGGGTCGACACTCGACGAATGTCGAGCGGAAAGTGTCGAGTCGAAATCGTTGAGCTGAGATTGGGTCACGCCCTCGGTCACGGGCATGACACTGGGCGTGACTGTTGGTGTCGACACTCGACGATCGTCGAGAGGAGAGGACACGGGCTTGGGTCACGCCCCGTGTCGGGTGACACGGGCGTGTCGCTAGGCGTGTCGAGCTTTTACTTCAGAAATTTTCCGATTTCACGGGAAATGCGCAGTCACGGCCCGGTCACGGGCGTGACCAATGTGTCACGGGCGTGTACTTCCGAAATTTTGGCAGATTTTGGAATTTTTCTGCAAAATAAAATAAAACAAGTTAGAAGAAAATTTACAAGAATATGAACATTTTATTGAACAAAAATAAGTAAAAACGACGAAAATAAATGAAAATGACTAAATTAATGTGCATAAAAATACGTATATTTACAGTTCATAAGGCTCTCACCTAGCTGGCAGGTTTGGAAGGCCCTCAACGGACATGGTGAAGCACTTTAGAGGGGAAAGGTCTAAAGAGAATGACGCTCATTCAGAGTATGTCAAGCGAGACCTAGATGCATGAGTGGGGTCTGTATAATGCGAAAACCCATTCAGTGGTACCTACTCGGCAGACCCACTCGGCAGACTAGCCTGTCCACAAGCGCGAGGCCACTGCTGTCACTTCCTAAGTGTTAAAAGTAGCGAACATGCAACAACAAACAGATAGAATTTTGAATAATTGAAATTTTATTATCCAAAAAAGATATCATTTACAAAGGTATGACCTCCCTTTTATAAAATGAAGGAGATATGAGAGAGTATAAACAAACAATGTGGGACTAAACATGTACAAGACTGAGCGGCTAGAAATAAAGGAGACCGCACAGGCCGCGCGGTTAGACAGATGGGTTAACCGCTCGACAACTCCAGCAGGATAAGAACAAGCCGCAATGGGAGACCGATAGACCGCCCGGTCTCCAAGCTCCTGAGTGAGACCGCCAGACCGCTCGGTCAACAAACCGCCAGACAAGACTGCAAGGCAGCCCGGTCAAATACTTCAACACTCCCCCTCAAGCTGGAGCATAGATATCAATCATGCCCAGCTTGTCACAAATGTGGAAGAAGGAAGTAGAGACCGGCTTTGTGAAGATATCTGCCAATTCCTTGCCAGAGGTGACAAACAGAGTACAAATCTGTTTCTTCAAAATCTCTTCCCAAATGAAGTGGCAGTCAACCTCTATATGCTTTGTTCTCTCATGGAAGACCGAATTTCTGGATATGTATATAGCAGCCTTGTTGTCACAGAACATAGGAAGAGGATAGTCATAGACCTCTCCTAGGTCAAGCATGAGAGCCCGCAACCACTTTAACTCACACGTGGTTGACGCCATACTCCAGTATTCGACTTCTGCACTGGATCTGGAGACAACAGACTGTTTTTTGCTCTTCCAACTCACAAGATTTCCTCCAACAAAAGTACAGAAACCTGATGTGGACTTACGATCGCCTTTATCATCCACATAGCTTGAATTTGAGTAGGCCTCAACCCTCAGATGACCATTCTTCTGAAAGATTAGCCCTTTGCCTGATGCTGCTTTGACATACTCTAAAATCCTCAAGGCAGACTGAAGATGGCACTCCCTGGGAGCTTGCATAAACTGACTGACCTTGCCTACAACATAGGAAATGTCGGGTCTAGTCACTGTGAGATAGATGAGTTTGCCTACCAAACGTCTGTACCTTGTGACATCAGATAGAAGAGGCGAGTCATCCGTCCACGTTTTGTCTTCTCCAATAGCCATGGGAAACCAAGCCGGTTTGGCACCTGTCAATCCTGCTTCTTGTAGAAGATCAATGGCATACTTCCGTTGGGAGAGAACCAACGAGTCAAGTTTCCGAGAGATTTCTATCCCCAAAAAGTATTTCGGGGAGCCCATATCCTTTGTGACCAAGTGTTGACGGAGGTGCTTCTTCGTCAAGTCCACCCCATCTTGGTCATCGCCAGTAAGAAGAATATCATCCACATATACTGCCAAAACAACCAGTCCCGAGGCCGTTTTGTGAATGAATAAGGATTGATCGGCCGAACTCCTTGTAAAGTCGATGGTAGCAACAATACCACTGAATTTGTCGAACCACGCCCGAGGGCTCTACTTTAGGCCATAAATGGCCTTCTTCAAACGACATACGCGTGTCTCCCCCTGAGCAACATACCCAGGAGGTTGTTCCATGTAAACGTCCTCCTAAAGATCGCCATAGAGAAAGACATTCTTCACATCAAGCTGGGAAATAGCCCAATCCCGGTTAACAGCCACAGAGAGAAGAACCCGGATGGTGCTGAGGCGAGCAACCGGAGAAAAATTGTCAAAGTAATCAACGCCGTAAGTCTGAGTGAAGCCTTTGGCCACCAGCCGGGCCTTGTAGCGATCCACAGTGCCATCGGGGCGAAATTTCACAACAAAGACCCAGCGACAGCCAACCACATCAGTGCCCACGGGAGGAGGAATAAGGGTCCAGGTACCCCTTTCAGTAAGAGTAGCCATCTCGTCATCCATGGCAGATTTCCAATGAGGGATAACAAGAGCCTCCTGGTAGGTGCGGGGAGTAGAAGTAGACGAGATAGCCAAGGCAAAACATCTGCGAGAAGGAGAAAGCCGATCATAGGAAACAACTGCCGCAAGCAGGTGTTGAGTACACGCCCGCACCCCTTTGCGAAGAGCAATGGGAAGATCCAGGTCGATGGGTGCGTCAGCGACCGGAGCGTCCGTGGCGGAGAAGGCTGGCCCGGGACTAGTGAGAGACGGCGCCGGAGAAGAGGGAGGAGGCGTGGGTGGGGAGACGGACAGGGAAGGAGACAGTGGAGGAGAGGATAGAAGGGGGGAGATGTCGAGAGGCGTGGAGGGAACGGAGAGAGGTGGTGGAGAAGCAGAGACATCAGGAGGAAGAGAGGAGGTAGGAGAGAAGTAGGAAGCATTCCCGAAAAATGTCACATCCGCGGAGACAAATTGCTTGCGTAGAAGGGGGTCAAAATAGCAATAGCCTTTTTGAGTGGTAGAGTACCCCAAAAAGACACACTTGGTGGAACGGGGGGAAAGCTTGTCGCGAGTAGAGGAGGGAGCGTGAACAAAAGCCGTACAACCAAAGACACGGAGAGGGAGAGGAAAAGGTTCCTTGTGGGGGTAGAGAATGGAGAAGGGGGTCTGGCCGCGGAGAACCGTGGAGGGAAGACAATTGATGAGATAGCAGGCGAGGAGCACAGCGTAGCCCCAGTAGGAGCGAGGTACTTGCATCTGCGCCATGAGAGTACGAGCAACATCAAGGAGGTGATGGTTTTTACGCTCCGCCACCCCATTCTGCTGGGAGGTGTAAACACAAGTAGTTTGATGAAGAAGACCATGTTGGTGAAAGAAAGAGGAGAATTCATGATTAAGATATTCCTTGGCATTATCAGAGCGTAAAACTTTAATAGAAATGTCAAACTTATTCTAAATCATAAAATAAAATGATTGCCAAACAGAAAAGAGTTCAGAGCGATCTTTTAATAGATACACCCAGGTACATCTTGAAAAATCATCTATAAAAGTGACAAAATAGGAACTACCCCGACCAACAGTGAGGGTAGGAGCAGGACCCCAGACATCAGAATGAATGAGATCAAACGGGCGAGAGGAGCCACAGCCTTGCTTCGGTGGGAAGGATGAGCGATGATGTTTGCCAAGCTGACACGCATCACAGTTGAGCGGAGGACTGGTTGGAGGTAAGTGGGGCAGAAGCTGTCGAAGAATCCGAGGAGGAGGATGTCCAAGGCGAAGATGCCATTGAAGCAGATCTGTAGAGGAGGAGTAGGCGGACAGAGCAGAAACGTCGTCGAGGAAATAGATGCCGCCGCTCTCAGTCCCAGTAGTAATCGTCCGCTGGGTCCTCGGGTCCTGAAAAGAACAAGAAGTGAGAGTGAATAAGACAGAGCACTGTAGTTGCCGGCATAAAGTGGTAACAGATAATAAATTGCACGGGAACTTCAAGACATAAAGAGTGTCCTCCAAGCGAAGCGACGGGGTGACTTGAACCATGCCCGTCCCGAGCACTGGGGATGGTGAACCATCCGCCACACGAACCGTGGGTAGGCAGTCATGCGTTTCAAGGAGAGAGAAGCAATGAGGGTTGCCAGTCATATGATTTGTAGCACCCGAGTCAATCAGCCATTTACCTTGGGTAACAACGTGGGCACTACCTGAAGTCGTGGCCACAGAGGCAGACGACCGAGAGGAGGCAGAGGTCGAGGAAGGAGCATCACCAGAAGTGCGAAGACAAGGATGTTTCTGTCAGCAGCGATCAATAGAGTGGCCGGTACGACCACAGTAAGTGCAAAGGAACTTGGACGAACCACGCCCCCGGAGTGGCTGCGGCCACTAGGACACCCCCCCCCCCCCCCCCGCTGAGCCTGGTGAGCATAGGAATCCTGGGAAGGGGGAGGCCAACAGAGGCCGTTGGAGCAGCGAAGTAACAGCGGCAATGCGAGCCGTAGTGGCATCCAAAGTAGGAGATTCCGCCTCACCCAAGATCTGTTGGCGGATCATATCATAGGAATCGGGAAGACGGAGAAGATAACAAACAACCAGGAGTTCCTGGAAGTGTTTGTGCTGGTCATCCAAGTCCGCAGAGAAGGGACGATTCTGTAGGATCTCGGCGCCAAGAGCCTGAACTTGTTGGTAAGCTGCAGCAGGAGACACGGAGGGGCGGGCAAAGAGGTCCACATAAAGAGTATAAATGCGGGACGTCTGTCCCCCCTTGGAATAGAGAGCAGCGAGGTGAAGCCAGGTGGCCTTGACTGTCTCATCATGGCGAATGACAGGAAGGCACTCATCAGAGAAGCTGTTGGCGAGCCAAGTGCGGACAAGGGCATCACTCGCATCCCAGTCATCAAATTCAGGCGAGGTACGAGGAGGAGGGTCATTGGTGAGGTGATGACGCTTGCGCTGAGAGCGAAGAAGAAAGGGTGAAAGAAATGCTCCAATCGGGATAGTTGGAGCCAACAAGCTTAGAAAGCGTGCCAAGGTTGCCTGAAGGAGTAGGTGGAGGAGGAGCTGCGGGTGGTGGAGATAACAGGGGTCGAGAGACCGGAAGTAGTCATAGGAAACCGCGCGAGAAGAAGAGAAGCCGCGAGGAGAGGAAAAAGGAGAGCAACCCGAGCGAAACCGCGGCGGTTTAAAGGGAAGAAGCCGCGCGAAAACTAGCGGCCAGGAGGCAGACCAAGGCACAGCGGGGAAGAGGTCGCGCGTACTGAAAAGTCCGAGCGAACAGAAGAGAAGAGGAAGCAAGAAGCAGCGGCGACAACAACAAGTCGCAAGCCGGGCGAACAGAATCAGGCTGCACAGCTAGGGGAAAACAGGCGGCTAGAAGGAAACAGGTTGCTGCGACAACTAAACAGGTCACGGCGACGAAAAACAGCTAGAGAAGAGAAGCAACAAGCCGTGCAAACAGGGCAGCAGGCAGAAGAGAAGGCAAGACGCGAAGACAGGTCGCGTGAAACAGAAACAAGCCGCGAGAATCAGAGAGCGCACACAATCAGGAGGAAAAGACCTTGTCCTTTGATACCATGTTAAAAGTAGCGAACATGCAACAACAAACAGATAGAATTTTGAATAATTGAAATTTTATTATCCAAAAAAGATATCATTTACAAATGTATGACCTCCCTTTTATAGAATGAAGGATATATAAGAGAGTATAAACAAATAATGTGGGACTAAACATGTACAGGGCTGAGCGGCTAGAAATAAAGGAGACCGCACAGGCCGTGCGGTTAGACAGATGGGTTAACCGCTCGGCAACTCCAGCAGGATAAGAACAAACCGCAATGGGAGACCGATAGATCGCCCGGTCTCCAAGCTCCTGAGTGAGACCGCCAGACCGCTCGGTCAACAAACCGCCAGACAAGACCGCAAGGCCGCCCGGTCAAATACTTCAACACTAAGAGCCTAAGGTAGATGTGAATGTGCATAGCTGAGGTCAAGCTTTTGCTAAAAACTCTCTTCGGGGCAGGAGCGATCCGATCGCAACCTAGGAACTAAGGGTCGGTGACGAGCGAATGCGCGAGAGAGTTTGGAATGGCAAGAAATGTGAAACGAAAAATTAAAAATAACATCCATTTCGGTAGATACACTCCGCTGTTTGGAGGGGATAGTGGCAAATCAGTGGGGGTGGAATGGTAAAAAGCATCACTAGGCGAGTGGTCCCAGAATTACCACTCGCTTGGGATGGAGAGTGTCCAATGAGACTAGCACTCGCCGCCTCCATAGGGCCCAGGGGCGAGTGCGGAGCTGACCGTCCCACTCGCCTGTTATCTACCGAGGGCCGGAGATTCGTGCGAGCCCTCTTGTTCCACTCGCCCCATATCTGACCTACCCTCAGCCTGGGTGAGCCGCAGAGCTCCCAAAGCACTCGCCTCCCTGCCAACTCACCCGAGGATTAATTTGTCTGGTCCTGCTCCTGCCACTCCCATTCGCCGAATACGGGTTTGTACACAATTACCACTCTTTGTGAGGTTTCTATGAGCTCGAAAAGAAACATCCAACCCCAGGAGATCAGTGAGTGCAGCAGGAGCAAGAGGAATCTTTTTGTGGGATCCATCAACTGCTATATATATGTCTGCCTGCCTGGTAGAGCATTGTCAATCCCCTACTTTTCTGATTTGTGCCATCATGCCCCTTTCAAAGGAATTCCAAGAGAGGCTCAACCGCGCCAGGGTGCTCAACTCCTCCCGCATTGCCGAGCTGAGCCCCTGGCTCCCTAAGTAGAAACCATGCGAGTCACCGAAGTGCAAGCCTGCGAAAATGGCCAAATCCGACACGAAAGCCGACGAGGCTGTCCTTGGTGATTGGACCCCTGCGCCGGACCATGAACTTGCCTCATCGTATTCCAAACCGGCCACCCACCCTAAAGGGAAGGAGGTTGATGACACCCCCCGATCCTGACACACGCCATCATAAGGTTGCGAGCACCCCTTTGGTGCGAGACGATTCTACACTGAAGGACTCGCGCCACCAAACCACTATTGATGGCCATGCGAGAAGTCAGGCCCCTACCTTTGGGACCACCGGACTAGGCTCATTATTGCTGAAAATACTGGGTCGCGAAACATCTTGTGACCCTACCCCCGATCCTGCGCTCGTGGAGGGAGGTGTTAGGGACAGCCCAGTTCCCGATTTAGATTTGATCACTTACCCGAGCTCCTATCTGCCAGGTCATGGAAAGGTGCTCACTTCTCCTCTCACTCGGCCCCCTCAAGAATAGCCGAGCACATCCCGCCAGCCACACCTCCAGAAGATGTTTGTCGCACACGTTAGTTGAAGCACCCGCCATATTTAGAACTCCAAGTATCTAAATTGGTTACCATCGCAGCCCTTCCCGGTCAATCTAAAGCCAAAGAATCCTTTGACCAGGGACTCCACTCGCCACCTCCCTCTCCCAACATACTGTGAGACTTCTTGGATGCCTCAATCGAGCCTGCCGAGTTGAGGAGGCGAACTGTTGGGATCCTCAAGAAGTATGGGCTCGCGCTGCGCGAGATTCAAGAGTAGAGGGTTATCGACGAGCAGCGGTTGCGCTCACTCGAGCAGGAGTACATGATGTTGGCTGACGAGGTGAGGCGCGGCTCGGCTAGCAGGATGACTTCCCCGGGACCACTCATGGATCAGATACAGAAGAACCCGTGCTTCATACACCAAGACCTCGAATTGGTCTGCGAGTTCAACAATCCTCGCCGACCACCGGAGACGGGGGCACGAGACTGGGGAAGATGGAAATGGCTCCCAAGCCGAGCCTACCGACACTCGTCCCTTGCACCCCTTAGCCCTCGCATCTTGTGATAAGTTCTCCTGTAATATTTTTTCTATGAACTCTCGCACTACTGTGCTTAATAATTTTGACTTTAACATTTAAATGCTTGTTGATCCTGCACGTATACTATTTCAATTTAGATTTGTCTCGCCCAGTGATAAAACAGGTCGCGAGAGTGAGATAGGGGTCGACGAGCTGGGCTAAGTAGGTGGCTAGGCGGGCATTAAACCGGCTTCTATAAATAGGAACCCTTACCTACCCCCATCCCATCGCTTTTATTGCAGACATACCCCACTTAAACATTCCTTGGTACTTGCACTCACACGAAGACCTGCCAAAATGGGAAAGACACGGCTGATGCCAATGGAAGGCCGAAGTATGCCAAACGGTTCGCTGAATACCCATTCTTTGATGGGAATCTCACAGAGCAGGAATATATCTCCTTTGTGGCAGATCATGTCCCTCCAGTGTTCACTGCGCGCCGGCCTAGGAGGGACGAGGAGATTAATACCTTCTTTACTGACGAGCTCTCCTTCCCCATCTCGCATTTCGAGGTGGGGCTACGCCCACCACTCTGGCCGGAGGTTCGCTAGGTGTTCAAGTACTTCAGGGTTGTCCTCGCGCAGATGAACCACAACGCGGTCACCATGCTTGTGTCTTTTGTGAGCTTCCTTCGGAGGGAACAAATTGATTTCAATCTCGCCATTTTTGAAATCTGTTCATCTATTACGACACTAATGACGAGGTCGCATTCTTTGCTATCTCATAGTTTAAGGTGTGCGAGACGGCCGACAAGAACCATAACTGGTTCACCAAGTTCATCTTCATCAAGGGCGATCTCGAGAACATCCCATATTCGCCCATCCAATGGGGGGAGAGGAGACATATCGGCAGCCAACCTTGACAGGCAATGACACCAACCTCCACCAATTCTTCCCCCACAAAGACTTCGAGGTATCCTTCCTGCGAAGAGGCCTCGGCTCACTCCCGCTAGTTATTCCCGGCAAAGATATAATTCTCCCTCTCTATTTTTGAGAACTTGTCCAAAGGGGCCATCTATTCTAACAAGGCTGAGTTTGTTTTTGTAGGAGAGAGGCTGATCCTGGAGCACCCGCCCTTTGAGGATTTGGGACTACACCCTAACTCACTCGCGAGAGAGAGAGTTGCTGTAGCGGCTTGCCAGATGGTGTAGGATTCCGCCAGACCCATCAGCCAGAAGCGGACCAACCTCTCCAGCTCCAGCTCGCCTTGCCATCCACAGACGCCAAAGAGACTGAAAAAGGCGGTGGTATCCCAAGGCGAGCAGATCTTGCTCGACTTGCCAGAGATGGAGCGAGGAGACGAAGATCTACCTGCACCTACAGATGCAAAAGTGTCCGGGGCCCGCGAGCCAGGCTTGCCGAGCGACCATCAGAACTACTGTCTCGGCAGGAAGGCATGTAAGACCCCCCTCCCGGATCCCGAAACACGGCACGAAGGGGGGACTTATGCCCGAAACAGCCGCCTTGCGGTAGCATTAGCGCACGGCTAACCTGTACCACAAGATGCCTATTCTGCCGGCTACAACCAATATCAATAATACATACCAACCCAACCAAATATAATAAGCAAGAGAAGTCAAATCCACACTAAGTAATAAGTCCAAATAGTACAACAAAAGAGAAGCTAAAACATGTTTCTACAATATATCAGAGTACAACTAAACATTGTCCAAATGGGCTACATCAGAGTATCAAAATACTAACATCAGTAACCGACGGTAGCGACGGTACCGTCCCCTCAGACCCTGTCGTCCTGGCCTGGCTGTCCTGCTGCAACGCCTGCTGCTGCTCTACCTGCGTGGTGGCCTCCTAAAAAGGAAGACGTAGCAATCGTTAGTCGAAACGACTAAGTGGTTTCACATCCGCTCCCCCGGCGACTCCTCGGCACCGGGTGGGGAAAAGGAACAAGAGTACAATACATAATACGTATAAAAGGTACAAGCAGGTGGCAAGGTACATGAGTATCAATGTATACTAGCAGTTCTACAAGATCTATCAATGTATAAACTAACAATTCTACAAGATCTAGTATAACATCAAGTGTAAGAAAACTACAGCAGGTAAGTAACTTAACTTATAAGGATGCCCATACAAGCTTATAAGTTAAGGGTCGATTTGCATAAAGTAACTATCGTATAAGAGTGCCCATACAAACTTATACAATGAGGATCTTGTTGTGCAATGATATGAAATGGTATGTATGCTATACAATGACTCACTCATGCACACCCATGCAACCGCTATGTCGACATAGACCATTAGTTCCCACTTTTCGAGCATGTAGCTAACCTCTCAGGCATCAGCCGCCGTGGCCAGGCGGTGACAGTAGAGCGGGCGTCTCTACTACTAAGCTGGTATCCACACTACTTCACCTAGGCCTCCGTACACCTCAATGCTAAGAACACAACAATGGAGCCCATACGTACTATGGCCCAGCGGGAGCCTCGGGTAGATGTGCACCGAGTACCAAGCCCCGAACTGACCTTGTGTGACCCGAAAGGAGCCTCAGAGTGAGCATGAGGAACAAGCCCAACCGTTCACCTGACATGGAAGGAGCCCCGGGACGGGAACACCGTGGACCAAGCCCAACAGCCCAAAGTCTAACTGTCGACTCCTGTCGGTGTGACGACTGGCGAGCCCATAGACCTGCCACACTATCCTTAACCCAGGATTACGACACCGCGTGTCGACTCACACCACATCCGAATTCCACATCATCGTGGCATGGAAGGAGCCTCGGGAAAACGGCACGAGGACCAAGCCCAACCATCCACCTGGCAGAGAAGGAGCCCCGGGAAGTGAACACCGAGGACCAAGCCCAACCGTCCGTTTGTCTCATCTCAAGCTATCCAAGCTTGCGACGGTCAACACCACACTTACATCCCTTCCCAATACTACCCGTAGGGAGCCGACGCTCTAAGTATTGGATTACTAAATTTCATTCATCAATCGAACATACACCTGGCCATAATTTATCATCCCATATGACATCCCAAATGATCCCAACATAATACATATATGGTGCGCATATAATAATCTACCAACTTCTATCAAGTCATTCCGTTCAAGTAATCTTGCATCACAATTCGATTGTAAGAAATCTGCTTCCAACATGATATAACATATATGCATCTATAACAACCTACCAAATTCTATCAAGTCAATTCGATTAAGTAGGCTTGCTTCACAATTTGATTATATGGAATCTGATAATCACACTACATCAATTAAACAACTAAATTGTTTAATCATAAAAGAGTCCATCTAAGCCTCAAGAAACTTGCACTATTAATTCACAATTTGTATCTAGTCAATTCATTCAATAAAGCTTGCTTCACAATTAGTTATATGAAATCTAATTAACAAGATTCATCATTCATAGCATTACGGTGATTAATATGAAATATTTCATCATAAACCTCAAGCTTTTGCAACATCGATTCCTCTGAACCCAAATCCATATTATATAAAAACACAGAATTTTAAGTGCAGATTGAATCTGGACAGCAAATTCAACCGGAGATTACCAAGGCTAAAAGAATCCAATGAAGACGTGTAACCACTCGATGGAAAGGTCTTTTCATGGGTTACAACTTTCATATTCAGCCCACAACCCAGATTTGAATGTATCCTATTTAAATTTGGCTTCAAAGTCCGCTGCGCACATAACACAATTTCTGCATGCAGGATTTGTCGGATGTCATTTTTGTCCAGACTTTCCCGTGGCTACAGACTTCGCCTGAAGTCGTGCAACCATTCGTTGGAAAGGTATTTTCAAGGTCTTAGACTTTCGTGTTTAGCCTAAAGCTCGGATCTGGACATATCACACCTAAAATGGCCACGAAGTTCGCTGCGCGCAGAATACAGATTCTGCACGCATCTTAAGGCGGAATGAACGGCATCGGTTCATCTTCCTCCTCACGGCGATCTTCCCAAATCATTCCAGAAAACCTCC
This sequence comes from Platanthera guangdongensis, assembly GCA_039583875.1. Classification (NCBI taxonomy): domain Eukaryota; kingdom Viridiplantae; phylum Streptophyta; class Magnoliopsida; order Asparagales; family Orchidaceae; genus Platanthera; species Platanthera guangdongensis. Next base: position 88,688,220 of record CM077167.1, on the reverse strand, counting down.
TCCCTTATTCAACCTCAAGAGGCCAATACCCTTCACGAAACCATCCCCTATCATCGGTTACACAAGTCCTAGCATGGCCTTTCCTAGAAAACTCCTCCTCTCCATCAAGACTCTCTTGAGTCGATGTCTCTCCTAGGAAAATAACTATAGATCTAGCACCAAGAGAGAGGGTAGGAAACTCACCTCGGTTCAAGCGGTACCACCATTTCCGGCCATGGATCTCGTAATTCTCCTTAGCGAAATCTTCTCCTTCGCGGCGTTGGCGGATTTTCCCTCCCTAGAACTTGCTCCAGCAACTTCTCTCTCTCAATCAGGAATTTCTCTCAGGAAAAACGGCTGGAAAGAAGAGTGGAAACGGCTAGGGTTTTCACAGTCCATATATATAACAAGAGCGGAGCGTTATCGGCAGTTACAATGTCAAATCAATTCACCGACACGGGCGAAGCGTTACAGACGGTTACAATGCCGATTCAATACTCGACACGATGGAACATGCCCTGGTCACGCCCATGGTCACGCCCGTGACACCGGGCATGACGCCTATCATCGACCGAAATTCGTCGAACTCAACTAAAATCGTCGAACGAAGAACACGCCCAGGTCACGCCCATGGTCATGCCCATGGTCACGCCCGTGACACCAGGCGTGTAACCATCTCACTCGAGGACCAACCACCTACTCGAGTACCTTAAGCACCTACTCGAGTATCTTAATTCATGCCCCTGGGTCACGCCCGTGACCCAGGGCGTGTAACCCACTTTACTCGAGTACTTTGAAAACTACTCGAGTAACCTCGACAGCTACTCGAGTACCTTCAATCACGCCCCTGGGTCACACCCGTGACCAAGGGTGTGCAACCCACTTTACTCGAGTACTTTGAAAACTACTCGAGTAACCTCGGCAGCTACTCGAGTACCTTCAGTCACACCCCTGGGTCACGCCTGTGACCCAGGGCGTGTAACCCACTTTACTCGAGTGCTTTGAAAACTACTCGAGTAACCTCGGCATCTACTCGAGTACCTTCAGTCACGCCCCTGGGTCACGCCCGTGACCCAGGGCATGTAACCAACTTTACTCGAGTACTTTGAAAACTACTCGAGTAACCTCGGCAGCTACTCGAGTACCTTCAGTCACGCCCCTGGGTCACGCCCGTGACCCAGGGCGTGTAACCTGCTCTGGAACTTCTCCAGTCCACAAGTGCCGCCTTTTTCCTCCACTTTCCTGAACTCAAGCCTGCCCTCCTGACTCAAAAATTGCACGGGGGCCTAGCGCAAATCGGGACGTTACAAATCCTATAAACAAAATAAACGATTTCGTCCCCGAAATCAGGCTAGGGCTATGAGGGTGACAAGCATACCGAAAATAAATATATGCCTTTAAACAAAATTACCTGGAGGAAATAATTCCGGGTAGCGTTTTTGCATCAAGTCCACTGGCTCCCAGGTAAACTCCTCCTTCCCATGATTGGACCATTGTACCTTCACCAAGGGAACACTTTTGCGGCGCAATGTTCTTGTCTCGTTGTCAACAATCCGCACCGGCTCTAGTCGCAAAGACTTATCCGACGCCACTGCACCATCAGTAGTGGGAATATATTGATCGGGCCGCAACAATGCCTTTCAAAGCGACGACACATGAAACACGTCGTGGAGATTATCTAGTTCTGGTGGTAACTCCAACCGATAGGCCAACGAGCCAATCCTTTCCAAAATAGTATAAGGTCCAACATATCTTGGGTTGAGCTTTTTCATACCACAAACCCGTGACACTACATGCATCGGCCGGATCTTCAGAAACACCTTATCTCCCACTTGAAGCTCCACCATTCGTTGCTTGCATTACAATACTTCGCATGTCGACTTTGAGCCTCCAACATACAATCTCGTATCAGCCTAACCACTACATCAGTATCATCAATATACTCAATTCCCAAGGTCTTCGGGTCTTCATCTTGCACCCAAGACACATGGGTTCTACACCTTCTACCATAAAGTGCTTCATGAGGTGCCATACCGATGCTCGCCTGATGACTGTTGTTGTAGGAGAATTCCACCAGTGGTATGAGTCTTTCCCACGGCTCACCCCTATCCAACACACATAATCTCAGCAGATCCTCCAATGTCCTGATGGTCCTTTCAGACTGCCCCTCCGTCTAAGGATGAAATATGGTGCTGAAGGTAAGGCATGATCCCAAATACGCCTGAACCACCTTCCACTCCTTGGAAGTAAAGCGACCATCACTGTCAGAAATGATCGTCTTAGGCACACCGTGATATAGTACAAACTGCTCCACGAAGAGGCGTACCAAGACGTCCACGTGAGCCTCTTTATTCATGGGAATGATCCGAGCTACTTTTATCAGACAATCAACAATAACCCACACCGAATCATTCCCAGAGCGTGAGCGAGGTAGCCCAGGGACAAAGTCCATGGAGATATCCTCGAACTTCCATTCGGGGATGGGCAACGACTGCAACAAACCACCGGGACTCCTGCATTCAGCCTTCACTCTTTGACAGGCTTCACAATGAGTAACATAATACCAGACATCCTTCTTCATTCCCGGCCAACACATGGTCTTCCGCAAACCGGTGTACATCTTAGCAATACCCGGGTGCACTGAATGTTGAGAGCTATGTGCCTCTCTCAAGATATCCTCCCGAATTTTACCGCCCTTGGGAATGTAGAGCCGGCCGCAAAAGTAAATGAGGTCGTCTTTGAGTGTATACTCGTCAGTAGTTCCTTCTTCAATTGATTTAATTGCCGGGGCCAAAGCCGCATCAATTCCTTGCCCCACCCGAATACGGTCCCGAATATCACAAATTATGCTCATGCTTGCCAAAAATTCTGTATACTCTGCCGAAGGAGCCTTGAATATCAAAGTAATATCCATCTCTTCGATCATCCGAGCCAACTCCATGCTCATCAACCGAGACTCTAGGCTAGAGCCCGACACTTTTCTACTCAACGCATCTGCCACCGAGTTCGCCTTTCCGGGGTGATAGTTCATGGTAAACTCATAGTCGTATAGAAATTCTAACCACCACCGTTGCCTCAAGTTCAACTCCTTCTGTGTATGAACATACTTCAAGTTTTTATGATCTGAAAAGATCTCGCAGTGGATGCCGTATAGATAGTGCCTCCAAACCTTCAAGGCGAACACCACTGCTCCCAACTCCAAATCGTGAACCAGGTAATTGATTTCTTGCTTCTTCAGTTGCCTTGAAGCATAAGCAATCACATGCCCGTGCTGCATCAATACCGATCCCATCCCTTGATATGACACGTCCGTGTAAACTTGAAATCCTTCCTTCCCAGATGGAAGTGCAAGGATGGGGGCGAAGGTAAGTCTATCCTTCAACTCTTGAAATGCCGCTTCACATTGAGGTGTCCACTCAAATGGCACACCCTTCTTTGTCAAGGAGGTAAGAGGAAGGGCAATCTTGGAGAATCCTTTTACGAACTTGCGGTAGTACCCGGCAAGTCCAAGAAAACTCCGTACATCGGACGCCGATTTCAAGGGCGACTATTCCTTCACGGCACGCACCTTGGCTGGATCCACCGCTAGTCCAGCTCCACTGATTACGTGGCCTAAGAAGGAAACCTCTTTGAGCCAAAATTCGCATTTGCTGAACTTGGCGAACAAAGCGTGCTCTTTTAATTTCTTCAGAACCAAGGACAGGTGCTCGGTATGCTCCTCCTCCGTCTTTGAGTTGACCAGTATATCGTCGATGAAGACGATGACGAAGACGTACAAATAGGGTTCGAATACCTTGTTCATCAGGCTCATAAAAGCCGAAGGGGCATTTGTGAGCCCAAACGACATTACCGTGAACTCATACAACCCATATCTTGAACTGAAGGCCGTCTTCTGGATGTCCTCCTCCTGTATCCTCAACTGATAGTATCCCGAGCGCAAGTCCAGCTTAGAAAACCAATGCGCTCCCACTAGTTGCTCGAACAACTCGTCGATCCGAGGTAGCGGATAAGTGTTCCGCACCATCAGTCGGTTGAGTTCCCGATAGTATATACACAAGCGCTGGGTTCCATCCTTCTTCTTCACAAACAATACAGGGGCTCCCCAGGGTGACGAACTGGGGCGAATGAACCCTGACTCCACCAATTCTTGTAATTGAACTCTAAACTCTGCGAGTTCCTTCGGGGCCATTCGGTAAGGGGCCTTGGATACAGGCTTGGCACCCGGTACTAGATTAATCCCGAAATCAACTTCTCTATGAGGGGGTAACCCTGGTAGTTTCTCTAGAAACACCTCGGGGAAGTCCCGCACTACCCGAACATCTTTTACCTCCAATGCTACCTCCTTCAACTCAAACCAGATCATGAAGACCTCATCCCCTTTCATATGGGCCTTTACAGCCTGAACTGAAGATAAGAGCATACGAGGTGTGAAATTAATACCTAGGAAGATAACCTCGATATCCCCATGTCTCAAATAGATCTTCTTCTCCACGCAGTCGATCCTCGCGAAGTGCCAATTCAACCACGCCATGCCCAAAATGACGTCGAACTCCGGCATCTTCAGGACCATGGCAGGCGTATCGAAAGACCTTCCTTCAATAAATATCTCAAACTCGCACTTGGCGGTAGCGATCATCTCCGTGCCGTCCGGGAGGCGCACTGGTCGGGCTATTCTAGAAAAGTATTGTATGCCCTCCATACCTTTAATGAAATCTTCAGACACGAAAGAGTGTGAGGCACTGGTATCGAACAACACATAGGCCGTCTTCCCACCGATTACCACGGTGCCTAAGTACCAATAACCAAACTCAACCACCAAGTATCTAGTATGTCTTAAACAGTTTAAATTAAACAATGAAAATTGAGAAGGTTAACTGCACATACCAGCTATGACATCCTAGGGATTCCGCTCTTGCGCCATGTCCAGCGCATACACCTGATCCCGGACCGGGCCGGGGTTTCCTCTTGGCGGTCCTCGTCCTCGACGACGCATATATCCCCGTCCTCGTGGGGCTGCTGGAGGGAGAGCAGGAGGGAGAGCAGGAGGGATGTTCCCATACAGCTGTGGGTAGTAGCATCTAATGTGGCCCGGTTGATTGCACTCGAAACACACCAACCCACGACGCCCCTCAGGTTGCCGGAATTGCTGAGGCTGTGGTGGTGGAGGCAGCGCGGCCGGCTGCTGAACTGGGTGCTCCACTCTATAGTTTCGGTGGAAATGCCCTCCACCCCTCTGATATCCCCCTCCTCCTCTACGATCATGTCTCCTCCTATTGCTCGTACCGGCCTCCATAACGCCTTCTGCATGCCTCTTGCCACTACTCAAGTGATCTGCCTCCAACCTCTTCGCCATGTCAATAATCTCCGCCAAACTTCCATCCGTATAAACAAAAGGGACTGCCTTAGGGGATCTCGCAGCCCTTTGTAGAAACGTTTGGCATAACCTCTATCGTCCAACTCGTAAGAGTTCGCAAACCTTGCGAGATGCTGGAATTCCCGCTGGTATTCCGTAACTGATTTTGATCCCTGCTTCAGTAGTAGAAACCTCTGCTCAAGCTTATCTTGGTCCAAAGTAGGAATGAAGTGCTCCAAGAAAACACCCGAAAATTCGCTCCAACTTATCTCTGTATAGACTCGGCCATGGAAGTTAGAGCCCATAAGGGACTTCCACCACATCTTAGCATGTAACTCCAAGACGGACACCGCCAATGACACGACCATGTTGGCTGGGCAGTGGATACCAGCCAATAGATCTTCTAATGTGTCGAGCCATTCCTCCGTACACACGGCTGACTCCGTCCCAAGATAGACGGGAGGGGAGAGAGCCCAGAAGGTGCTCAGCCAGTTAGAGCCCGGGGCCTGTTGTTGCACCAGAGGCTATTGCGCCTTAAAAGAATCAAGAATGGCGGTGAGCGTCTGCCCCAACTCAGACTGTTGGAACTGAGTGGGTATGTGAGGGGTAGGAGTAACCCCCATCGGCTCAACATGCATTGGAAGCTACACGTACACGACAAATTTGTGGTCAGGTTGGCTAAACTTAAGGTCAAAGTTGGACAAACTTAATGTGAATTACATATGGGCACACCACTGCTTCCGCTAAGTCAGTTTGTCCCCAAGCTGACTAATCGAACGGGGGTGGCACCATTGTTGAATGACTTCTTAGTTGAGGATCGTGGCAAACTGATACCATTTGTAAGAACCCCCCTCCCGGATCCCAAAACACGGCACGAAGGGGGGTCTTATACCCGGAACAGTCGCCTTGCGGTAGCATTAGCGCACAGCTAACCTGTACCACAAGACGCCTATTTTACCGGCTACAACCAATATCAATAATACATGCCAACCCAACCAAATATAATAAGCAAGAGAAGTCAAATCCACACTAAGTAATAAGTCCAAATAGTACAACAAAAGAGAAGCTAAAACATGCTTCTACAATATATCAGAGTATAGCTAAACATTGTTCAAACGGGCTACATCAGAGTATCAAAATACTAACATCAGTAACCGACGGTAGCGACGGTACCGTCCCCTCAGGCCCTGTCGTCCTGGCCTGGCTGTCCTGCTGCAATGCCTGCTGCTGCTCTACCTGCGGGGTGGCCTCCTAAAAAGGAAGACGTAACAACCATTAGTCGAAACGACTAAGTGGTTTCACATCCGCTCCCCCGGCGACTCCTCGGCACCGGGCGGGGAAAAGGAATAAGAGTACAATATATAATAAGTATAAAAGGTACAAGCATGTGGCAAGGTACATGAGTATCAATGTATACTAGCAGTTCTACAAGAGCTATCAATGTATAAACTAACAATTCTACAAGAGCTAGTATAACATCAAGTGTAAGAAAACTACAGCAGGTAAGTAACTTAACTTATAAGGATGCCTATACAAGCTTATAAGTTAAGGGTCGATTTGCATAAAGTAACTCATCATATAAGAGTGCCCATACAAACTTATACAATGAGGATCTTGTTGTGCAATGATATGAAATGGTATGTATGCTATGCAATGACTCACCCATGCACACCCATGCAACTGCTATGTCGACATAGACCATTAGTTCCCACTTTTCGAGCAGGTAGCTAACCTCTCAGGCATCAGTCGTCGTGGCCAGGCGGTGACAGTAGAGCGGGCGTCTCTACTACTAGGCGGGTATCCACACTACTTCACCTAGGCCTTCGTACACCTCAACGCTAAGAACACAACAGCGGAGCCCATACGTACTATGGCCCAGCGGGTGCCTCGGGTAGATGTGCACCGAGGACCAAGCCCCGAACTGACCTTGTGTGACTCAAAAGGAGCCTCGTAGTGAGCACGAGGACCAAGCCCAACCGTTCACCTGGCACGGAAGGAGCCCCGGGACGTGAACACCGAGGACCAAGCCCAACCGCGTAAAGTCTAACTATCGACTCCCATCGGTGTGATGACTGGCGAGCCCGTAGACCTGCCACACTATCCTTAACCCAAGATTACGACACCGCGTGTCGACTCACACCACATACAAATTCCACATCATTGTGGCATGGAACGAGCCTCGGGAAAAAGGCACGAGGACCAAGCCCAACCATCCACCTGGCACGGAAGGAGCCCCGGGACGTGAACACCGAGGACCAAGCCCAACCATCTGTTTGTCTCATCTCAAGCTATCCAAGCTTGCGACGGTCAACACCGCACTTACCACCCTTCCCAATACTACCCGTAGGGAGCCGATGCTCTAAGTATTAGACTACTAAGATTCATTCATCAATCGAACATACACCTGGCCATAATTTATCATCCCATTTGACATCCCAAATGATCCCAACATAATACATATATGGTGTGCATATAATAATCTACCAACTTCTATCAAGACATTCCATTCAAGTAATCTTGCATCACAATTCGATTGTAAGAAATCTGCTTCCAACATGATATAACAGATATGCATCTATAACAACCTACCAAATTTTATCAAGTCAATTCGATTAAGTAGGCTTGCTTCACAATTTGATTATATGGAATCTGATAATCACACTACATCAATTAAACAACTAAATTGTTTAATCATAAAAGAGTCCATCTAAGCCTCAAGAAAACTTGCACTATTAATTCACAATTTGTATCTAGTCAATTCATTCAATAAAGCTTGCTTCACAATTAGTTATATGAAATCTAATTAACAAGATTCATCATTCATAGCATTACGGTGGTTAATATGAAATATTTCATCAAAAACCTCAAGCTAATTTGCAACATTGATTCCTCCGAACCCAAATCCATATTATATAAAAACCCAGAATTTTAAGTGCAGATTGAATCAGCCAGTCGCCGCTCGAGCAAGTTGATCGCCGGTCTTGATCGTGGTTTCTTCCAGATCTCCCGTCGACAGAAGCCTAGCCTAGCTTAGCGTCTCACGTGTCTAACCGGAGATCCTTTGTCTCTTGATTTGTTGATCGGGAAAACTTTCCCCGTCCGAATCGATTGAGACGATCGATCCTAGTGTGACCGTTGGAAGACCTAGCTAGCTTTGCTACGAAGTTTGGATCTCCAAAATACAGCAGCCGCACACCGTTGTCGCCGCCGATCCCGTGAACCAAGCCGCCGCCCTTCTTGCCGCCGCCGGTTCCGGGGAGATTCTCTCCAAGAGAGATCTAGGGTTGTGGACTCTTCGTGGACTTCAAGAACACGTCGTCAACGAAGAGGGACACCTTAGTCTCCAAAAGTAGTTTGTATTTCTTGGACATTCTAGTTCATTTGTGTTGTAAAGGAACGTTGGTTCCGAGTTGTAAGGGTTGGGTGCAACCCGTGTTGTGGGAGTGTTGACTCCTACGTGTGGAAGGGTTCCTTCCGATAGTGCAAGGATTGGATTTCAATCCTGTTGGTGAAGAGGTCGAGTCATCCCTTGTTGGGAGATAGGTCGAAGGGGGAAAGTGGATGTACCCAAATCGGGGAACCACTATAAATTGCTTGTGTACCTTCTTTGCTGTGGTGTTTTATTTTCTTGTGCAGGTACAATTTTAAATTTCGCAAAAAACGCTGCACGTCACCTATACCCCCCCCATAGGTGAAGATAGTTGACACTAGGTGAACTTTCAGAACTCAACTAAAATCGTCGAATGGAGAACACGCCCAGGTCACGGCCATGGTCACGCCCATGGTCACGCCCGTGACACCGGGCGTGTAACCCTCTCACTCGAGGACCAACCACCTACTCGAGTACCTTAAGCACCTACTCGAGTATCTGAAGTCACGCCCCTAGGTCACGCCCGTGACCCAGGGCGTGTAACCCACTTTACTTGAGTACTTTGAAAACTACTCGAGTAACCTCGGCAGCTACTCGAGTACCTTCAGTCACGCCCCTGGGTCACGCCCGTGACCAAGAGTGTGTAACCCACTTTACTCGAGTACTTTGAAAACTACCCGAGTAACCTCGGCAGCTACTTGGGTACCTTCAGTCACGCCCCTGGGTCACGCCCGTGACCCAGGGCGTGTAACCCACTTTACTCGAGTACTTTGAAAACTACTCGAGTAACCTCGGCAGCTACTCGAGTACCTTCAGTCACGCCCCTGGGTCACGCCCGTGACCCAGGGCGTGTAACCCACTTTACTCGAGTACTTTGAAAACTACTCGAGTAACCTCGGCAGCTACTCGAGTACCTTCAGTCACGCCCTGGGTCACGCCTGTGACCCAGGGCGTGTAATCTGCTCTGGACTAACTTTTACAGTCCACAAGTGCCGCCCTTTTTCCTCCACTTTCCTGAACTCAAGCCTGCCCTCCTGACTCAAAAATCGCACGGGGCCTAGCGCGAATCGGGACGTTACAAGGCAAAGGACCAGATCAATGAGCTGATGGTTCTATGGGACGAGAAGGCCCACATGTGTCCATCTCTTCACTCCTCCCATCCTGGTCCGAGTGCGGGCCTCCTATCTGGCATTCCTTTGCCCTCAACTTTGGTATCTATGGTCGCGAGGATGTCGAGGACTGCGATGGCATGGCCCTACAGCGGCTCAACCATGAATGATTGGGAGCCCAGATGTGGGTCATGGAGCTCCCGCATATGTCTGTTCGTCGCGGCTTCACCCTCAACCGCAAGTAGACAGATGTCGAGGAAGCTCGGGCCCTCGCAGCGGACAAGGTGGTTGCCTTGAAGAAGTGACTGGAGATCGCTGAAACTCTCCCCGCGAAGAGTGTCAGTGGGGTGGTAAGTGTTAGTTAATTTTTCCTTTTTTTTCTTTCACTCGCACAGTTCCTTTATTTATACCATTCGCCTCGCAGGATGCTGATACTGCCGACAGCATACGCACTCCGCGAATGACATTGAGGAAAGGAACAAGCAGCTGGAGGAACAGAATAAGCTGTTCCATGGCGAGGTTTGTCATCTGATGGATTCCTCGACTCGTGGTGAGCTGATCATCGAGGCCAAAAGCCAGTCTTTCAGCAAGGCAGAGGTCCAAGAGATGTTGAGGGTCAACTCCATCAAAGTCGTTGATCACATTCTTTAGGTCCGCGAGACCTAAAGGTGCTGATGGCGGACTGCGAGTAGGTGACTACAAAGGACTTGGTCCCAGAGCCATTTCTCCCCGTCCCCACCCCTGGTGAGGAGGAGAACGAATTCGACTCACTGTTCGATGAGGTGGAGGGATATCTAGATGAACCTTCGAGGGGAGGCGACTAGGGGGCCTGGTAGTAAACTCTTTCTTATTTCTTTGTAATAACCCCCCCTTTTTGTATACTGTCGCAAGGTGGCTTCCCTTTTTGTAATAGCATATAAATAAATGATATTTATACTTAACAACTTTTTGTTCTTTTCTTTCTGTATCTACTCGTCATGTTGCACTCGCACGCGCATACCACCCGTTGAGGTGCGGCTTCCCCGAAGTAGAACTTGCCACTAGAATCCATTTGAGTTAGGTTAAGAATAAATACCTATGTGAAGGCATCAAGATCTCACCCCCGCCCCCTAATAATAGGAGTTGGACCACTCACTGCGCTTGAACTCGCGACCTTCAGATAATCGGACGGGTCATTAGGGGGACTGATTTTCCCAAGTTGAAAAAGCGATGGGTCGGGTAGCAGTCGCCAATAGCAGGCTCGTGCCTTCGCACCCGCCTACTAGTTCTCGCACATCCCCTTGGGGACTGAGTATGAGCAGAGGGTTAAGCTCGGGTAGGCTTCTTATCCCTGAGCTATGCGAGTGCCCCGTCTGGTGAGATCCACCCCAATCGACTGTTCTTGCCCTCTTTTAATACGTTTGTCGAGTGGTTACGGCCCCCCCATTTGTTGGCGAGATCTTGGTTGGCTAAAGACTGGACAAATGGATTTTGTTGGATCCATCTTCTATGCACCCCCAAATGATTTTCTGTCCTGCCAACTAGTGGTAGTGGGATTTGCTCGGGGTTAACTTGGGAGACGCCATCAAGTGACATCCATCCCTGCCAACTAATGGGAGCTTGACAACTGGATCTGCTCGGGGTAAACTTTGGAGACACCATCGAGTGACATCCGACCCTACCAGCTAATGGGAGCATGTCAGCGGGATCTGCTCGGGGTCAACATGGGAGACCATCGAGTGATATCCAGCCCTGCCAGCTAATGGGAGCCTGAGAGCGGGATCTACTCGTGGTCAGCACGGGAGACACCATAGAGTGATATTCAGCCATTGATGGATACATCGTCCCCCAAATTGCTAATGATGACGACATGCTAGTAGAAGATCCTCCTTCTTCACCTTCAAAAGACTTGCGTCGTCATGGTGATCGTGTGGAGCGACGCTACAACCTCCGCCCTCGGCTCAAGACCGCTTCATAATAATTAGTTGATTACTATCAATTTTATTTGGATAAATTTATTTTGTTATTTGCTTAAGCTTGTTTAATATTTCCTTATGGTTTAGACTTTAGAGTGCATGTTTATTTTTATGGGCTGCATGTAGCCTAGCCATTGTTGTAAGCCTATATAAGGCCTAGGATATTTCATTATGAAGGCAAGTTGAATGAGAATTTGAAATCATACCTACAAAAGGAATCTCCCCCCTCTCCCTCCTATTCTAATTTCGGCCCTCTCAATCCTAGCCTTCTTTCCCCTCTTGGCCACCAACCTCCTCTCCCTCCCAAGCCGCCAACTTCTCCCCTTCTTCCCCCTCACAACTCGGCCACCAGCCCTCCACCATTCCAAGCCGCCACCCATCACAAGCCCCCTCTCGGCCACCAACACAAAGCCGGCCCCTCCCCTCCCCCATTTAAGTCTACATCCGACCACCACGGGCGTGACGTGACGACGGCGGAAGAACTTTTCTCCATCCGGCATAACTCCGACGGAACCGTGGACGAGCGTTCCAAGTGAGATAGTCAGAATCATCCATTCCGACTTGGGTAACGAAACTTCTACTCCAGTTTGTTTTCCATCTTGGATATTCTTGTGGCGGCTAATTGTTGCGTTGGATTTTGAAGCTTGAAAATAAATCGTGATTTATTTCAATTGAATTGTGTTCATCTTAATTGTTTTAATTTTCGAAAGGTTTGGCGAACCTCGTAGCTTTTTGTTGGCAGAGATCTACCATTTTCCGGATCGTAATTTTGGTAGATCTCTTTTGGTACAACCAGCTCGGTCGGATCTAATATTGATCCTTTTAGCCGAAACGGATATTGACCTATAGCCCCTATTCGGTCCCTAAACGGTTTGGCTACCCGTGCGTTAGCATAATCGTAATAAAATTGCTTGGATTGTGCGCGGTGGGGCTTCTGTGCGAGTGTCGATTTTAAATCATCGAGAGGCGAACGTAGTGATCCGTAGGTCTCCCGGCGACGACGCTTAGGCCTGCATCAAATTTGGTATCAGAGTGAGGTTCCAGTCAATTTCCTAATTGGCTCCCTTCCCCTGTTGTTTGCACGCACTTTTCTTCCACGATTAGTTACCAAAATTTCAAAAAAAAAAAAATTCTTGGTCTGCCAATAACGACCTAATTTTTGTATTTCTGCAAAACAAATTACAAATTTTTTTTAATAATCTACGCATTATTTTCTTTCGGAAATTCACAAAAAAATATTTTCAACCATAGTATCTTAGCGGGAACAATTCCTTCCGTGGGTCACTTTCGCTGGACATAGCTTCTTTTAATTGTATGCGCACTCGATTAGGCACGGAGTATTCCCCATCTTCTTCCAATATGGAGGACGAACGGGATGCGAGTCACGGTCTCACAGCACTCGAGGAACTCCGCCAGGATTTCACGGAATAAATGACGGCTATTAGAGAGACACTGCACGCGATGAGATTACAACTTGGGAATCCCCGTAATCAACCGCAAACCAACGGGCGGAGGGAAATAATAACCAAAATAATGAACACGCTCCGCGAGCACCAAATGAGTTTGATCTTACTAGGGCCGTCCGCGTCAAACCCCCATCATACGATGGGTTGGGAGAACCCCAGGTTTTCCAAGACTGGGTTATGGAGATTGAGTGTTATTTCGAGTGGTACAATCTGAACGACGCGGATAAGGTGCGCGTGGCGAGGATGAAATTGTTGGGTAGAGCGAAAATATTTTGGTTGAATGAGGAGCGGCATCTGCGAGTCGAGAATGGAGAGTTACCCATTACTTGGGATGACATGAAGGCTTTGCTGACAGTGCAGTATGTCCCCACATATCATCGAACACAGATGTTTGACGATTTGGCTACCCTTAAGCAAGGGAATAGTGATGAGTCCATTTTTTATACCTATTTTCGGACTCATCTGGGCTTGTTTTCCTTCGCTTGCACTTCACTTTTAGTTCATTATCGTATATATTTCATCTTGTCTATATTTCCATAGGAAGTGCACATTTAAGCCCGTGGTTGTGTATTTTGTTATTTTTATAGTCTGTTCTCCTTTTTGTTATTGCCTGCAATGTCTGCACAGATTCGTGATTTGTTTTTCCTATCGGTACAGGGGTCGTGTGCGTGTTCCGGGATGGTTGTAAAACAGGAATACTGCGCACGATCATGGGATCTAATGCGCACGACCACTGGTCGTGCGCACTACTCTTCATTTTCCAGAATCTGCCTGGGGTATGCACACTATCACAGGACACAGTGCGCACGACCACTGGTCGTGCGCCACTGATCGTGTGCATTGATTCCATATTTTTCCAAGTTCCGGCTGGGGCAAACGCACTACCACTGGACATAGTGCGCACGACCACTAGTCGTGCACCACTGGTCGTGTGCATTATAATTTCTGCAATCTATAAATTCGCAGGTTCCGCCCTAATTCGGGATCGCTCATTTTTTCCTCCGCCATTTTCGTCTCCGAGGAGGGATTCCGCCATCCTCCTTCAATCTACACCCTAGGGAGGTGCTCCGGGCAAGCTTTTACCGCAAAATCCAAGCCGGAGCTTCCTCTCAGCCTCCTCCTTCATCCTTGAGCTATAAGAAGAGCTTGACCTAGGTTTCTCAATCAAGCTAGGGGAAGTTGTGCCATCCTCCACCGGATCGTGACACGAAGAAGACGGATCATTGGAAGGTGGTGACAACCCTTCTCTACCCCGGACGTAGTTGCGGACCGAGCATGGACACGGATTGACAACCCGACGATTCCAACCGTGAATCCTCAGCAAGGCTTCGGATCCGGTCGATTTTGCACACTTTTCTTCTCTTATTGTTGATAGTTTTGTTGAACTCTTTGTATTTGATGAAGCTATGCTTAGTGTAATAAGTGTTCCAAATGGATGTTAAGTCAGCATTCCTGAATGGAGACTTAAAAGAGGAAGTCTATGTAGAACATCCATCAGGTTTTATTGATCCACTCTATCCTAATTATGTGTATAGGCTTAAGAATGCCCTATATGGTTTGAAACAAGCCCCAAGGGCTTGGTATGAAACCTTGTCTACTTTCCTCATTGAGAACAAATTCTCAAGGGGAAAAATAGACAAAACTCTATTCCTTAGGGAATCCAAAGGAAAGATAATCCTAGTCAGATATATATTGATGACATAATATTTGGTTCTACTGAAAACAACCTTTGTAGGAAGTTTGCTAAACTTATACAAGGGAAGTTTGAGATGAGCAGCATGGGAGAACTTAAGTAATTCTTGGGACTCCAAGTAAGACAGACTGATGATGGCCTGTCCATATCCTAGTCTAAGTTCACCTAGGAGTTAATTAAGAAGTAGGGTATGGAGTCATCCACTACCATGAGAACTCCAATGGGGACAAGTATGCCTATAAGCAAAGATGATGTAGGAAAACCTGTAGATGAGTCTTTGTATAAAGGGATAGTTGGCTCCCTCCTTTATGTGACTGCTAGTAGACCTGACATCATGTATGCTACATGTGTCTGTACTAAGTACCAATCCTGCCCAAAAGAATCTCATTATACTACTATTAAGAGGATTTTGAGATATCTTAAGGGTACACCTAATCTAGGACTTTGGTACCCTAAGAATAGAGATTTTCTACTGACTGGATATTCAGATGCAGACTTTGCAGGATGCAAAGAATATAAAAAAAGCACAACTGGCACCTGTCAATTTCTAGGAGGGAGATTGGTGTCATGGAGCTGTAAGAAGCAGACTAGTGTGGCAATCTCCACAGCTGAGTCTGAGTATGTAGCTGTAGGGAGCTGCTGTGCACAGCTGTTGTGGATACAACATCAGCTTAAAGATTATGGTATCCAGGTAAGTAGAACCCCATTATTCTGTGATTCTACAAGTGCTATTTCTATTGCTAATAATCTTATTTCTCATAGTATAACAAAACATATATAAATAAGATATCATTTTCTTAGGGATCATGTAGAAAAAGAGGATATATGTTTAGAATTTGTCAATACAAGTTTTCAAATTGCTGACATGTTCACTAATCCCTTGGATGAAACTAAATTCAATAATTTTAAAATTGAATTAGGTATGCTGAACATAGCATAGATTGACAAATTTGTCTAAGTAATTTTGTGTCAACACAAAAAGAGGTCTATGTCGACATAGAGGAATTGTGTCGACACATCTAGAATATTGGTGTCGACACTTCAGAGGAGTTGTGTCGACACATCTAGAAGTTGTGTCGACACTTAGAATTAGAGTCGACACAGAATTTATGTTGAACTAATAAGTATGTTTGTGTCAACACATCATCAATTGGTGTCGACATATAGTAGTCAACACTTCTGTCGAGACATTAGCTGTTTGTGTCGACACTATCTCAACAGTGTTGACAAACTAAGTAAAATTTGACGCGCCTTTTGACCTCCGATGTTTAGACACATATAAATAGGTCAAGAACAAACCCTGTCGACACGCTCTCTAGTTTTTTGAGACTAGATTCTTGTGTCGACAAACTCTCTCTTCCATTCAAGATTTGTCACCATCCCAATGATGCCGAAACTTGACAAATATGTGAACGAGGGATATGAATTGGTACTAAATGCCTTTGACGATGTTGAACCAGCGATTAAAGCTGTGATAGCTCTAATTGCAGAAAATGGATTGGAGTATTTGACATCAGAACCTACAAAGATATGGAAGAAGGAAATCCTTGAGTTATATGGAGCTGCAACTCAGGATTCAACTGGACTAAAGATTAGGTCTTCAGTCCAGGGTAATAAAATCAAACTCACCATGAAGAGCATACAAAAAACTCTTCATCTGCCCAAAAATCAAGAAGACGAAGAAGTTACCTCTTCCAAGACCAGGGAAGCACTCCAGTGGTGTGGATTAGATCCCACCATGAAAATTGGATCATCCATGAATAGAAAAGGAATGAATGTATAAGGAAAATTCCTTTCTGAAGTAGTTGGCAAAGTAATCTTATGCAAACCAGGTGGACATGATAGGGTCTCAGCCTACATGTTCTGCCTCATGACCAGGATCGTCTACAAAATTAACACCAATTGGTCTGCAGTCATATATGAGAAGATTAGAAAAAGCATCAAGAAACCGAATCTGGGAAGGATATTAAGTTTATACTTGGCTGGAGCAATTCCAGAAGTGATGCAACAGGCTGCTGGATCCAAGATCAATCACATGAGGAGAATGGATCTAAGGATAATCTCTAGATGGGATAGAGTGCCGATCAAAGACATGGCTGATGAAGAGAGGCTAGAGAATACTGAGAAATCACCTGCCCAAGACATTAGACATGATGATCAGATGCATGGGGAGCCTCATCTTGAGGAAGATCCAACACACTTAGAAAGTGAAATGGCTAATCAAACTATTCTTGAGATAATCCAAGAAGTTAATCCAATAATTTTCAATAATGAGTATGAAACACTAACTGTGCCCTTGATTGATGTTGACCAGACCACTCAACTCAACAATCAAGCACAAGATGTTATCATGGAGAATACATCTACAACTGCTGATGCTCCAGAGTTAGTGGTGCCTCCAGTCCAAACTCAACAAGAGTTTACTCTTGAAGAGTTGTTCCCTAATATAGAGATAACAAGAACTGAGGGGGAGCAAGCCAGGACTGAGGGGGAGCAATCCAGAACTGAGGGGGAGCAAGCTGAAATTGAGGGGGAGCAAACTAGGACTGAAAAGGAACTTCCTCCTAGTCCTCAAGAAAGAGTTGATGTAGCAAGTACCTCAGCTTCTGAAGATGCAGCATAATCTCAAACAAAGAAGAGAAAGCTGATGGGTTTTAGAAGAAGAAGCCAAAGCTATAAAAGGGCATTGCAAACTGCTCCACAACTAGTTCCTGCACATGATTCTAGCTCCTTACTGGTATTTTTGCAAGTAAAATTAGATGAACAAAGAATAGCCATGGAGAAATATATGGATGAAACTCATAAAGATTTGCAATTCTCCTTGGCTCAAGATATAAAATCAATTAGATTTGAGGTAAATCAGAATAAAAAGGAGATGACGGATTGCTTCCATAAAGGAGGTAATGCTGTAGTTTTTCTGGCAAAATAGAAACAAGAGGCAAGGACACAAATTGATGATATAGTGGTCAAGCAAGGATATGTCCTTGAAAATCAAATTAGAATGAATGACAATCTTACTCAATCACATAATGTGATTGCTACAGAATTAAAGAATACTGCAACTGTCCTGACTAAGGCAAGGGCTAAAGATAAATCAGAGTTTGATAAGAAACTTCAAGAGGATTTAGCCACTTTCCAATCTGCACTTCAAGCCTCTCAGAAGATTATATCTGCTCAGCTTCAAAAGTTTAAAGCCTATTATACAGAGGGAACAAATTATCTGGATACTCAAATCAAGTTCTAAAAGAATGATCTCAGGGATCATATTGAAAGAGAAGTCATAAAGGGGGAGAGGTTGATAGTCAATGCTAGCTCAGAGCATGCCAAATGGATAACAAATGCTGTTA
Organism: Platanthera guangdongensis; assembly: GCA_039583875.1. Lineage (NCBI taxonomy): Eukaryota > Viridiplantae > Streptophyta > Magnoliopsida > Asparagales > Orchidaceae > Platanthera > Platanthera guangdongensis. The sequence continues at coordinate 88,669,948 of CM077167.1, read as the reverse complement.
GAGCAACTCTGAGATATCCACCCCTATGTGATGATGACAACACAGCTGAGTCAGGAATTCAAGCTGCAGGAATTGAAGGGGGACAGTAGGAAGTAGCTCAAATCATATATCCCCCTTATAACTTTGAGGAAATTCAACACCTGGTTCATCAGATGTACAACCCTCCAGAGGCTACTAAGAATGTTATCATTGAGAAAGTAGAAATGTCAGAGGCAGCTTTGCATAAAGAGCAAGAAGCTCAACTCTCAAAGAAAAGGTTTAAAGAACAGGCAGAGTTTAAGCCTGATTTTGAGCAATGGAGTCCTACTTCCAGGAACATTATATTGACTGCCTGGAAAGCTGTGAAGGACAAGACCCATAAAAGGGGTAAATGGTACACTGAGCAAGACTGGAACAAGTATGAAGCCAGACAGGAAGCCATTCCTCAATACAGAAGGAAAACAAAAACTGGGAAGTTACCTGCTAATGCTCTGGAGCCTAGCAAGTACTTCCCAAAGCCTTTTCATTATTTTGAAAGGCAAAAGATAAGGGCTGAAGAACAAAAAAGGAAAGATCTGAAAGGGAAGAAACCTACTGATGATGCTGAACCTACTGTGCAGGCTCAGATCAAACCAGGAAAAGGCATAGTCATCAAGGAGTGATGGGCCCGCGAACAGACTCTTACTGTGGTTGGTTCGGTGAGTCGATCGCCGCGGGCTTGCTCGGGTAGGCAAGTGCACCTATCGCAAGTAGTACTCGATATTCGGGGGAATACCGAGGTCGTATTGTTCTCGGGGTCGCGTTGACTATTCTTACTCCTCCGGGAGGACTATTATTTTACTGAAAGAAAAAGTGGATTTTTTTTGTTACTTAATAAAAGACGGAAAAGCAAAGGAGCGAAAAAAAAAACGATTTAGAAAATATTCGATGAAGGGTTAACGCTCGGCATCGAATCGGATTAAGACTAAAACAATTTTTAATAATAAAAAGACTTAGTTTTCAAATTAATAATAAGGCAACTTGGCCGTGGAGGTTCCACAAATGTGAGCGCACTTATCTCTAGGAATATTGCTCACCTGAACGTTAAGACTATTCGACCGAACGTTAGTCCGACGAAGGATTCCTCTTAACGCCCGCTTTACGCTAAGAACCCCGCTATTGGGTGGGGAACCCAATCCGATAGAATTACGCTAGTCCTCTCTCGAGGGTATGCACGCAACTCTATTTACCCAGGGGTGATCGGTCCATATGCACGGCCTCTCGGCTAGCTAGCATATGGACTACGGAAATAGGGCCCACACATCGATTATGTGGTCCTACGCGTCGTAAACCCGGGGTAAACCCTAAGTGCTTAAATTAAAATGAAAATAAAGAACTTTAATTATTATAAATCATTTCAAATGTCCCAATGCTCTTCGATGCCGAGGCTAATAGCGATTAGCCACACATCGGTATGGGGACGGCTTATAATTTAGTGAGGCGCGAGTTCGAAATTAAACACTAAACGTTTATAAGAAAGGGACAAAAGAAAAATAACAACATTTAGAAAGCTAAAAAGTTAACTAAACGAGAACTCACGCACACTCCAAATTATAAATTAAACAAAAACTAAGTTACACATGAATGAAATTTGCATAATTAAAATTTGCGAGTCCCACTCAAACGAGTGGGGGCGGTAAATAAAGGCTGAAAATTGCAAGTCCTACTCAAACGAGTAGGACTGAAAAGAAAGCGAGTCCTACTCAAATGAGTAGGAGAAAATAAATGCGATTACAGGGCTAAAAAGTCCGGCCATTTAACTCAAGTGAGTAGGCGGAAAAAATAAAGAAAGTAAAATTGCAAGTCCTACTCAAACGAGTAGGACTGAAATAAAGGTCCGACCATTTAAACTCAAGTGAGTAGGCGGAAAAATAAAGAAAGAAAAATTACAAGTCCTACTCGAACGAGTAGGACTGAAAATGAAAACGATGCGCCATTTAACTCTTAACGAGTAGGCGGAAATAAATGCACACGAACACACACACTCCATATGAAATTCAAGAAAGCAATAAAGCTAACACCTACACTCACACACTCTACAAAATTGAACAAAGCATTAAAAGAAAGCGTTAAAACAAAGCATGAAAATTATACACCTACACTCACACACTCTACATAATTTAAATAAAGCATTAAAAGAAAGCAATTAAAAAGAAAGCATAAAATTATACACCTACACTCACACACTCTACATAATTTGAACAAAGCATAAAAATTATACACCTACACTCACACACTCTACATAATTTGAACAAAGCATAAAAATTATACACCTACACTCACACACTCAACATGAAAAATCAAAGTTACCTAAAAATTAAAATTTATACTATTTCAAGCATAGGTTTTGCCAAAAACAAATAAAAAGAAGAAATTACAATTTTAGAAGACAAAAGTTTTTCAAAACAAATTAAAAACCAAAGTTTTTGGAAAATAAAAATTTCAACATTTTCATTCCTAGGATTTCATAAAAGAGCTAAAAAAGTTGAAATAAAAGAGAAAGAAGAAAGAAAAAAAAGTTTTCATTCCAAAATAAAGCTAAGTAAAAAAAACAAAAGAAACCTTAACTCTTTTACACACTCATAAGAGTGAAGATGTTGAAGAAATTAAAAGAAGACATGGAAAAGGTTTGTAATTCATCATTTCATGAGTTTCTAACAAAACCTAACTTGAGAAAAATTAAAGGCATGTAAAGTACTAAACATGTAAAGAGGAAAACCTAACATCCCTAAGCATGAAAACAAGTAAAAAAAAAGTAAAGGAAATAAGTTACACTCATACACACACACACACTTTTCATAAATGAAGAACAAAGATGAAACTAAGAATAAAAAGGAGAAGGAAAGTGGGGCACAAGTGCTCATTCCAAAGCCATATATGAAGAGAAAATTTGACATTTTATTTGATCAAAATGAAACTATTACAAGCTATTACAAGTGCTAAAACTAAAGCAAAACAAGAAATGAAATAAAAAAAGGGAGAAATCTCCTTACATAGCCTTGAAAATCACGGATGCAGCCCACAAAAAGACACTAACTTGGCCCAAAAATCTGAACCCTTGGACCTTACAGAACTGGGCTATTTATAGGAAAAAATTTCAAAGTACACGCCCTCGGTCACGGGCGTGTATGGGGGGCGTGACAGTACTATTCATGAAGGCGGCTGGCGATTGGACAGCAAAGTTGACTTCGGGCTGATTTCGCAGCAGTCACGCCCTAGGTCACGGGCGTGACTATGGGCGTGACAGGGAGGTAGAACCGGGCGCGGGTTGCGTCAAATGTCCTTGGCAGCATCTTGTCGGGCCAGCTGGAAAGGTCACGCCCCATGTCACGGGCGTGACTATGGGCGTGACAGTTGGGGTCGACACTCGACGAATGTCGAGCGGAAAGTGTCGAGTCGAAATCGTTGAGCTGAAATTGGGTCACGCCCTTGGTCACGGGCGTGACACTGGGCGTGACAGTTGGTGTCGACACTCGACGATCGTCGAGCGGAATTCGTCGAGAGGAGAGGACACGGGCTTGGGTCACGCCCCGTGTCGGGTGACACGGGCGTGTCGCCAGGCGTGTCAAGCCTTTTCTTCAGAAATTTTCCGATCTCACGGGAAATGCACAGTCACGGCTCGGTCACGGGCGTGACCCATGTGTCACGGGCGTGTACTTCCCAAATTTTGGCAGATTTTGGAATTTTTCTGCAAAATCAAATAAAACAAGTTAGGAGAAAATTTACAAGAATAGGAACATTTTATTGAACAAAAATAAGTAAAAATGACGAAAATAAATGAAAATGACTAAATTAATGTGCATAAAAATACGCATATTTACAGTTCATCAAATACCCCCATACTTAGGCTTTTGCTATTCCAGAGCAAAAGTTTGAGGTGAATCTATAAGGAATAAAAAAACTCTAAGTTTTGGCTATCGCTTAATCAATTATAAGAGAGATCGAAATAAATATACAGGGTGTAAGAGTTAAGTCCTAAAATTATGTAGATGATTTAAATAGCGCAAAAGTTTTGGCCAAAAGACTTCTTGATGTAATCAAAAATAGAAGGCAACATTTGTAATGGTTAGATTAACGAAAATAGTTTGGAATTATAAGAACTCTAGCTTATACGAGTGCTACCGGAAATAATACAATTTACTAATTATGCTCTCAAAAAGATTTTTGAATTAATTCTAGAATCGTGTAATTGGCTAAGGGGGTAGTGTGGATTATGAAGAGGGTTTTGATATTTGAGGTGATGTAATTTTTTCTCGAACCTCCATTTTTTTTCTTTTGGATTATTAGGAAAACGAAATCTTATTTTCCTAATATGATTTTTGTTTTTCATCTTCATAAGAAAAAAATAACCCAATGTATATTTGTAGGAGTAATGAATTTTATCCTCTTACTCCCTATATAATCTTTTAAAATTATTGGGTGCCTATGTTTACGGAACGAAATCTTGTTCCCATTGAAATAAGATCTTTTAAGGATAAAATTTTTCATGCCAAGTAGGTCATGAAAAGTAAGGGGAGAAAGGAAAACTAGATTGTAATCCTAAAAATTTTTGAGAGCAACCTTAATAATTTGTACGTTCCAATTTTTTTTCAGAAAGCTAAAAGTAAGTATAATTGAATTCTATAGTCGTTATTTCCTAACATAATATACGTGCTCCTATTAATGAAAAATTAGAAGTAGTGCCTAAAACGAGTCCGCTAGTTTTAACAAAGCATAAAGAATTCTTTAAAACTTAACCCCGGCTATTTAAATGTTTCAATCAATAATTAACAAACGGGTAGCAAACAGAGAATTAATAGTATTCACATATAAATAAACTCAGAACAGAATTTTTGGATAGCAGAAAAGTTAAGTATGGAATATTTAATTTATTTATTTCAAAACATTTTTTTTTTTGATTTTTATAGTTTTTGTTCTCATTTTTTTTTGTTTTTCATTTATTATCTTTTTTTTTGTATTTTTGTTTTTCTCAAAATTTTTTTTTTTGAAGAATTTTTTTGAACTATTATCTTTTTTGTATTTTTTAAGAGAATTTTCATAATATGTACAAAAATAAGGGAGAAAAGGAAAAAGGTTTGTACAAGAATGAGAAAGGGGGAGAGAGAAAAAACAAAAAAATATATATATAAAGTGAAACTAAACAAAATAAGTTTTTGTTTTGTTTTTCGAGTTTTTGGAAAAGAGAAAGAGAACAAAACAAGAAACAAAATTTTTTTGTAAAATTTTAAGATTTTCTTTTGTTTTTTTTTTCATTTAAAAATTTTGTGTTTCATTTTAAGATGTTTTTTAATTTTTTTGTTTTTGTTTTGTTGTTATATGTATTTTTTTGTATTTTTCTTTTTTGAAATGCAAAAAAATTGAAGTGCAGAAAGTAAAGCACGAAAATACCCCCATACTTAAGTCCAACATTGTCCCCAATGTTGTATCGTAAGTATGCAGAACAGAATGGAAAAACAATATGTACAAAGAAAAGAAAGGGAAGGGGGTAGAAGCTTCCCTGAAACGCGGAGGGGGAGGCCGATCAGAAAGCCTGCGTTTATTAGAAAAAGCAGCAAAGGTAATGAGGAAAGGGCGAGAAAGATAAGCGAGGGGTGCCTCCCAGGAGCGCTTTGTTTATAGTCGTGTAGCTTGACTTATTTTGGCGGATTTATAAATCTAGGAGGGTTATGGTTTCGTAATGCTCGATCACTGGGTCGCCCGCGATGTATAACTTAAGCCGATGACCGTTTACTTTAAACGAACCTCTTTCCGGGTGGGAGACGAGTACGGTCCCATATGGAAAGACTTCTTCAACTAAGAAGGGACCGGACCATCTAGATTTTAGTTTACCTGGAAAAAGCTTAAGGCGTGAATTATAAAGAAGGACAAGATCGCCCGGAGAAAATATTTTTGGGGACTTTAAATGTCGATCGTGATATAACTTAGAGCGCTCCTTATAGAATTTATTGCTCTCGTAAGCGTTCGCACGCCATTCATCGAGCTCGTTTAGTTGCAGTTTTCTATTCTGAGCGGCTAAGTTGGAGTCGAGGTTTAAGAGTTTTAAAGCCCAAAGTGCGCGATGTTCTAATTCTACGGGTAAATGACACGCTTTGCCGTAGACTAACCGGAACGGCGTACATCCAATAGCGGTTTTGTATGCCGTCCGATACGCCCACAACGCATCGTCGAGTTTAACGGACCAATCTTTCCTATTTAGCGAAACGGTTTTTTCTAAAATTCGCTTAATCTCTCGATTTACTACCTCGACTTGGCCACTTGTTTGCGGGTGGTAGGGGGTGGCAAGCTTGTGCGTGACTCCGTATTTAGCTAACGTCTTAGCCATAAGAGCGTTACAGAAATGCGTTCCCCTATCACTAACAATTGCGCGAGGCGTGCCGAAGCGAGAAAATAATTTTTTAAGAAATGTAACGACGACTCGCGCATCGTTGGTGGGGAGAGCTTGCGCTTCCGCCCACCTCGATACGTAGTCGACCGCCACTAAAATATACATATTTTTGAAAGACGGAGGTAGGGGGCCAACAAAATCTATGCCCCACAAATCGAAGACTTCGCACTCTAAAAACATGTTTTGGGGCATCTCGTCGCGACGAGAGATGTTACCCGACCGCTGACAGCTATCGCATGCGCGCACAAAATTATGCGCGTCTTTGAAGAGAGTGGGCCAATAGTAGCCCGCCTCTAGCGCCTTCCGAGCGGTCCGGTTGGCTTGATAATGCCCACCGGCTGTACCCTCGTGGCAGTGCTTAAGAATTTGCAAGCACTCCACACCCGCAACGCATCTTCGGACCGCTTGGTCCGCGCAGATACGAAAAAGAAATGGGTCCTCCCAAAAGAAATTTTTCAAGTCAGAAAAGAATTTCTTCTTTTGATGACTGGAAAACTCTTTTGGAAGGACCCGCGCTACTAAGAAATTTGCAAAATCTGCGAACCAAGGCGAAGATGACGAAGATTTATTAATGGCAAGAAGGCGTTCCTCGGGGAATCTGTCATTTATTTCAGATTCGACGAGCGCTTCCGCACCTGTATTTTCTAAACGGGAGAGGTGGTCCGCCGCTAGATTTTCCGCTCCCCGCTTATCTCGGATCTCCAAATCGAACTCTTGTAGGAGGAGAATCCATCGAAGAAGGCGGGGCTTCGCATCATTTTTAGCTAATAAATACTTAAGAGCGGAGTGATCGGTAAAAACGATAACTTTAGATAGCGTTATATACGAGCGAAACTTATCGAAAGCGAAAACGACGGCTAAGAGTTCCTTTTCCGTCGTCGTGTAATTTACTTGTGCGGAAGTGAGCGTCTTGCTAGCGTAATAAATAGGATGAAAATGTTTTTCTACGCGTTGGCCAAGAACGGCACCTAAGGCAATATCACTAGCGTCGTACATTATTTCGAACGGAAGGGACCAATTAGGGGCCACTAAAATTGGTGAAGAGATAAGTTTTTGTTTTATCAAATTAAAGGCGGACTCGCATTCGCTACTAAAGATGAAGCGTGATTCCATTTCCAAGAGGTGAGTTAGCGGCTTTGTTATTTTTGAAAAATCTTGAATAAAGCGTCGATAAAAGCCCGCATGGCCTAAGAAACTCCTAATAGATTTTACGTTGGTTGGATGCGGAAGTTTTTCTATAATTTCTATCTTGGCCTTATCCACCTCTATCCCCTTAGACGAAATCATATGGCCGAGGACCAAACCTCCTCGAACCATAAAGTTGCATTTTTCCCAATTTAAAACAAGGCTTGTGTCCTCGCACCGTTGAAGGACACGATCTAAATTTTGAAGGCAATCGGGAAAAGAGCGTCCGAAAACAGAAAAGTCATCCATAAAGACTTCCATAATGTCTTCTACTAGCTCGCCAAAGATCGCTAGCATACATCTTTGGAATGTAGCTGACGCGTTGCAGAGTCCAAATGACATTCTTTGATAGGCGAAGGTGCCAAACGGGCAAGTAAAAGTTGTTTTCTCTTGATCATCGGGGGAAATGGGGATTTGGAAAAACCCCGATAAACCATCAAGAAAACAATAATACGGATGACCGGATAAACGCTCTAAAATCTGGTCTAGAAATGGCAGAGGGAAATGGTCCTTGCGGGTGGCGTCGTTAAGTTTCCTATAGTCGATGCACACTCGCCAACCCGTAACAGTACGAGTTGGGACAAGCTCGTTATGCTCATTCGCCACTACGGTAAGACTGCCCTTCTTGGGCACGACATGCACGGGACTAACCCATGCACTGTCCGAAATAGGGTAGATAATCCCCGCATCTAATAACTTAATGATTTCGGCTTTAACGACGTCTTTCATGTTTGGGTTAAGATGACGCTGCGGCTGAATCGTTTTGCGACAATTATCATTTAGGAAAATCTTATGGGTGCAAAAGGAGGGGCTAATCCCCTTTAGGTCAGAGATTTGCCACGCAATTGCGTGGCGATGTTTAAATAAAACTTCCAATAAATCGGAAGTCTCCGAATCACTCAAGTCCGAAGAAATGATAACGGGGAGCGTATCACCTTTTCCCAAAAAAGCGTACTTGAGCGAGGCGGGTAAGGGTTTGAGGTTAGGATGGGCGGTTCTTCTAGGGAGGTTTTAATTCCTATGTCTTTCTTACCAATTGGTTCGAAAGGCAAGTCTATAGACGTATCCTCATCGCAGTTAAAATTTTCGAGTGCATAAATATCATCATTTAAAAATACGGACTCGAAAATGGGAGAAGAACGATCTCCGAAAAAGGTATCTAAAGAATAGCAGAAATCGTCGCTCGATGACAAATTGTCCATCGAGGGATTAATAGAGAAAGTAACTTGGTCATCGCCTACTCGGAGGAGAAGGCTACCATTACTAACATCTATTAGTGCGCGGGAGGTGGCGAGAAAAGGGCGACCGAGTATTATTGGTACCTCAGCGTCCTCCTCGATATCTAAGATGACGAAGTCTACCGGGAAGGTAAACTTGTCGACTCGGACAAGGACGTCCTCCACTACCCCGATAGGGAACTTAACCGAGCGATCCACTAATTGGATGCGCATATTCGTAGGACTAGGAGTACCCAAACCTAAACGTGAAAAGAGCGAGAACGGCATCAGATTAATGCTAGCCCCTAAATCAGCTAAGGCGTACTTTACTAATATATCGCCAAAAAGGCACGGGATGGAAAACCGTCCCGGGTCGTTTTGTTTTGCGGGCAATTTATTAGTAAGGGCCGCCGAGCAGACAGCGTTGAGAGATACATGCGAAATATCCTCTAATTTACGTTTATTAGAAAGTAGTTCTTTTAAAAATTTCGCATATTTGGGCATTTGCGAGATAGCCTCGCAAAAAGGAACATTAATGTGAATTTGTTTTAATAATAAAATAAATTTTTCATATTGCGCGTCCTTACGCTCGTTTTCTAACTTATGCGGATACGGAAGAGCCTTGTTTAAAATAATTTTTTCTTTTATAATAGGTAAAGGCGGCGTGAGCGAAGAAAGAGGAAGAGGGGTCGGAGGTGAAATATGTACCTGAGGGTCGGTCCGTTTTGCATCGACCACCTCCTTTCCGCTACGTAGGGTTATAGCGTTGGCGTTCTCCCGCGGATTGGGCTCCGTGTTTCCCGGCAGTGCCCCGAGCGCGCGGTCGGACATCATCCTCGCTAGCTGTCCAACCTGTTGTTCGAGTGTTTTTAGCGATCCGGTGATGTTCCGGATATTTGACTCGTTGGACGCAATATACTTCGAAAAATTTTCCTCCATCGGGGAGGGTTTCGGAAGAGGAGGGGGAGGAAGAAATCCGGGCGCATAAGAAATAGGGGGACGCTGAGCATTATTCGGGTTGCTCCACGAGAAGTTGGGGTGATTCCTCCAACCCGGATTATAGTTATTACTATAAGGGTTGTTGTTGGGGTTGAAGGGAGGACAACCCGAATTTCCCATGAAGTCCACGAACTCTTCAGCTACACAGACGTTATGAGGAATAAAACAAGGCGGAGTGGAGGAGGCAGCAGACATCTCCGCCACCTGCTTTGTTAACCTTTCAACTTGAAGGGTCAAGAGAGCAGTGGCATCCACTTCAAAAAGACCAGCCGCCGGCTTTGGCCGTCCCCGCGGGACGTTCCATTGATAGGCGTTCATAGCCATCTCTTCGAATAAAGCCTGGGCGGCCTCGGGGGTTTTGTTGTTAAGCGTACCCCCGGCAGCCGCGTCAATCATTTGACGCGTCTGAAAATTCAGCCCATTATAAAAAATTTGAACTTGCAACCACGTTGGCAGCGCGTGGTGCGGGCAACGGCGGAGGAATTCCTTGAATCGTTCCCAAGTCTCGTATAGAGACTCAGGATCGTTCTGCACAAACGAAGAAATGTCCGCCCGCAACTTTGCAGTTTTGGCGTGCGGAAAGTACTTCGTTAGGAACCGTTCCGTCAACTCAGCCCACGTGGTGATACATCCTCGCGGGAGGGCATTCAACCACGCCTTGGCTTTGGACTTAAGGGAAAAAGGAAATAAGCGCAAACGAATGGCGTCATCAGTGACGCCATTGATCTTGAAGGTGTCGCATATCTCCAAGAAATTGGACAAGTGGACATTCGGGTCCTCATCCGGCAGTCCATCGAACTGCACGGCATTTTGGACCATTTGAATGACACTTGACTTTATTTCAAAATTATTATTGGCCACCGCAGGGCGAACAATACTCGACCCAGAATCATCCAGGTTAGGCCGGGCGTAATAAGACATAGTACGCTCGGCCGCCGGGGGAAGGTTAGGGGCGGCCATAACTACAGCAGTGGGTTCTCCGATAGATTCCTCGGGATCTAAAGAAGGATTTCGGCGATGAGATCGAATACGCGCAAGAGAGCGTTCGATCTCAGGGTCGAAGTCTAAATCTTCAGACTCTGAGGGTTGTCCTCGGGTCATACACCCAAACAAAAATAAAACAAAAATAAACCTTTTTTTTGTGTTTTTTTTTTTAAAATAAAGTTTTTAGTTTTTTTTTAGAGAAAATAAGTAAAATTAATAGACTCCGGAATTCAAAATAGCAACTCGAAAAGAGAGTCCCCGGCAACGGCGCCAAAAACTTGATGGGCCCGCGAACAGACTCTTACTGTGGTTGGTTCGGTGAGTCGATCGCCGCGGGCTTGCTCGGGTAGGCAAGTGCACCTATCGCAAGTAGTACTCGATATTCGGGGGAATACCGAGGTCGTATTGTTCTCGGGGTCGCGTTGACTATTCTTACTCCTCCGGGAGGACTATTATTTTACTGAAAGAAAAAGTGGATTTTTTTTGTTACTTAATAAAAGACGGAAAAGCAAAGGAGCGAAAAAAATGATTTAGAAAATATTCGATGAAGGGTTAACGCTCGGCATCGAATCGGATTAATACTAAAACAATTTTTAATAATAAAAAGACTTAGTTTTCAAATTAATAATAAGGCAACTTGGCCGTGGAGGTTCCACAAATGTGAGCGCACTTATCTCTAGGAATATTGCTCACCTGAACGTTGAGACTATTCGACCGAACGTTAGTCCGACGAAGGATTCCTCTTAACGCCCGCTTTACGCTAAGAACCCCGCTATTGGGTGGGGAACCCAATCCGGTAGAATTACGCTAGTCCTCTCTCGAGGGTATGCACGCAACTCTATTTACCCAGGGGTGATCGGTCCATATGCACGGCCTCTCGGCTAGCTAGCATATGGACTACGGAAATAGGGCCCACACATCGATTATGTGGTCCTACGCGTCGTAAACCCGGGGTAAACCCTAAGTGCTTAAATTAAAATGAAAATAAAGAACTTAAATTATTATAAATCATTTCAAATGTCCCAATGCTCTTCGATGCCGAGGCTAATAGCGATTAGCCACACATCGGTATGGGGATGGCTTATAATTTAGTGAGGCGCGAGTTCGAAATTAAACACTAAACGTTTATAAGAAAGGGACAAAAGAAAAATAACAACATTTAGAAAGCTAAAAAGTTAACTAAACGAGAACTCACGCACACTCCAAATTATAAATTAAACAAAAACTAAGTTACACATGAATGAAATTTGCATAATTAAAATTTGCGAGTCCCACTCAAACGAGTGGGGGCGGTAAATAAAGGCTGAAAATTGCAAGTCCTACTCAAACGAGTAGGACTGAAAAGAAAGCGAGTCCTACTCAAATGAGTAGGAGAAAATAAATGCGATTACAGGGCTAAAAAGTCCGGCCATTTAACTCAAGTGAGTAGGCGGAAAAAATAAAGAAAGTAAAATTGCAAGTCCTACTCAAACGAGTAGGACTGAAATAAAGGTCCGGCCATTTAAACTCAAGTGAGTAGGCGGAAAAATAAAGAAAGAAAAATTACAAGTCCTACTCGAACGAGTAGTACTGAAAATGAAAACGATGCGCCATTTAACTCTTAACGAGTAGGCGGAAATAAATGCACACGAACACACACACTCCATATGAAATTCAAGAAAGCAATAAAGCTAACACCTACACTCACACACTCTACAAAATTGAACAAAGCATTAAAAGAAAGCGTTAAAACAAAGCATGAAAATTATACACCTACACTCACACACTCTACATAATTTAAATAAAGCATTAAAAGAAAGCAATTAAAAAGAAAGCATGAAAATTATACACCTACACTCACACACTCTACATAATTTGAACAAAGCATAAAAATTATACACCTACACTCACACACTCTACATAATTTGAACAAAGCATAAAAATTATACACCTACACTCACACACTCAACATGAAAAATCAAAGTTACCTAAAAATTAAAATTTATACTATTTCAAGCATAGGTTTTGCCAAAAACAAATAAAAAGAAGAAATTACAATTTTAGAAGACAAAAGTTTTTCAAAACAAATTAAAAACCAAAGTTTTTGGAAAATAAAAATTTCAACATTTTCATTCCTAGGATTTCATAAAAGAGCTAAAAAAGTTGAAATAAAAGAGAAAGAAGAAAGAAAAAAAAAGTTTTCATTCCAAAATAAAGCTAAGTAAAAAAAACAAAAGAAACCTTAACTCTTTTACACACTCATAAGAGTGAAGATGTTGAAGAAATTAAAAGAAGACATGGAAAAGGTTTGTAATTCATCATTTCATGAGTTTCTAACAAAACCTAACTTGAGAAAAATTAAAGGCATGTAAAGTACTAAACATGTAAAGAGGAAAACCTAACATCCCTAAGCATGAAAACAAGTAAAAAAAAAAGTAAAGGAAATAAGTTACACTCATACACACACACACACTTTTCATAAATGAAGAACAAAGATGAAACTAAGAATAAAAAGGAGAAGGAAAGTGGGGCACAAGTGCTCATTCCAAAGCCATATATGAAGAGAAAATTTGACATTTTATTTGATCAAAATGAAACTATTACAAGCTATTACAAGTGCTAAAACTAAAGCAAAACAAGAAATGAAATAAAAAAAGGAAGAAATCTCCTTACATAGCCTTGAAAATCACGGATGCAGCCCACAAAAAGACACTAACTTGGCCCAAAAATCTGAACCCTTGGACCTTACAGAACTGGGCTATTTATAGGAAAAAATTTCAAAGTACACGCCCTCGGTCACGGGCGTGTATGGGGGGCGTGACAGTACTATTCATGAAGGCGGCTGGCGATTGGACAGCAAAGTTGACTTCGGGCTGAGTTCGCAGCAGTCACGTCCTAGGTCACGGGCGTGACTATGGGCGTGACAGGGAGGTAGAACCGGGCGCGGGTTGCGTCAAATGTCCTTGGCAGCATCTTGTCGGGCCAGCTGGAAAGGTCACGCCCCATGTCACGGGCGTGACTATGGGCGTGACTGTTGGGGTCGACACTCGACGAATGTCGAGCGGAAAGTGTCGAGTCGAAATCGTTGAGCTAAAATTGGGTCACGCCCTTGGTCACGGGCGTGACACTGGGCGTGACAGTTGGTGTCGACACTCGACGATCGTCGAGCGGAATTCGTCGAGAGGAGAGGACACGGGCTTGGGTCACGCCCCGTGTCGGGTGACACGGGCGTGTCGCCAGGCGTGTCAAGCCTTTTCTTCAAAAATTTTCCGATCTCACGGGAAATGCACAGTCACGGCTCGGTCACGGGCGTGACCCATGTGTCACGGGCGTGTACTTCCCAAATTTTGGCAGATTTTGGAATTTTTCTGCAAAATCAAATAAAACAAGTTAGGAGAAAATTTACAAGAATAGGAACATTTTATTGAACAAAAATAAGTAAAAACGACGAAAATAAATGAAAATGACTAAATTAATGTACATAAAAATACGCATATTTATAGTTCATCAAGGAGCCAGATCAGCCTTAGAATAGATTAACTAGATTTTACAACAATATAATCTTTAGTTGTTAAAAAAAATCTATGTAAACTAATTGTTGACAAACATTTGATAGTTTAAACAAAACAATAATTCATGCTCACTGTGTTTGCATCATTATGTGATGATATATTATACATGTTTTGTTTATATGTTACCCTGTCATGTAATATTTATATACATCATAATGTGTGTTTATTATAAATGGTGTATATCATTGACTAAGGGTTATGAATTCTCCAAATAGGGGGAGATTGTTGGGTACATTGGAAAATATGTACCAAATTTGGAGAAGCCTCACCCAATTTAGTGATATACATCAAGGTGTATTTGATGTTGTTTTGAGTTTATATGTGCAGGTTAAGAATATGCAGGAAAAGTTTCTAAGTCCATGAGTCGACACTAGAAGAAGCTGTGTCGACACTTGTGAAGACTTGTGTCGACACTTGATAAAAGTTGTGTCGACACCTGTAATCAATTGTGTCGACACTTGGAAAAGCTATGTCGACACCAGAAGAAACTGTGTCGACACACAGGACTTATGTCGACACACAGAAAGTTCAGTCGACATCAACTATGTCGACACACAGGACTTGTGTCGACACACAGAAAGTTCAGTCGACATCAACTGTGTCGACACACAGGACTTTGTGTTGACACACACCAGAATTTCTTCTAAGTTAATTGTGTCAAGATAAGAAGTGACTGTGTCGACACACAGGACTTGTGTCGACACATTCTTACAGAAGCTATGTTGAGAAGCAATGTCGACACCATGAGAGCTGTGTCGACACCACCAAGGATTGTGTCAACACTTAGTCTACTTGTGTCGACACATGTGAAGTTCAGACTCAACACTTTGCTGACAGAGATAAAGTTTCAAGAAGTGACTGGAGACTTGACAACTGTCATAACCAACAAGTCTACTGCAATTGTCAGATCTGTCAGAAGTTGGTTAGCAACCGGATCAGCCGGTAACCTTGGATGAAGTCTATATAAAGACAGATTCTATCAATTGAGGACGACGAAGTACACAAAACACAATTACAACAGAAGATCCAACATACACAAGAAAATCCATTCAGAGATTTCAAGTGGATGTAAGTGAAGAATTTCAAAATATTTTCAGAAGAATTTGTAGAGAGAGAGATCCAACAATTCAAATGAAGAAAGAGACTATCATCAATTAGTCTCTTAAGAGCAGATCCTGAACTAATCTGCAAAGAAGAATTCAGATCAATTTCTGGATTTTAAGAAGGAAGCTTATTGAAGATCAACTTCAAGAAATTCAACCTTATTGTGTTCAGATTCAAGATGCTTTGAAGAAAGCCAAAGACAGGTTGATTTCTGTGTAATCAGATTCTTCAAGAACTGATCAAGAAAACTTTCTATCCATTCTCTCTCAACTTGGGTGAAAGATAAAACTTATTTTATATCATTTTTCTGTAAGATCATTATTGATCTGAGTTGTAAGACTAATTTATAAAGGCTGAGGTAGGGCTGAGTGCCTGAGGTAGGAGATTTACATCTCTGAGTTGTAGGCCTTGGGAAGGCTGAGGTAGGGCTGTGTGCCTGAGGTAGGAGATTTAATTCTCTGAGTTGTAGGCCTGGGTGAAGGCTGAGGTAGAGCTTAATTGCCTGAGTTGTAGGAGTGTGGACTCACTCTGAGTTGTAAGAACCTTGAATGGGTTTTGAGCTGTAAGATCTGTTGATCTGAGAAGGAAGGAAGAAGTTAGGCTGAATCTAGCACACTGCTAGATAGGCGAAGGGGTAAAGTGGATGTACCCATCATTTGGGGAACCACTATAAATCTATGTGCCATCTGTGATTGTGTGTGATATTGTGATTTCTGTGATGTGGTAGCTGTAGAACTGTTTGATTCCATTTGATTAACTGAATTAATATTCTGCCTTAGAGTAAAAAGGAATTGAACCTATTCACCCCCCTCTAGGTGTTTAGGTTATCTTGAAACCAATTCTTTCAGAGTTTTAGGAGCTGAGAAGCAATGCCTGATACCTTCCTTCTAACAGAACTCATGCATAAGAAGAGACTCAAACTCTGTGCCATGATCACTTCTGATCAATGCAACATGAGTAGAGAACTCAATCTGTATGGTCCTGAGAAAATCTGTAAGAACCTTGAAGGTATCTGACTTAGATCTCAGAAAGAATACCCAAGTGAACCTGGAGAAGTCATCCAAGATAACCAAAGTGTAGGATTTCCCTCCTAGGCTTTGTACAGCAATGGGTCCAAATAGATCCATATGTAGCAAATACAAAATCCTAGGTGAATCACTTTTATTAATGGATTTGAAATTAGATTTAGTTTGCTTGCCTAATTGATAAGCCCTGCAAAGGCCTTCCTTCTTGTAGGCAGCAGGAGGTAGACCTCTAATAAGGTTGTCTTTAGATATTCTAGCAATGTTTTTCAGATTTACATGACCTAGTCTTTTATGCCATAAATCATTCTGGTTACTAGTTAAATTAAGTAAACAGATATCAGAAGTGGCAGATAGAAAATCAACCAAGTATATGTTGCCTTGTCTATTTCTAATTAAAATAGGTTTGTTTCTTTTAGATGAAATAATACAAGAGATAGAGTTAAAAGTTACCGGATAACCTTCATCACAAAGTTGACTTATTGAGATGAGGTTATATTTGAGTCCTCTTACATATGTTACTTTCTTGAATGTAACTGCTCCAATCTTCACTGCTCTATATCCTTCAGACTGGCCACTTTATGAATCACCAAAGGTCACATTTGGCCCTAGCTTGGACTTGTAATTGGTGAGATTGTCCTTGCTACCTGTCATGTGTTTGGAGCATTCACTGTCCAGGTACCATGGCTGATTCACTCCTGGACAGCTCTTCTCCTGCAATGAAAACAGTTAAATATTCCTGACCCAGGTTACCTTGGGTCCTTTGTTTTGTTGATATGAAAAACTGGAAATAATTGAAAATTCTGGTTGGGACTTATATCCTAGAGGGTGATATCTTCTAGGTGGTATAACCCAATCAGCTAGAGGATTAAAAGCTTTTCTATAATTATTTAAGTTGCAGTTATAGTTAAAATTTTGGTTAAGTCTTTCTGGGTTCGACGAATTTCTGTAAGTTCGTCGACCAGAGTTCGACAAATTGGGTTGAGATCGTCGATCTCTGCCCAGAGAATGAACGTATTCATTTTCTGTGCCCCACGTTCGTCGACCTCTGCTCGACGAACCATATAAAGTTCGTCGATCGCAGTTAGACGAATGATTATTATTAAAGTTTGCGTTCAGAGATCATCATTCTGAGTTCGACGATCTGTTCCTATATCGTCGATCTGGGTTTGACGATAACTGCTGAACATTGTTATTTTTATCATTCTTCTGGTTTTCGATTTTGTCCTTAGCTTCAATTTGTTCTAAAATTTTATTAACCTTATTTACTTGTTCAGTGTTTTTCTTTCCTTTATCAGAGATAAAATTTACAGGTTTTGAAAGATGATTCCTTTGGATTAGGGTTGGTTCATTGGATGTGGCTCCTAATCCTAATCTGCAGGTATTTGTTCTAGCATTTACTGTTCTGGTTATATCTAGCAATTTCAAACTTCTGCCATTTAATGATTCTTCTAATATCTTAGCTTTGCTAAGTTCTGATTTCAGAAAAGTAATTTGTTCATTTGCAGATTTCAGTTCACTAGATAGATTTACATTTTAAGAAGTGAGTTTATCTAGATCATTCAATTTATCTCTTAGAAGTTTGATTTCCTTCTCAGAGCTTATCAAATCTAGGCATAGGTTTTTAAATTCAAATTTAAATTCATCAGATTCAAAATCATAAGATGCTATTACCTGATCTTCAGCTGACAGGTTTTCTTCATTATCAGATTCATCTGTATCTGATCTGCTACTGCTTGCATCAATTGCCATGAGGCAAACCTCCTTTACCTTGGCCTCCTCTTCTTCTTCATTATAGCTGGAAGATGTGGATTCATCTTCTGTTTCACTCCATGTTTCAGCCACAAATCCTTTGTCCTTCTTTCTGTGCTTACTGGAAGAGGACTTGTTGTAATGCTTGCTTCTTGATTCCTTCTCTTTTCTTCTTTTGATTTTTAGGACATTTAGACATGAAATGTCTTGGTTTCCTGCACCCATAACACACTACCTCTTTAGTGGGGGTTTTGTCATACCTTGGCTGGCTGTCGTTTCTAGATGACTTCCTTCTGAAGTCTTTCCTTGCCAGTTTGAAGAATCTCTTGGCAAAGAGACTCATTATCTCTTCATTGACTATTGTGGATTCAGTTTCTTCAGTAGCCTTGAATGTAATGGATTGTTCTTTCCTTGCTGGAGGACGAGTCCTGTGTTCCACTACTTCTCTGGACTTGATTAGTTGCTCATAAGATTTGAGCTTTCCTAGGAGAGATTCAGTTGAAATCTCATTCAAGCTTCTGGCCTCTTTGATTGGCCAGATCCTAGTGTCCCATGAGCTTGGGAAGCACATTAGGATCTTGTCTTTCACATCAGTCAAGGTGATTTCTTTGTCAAGGTCCTTAGCTCACTGATGATGGAGCTAAGCCTGTTGTACATCACTTCAACTGTTTCTGCCTCATTCTTCTTGAAGTTTTCATATTGTGTGATGAGGTTTGATCTTCTATCTTTCCTCTCATCTGCTGAGCCAGTAACCATTTGATTGAGTGAGTCCCAGATTGCTTTTGCAGAGGTGCACTCAGCCACCTTCTAAAAGATGTCATCTGACATAGTCTGAGCCAATATGTTCATGGCTTTGGCATCAACAATCTTTGCTTTCTTCTGAGCTTCAGTCCACTTAGGTGGTGGGACTGCATTGTTGCTGGAAGATGTTGTTGATGTAGATGCCTATGGGGGACCTGTCAAAATAGAGTTGTAGATATCTTCATCAATAGAGTTGAAAGTGCAGGTTAGATCTGAAATACTCTAGAGGGGGGGGGGGTGAATAGAGTATTGTGCTCTCTATAAACTTTTTACAACTTTTGCTGTAATCCTAAGTGAACAGATTAGCAAATAAAGTAATAAGCACAACAACCTAGTAAATCACAGAACACAGCCAAAACAAAAGAAAAAAGGACAACCAGATGACATAAGAAATTTATAGTGGTTCCCCAACCTGGGTACATCCACTCTTCTACCACCCTGGTAGGAATCCACTCAGATTCTTGATCAGGCGCCTGACACCAATGAGCTTTTGTTTAGGTGCTCAAAAACCAAAACCTCAAGTCTTTTGGTAGGAGACTTGCAACCAGGAATAATTTTGAAGGGACTTAAAACCCTGTACAGAAAATGGAAAGGGGTGATGGTGTCTTCTCTTTCTCAATAACAACTGAGAAGACTAGTGGATTGATTTCAGCAGATTGCTCCCCCTGAGATCTTGAATGGATCAGGAAATGTGGAGCACTGCTTCAGGGTGACAGGTCTTTAAAGACTGATTGCCTTGAACTAGAGATTGCTTCAGGAACTTCTTTGACAGATAGAGTTTTTGTTGTCCTTCTGAAGTTATCCTGTAGGGTTGAAAATGATATTCTCTGGCTTAGGCTGATTGCAAAGTATGAAACTGTGATTTCTGTAAAACTTCTTGAATGTAATGTCTGTCTATGTCTGTATGTCTAGTACTGCTTGATCTTTTTTTCTTTTGTTAACTAACTGAAGAACACATTCGAAATTAGAATCCTTGAGCAATAAATACAATCAGCCTGGGAAGGAAGCGGCAATCAATGAATTCCCTAACTGTCCCATGGAAAAATGGCATGTAATAATCCATGATCAATGCTCGTTCTAACGGTAACATTCCGAGAAGATTTAGCATTAATTACTCAGGAATCATCGCCAAGAAAAGGGATGGAAAACTGGAGAAGACCTAATCTGGAATCGTCGAACGAAGAACGAGAATCGTCGAGCTGAGTTCACAGTTCGTCGAGCTGAGCTGACAGTTCGTCGAGCTGAGATGATGAGTTCGTCGACCAGACAATAGCAATTTGTCTTCAAGGGAATCTTGTCAATTCTGCTATAATCTTCGTCGAACTGACAATCTTCATTCGTCGAGCTGAGATCCAAATTCGTCGACCGAAGAATGATTGTGGACTTAGAATCTGAGAAGTCTCTGACTGAGAAGAATTCAAATCGTAGACCAGAAATCGTTGAGTAGAGTACTAAATTCATCGACCTAAGAAGTTGACTTCGTCGACCTGAGAAGTTGTGAACTTGATGTCCAAGTTCGTCGAGCTCAGAATCTTGTTCGTCGACCAAAGCCTGAAGTTGGACTTAGAAAAATCTGAAGTTGCCCTGACTTTAGTTTGTTGAAGTATCTCAGTCTTCGTCGAACAGCGAACAAAGATCGTCGAGCTCAGCACAGAGGAATGTCTCAAGATCGTCGAGCTCAGAATGCCTTTCGTCGACCTGAGTTCGACGAACGTCGAACTCATTTTACTTAGTCTGGAAATCTTCTACTTCTTGAGTCTCTAATGGTCTTGTTGATAGCTGGTCCATCTGATGTTGACTCTAAGGACTTGGCCTAGACTCTAGGACACAAATTTGACCCTGACTATACATGTTGGGTCACATCCTAAGTTAGTGAACCTAGCCCAAATCAACTAGGGATCCAACAATCTCCCCCTATTTGGGTGAGGTCACTAAGAAACTCAAAACATAAACAAATAGATAAACAAAGCAAGAAAAAGATATATCTGGTAGAGAATTACTAACACATGCAGCATATATATATACAAGTTTTGTTCAGAAACATCACCAGAGAGTTGTAAAAACAAAAGAATAAGAAAAAAGAAAGAAAGACTTAAATCAAGTCTTGCTTTTCTTGGATTGGACTTTTTCCTTCTCTTTGCTGTTGCTGCTGCTAGCTCCTGGCTTTGAGAATTTGATTTCTCTATTTGTATTAGCTGCCTGAGCTGCAGTCATCTTCATGTCAGCTATCCCAAGCATTTTCTGACTGGAAGCTCGGGGAACAACAGCCTCTGGATGGAGCTTCATATAGTCATCAACATTGAAGAGTTTGTTGCCTTTGTCAAACCTTTTTAGTTCTTCTTTCCTATATTTTGACATAGTTGTGAATCCAGAAATGTCCTTACCTTCAGCTTTAGCTTTATTAATCAGGGACAGACCAATAAGTTCCTGGAACCTGGCCATTTTAGCAGTGTTGGCTGTTTCAGGATCCTCAAAGGGAATAGGAGGAGAATATGGCCTTTCAGGATTCTTAGCCTTCTGATCTTCAGAGATATGTTGTTGTTGCTGCTGAAGCTGTTGATGTTGTTGACTGCCTGAAGATTGATATCTTTGCTGACTGCTTCCAGAGGATCTCCCTTAATGTCTCTGATAGGTTTGCATAGGGGCAGATCCCTGAGAGCTAGAGCCAGTGGAACCAACTGCTGAAGGAGGTGGAGGAGGTGGATCTCTTCTATATCTCTGTACTGGAGGAGGAGAATATCTCCTACTTCTTTTCCTTTCCTTTTGCTGGTTCTTAGATAACCACATCCAAGCAGGCATTCCCTTATAAGGAGTAACATTATGCAAAATGTAGTAGGGAGTGTCAACTGCTGGATTGGGCTTAGGAGCAGGAGGAGGAGCCTTCCTATTCTTTGACAACAATTTCTTCTTCTTGGTAGCTTCTTCATCTGAATCATCTTCATCATCATCTTCATCATCTTCACTGTCAGAACCTTGAGGGTTATCATATAAAGCATCCAATACTTTCAATACTTTATCATCAATGACAGCCTTTCCTGTAGCAGGGGCAGAAGTGTCAACAACTGGAGTTTCAGCAGTAGTTGAAGAAGAAATTATACAAGACTCAGAAGTAATTGAGACAGAGCTTTCAGCTGCTGCCTTATTTTCCTCTTCAATATCAGCCAAGATCAGCTCATCCAGATCTGGCATAGGTGAGTCATCCATGACAAAAATTGGTGCTAAGATAGCTTCTAGAATAACTACAGAGATTGGAGCAAAAACTGGAATTACAAAACTGTCACAGAGTTCCTTAGCAACTGCTGGACTAACAGGGGAAGTATAAGGAACAATAGCCAACTGTGGCTTAGTGGAAGGGAACTGAGCATAAATTGTATCAAAATTTCTCAACAAAACAGCCAAATCAACTATGGGATTTAAATGGAAATCACCAACAGTTTTTATCTGCTCTGGAACTGACTCATCTAAGTCAATGTCAGTATCCATAAAATGAATCAATTCAATCAAAGCTGAGTCAAATTCTGGCAAAATTTCTACAGGAGGAACTACTGCTGTATCTGCTGCAGTATCTGCTGCTGCTGCCGCTTCTGCATCTGCATCTGCTGCTGCTTCATCACAGAGCATCTCCCCCTGCTTGGGTTCAGGAAAACCTGGAGCCAGGCCCCTGAATGAAGAGGGGGCAGCATAAAGAAGAGACACTTGGGAAGACAAAGAATTGATAGAATTCACAAGAGGTGTAATGGCCTCTGTGATTTGGGATTTGATAAGGGGAGTGATGATGGTGAGGATAGAGGATATGGTAGTGGGATCAAATGAGGAAGAGGGAGAGGATGTTGTATTTGGTGTGGAGGAGGGAACAACTAGTGATGGAATGGAGGGTGGAACAACATGTATGTAAGGAGTGGATGGTGATGAGGATGGAAGGGTGGCATCTGGCATTGCAGTGTCTGAGGGTAGGATGTAAGATGGGATGAAGGATAAATGAGGGGGAAGTGGGGACTGAGGTGGGGACTGTGGTGGTGTAGGAATAAATGTGTCATGAGGGGAAGCAGGAGGTGTTGGTTGTTGATTTGCTTGAAGAGGGGAAGATGGAATGTTAGTGATGTTATGTGGTGGAGATGGAGGTGGAGTAGGGACATGAGAATGTTGTTGTGATTGGGGTACTGTAAGAGATGGAAGACTGGTTGAAGATGGAAGATGGGTTGCTGGAAGAGGTTGTGGAGATGGGATAACCTCTTCTACATGGTGGGGAGTGGCCTTTACAGCCCTTGTGCTCTCGGAAGATGGGATGGAGGAGGAGGAAGCCTTGGATGGATTGGTGATCGTCCCCTCCCATCTGCCAAACAAAGCACATGTGAGGCGCTTGCTGGCATTGATGAAGATGGTCGGGGAGACCATGAATTCACCTACTTTCGCTTAAAGGAAAATCCCCAGGATTCTTCCAAAGCAAATCTCTTTCTTACTGTTTTTATTCTTGATCAACTCAAAGAAGATCTAGCCCCAAGCAACGTGTCTCTTGTTGACCATGGTGCACATGACAAGGAATTGGTGTCTTGTTATGTAGTCGTGCGCAGAGTGCTTGCCCATCAGAATGTTTCCCACAATATCTGCCAAGAACTGGTAGGCGGCAGAGAGTTGTTTCTTTAACAACTTGTTAGGGTTACTCCCAGTAAACCCCATCAGATTCAGCATCAAATTATACTCATCAGAATCTACATCCAAATCTTCGTCGTCATTTACCAACTCAAAAATTTCAGAAAGAACGGCAGGGGATAAGGAAACAGCATTACCCCCGATATTCCCTGTCAAGATGTTGTCCTCAGAAGCAGACGAAGTATATACCCATTCTCTAATCTCAGTTGCATGCAGTTTGATTCTTATGTTCATAAAATCCTTGAGACCAAGTTCTTCTAGAAGTTCCAGAATGTAGAGAAATATAGGGTCAGAATGCTGGAATGAATCAAAATCCATGTCAAAGCCGGTATCGAATTTCGTTGCAGCCAGGGTGCTCGCTGGAACCGCCATTGATGACCTGCAAGAGAAACAAACAGCGATCAAGTGCAATAAGAACTGAAAGCGCGGGATGGAGGTCGAAGAAAACCTATATATAGGGTTTTCCTGAATATGAATCGACAAACTCCGTTCCACGAAATAAAAAAAATTCTTCGAACTGAGGTCGACGAAATAAATTATAGACAAATAATTCGTCGATCTCATCCATAAGAAACGAAAAAAGTTCGTCGAACTCCGTTCGATGAAATATCTTTTGAAGCAAAGTTCGTCGATCTCCGGTCGATGAAAATTATTTCCACACAAAGAGAATTCGTCGATCTCCATTCGACGAGCATCTCTCAAACTTTCCCTAATTCGTCGAACTCCGTTCGACGAACTCTGGAAAATTCATCAAATGCAGACAGAAATTAATTTAACTCTTCTCCATTGATCATTCCCAGTTGGTTTATAAAGAACCGATGATTTTTCTCATCCAAAGGTTTGGTGAAAATGTCTGCTCTCTGTAAATCAGTAGGAATATGGATTAGATTAATTTTCTTTTTGTCTACATTATCTCTAATGAAATGATGCCTTATATCAATATGTTTACTCCTAAAATGGTGAACTGGATTCTGTGCTATAGCAATAGAACTAGTATTATCACAAAATAATGTTGAATTATTTAAGTTGACACCATAGTCTAGGAGTTAGTTTTGTATCCATAACATTTATGAACAGCAGCTGCTAACAGCCATATATTCTGCTTCTGCAGTTGATGTAGACACAATATTTGCTTTTTACAAAACCAAGAGACAAGTCTCATACCCAGGAACTGGCAAGTTCCTGAGGTACTCTTCCTGTCCACTCTACATCCAGTATAGTCAGCATCTGAGTATCCAGTTAACTCAAAATCTGACTCTACAGGATACTAGAGTCCTAGATTTGGACAACTCTTTATATATCTCAAAATTCTTTTTAAGAAAATAAGGTGAGATTCTTTGAGGTTCACTTGGAACCTAGCACAAAGGCATGTGACAAACATGATATCAGACCTACTAGCTGTTAGATATAATAGGGATCCAACAATTACCCTATAATGCTTCTGATCTACAGGTTTCCCTGCTGCATCAGAATACACAACAACATTAGTAGCCATAGGTGTTTTCATTCCTGAAGCATCACCCATCCCAAACTTCTTAATAAGCTCTTTAGCATACTTTGCTTGGGAGAGGAAGATACCATCAGGGAGATGCTTCACTTGGAGACCAAGGAAGTAGGAAAGCTCACCCATGCTACTCATCTCAAATTTGGAATGCATGAGGTCAGCAAACCTCTTGCATAATTTGGGATCAGTAGACCCAAAGATGATGTCATCCACATATATTTGTACTAACAAAATTTGGTCCTTATGATGTCTAGTGAAAAAGGTTTTATCTATGGTTCCTCTTGTAAATTTATGCTCTAAAAGAAAACTTGCTAATGTCTCATACCAAGCTCTTGGAGCTTGCTTTAAACCATAGAGAGCTTTATGCAATTTAAACACAAAAGAGGGTTGAGTTAGAGAGATAAAACCTGGAGGTTGTTCCACATAAACCTCTTCTTGAAGCACTCCATTCAAAAATGCACTCTTGACATCCATTTGGAAAACTTTGAATCTCCTGTGAGCTGCATAGGCAAGGAATATTCTTATGGCCTCTAACCTTGCTACAGGGGCAAAGGTTTGGTCATAGTCAATTCCTTCCTCTTGCATGTATCCCTGAGCAACAAGCCTAGCCTTGTTTCTCACAATGTTTCCTTGAGAATCTAGCTTATTTCTGTAGACCCATTTGGTTCCAATAACTGGGTAGTTATGAGGTCTTGGAACCAAATCCCAAACTCTACATCTCTCAAACTGATTTAGTTCCTCTTGCATTGCAATGATCCAGTGGGGATCTTGCTCAGCTTTATGGATGGAGAGAGGTTCAATCTGAGAGAGAAAATAGGCATGCATCAAGTCTTGGTTGAGTTGATGCCTTGTCTGTACACCTGCTGAAATGTCTCCAATCACTTGAGATCTGGGGTGATCTCTAAGTGTGACAAGATCAGTGGGTGGAGTTTGTTCAGCAACAAATTCTGTAATTAATTGCTCTTGAGGAATGGTATTAGCTGTTGAGGGAAGTTCAGCCACTTCCACTTGAATTTCTTCTTCACTGTCTTCAACAACCTGTGGAGAAGGATGGGTTGACACCTCTTGGGTAAGGTTTAGTCCATCCATAGACTCACACAGTTGTGGAACCTGCAAAGAGCTTATAGTAGAAATCTCTTTCTCCTTATAAGATATGTTAGCTTCATCAAAAGATACATGGACTGACTCTTCAATTTTAAGAGTGGATTTATTAAATACCCTATAGGCCTTGCTTACTTGGGAGTATCCTAGAAAAATCCCTTCTTCAGCCTTAGCCTCAAACTTTCTAATGTATCTTTTATTGTTTGTGTGAATATAACATATGCAACTAAAAACTTTAAAATATGTGACTTTAGGTTTCTTTCCTTTAAGCAATTCATAGGGGGTCTTATTTTTCAGCTTATGTATAAGGCTTCTATTCAGGACATAGTTAGCAGTGTTTACAGCTTCTGCCCAAAAGGATAGAGGCATGTAAGCATCTGCCAATAATGTGCCTGTAGATTCAATGAGTGTCCTATTTTTCCTTTCAGCTACCCCATTTTGTTGGGGAGTTCTAGGAGCTGAGAAGCACTGCCTGATACCTTCCTTCTCACAGAACTCATGCATAAGAAGAGACTCAAACTCTGTGCCATGATCACTTCTGATCAATGCAACATGAGTAGAGAACTCAATCTGTATGGTCCTGAGAAAATCTGTAAGAACCTTGAATGTATCTGACTTAGTTCTCAGAAAGGCAACCCAACTGAATCTAGAGAAGTCATCAACAATTACTAAAGTATAAGACTTCCCTCATAGGCTTTGTACTGCAATGGGTCCAATAGGTCCACATGAAGCAAATACAAAATCCTAGGTGAATCACTCTTATTAATGGATTTGAAGCTAGTTTTAGTTTGCTTGCCTAATTGACAAGCCCTGCATAGGTTTTCTTTCTTGAAGGGACCAGAAGGTAAACCTCTAACAAGGTTGTCTTTAGTTAACCTAGCTATATTTTTAAGGTTTACATGACCTAATCTTTTATGCCACAACTCATTTTGTTTACTAGTGATATTGAGTAAACAAACATCAGTTTTGGTAGAAATAAAGTCTACTAGATATATGTTACCTTGTCTAATTCCAATTAAAACAGTTTTGTTTTCATTATTAATAATAGAACAGGAGGTAGAGTTAAAGTGTACCTGATAACCTTCATCACATAATTGGCTTATGGATATTAGGTTATGTTTAACTCCTCTTACATATATTACTTTCTTGAAAGTAACTGTCCCAATCTTTACTGCTCCATATCCTTCAGACTGGCCACTATTTGAATCACCAAAGGTCACCTTTGGTCCTAGCTTGGACTTGTAATTAGATAGATTGTTCTTGCTGCCTGTCATATGCTTGGAGCAACCACTGTCCAAGTACCAGGTCTGACTTACCCTTGGATAACTCTTTTCCTGAAATGAAAAACAAAAGTTAATTGTTCTTGACCCAGGTTACCTTGGGTCCTTTATTTGGTTGAAATGAAAAGCTAGATATAACTGACAAAGTAGGTTAAGATTTATAACCTAAGGGATGATATCTCCTAGGTGGAATAACCCAATCAACTACTAGATTGAATGGTTTATTAGCTGGCTTAGAATTTCTGTAAGAGAAATGATTTATGTTTGGTCCTTCTGGGTTCGATGAATTCTTGTAAGTTCGTCGACCAGAGTTCGACGAATAGGGTTGAGATCGTCGATCTCTGCTCAGAGAATGACAATAGTCATTTTCTGCGCCCCATTTTCGTCGACCTCTGCTCGACGAACCATACAAAGTTCGTCGATCGCAGTTAGATGAATTATTATTACTAAAGTTTGCTTTTAGCATTCATCGATCTAGGTTCGACGAACGGGCCACATTTCGTCGATCTGGGTTCAACAAATGCTGCTGAACCTTATTTTTATTAGCTGTTTTCTGATTTATATTGCTTTTGTCAATGTGTTTTGGATTGTTTTCAGACATTGGTTTGTCTATTATCTTTCTTTTCCCTTGCCAGAAACAAATTTAATGGGTGTTGAAAGTACATTTTTCTTAATTATGGGGGGCAAGCCTGATGAAGCACCCAAGCCTAGCTTGCCATTTAATTTGGCATTTACTGTGCTTGTTATGTCCATCAGCTTGAGACTTCTTCCATTGAGAGATTGCTCAAGTTGTTTAGCCTCACATAAATCAGATTTTAATTTAATTATCTGCTCATTTGCTAAAGTTAGTTGATCTTTTAATTTAAGATTTTCTGAGTTCACAGATTCAAGGTTTCCTAGTTTTTCTCTAAGGGTTTTTATTTCTTTCTCCGAATTAATTAAATCTAAACACATAGTTTTGAATTTAATTTTAAATGAATCAGAATTAAAATTAAAACTTGAAAGAACCTCATCAGCCTCTAACTCTGAGGCTGCCTCATCTTCAGATTCTCCTTTTGATCCTGAACTGCTCCTGGAGGCATCAATTGCCATAAGGCAAACCTCCTTGGATCTGGCTTCTTCCTCCTTTTCACTTGAGCTGGAGGAGGATGATTCTTCTTCAGTATCACTCCATGTTTCAGCAACAAAGCCTTTGTCTCTCTTTTTGTATTTGCTGTAGGAGAGTCTGCTGCTGTGTTTCCTCATGTAGTCTTTTTCTCTGCTTTTCTCCTTCTTATGATATTCTGGACATTCAGAGATGTAATGTACAGGCTTTCTGCATCCAAAGCACACAACCTCCTTGGTTGGAGTCTTGTCAAATTTTGGCTTATCATCCTGTCTGGATGATTTTCTTCTAAAGTCCTTTCTAGCCATCTTATAAAATCTTTTTGCAAAGAGGCTCATGAGTTCTTCATTGGATGTTGAGGTCTCACTTTCCTCTGATACATTGAAGGCAATACTGTGATCTTTTCTAACTGGAGTTGTTGCTTTCTGTTCAGCTACTTCTCTTAATTTAATCAATTTTTCATAAGACTTTAATTTGCCTAGCAGAGATTCAGTTGATATATCATTTAGGCTTCTGGCTTCTTTGATAGGCCAGATTCTTGAGTCCCAAGAGCTAGGGAAGCACATCAAGATTTTGTCATTCACCTCTGTCAGGGTGATGTCTTTATCCAAGGTTTTAAGTTCATTGATGATTGAGCTCAACCTATTGTACATTTCAGCAACTGATTCAGCCTCATCCTTCTTAAAATTCTCATACAGGGATATGAGATTTGAACTCATGTCTTTCCTTTCATCTGCTAAACCAGCTACCATTTGGTTGAGGGAGTGCCAAATGGACTTGGCTGAGGTGCACTCAACCACCTTCTGAAATATGTCATCTGACATAGTTTGTGCCAAGATGTTCATTGCTTTTGCATATGCAATTTTGGCTTTCTTGTACGCATCATTATTCTCTGGAGGAGTTACTGCAGTCATGTTGGTGGAGGTGCTTGTAGAAGCTGTAGGTGCTGGAGGTACTCCTGTCAAGATGGAAGAAAAAATATCTTCATCAATAGAATTCATGTACAGTTTGATTCTTGCCTTCCAGATGGCAAATCTGTTAAGATTGCATACTGGAGGTCTGGTGCTTGCATAATCTTTGTTTTGAGCCATTTCCGTGAAGAAATAAATCTATTAAAGGAAACAAAACAATCAGATCTAATAAAAGGAATCTTTATGGTTCATGTGTTAGCCTGTACAACCAATATTAACCTCTTAAGGTGTGGTAGCTTAACCAACCTCGCTTTGATACCAATTGAAAGTGCAGGTTAGATCTGAAATACTCTACAGGGGGGGGGTGAATAGAGTATTGTGCTCTCTAGAAACTTTTTACAACTTTTGCTGTAATCCTAAGTGAAAAGATTAGCAAATAAAGTAATAAGCACAACAACCTAGTAAATCACAGAACACAGCCAAAACAAAAGAAAAATGGCAGCCAGATGACACAAAAAATTTATAGTGGTTCCCCAACCTGGGTACATCCACTCTTCTACCACCATGGTAGGAATCCACTCAGATTTTTGATCAGGTGCCTAACACCAATGAGCTTTTGTTCAGGTGCTCAAAAACCAAAACCTCAAGTCTTTTGGTAGGAGACTTGCAACCAGGAATAATTTTTAAGGGACTTAAAACCCTGTACAGAAAATGGAAAGGGGTGATGGTGTCTTCTCTTTCTCAATAACAACTGAGAAGACTAGTGGATTGATTTCAGCAGATTGCTCCCCCTGAGATCTTGAATGGATCAGGACATCTAGAGCACTGCTTTAGGGTGACAGGTCTTCAAAGACTGATTGCCTTGAACCAGAGATTGCTTCAGGAACTTCTTTGACAGATAGAGTTTTTGTTATCCTTCTGAAGTTGTCCTGTAGGGTTGAAAATGGTGTTCTCTGGCTTAGGCTGATTGCAAAGTATGAAACTGTGATTTCTGTAAAACTTCTTGAATGTAATGTCTGTCTGTGTCTGTATGTCTAGTACTGCTTGATCTTTTTTTTTTCTTTTGTTAACTGACTGAAGAACACATTCGAAATTAGAATCCTTGAGCAGTAAATGCAATCGGCCTGTAAAGGAGGCGACAATCAATGAATTCCCTAACTGTCCCATAGAAAAACGGCATGTAATAATCCATGATCAATGCTCGTTCTAACGGTAACATTCCGAGAAGATTTAGCATTAATTACTCGGGAATCATCACCAAGAAAAGGGACAGAAAACTGGAGAAGATCTAATCTGGAATCGTCGAACGAAGAACGGGAATCATCGAGCTGAGTTCACAGTTCTTCGAGCTGAGCTGACAGTTCATCGATCTGAGCTGATGAGTTCGTCGACCAGACAATAGCAATTTGTCTTCAAGGGAATCTTGTCAATTCTGCTACAATCTTCGTCGAACTGACAATCTTCATTCGTCGAGCTGAGATCCAAATTCGTCGACTGAAGAATGATTGTGGACTTAGAATCTGAGAAGTCTCTGACTGAGAAGAATTCAAATCGTAGACCAAAAATCGTCGAGTAGAGTACTGAATTCATTGACCTGAGAAGTTGACTTCGTCGACCCGAGAAGTTGTGAAGTTGAGGTCCAAGTTCTTCGAGCTCAGAATCTTGTTCGTCGACCAAAGCCTGAAGTTGGACTTAGAAAAATCTGGAGTTGCCCTGACTTTAGTTTGTTGAAGTATCTCAGTCTTCGTCGAATAGAGAACAAAGATCGTCGAGCTCAACACAGAGAAATGTCTCAAGATCGTCGAGCTCAGAACGCCTTTCGTCGACCTGAGTTCGACGAATGTCAAACTCATTTTACTTAGTCTGGAAATCTTCTACTTCTTGAGTCTCTGATGGTCTTGTTGATAGCTGGTCCATCTGATGTTGACTCTAAGGACTTGGCCTAGACTCTAGGACACAAATTTGACCCTGACTATACATGTTGGGTCACATCATAAGTTAGTGAACCTAGCCTAAATCAACTAGGGATCCAACAAGAGTTCATGTACAACTTGATTCTTGTCTTCCAGATGGCAAACCTATTAAGGTTGCAAACTGGAGGTCTGGTGCTTGCATAATCCTTGTTCTGTGCCATGTCTGTGTTTATAATCTAAATGAAAATGAAATAATGTTTAGATCTAACACAGGATCTTTAGTTCAAGGTTTAGCTTGTACAACCAAAGGAACCTCCTCTGATACCAATTGAAAGTGATGTGTTAGATCTAATATACTCTAGAGGGGGAGTGAATAGAGTATTTGTAGGTCCTTATAAAACTATTACAGCTTCTGCTGTAATTAAAATGTGCAGAGTTAAACTAAAGTAAATAAACACACAACAGTCCTAAAAACACAAGCACAGCAAGAATAAAAAAGAAAAGGGGCAACCAGACGACATAAGAAATTTTATAGTGGTTCCCCAACCTGGGTACATCCACTCTTATACCATCCTGGTAGGAATCCACTCAGGGTTTTGATCAGGTGCCTGACACCAATGAGCTTTTGATCAGGTGCTCAAAAACCAAACCCTTAAGTCTTTTGATCAGGTGACTTGTAACCAGGAATCACTTTTGAAGGAAGATGACAACCCTTTACAGAGGTGGGGATGAGAGAAAGATGGAAGTCTTCTTTTCTCAATCATAATGAGAAGACTATGTGGATTCAGTGATGTTGTCAAAGCTCCCCCTGAGATGTAGAAGAGTTCAGGAGAACTGGAGCTTTGTACAGGGTGATAGGCCTTCAAGCTTTCAGCCTTGATCAAAGAGATCTTCAGGAACTTCTTTGAAAGATGGGAGATTTGTTGTCTTGTGAAGTGTCCTGGAGAGTTTGAAGAATGAAGACTCTTGATATTTGAATGATTGTTCTTCTTCTTCAGTATCAGAAATCTTGTATCAGACTGAGAGCAGACAGGTTGAGTTTTTTACTTTTCTGATTCAGTATTCTTCTCTCTGTATATTTTTTTTGACTTTCTTTCGATCTGTCTCATACACTAGAAAAGAGAAAAATCTCTTTTTTTATATTTACTAGGGAAATTGGTCTTTCGAATTTTGAATTCCTTCTTCATTCAATGCTGACGGCCTAGAGAATAAGCAGCATTGAATAATTTCCCCAACTATCCCGTGGAAAAATTGCAAGCAATAATCCTGGAGAATATCCTAATCAATGCTCCTCTAGCGGTTATATTCAGAGAATGTTAGAGCATTGATTACTCAGGAATTATTGCAGTAATCATGGGGATATGGCTGGAAATGACTCAGTCTGGAATCGTCGAACAGTTGACAGAAATCGTCGAACTGAGTCCACAGTTCATCGAGCTGAGATGTTGTGTTCGTCGACCAGACGGCTTCTGTTCGTCGAGTTGAGTTCCATGATCGTCGAGCTGGAAACTGAACTTATTTCTCTCTTGCCTATTCTGTGTCTGAAGTTCATCGAGCTGCGTTTCTAGGGTTGTCAAATATTCTGTGTGGTGTCGATACAACTGAAAGAACTAGTGCCTAAACACCTAGAGGGGGGGGGGGGTGAATAGGTGCACTTAATATTTTTAAACTTTTAAGGCAGCAACATAGAATTATATGCAATTCTTCACAGCAATACAGCACATACACCACAACAATCACAAAATAAAGCACACACAGAGAACACACAAATTTTATAGTGGTTCCCCAAGGTCTGGGTACATCCACTTTCCCCCTTCGCCTATCTAGTAGTGTACTAGATTCGGCCTAACTTCTACACTACTTCTCAGATCCACAGATCTTACAGCTCAGAACCCCAAATAGGTTCCTACAACTCAGAGTGATCCCACTCCTACAACTCAGGCTCAAAAGCCCTACCACTCAGTCTTCACCAAGACCTATACTCAGCCTTCAACAAGGCCTACACTCAGCATTCAACAAGGCATACACTCAGAGAAATGTATCTCCTACACTCAGGCACACAAGCCCTACCACTCAGCCTTTATAAATACAGGCTTACAACTCCGATCCCTTAGGATCCTACAAGAATTTAAAATTACAAAGAATATAACCACAAATTTGATTGAGAGAGAAGAGTTGTCTGGTTTCTTGAAGAGTTCTTGAAAGAACTTTGCTGAGATCAACCTCCCTTGGCTTTCTTCAAAGCTTCTTGAATTAGAACATAGTAGGGTTGATTCTCTATGCAGATGATCTTCAATCACTGCTGACTTAAGAATCAAATCTCAATCTGAAACTTTCTTCACAGCTTGGTTCAACAGCTGTCTTCTTAGAAGGAGCTCTCTCTCTCCAACTTCTTAGATCTTCACTTGAAGGTCTTCTTCTTGTTATGTAGTACTTTAATGATTCATTGCTCTCCTTCTTCTGTTGAAGTAATAGGCCTTTATATAGGCTTTCTTCATGGTGACCGGCTGATCCAGTTTCTAACAAACTTTTGACAGTTCTGATAGTAGCAGTTGACCAGTTGAAATGGCAGCTGTCAAGTCATCCAGTCACTTCTTGAAAACTCTGTCACTGTCTGAAAGTGTCGAGACAGATAGTCTTTATGTGTCAACACAAATAGACCAAGTGTCGACACAAGTAGACTAAGTGTCGACACTAGCCTTCATGGTGTCGACACAACTCCTTGTGTTGTATAAATTACTTCTCGACACTGCTTCTTCAGAATGTGTCGACACTGATTATGTGTGTCGACACAAGTCCTTCTTCTTCAATACTTAGTTGAATTCCGCTAAGTGTCGACACAACTCCTTTGTGTCGACACATCTTCTTGTGTTGATACTTGCTAAGTGTCGACACATCTCCTTTGTGTCGACACATGTCTTCTGTGTTGAACCTTTTGCTGAGTGTCGACACATCTCCTTTGTGTCGACACATTCTTCATGTGTTGAGACTTTTGCTGAGTGTCGACACATCTCCTTTGTGTCGACACTTGTACTTAGACTTTGTCGAAATTTGCTGAGTGTCGACACAGCCTCCTAGTGTCGACACTTGTACTTGAACTTTGTTGAAGTTTTGCTGAGTGTCGACACAGCCTCCTAGTGTCGACACTTGTACTCGAACTCTGTTGAAGTTTTGCTGAGTGTCGACACATCCTCCTAGTGTCGACACTTGTACTTGAACTTTGTTGATGTTTTGCTTAGTGTCGACACAGCCTCCTAGTGTCGACACTTTTGATGTCAACAAAGTTCCTCTGGGTGTCGACACTGCTTCTAAGTGTCGACACTGATTCTTTAGACATTTCTTCATTATGTGTCGACACTGCCTGTATGTGTCGACACTTTCCTTCTGGTGTCGACTCTGCATTCCTAGTGTCGACACAATGACTCCAAGTGTCGACACAGCTTCTCTGGGTGTCGACACAAGCCTTCTTAAGTGTCGACACTTTTCTTCTAGGTGTCGACACATGGACTTAGAAACTTTTCCTGCTTTCCCTGCAATTACTTAACCTGCACACATAAACTCAAAACACATCAAATACATCTTGATGTATATCATTGAGTAGGGTGAGGCTTCTTCAAATCAGGTACATATATTCCAATGTACCCAACAATCTCCCCCTATTTGGAGAAGTCATAACCCTTAGTCAATGATATACATCATACATAAAAAATTCTCAGTATGATGTACAACAATATTATGTGACAGGGAAAATACTTAAACATGCATGAACAGAATATGTATATACTATCAACTCAGAACAATTAATGTAATAGATGAACATATAACATTGTTCTTACAAATTCCAACATTTACATTAATCAAAGGTTTACATAAAGTTTACTACAAATTACAACCTGTAAACTTAAGAAAATGCTATCCTATTGCTGCTCAGGTTCCTTGATTACAATCCCTTTTCTAGATTGAATCTTTGCTTTAACTGGAGCTTCAGTGTCATCAGCAGCAGCAGACTTCTTCCCTTTAAGATCTTTCTTTTTTAACTCTTCAGCCTTGATCTTTTGCCTCTCAAAATAGTGAAAAGGCTTGGGAAAATACTTGCTAGGCTCCTGTGCATTAGGAGGTAGCTTTCCCAATTTAGCCTTTCTTCTATACTGTACAATGGCCTCTTGCCTATTCTCATGCTTCCTCCACTCCAGGTCAGAATACCACTTGCCTCTATCCAGGACATTGTCCTTAGCAGCCTTCCATGCAGTCAAGATGATATTCCTGGAAGTGGGGCTCCATTGTTCAAAATCAGGACTTAGTTCAGTTTGCTCTCTGAATCTTTTCTTAGACAATTGAGTCTCTTGTTCTTTTAGCAAAGCCTCTTGTTCTTTCGGTATTGCCTCTGGCACAGGCTAGACAACTTTATCTATGATGACATTCTGATTTCCCTCAGGAGGACTATACATTGACTGTATCTCTTGATGTACCATATCAAAGTCTGGTGGAGGGTATATCACTTGAGCTACTTCAGCCTGCTCTCCTCCAAAGTATGCAGGATTGATTCCAGACTCTGCAACATTGTCATCATCACATAAGGGTGGATATCCAAGGGTGGCTCTGATGGAATTGGAAATCCATTTGGCATGATCAGAGCCTGCCTTGACTAATAACCTCTCCCCCTTTATGACTTCACTCTCTATGTGATCCCTCAGATCATCTTTCTGAAATCTTATCTGGGCATTCAGATAGTTTACTCCATCTTTGTAGAAAGGTTTTAACCTTTGGAGCTTTTCAGTTATTAGCTTCTGTGAATCCTGGAGTGCAGAAGTAACAGCAGTGAGACCTTCTTGTAATGCCTTATCAAAGTCTGCCTTGGCTGTAGTACTTGCAGTAGTTTGACCAGAAGCTATATTCTTCATTTCAGTTACTATGGCATTATGTGAAGCTGTCAAATTATCATTCATCCTTATCTGGTTTTCCAGGATATAGCCTTGCTTCACTTCCAGCTCATCAAGTTTTGTCTTTATTTTCTCTTGATGTGTGGCCAGATAGACTACTGCATTTCCTCCTTTATGAAAGCAGTCAGTCATTTCCTTCTTGTTAAGATTTACTCCAAATCTGATTGACTTGATATCTTGGGCCAGATCAAATTGTAGGGATTTATTCCCTTCATCCACATACTTTTCTAGAGCTTGTCTTTGCTCATCCAGCTTAATCTGCAAAGCCACCATCAATGAACTGTAATCAGTAGATGGGGCAGGCTGTGGAGCAATTGTTTGTAGGGCTTTCTTATAGTTCTGGCTCCTTCTTTTGAAGACTTGAAACTTACTCTTCTTGGCCCTAGCAGCCTCTTCATCTTCTGATGCAGAAGTACTTGCTATGTCCACTCTATCCTTAGGATTAGGATGTGAATTCTTCTCAGTCCTTGGTAGTTCCTCAGCATCGTTTGGCTTCTCAGTCTCTTGTGTAGAAGTTACCTCTACATTCTCCATATGCTCCCCCTCAATATTGATCTCCTCCCCCTCAGCAGAAGCTTTCTCTTTCTCAAAATCAGTTTGTAGAAGATCAGGGAATAACTCTTCTAAGGTAAATTCCTGTGGAGGAAGGGCTGGAGAATCTCTTATCTCATTAACCACTTGATCTGCAACAGATGTGTCCTCCATGACAACATCTTGGGGTTGAGGTTGTATCTATGTTTGCTGATGAATATCAGGTAATAAATCAGTCAAAACTTCATCCTTAATAGTGAAATCCAATTAATTAATGTCAGTTATTACCTCTAGTATGGTTTGGGTAGCTTGTTCACTCTCTAGTGGAGTTGGCTCTTCCACAAGTAGAGGCTGCCCCTAGAGTGGATCCAGGTGAACTGGGCTTGCTGAGGGTAGCTCCCCCTACCTCTGTGCATCTTCTTGTCTTGCTGGAGACTATCCAGTATGTCCTGTCTCTTCATCAGAACTGAACACTACTTGCTCTTCAGAGCTGCTAGAGGATTCTTGAGACACAGTGGCTGTCTTCTTCTTCTTTTTCTGAGGTGTATCCTTTACTAGAGTTGGCATTTCTTTGGTCAATACTCTATCCCACCTAGAGAAGATTCTCAAATCCATTCTCCTTATGTGGTTAATCTTGGAACCTGCTGCTTGATTCATCACCTCTGGAATACTTCCAGCTAGGTATAGACTCAGTATTCTACCCAAATTGGGCTTCTTCATACTCTCTTTTATCTTCTCAAACATAACTGCAGACCAATCAGTATTCAGTTTGAATATTATCCTTATCATTAGACTAAACATATGAGCTGAAATTCTGTCATGCCCTCCAGGCTTGCTCAGTATTACCTTGCCCACTATCTCAGATAAGAACTTGCCCTGCATGTTCATTCCTTTTCTGTTGAATATAGATCCTATCTTCAGGTTAGAATCAAGTCCACACCATGTTAGTGCCTCCCTTGTTTTATAAGCAGACACATCTTCCTCTTCCTTTGTCCTTGGTAGTTGAAGAACTTTTCTTAAACTTTTAGGAGAGACCTTCACCTTTGCCCCATGAACTCTGGACTTAATCTTGAGTCCTGATTCATCTAGAGTTTCTCCATTCAGAAATTTGAGGACTTCCTTCTTCCATATCATGATTGGTTCAGAAACAAGGTATTCCAGTCCAGTTTCAGCAATTAGGGTTACCACGCCTTTGATCTCGGGTTCCGCGTCATCAAAGGCATGTCACACGAGTTCATATTCTTCATTAACATTCTCTTCTAGCTTGGGCGCCATTAGGGTTTGAAGAAATTTGAATTTAGAGAAGAGAGATGTCGACATACAAGTTTGGTCTCGAAACTTTGGTGAGCGTGTCGACAAACAATGGCGAAAACCTATTGATACCTTTCTAGAATCGGAGGTGAAAAGGCGCGTCAAAATACTTAAATTGTGTCGACACTATGGATAAGTGTCGACACTTACTTATAATGTCTCGATAACTATGTGTCGACACAAGTATAGTCGACAGAATATATGTGTCGACACTTGTATATGTGTCGACACCACTTAGCTCGACACTTAGTCGAGACTCTACAAGACTAATTCTGTGTAAAGCCTAAGTGTCGACACCACCTTGGATGTGTCAACACCTACACTGCATGTGTCGACACTAATTCTCTGAAGTATTGACACAGACTTTCTAGATGTGTCGACACCATTTCCCTGAAGTGTCGACACCACTACTATGTGTCGACACAGACAACTCTGTGTGTCGACACCATTTTACTTAGCCAATTTTGTAAACTATTCTAAGTTTATCATCCCTAATTCAATTTTAAATTTATTGAATTTGGTTTCATCTAAGGGCTTAGTATACATATCAGCTAGCTGATTATCTGTATTAATATACTCTAGTGAAATACCTCTTTTTTCCACATGTTCTCTTAGAAAATGGTATTTTATTTCTATGTGCTTAGTCCTACTATGGGAGACAGGATTATTTGCAATAGAAATAGCACTTGTAGAATCACAAAATAAAGGTGTTCTACTTACTTGAATACCATAATCTTCTAGCTAATGTTGAATTCATAGAAGTTGAGCACAACAACTTCCTGCAGCAACATACTCTGATTCTGCTGTGGAGATAGCCACACTTGTTTGTTTCTTGCTACTCCAAGATATCAGCCTTCCACCTAGAAACTGACAGGTACCTGTGGTACTCTTTCTATCTTCCTTGCAGCCTGCAAAATCTGCATCTGAATAACCTGTCAATTCAAACTCTCCATTCTTAGGGTACCAAAGGCCTAGATAAGGAGTACCCTTAAGATACCTCAGAATTCTTTTGACTGCTGTCAAATGAGATTCTGTAGGGCAAGCTTGGTACCTTGCACAGACACATGTAGCATACATGATATCTGGTCTACTTGCAGTCAAATATAGTAGGGAGCCAACTATCCCTCTATACCATGTTTCATCTACAGGTTTCCCTACATCATCTTTGCTTAGAGACATTGTTGACCCCATAGGAGTTTTCATGGTAGTGGATGATTCCATACCATACTTCCTTATCAATTCTAGGGTGAACTTAGACTGGCATATGGATAAACCATCTTCAGTCTGTCTAACTTGGAGACCCAAGAAGAACTTAAGTTCCCCCATACTGCTCATTTCAAATTGTCCTTGCATTAGTTTTGCAAACTTTCTGCAAAGAGTACTTTCTGTAGACCCAAATATGATGTCATCTACATATATTTGGACTAAGATAATCTTACCTCTGGATTCCCTAAGGAATAGAGTCTTGTTTATTTTCCCCCTTGCGAATTTATTCTCAATGAGAAAACTAGACAGGGTTTCATACCAAGCCTTAGGGGCTTGTTTTAACCCATACAAAGCCTTCCTAAGTCTATATGCAAAATTAGGTTTAGTAGAATCAACAAAACCTGATGGCTGTTCTACATAGACTTCTTCCTTCAGGTTTCCATTCAGAAAAGCTGACTTAACATCCATTTGATAGACCTTAAATCCTTGGAATGTTGCATAGGACAAGAACATCCTGATTGCCTCCAGTCTTGCTACTGGAGCAAAGGTTTGATCAAAATCAATACCTTCTTCTTGCCTATATCCTTTTGCAACTAGTCTAGCTTTATTCTTTATAATTACTCCATTCTCATCCAGCTTGTTCCTAAAGATCCACTTAGTTCTAATTATGTTGTGATATTTTAGTTTAGGAACTAGCTCCCAGACTTTGCATCTTTTGAACTGGTTCAGCTCCTCTTGCATTGCCTCAATCCAATGAGGGTCTAGGATGGCTTCTTCAAATTTCTTTGGCTCAACTTGGGATAAAAAGCTGGAGTAGAGAACTGAACTTAGATTCCTGCTACTTGT
The DNA here is from genome assembly GCA_039583875.1 of Platanthera guangdongensis. Taxonomy (NCBI): domain Eukaryota; kingdom Viridiplantae; phylum Streptophyta; class Magnoliopsida; order Asparagales; family Orchidaceae; genus Platanthera; species Platanthera guangdongensis. The sequence goes on along the minus strand of CM077167.1, from coordinate 88,629,632 downwards.
TTGTACCCCTTGTCTGAGATCTCCAATAATTTGATTGGCTGGATGATCTTTTAAATGCCTATTTGCTGGAGGCAGCCTGTCTACTGGTTGTACACCTTCAGCTTCTTCATTCTGCAGGTCCTCTTGGTCTTCTTCAGCAACATGAGTAACTTGTACTCCCCCTAGACAGTAGCCACTATCATCCACTTGCTGACTTGCAGTAGTACCTTATTCAATAGTAAGCTTGTCCATCTTCTCAGTTACACATGTAGAGCTGCAAACACTTCTAGGCAATTCATTGTTAATGAGTCTAGCTTCATCAAAAACTACATGAACTGACTCTTCTATAACTTGAGTAATCAAGTTGTAGACCCTATAAGCCTTACTGTTGTTGTTGTATCCAACAAAGATCCCCTCTTGGGATTTGGTAGCAAACTTGGTTAAATAAGACTTACCATTGTTAAGTATATAGCATTTACAACCAAAGATCCTGAAATAGGATAGATTTGGTTTTCTGCCCTTCACAATCTCATAGGGGGTCTTATTGTGGCTATTGGTGATAGTAGCCCTATTGATTACATGACATGCAGTATTAACTGCCTCAGCCCAGAAATATTCTGGGAGAGATGTGTCACTCAATAGGGTTCTTCCAGCCTCTATCAAGGTTCTATTTTTTCCTTTCAGCAATACCATTTTACTGAGGTGTTCTTGGTGAGGAAAATTCCTGAAATATCCCAAACTCTTCACATAGCTTTGTCATACTATCAGACTGGAATTCAGTACCATGGTCACTTCTTATTTTGACCACTGTACTGTCTAACTCATTCTGAATTTGTTTGACAAAACTATAAAAGATACTAGGAGTTTCAGATTTTTGCCTTAGGAAGAACACCCAGGAATATCTTGAGTAGTCATCAACTACCACAAATGTATAGACCTTCCTACCTAGGCTGTGAACTGACATAGGACCAAAAAGATCCATATGCAAGAGGTATAGGCACCTGACAGCATCTTTGTTCTCAATGCTATTAAAGGTGGATCTGGTCTGCTTGCCCTTTTGACAAGCTGAGCATATCCCATCATTAATACACTTAACCTGAGAACCATTCCTCACTAACTCTTTGCTAAAGAGTTGGCCAATTGTCTTATAGTTAAGATGAGCCCGCCTCTTGTGCCATTTAATACAATGTGAGACTTTCTCATAAACTACAAGACAAATAGGAGAAACAATGTTCTCACACATAATGTCTAGACAATAAACATTTCTCTTCCTATAACCTGTCAGAATGATCTTTTGATCACTTGACCTCTTGATATGACAACCATCCTTGACAAATGAGATGTCATATCCTACATCACTCAGCTGACTTATACTAATTAGGTTGTGTTTCAAACCTTTAACATAAGCCACTTGAGTAATTGTAATAAGGTTGCTAGAAATGTTACCAAAGCCTTTGATGATTCCTTTTTCAGAACCACCAAAGGTGACTTTAGGACCATCCTTGATTGGTGTATAGTCCTTCAGCAATCCCCTAATTCCAGTCATGTGCCTGGAACATCCACTATCCAAGTATCATATTGGGGCATGGCCACTTGGACTTACCTGCAAAACAGATTACTTAACCTTAGAACCCAAAAACTTCTTGGGATCTTGGTGCAAGTTAGTCTTAATCTTAACAAAACTACTTGTAGATTTTCTAGCAGGCAGTTTGCTGCTCACCTTGGCACTTGAATTATGCCAACAATCTATGGCAAAGTGGCCTACCTTGCCACAACACCAGCACTCAAATCTGTTGTACCTTTGTTTAGGTACAAGCCTGACTGTTTTATCTACAACAGGCTCCTTGTTGAGTACTGGGGCTTTGCCCTTAGACTTGGACTTTACAGTCCTGGCAGGTTTTGTAAACCCCAATCCAGTTTTACCCTTTTGATGTACAAATTCATCTATCAAAAGTAAAATATATTTTGGTTTAGAAAAACTTACAACAATGTCTCTTTCCTTCTGAAGATTAATCTCCAGATTTCTAATTTGATCATTTTTAAATGTTATAGTCCTCATCTGAATAACAGTAATGTGCTTCAGTCTGGCTATTTCATTTAATTTCTGATCAAGCAACTTGTCAAAATCTGTTGCAGCAACTTTAAGACTGGCAATCTCCTTAGCCTGAGTTTTGGCCAAGAGTTTGCTTTTCTTCGAAGCCTGCAACACTACTCTATATTCATCAATCAACTGATGAATGTCTCCTTCAGATTCAGATCCACTAACATCACTTGATGCTGATGTATCTGAATCTGACTCAGTACTAGAAATTGAACTAGCAGAATAATTTTGTACCTGACTTGGTCCAGGCTGATCCTGGATTTTGTCTCCTTCTGATAACGCCATCAGTCCATGGCACTGATTGTCCTCATGCTCATATATTGAGTTCATTAATTGTATGAACTCATCTTCCTCTTCTTCAGCAAACAGTCCTATATAAGCTTCAGCTTCAGAATCTGTTTCTGAAGATGACATATCAGTCAGACTTTTATCCTTCTTGGTAACAAAGGACCTTTCCTTTTTTCCCTTGAACTGTGTCTTCTTCTTGTCAGTGGACTCTTTCCTCTTCTCTGGACAATCAGCTATTACATGTCCTTGTCTATTGCAACAATAGCATACTATCTTTGAGGATGTAGTTTTATTAGACTTGGATTTTCTCCTGTCATTCCTTGATGACTTCTTTTTCTGGTAGTAGTCATCTTTTGGCTGTGATGTGGATGGCTTGGACCTCCACTGCTTCTTCTTTAGAAACTTCTGAAAGTGCCTAGTAAATGTAGCCAAGTCTTCATCACTTTCACTGCTTTCTGACTTCTTGCTATCTAAAGTATCTGATACTGTCTCAGCAACTATTTATGGTGGAGATGGAGACTTGCTTCTATATTTCTTAGTAGCTTCAGTCTTGAAGGCCACAGCTCTTTATTTGTGCTCCACTTTTGTAGACTTTTCTTCCTCCTTCCTTACCATTAACTGCATCTCATAGGATAACAGTTTTCCAAACAATGTTGGACGAGGAATGTCAGCTAATTTGGCCATTTCCCTTATAACACAAATCTTAGTATCCCAGTCCTTTGTCAGGGATCTCAAGAACTTATCATTCAATTCATAATTGCTGAATTCTCTTCCATAGGACATTAACTCATTAACAATCCTATAGAATTTCTTATAACACTCAGTAATGCTATCAGACCTGCCTTGTCTGAAACATTCATAATCTTGATTTAATAAAGACTTCCCGTCTTGTCTTACCTCTTCTGAACCCTCCATATAGACTATCAGTGTGTCCCACATTTCCTTTGATGTTTTACAATGAATCAGATTCTGAAATGTGGCATCATCAATTGCACTTACAATGATATTCTGAGCCCTCTTGTCCATAGTGGCCAGAATAATTTCATCCTTTGTCATTTCTGAATAGTCTTTTGGAGTTCTCTGGTTTGCATCCAGAACTGATACTTTCATTGGCACATATGTCCCTTCTTTAACTGTAATGTAAATTCTGGGGTCAGAGGCTTCCATAAAAAGTCGGGCCCTTTCTTTCCAAATGCCAAAGATCTCCTTTCTGCATATTGGCAACTTCATAGATCCTAGCTCTTTGTGATTCTCTGTTGAACCCATTTTCTTGATTCTTGATTCTGCTGATACTGCCTACAGGATCTTTACTCAGACAGTTATGTCCTTTTTGAGTAACCTCCCTCTGATACCACTTGAAAGAACTAGTGCCTAAACACCTAGAGGGGGCGGGGTGAATAGGTGCACTTAATCTTTTTAAACTTTTTAGGCAGCAACACAGAATTATATGCAATTCTTCACAACAATACAACACATACACCACAGCAATCACAGAATAAAGCGCACACAGAGAACACACAGATTTTATAGTGGTTCCCCAAGGTCTGGGTACATCCACTTTCCCCCTTCGCCTATCTAGTAGTGTACTAGATTCGGCCTAACTTCTCCACTACTTCTCAGATCCACAGATCTTACAGCTCAGAACCCCAAATAGGTTCCTACAACTCAGAGTGATCCCACTCCTACAACTCAGGCTCAAAAGCCCTACCACTCAGTCTACACCAAGACCTACACTCAGCCTTCAACAAGGCTTACACTCAGCCTTCAACAAGGCCTACACTCAGAGAAATGTATCTCCTACACTCAGGCACACAAGCCCTACCACTCAGCCTTTATAAATACAGGCTTACAACTCAGATCCCTTAGGATCTTACAAGAATTTAAAATTACAAAGAATATAACCACAACTCTGATTGAGAGAGAAGAGTTCTTGAAAGAACTTTGCTGAGATCAACCTCCCTTGGCTTTCTTCAAAGCTTCTTGAATTAGAACATAGTAGGGTTGATTCTCTATGCAGATGATCTTCAATCACTGCTGACTTAAGAATCAGATCTCAATCTGAAACTTTCTTCACAGCTTGGTTCAACAGCTGTCTTCTTAGAAGGAGCTCTCTCTCTCCAACTTCTTAGATCTTCACTTGAAGGTCTTCTTCTTGTTATGTAGTACTTTAATGATTCATTGCTCTCCTTCTTTTGTTGAAGTAATAGGCCTTTATATAGGCTTTCTTCATGGTGACCGGCTGATCCGGTTTCTAACAAACTTTTGACAGTTCTGATAGTAGCGGTTGACCGGTTGAAATGACAGCTGTCAAGTCATCCAGTCACTTCTTGAAAACTCTGTCACTGTCTGAAAGTGTCGAGACAGATAGTCTTTATGTGTCAACACAAATAGACCAAGTGTCGACACAAGTAGACTAAGTGTCGACACTAGCCTTCATGGTGTCGACACAACTCCTTGTGTTGTAGAAATTACTTCGCGACACTGCTTCTTCAGAATATGTCGACACTGATTATATGTGTCGACACAAGTCCTTCTTCTTCAATACTTAGTTGAATTCCGCTAAGTGTCGACACAACTCTTTTGTGTCGACACATCTTCTTGTGTTGATACTTGCTAAGTGTCGACACATCTCCTTTGTGTCGACACATGTCTTCTGTGTTGAACCTTTTGCTGAGTGTCGACACATCTCCTTTGTGTCGACACATTCTTCATGTGTTGAGACTTTTGCTGAGTGTCGACACATCTCCTTTGTGTCGACACTTGTACTTAGACTTTGTCGAAATTTGCTGAGTGTCGACACAGCCTCCTAGTGTCGACACTTGTACTTGAACTTTGTTGAAGTTTTGCTGAGTGTCGACACAGCCTCCTAGTGTCGACACTTGTACTCGAACTCTGTTGAAGTTTTACTGAGTGTCGACACAGCCTCCTAGTGTCGATACTTGTACTTGAACTTTGTTGAAGTTTGCTGAGTGTCGACACAGCCTCCTAGTGTCGACACTTTTGATGTCGACAAAGTTCCTCTGGGTGTCGACACTGCTTCTAAGTGTCGACACTGATTCTTTAGACATTTCTTCATTGTGTGTCGACACTGCCTGTATGTGTCGACACTTTCCTTCTGGTGTCGACTCTGCATTCCTAATGTCGACACAACGACTCCAAGTGTCGACACAGCTTCTCTGGGTGTCGACACAAGCCTTCTTAAGTGTGGACACTTTTCTTCTAGGTGTCGACACATAGACTTAGAAACTTTTCCTGCTTTCCCCGCAATTACTTAACCTGCACACATAAACTCAAAACACATCAAATACATCTTGATGTATATCCTTGAGTAGGGTGAGACTTCTTCAAATCAGGTATATATATTCCAATGTACCCAACAACAACCTTTCCAAAATGTCGACTGATGATCTGGGTATCGACACAAGTTCTTCTAGTGTCGACTCAATTGGTGTCGACATATACTCTGAGTGTCGACACAAGTCTTCTGGTTCTAAGTTGTTGAAGTAGATAATCTAGAATTCGTCGGGCAGTGAACTGAGTTCGTCGACCTGAGACTAGAGAACATAGTCTTGACAGAATGCTGTAGTAGTCCAAAGATTCATCGACCAAAGAATACAGTTCGTCGAGTTGAGAACTAATTTCGTCGACCAAAGTATGATACTAAGGACTTAGAATATCTTGATGTTTTCTGAACTTGAAGTGTTGTTGTAGTGTCCAAGTTTTCGTCGACCTGAGTACTAAGTTCGTCGAGCTCAGCTCAGAGAATTTACTCTGAGATCGTCGAGCTGAGCATGACTACCGTCGACCTGAGTTCGACGAACGTCAAACTCACTTTACAGAGTCTTGAATTCTTCTAAGTCTTGAGTCTCTGACAGTCTTGTTGATAGTTGGTCCATGTGATGTTGACTCTAAGGACTTTGCCTAGACTCTAGGACACAACTATGACCCTGACTATACATTATGGGTCACATGATCCTAAGTTAGAGAACCTAGGCCAAATCAAACCAGGGATCCAACAAGGAGAATCCACGATGACGAACCCGCAGTTTCGAGACTAGCATCCCAAGGTAACATGGAGCCCTACTCCTCCTTCCACCTCTTTCCTCTCCCCAGAGAATCTGAACAAAGGCCCTTCTGAGGCCAAAATCCTCCTGGTCTCCACCATTATCACGTCAAATGCCTTCTTGAAAATGACGTTGAAAAAACTCCCAATGTCCACGAGGATCCGGGAGACGGTAAATTTCTCAATAGCGGCCTGAACTACCAGCGCATCGCAGAACGGATCCTCATGATCCGACATGTCCTTCTGAGAGAAGGTAATCTTCTTATTCAGGGGTGGAGTTAGGGATGTGGAGGCGATGCTCTGGCGATACATGATGTGGAGACTCGCCTTACGGGCGGCCTCGACTCCCACCTCCCCATGGATCACCCCGATCCCTCCTCGGCCTGCTACATCATCCAGGTCTTCACACGCATCCTCCTCCACTCTGGGCAGGACTTCCTATATCCGCACTTCCTGGCGGTGATGCTGATGCTGTTGGGTATGCTCCCTGGATCCCCTTAGTTCCATGAACTCCGGGCAGGTGGCCGTCACGTGGCCCACCTCTTGAAGGAAATCATAATAGGACAACTCTGCCCTGCCTTCCTGCCTCCTCCTCAGGGGCCTATCCTCCGCCTCCCCAGGGCTATGACCATAGCCCGTTGTTGTTCGGGGAGAGGAGGTGTCTGGTCTTGCCTCCATCCTGGAGGGTTGAACTGGCTTTGCCCTTCTTAGCGGTTGTCTCCTTCGTGGAAACCTCTCCTCTGGCTCTATTTGTGTCATTCCTGCTGCCTCCAGCTTAGCTGATTATTCGGCTCCTGGCGGCCCACCTTGCCTGCTGCTGCTACTGTTACGGCTCCCACTACCCGGGCTCTACCCTCCTGAATTCTTGGCCATTGCCACCTCCTGCTATCTCTCCTCTGCTGTAGCCCACTTGGCTAGCATCTTGGCAAACACCGAGTTTGAGCTTCTCACTTGACTTCCCTCGCTGCCCTCTCCATCAGCTCCTCGAAAGACAATGGAGACACCCGCTACAACTCGATCCTGAAGAAACCCTGCTGCAGTCTTGGGGTGAAGGCTACCATAAGGGTGTGTCCGGGCATCTCCTAGACTTGGAGTATCTCCTTCTGGAACCTAACCACATAGCTTCCCAGTGTCTCATCCATCCCCTGCTTGATGAGAAACATGGACTCTAACTCCTTCCTTTTCTTCGAAGTGGTGAATCTCAGCAGGAACCCCCAACATAGATCCTCAAAGCAGTAAATGGAGCTAAAGGGGAGCTGATGGAACAAATCCCTCACCTTCTCCTTAATAGTTATGGAGAATAGCCGTCACTTTAAGGCTTCCAACATCTTCCTGATTGAGACCACATCCTCGAACCACTAGATGTGCTGGACTGGATCATCCCTTGCAATGTAGTAAGATATCTCGGGCTCGCGAAACCCATTTGAAACTGGAGCGAAAGCGACCAGCTCGCTAAAAGGACTTCCTTCCCCTGCCAGGCTAGCCGAACGATCTCGCGCCTCCGCCTTACCTGTCCTGCCCGCACTCGTCGAGCCGGGGAACATGGCTCGCCCTGGGAGATCTTGCTCACTGTCTTCCTCCACAACTTATTTCCTAGGTCGTTGTTGTAGATTAGTGACCGGGCGGTCTGGCGGTCTGACTCTGGCGGGTTGCAGTCCGGGTGGTCTGTCGGTTTCTCTCCTACGGTTTGGTTGCTGACTTGTTGTTGTGGTGCTCTGGCGGTTTGTCAATCAATCCATGGAGACTTGGAGACCGGACGACCTGACAGTCTATTTTGGCGGCTTGGTGTCTTCCTCTTGTGGTTGCCGGGCGGTTTGCCCATTCACCAAACCGCACGGCTTGGTCGGCTTGTATTTATGTTAAACCGCTTGTACATAATATTTTTTATTCCCACATTTTTTATTTGTAATGTCTCCCATCTCCTCCATTCTATAAAAGGGAGGCTATACCATGTAATTGTTACCTTTTTTGGAATACAAAAAATTCTGTTTGTCCAATTTCCGGACTGTCTTTTTTCTGTTCGCACATGGTATTAGAGCCCACGATCTTGTCCGTCTGATTTAGTGACTTCTTCTGTCCGCGCGACTTGATCTCCTTCTTGCCTCTTGTTCGCGCGACCTCTCTTCCTTTGTCGCTGCTCTTTGTTTGCGCGGCCTTCTTCTTATTCTCGCTCTTTTTCTGCGGACTGCTTTCACGGCTTCTCGGTCTTCTGTTCTCGCGGCCTGCACTCTTCCCGCGTGACTTCTTTCTTTTTCTTTGTTGTGGATTCTCCTTCTATCCGCTGCAAGCCCTTTCCTTGTGTTCGCTGTGGTCTTCTCACTCCCGCGTGACCTTTTATCTGCCCCGACCTCTTTCTTTCTGCGCAACCTTTCTCTCTTCCCTCTACCAGCGTGGCTTCTTCCATGGCCCTTTCCAGTTCTTCTACCACCACCGCTACTCCTGTGACAACTCCGCCTCCTCCTCCCATTCCTTCCGGGAATCATGGCACCGTATCCAAGATGGTTGGTTCCAACTACCCGGATTGGAGCGTATCCTTCACCTTCATCCTCCGCTCACAACGCAAACGCCACCACCTTACCGATGACCGTCCTCCCAACACTTATGCTGAATTTGACGACTGGGATGCTAGCGACGCACTTGTCCGCACTTGGCTCGCTAACAGTCTTTTCGATGTATGTCTTCCTGTTATCCGTCATGATGAGACTGTCAAGAAGTCCTGGCTTCATCATGTTGCTCTGTATTCAAAGGGGGCTCAGACGTCCCGCATTTATACTTTGTATGCGCACCTCTTTGCCCATCCTTCTATGTCTCCTGCTGCAGCTTATCAACAGGTTCAAGATCTTGTGGCTGAGATTCTTCAACATCGCCCCTTCCCTGCGGATCTTGCCGAACAGCACAAGCACTTTCAAGAATTGCTTGTTGTGCACTACCTCCTCCGGCTTCTTGATTCCTACGACATGATCCGCCAACAAATCTTGGGCGAAGCAGACTCTCCCAACTTGGATACAACTGCTGCACATATTGCCGTAGTTACATCTCTTCTTCAGCGCCCGCTTCTATCTTCTCATCCTCTAGAACAATATGCTCACTAGACTCAATGGAGTGGCTCTGGTAGTCGCAACCACCATTTCGGTGGTCGGAGTTCTTCCCGCTTCCTCTGCTCTCACTGTGGCCGCACCGGGCATCTTGTGGATTGATGTTGGATGAAATATCCGCATCTTCGCCCTTCTAGGGACTCTTCCACCTCCTCTTCTAAGCCGTCCACTTCGGGGGTCACTTCCTCAGGTAGTGCTCACGTGGTTACTCAAGGTAAATGACTCATCGACTCTAGTGCAACTAATCACATGACGGGCAATCCGCAATGCTTTTCTCTCCTTGAAACACATGATCGGTTGCCCCTAGTCCTTGTTGTAGACGGCTCTCCCTCCCCGGTTCATGGGACGGGAGTGGTTCATGTCACTCCGTCTCTTCGCTTGGCTGACACTCTCTATGTGCCCAAGTTTCCTTGCAATTTGTTGTCCGTTACATCTTTGTGCAAGCAACATCAATGCTCCGTCATATTTACTCTCACTTCTTGCTCTTTTCAGGATCCATGCTCCCAACGGACGATTGCTATCGGGACTGAGGGCGGTGACCTCTACTTCCTCGACAACATTTCTGCTCTGCTCGCCTTCTCCTCCTCTTCTACAGATCTCCTACAATGGCATCTCCGCCTTGGGCATCCTCCTCCACGACTTCTTCATCAGATTCTGCCTCACCTCCCTCCGCACAATTCTCCTCTCAACTGTGATGCCTGTCAGCTTGGCAAGCATCACCGTTCCTCCTTCCGGCCGAAGAAAGCTCGTGGTTCTACCCGTCCATTTGATCTTGTTCACTCCGACATTTGGGGCCCTGCTCCTACCCTCACCATTGGTCGGGGTAGCTCTTATTTTGTTACTTTCATTGATGATTTTTCTCGATGTACTTGGGTGTATCTCTTACGAGAACACTCTGAACTTTTTGATGTATGACAATCTTTTTATCATTTAATTAAAAATCAGTTTGATGTTTCTATTAAAGTATTACGCTCTAATAATGCCAAAGAGTACGTTAGTCAAGCTTTTTCCTCATTTTATATGCAACATCGGATTATTCATCAAACAAGTTGCGTTTACACCGATGTTCTCATTTCTTGCTACCTCATAAATCACATTCCCTCTAATGTTCTCCGCAGTCAAACCCCTTTCTCCATTATCTATCTAGGAAAGGATCCCTTTCCTCTTCCTCTACGTATCTTTGGATGCACAGCCTTTGTGCATGCTCCATCCGCCACCCGTGACAAACTCTCCCCTCGCTCCACCAAATGTGTCTTTCTAGGCTACTCTATCACTTAGAGAGGCTACTGTTGATTTGACCCCATTCTTTGCAAGCAGTTCATCTCCGCAGTCGTTACCTTCTTCAAGAATGCTCCATATTTCTCTCACGACTCCTCTTCTCTCCCTGTGGCACCCAGTCTTCCTCTTCCTCTTCCCTCCATCCCATCCCCTCCTACCGAGGTCTTTCCACCTCCACCATCTCCATCCTCTTCGTCTCCCTCTCCACCTCCGCAATCTCCCTCCTCTTCGCCGCCGTCACTCTCTCCTCTCGGGCCAGCTCTCTCGACCACGGATGCTCCGAATACTGAGAAACCTGCTGACCTGGACCTCCCCATTGCCCTTCGCAAAGGGGTTCGGGCTTGTACCAAGCATACACTTACTGCCGTTGTTTCATATGATCGTCTGACACCTGCCCGCAGGCACTTTACGCTGGCTATCTCTTCCACTTCCACCCCCCGTTCCTATCAGGAGGCCCTTATCATTCCACATTGGAAGGCTGCCATGGATAAAGAGATTGATACTCTTACAGAACGGGGTACCTGGACCCTGGTTCCTCCTCCTGTCGGCACAGATGTTGTTGGCTGTTACTGGGTTTTTGTGGTGAAATTTCTCCCCGATGGCAGTGTGGATCGTTAAAAGGCTCGGCTTATTGCCAAGGGCTTTACCCAGACTTATGACGTTGATTATTTTGACACATTCTATCCAGTTGCTCGTCTCAGCACTATTCGGGTCCTTCTCTCTGTGGCTGTCAACAAGATTGGCCAATTTCACAGCTGGATGTGAAGAATGACTTTCTCTATGCAGATCTTCAAGAAGATGTATATATGGAGCAACCTCCAGGGTATGTTGTTTAGGGGGAGACACAGGTTTGCCGACTCAATAAGGCTATCTATGGCCTAAAACAAAGTTCTCGCGCTTGGTTTGACAAGTTTAGCAGGATTGTGGCGGTTGTAAATTTTATGAGGAGTTTTGCTGATCACTCCCTATTTACTCGTAAAACTTCTCTGGGTCTAGTGGTGCTTGCAGTATATGTGGATGATATTCTTCTTACTGGAGATGACCAAGCTAAGATAATCTTAACCAAGAAGCATCTTCGACAACACCTGATTACAAAGGTCATGGGCTTTCCAAAATACTTTCTGGGGATAGAAATTTCTCGGAAGCCCTCTTCTCTTATCCTCTCCCAACGAAAGTATGCTCTTGACTTTTTAAAAGAGACAGGGTTGACTGGGGCTAAACCTGCCCGATGTCCCATGACGACTGGAGAAGATAAAATATGGACGGATGACTCTCCTCTTCTTTCTGATGTTACGAGATACAGACGTCTTGTAACATCCCATTTCCAACTAGACCCCTAAGAGTGGTTTTGGCCATGACTAGGTCATGACAAAACCCTGGGAAGCCAGAAATGGGCCAAGAGATAGGAGGCCAAGGTAGGGATCACCATGGTCTGCAGATAGTAGAATTCTGAACAATAGTTTAGGATGACAATGGGGCTTCACCATGACCCCAAGACCCTACCACAACACTCCCAAACATTTTGGGAGACCCATTAGAGCCAAAAGGACCCATTAGGGCCAACCCAAGAGGCCCAGTTGACCAAGGTCAACCCTAGCCCTAAATAGGTCAACCTAGCCCACTTAGGGCCAATTGACCTACTCCTAGTCCAGAGGACCCCACCCATGCCCTCCTAACCCTAAAGTGGGATCAATGGGTCACTAAGGACACATTGGGGTCAGCCCTAGAGGCCAGGTTGACCCAAGTCAACTCAAGCTCCTAATCTGGTCAAAGTACCCTTACTAAGGGTATGTGACCTCCAAAGTGCAGGGTAACCCTACCTAGACCCTAAGGGGAGTCAATGGGTCACCAAGGATCCATTGGGGTCAACTCAAATGGTCATGTTGACCCAAGTCAACTCTAGCCCTAAAATGGTCAAAGTGACCTTACCAAGGGTCAAGTGACCTTTAAGGTGCCAAGTCAACCCTACCCAACCCTACATAGACCTTAGGGGAGGCCAATGAATCACCCAGGACCCAATGGGGTCAACCTAGATGGTCAAATTGGCCAAGTCAACCCTCATTGAGGGTCAAGTCAACTTAGCCCAAAAAGGGCTAACCCAAGCTCAAGCCACTTCTCCCTTAGGCTAAACCCATTCCCATGATCATCATAATCCAGTGGGCTGCCTTTAGCTTGTGGGGTTGACTAGTCAACCAGAGGTGACTAGGAGAGAGAAGGAGCTCCTCTCCATGATAATGGAGGAGAGAGAAATGAGGAAGGAGAAGGGGGAAGTGAGAGGCCGGCCAAGGGAGACTAACAGCCACCCATTATGGCTGCAATCAACTCCTCTAGGGGAGAGGAGTTGATTCCAGCCGTTTCCCGGCCACCAAGGGGTGGGTTCAGCCCCCCTCCACACAACCCGAGCCACTCCATTAATGGAGATAATGGCCATTGAAGAACCAGCCTCTCCCCTCCCCCAATTGCCATTTAAACACCATCAGGAAGCCGAGGGGATCATTTTGGAGCACTTACCTGGAGGAGACGAGCCCTTCCACTGTGCAGTTGCAGAAGCCGAGCGCCGCCGCCGTCGCCAATGGCATCCCGCCGCTCCTCTCGCATCCAGGCCGCCAGGAAGGTCCTCCTCCTCTCCTTAACTCGCGGGTAGATCCTAGGAATCCTTAGGCTTGAGTTTCGGGCTCAATTGAGCCCGATCGAATCCGGGATTTCTCCTGGTTTCGGCAAGAAAAATTCTTGCTTAATCCGCCGGAAAACGCCTCTCCGGCGGCGGAGCCGCCGTCTGACGATAGCCACCACCTCGACGGAGGTGTTGGTGGCGGTGGCCGGCCGGGGAAGGGGCTGGATTGCCGGCGGCAGAGCTTGGAAATCGCTCCAGGCAGAACCAATCCCAGCCGTTGGCTCAGTGGGGACGATGACCAGATGCCGTCGATCTGCGCCAAGATTCGTGCGGCATCAGATCAAATACTATAGGAATTAAATAAAAATTATTTCATTTCTGTCACACTGGATGTATTTAATGTAATTAATGTTTAAAAATACTTAGGGACCCTGAATGGAAATTTGCCCAACATGAACATTGTAGCTTAGGGTGTCTAGTTTGCAGCAAAAATTGTTTGGACCCTTTTGGGACACTGGGTAGACCAGGGCACCCATTTTGGTGGGACATACCCTTAGGGCTAGGCAGTCACTAAATTGAGTGCCCACTCTTCACCCCAAGCCCAAATTGGCTGAAATTTTGGCAGAGAGTCTATCCTAGACATACCTAGGGCCTGCCAAAAAATGGGAATTTTTGGGGAAAATATTTCTATAGTTTTGGTAAAAATTTAATAATCATTAGATAAATTAAATAGGTGCCCTAAACACATCCAAACCCTCCCAAATTTTGGTGAGTGGTCCCTGGGCTCCAATTAGGTTCCTGTATGAAATTTCATTTAGATTGGATGAGTTTGAATAGGTTTTGACCCAACCCTATTTATACCCTATGAAGGGCATTTTGGTCAAAAGTTGCACTTTTGGTTTTGAGTGACCAAATCACCTCAACAGAGGCTGAAATTTTGGCCACAGATATAATTTGACTTTTTACACTCACTTATGGAGTTTGGAGTGGATTGGACTAGGGTAGCCCTAGAATGTTAGGGAAGGCCCTTTAGGGTAAATTTCTAGGGTTTGAAGAAATTGGGGTCAAAAGACCTTGGATGGACTTGAAACTTGGGAATGATGTCCATAGGGTTACTATGGTCCTGTGGTTAAAATTTTAGGGCATTTGGAAGACTTAAGACCCCTTAAATCCATAACCCTAGTTTAGGGCACTAGCTTTGAAACCATAAGATCTAATACCAAAACTATCTGAAAAGGCCTGAGATTTTGAATGGGTAGTTGCTTAGGGCATACATGTCTCTGGAAATTTTATAATAAATTTTGGATGAATATATTTTTGGTACTTTATTCACAAGGTCATATTTTATAATTTCCACTTAAGAATTTTTGCAGAGAACTATACTTGTTTAAACTTGATAAAACTTAGCAAAGGGGCTTATAGTCATGATACCCATCTCTGTAAAGTTTTATGAAATTTTTGAAGAATGATATTTAGTAGTTGCTTCTTTAATTATTTAATTCCATGGAACCTTGGGAAATTTAATAATGACTTTTAGATTGTCTGAAAAATTCTAATTTCTTCATCATGTTGTTTCTAGTTCCCTATGAAGCCCTAGTAATTTTTACATAATTATTGGAGACATATATGTGGCACTTCCTTCATTATATTTGATTTTAGGAATTATTTTAATAAATCCTTTAGAGGTCAAGAATTATCTGGAAAATTATGAAAATTGGCAACCAATGATATTTCTCTGTTATTTAGTGAATACAAATTTTAGGAGTCCATTACCTGAGAAAATCTTATGGTTCATGTTCAAATTGACTATGGCCTAGTTTTTGAGGAAAATTCAATAAATAGTAGATTAATTGGGAAAAATATGATTTTCTGAATTTAGTCTATATTTATCATAATAGACCTCTGATAATTATCATGAGGGTACTGGATGCGTATTTCATGTACTTCCCTTTTTACGGGTCACGTAGCTTAAGTGGTCTGCATATAGCAAAACTGCAGGATTTCATTTGGATATGAATTAGAGCACGTATGATGGGTCTTGATGGTTTGCTGTAAGGACAAGTGGAATGGGCTGCATCTTTGGAAGATGAGTGAGTAGGGTGTGGTTTTGTCTAGGGTTTGAAGGCGTTCGGGTCCGACGAAAGATCGTCCTACCCAAGGAGAGTTGGAGTCAAATCACCCTAGGATTAGCGTATCGAAACATGAGAAAATAATGGGTAAGGGGATCAACCAATAATAAAATAAGTAACTTGCGAAAGGGAACGCTGGGCGTAATCCCAACACAGTTCCTAGTGCCCCTTGAGAGCCCTTCACAGGGAATACCGGGGGCAGTCCTGGGTTAACGTAAACTGTTTAACAAGCTGAAAAGAGTAACTTAGTAATTAGGGTTGCACATTTCACAGACACTGATGGCACGGGATGTTAGCTGGGAGCTTCGGCTCGATTGTTTGTGACGGACGTGTTGGTCCGGGGAGCTTCGGCTCGGGTTTTGATCACGCTAAATTTGCATGTGCATAAAAGGAAAGTAAATTAAGGTGGTGGGTCTTCGGTATTGGAGGGTCGATGCACCGACGCCAATAAGTTGACTCGGCAAGTGTGGTTAGCACTTCGCCAACAGAAGTCCGGTGCGCCAGCCGGCAAGAGTACGCAGGAGTCCGCTTCGTGCACCAAGCGTTGAGGCGTACGATAGGTCTGACCGGTAGTGCTTTACTGGTTTAGAGGTGGGCGAGGCCCAACCCACCGCTTCCGTCTGCCACTACGGAGGTATCCTGGGAGGTTACGGCTCCAGAAAGGGGGAACTAAAGGTCTGTGTGCACAGAGTCGGGTGTGTGCGTTGCACTTGCATGATCCATCATACCCACTTGCATGTCATAGCATAATCGTTACCTTAAACCTTGACACCTAAAGTATAAGTGGAATGGGACGCTTATACTTTAGGACCTGCAAAACGACCCCTTAGTCTATAAGCTTGTGTGGGCAAGTTTATAAATTAAGGTTAATTTTGATATATTTAGTTACTGCTGTTTGACCACCGACACCCCAACGTATAAATCGGTATGGGACTTTTTATATGATGGGAGCCTTGCAAGAGACCCCTTGGCTTATGTGTTTTTCCACATAAGTGAAGGTTACATTTCAGCTTACATTTTATTGTCTTTATATGCTATAGAACTTGCTAGAATAGGACCGCTGCCATCTGCTTTTGATATTCTCCACCTTCAAGTCCTCCCCTTTCTTCCTCTCCGCTCGGTGCCTAGGAGCCGTGGGGGAAGGGGTGGGGGATGATAGGACTTAGTCTTTTAGACTAACGGTTTTCGAACCGCATCATTTAGGGGATCGTGGAGACCAGCATGGAGGAGCAGCCCCAGAGGCCGGTGCGCTTGGAGGTGGGGCAGTCTAGCTCCGGAGTTCATACAACCGGGACTGTGAGTCTCGACCCTGAGTAGTTTTTCAGCTTTTGCTTCCGCATGAGTGATTTTGTAGTGAGGATATGTTGTACCGGGCATAAGCCCGTATTTTGCTACTCTGATGTTATCTTCTGTGGACACTCCCTTCGTGGAGTTATATTTATATATGTCATGTGATTCTCTGTGGACAGATAGTTTTTCATTTTACTTCATTATGCTACTTTTATGTGATCGAATTGGCCGGCAGAATCGGCGCTTTGTGGTGATGACCCTTCAGGGCGTGAAGGAGTCACCGCAAAACGGCGGTTCTGGGCCTAAGACCCCGGTGTCAAAAAGGAAAAAAAAAGGGGGTCTTACAAGTGGTATCAGAGCAAACCTCGATCGAAAAGTAGCCGTCCACAACCCTGGGTCACCCCCGCGCGGGTTTAGTTTGGGGACAAACTAAGCAGCGGAAGCAGTGGTGTGCCCATACAGGGGAAATCACATGTAAGTTGTCCACTTTCATTAGGCATTGAGTCGATTGTCTACTAATGTACTTCATTTTGCAGCCCCCAGCTCAGCCCACCCCACAAGGTGGAGCTCAGCAGACTCCAGACATTGCACCACCTCCCATGGTCCCCACACCTTTCCTCCAGTCAGACATGGGGCAGACCCTTACAGCTATCCTTGAGGCCTTCCGAGCTCAGCAAGCCCCAGTCCAGCAGCCAAACCCAGGGGCCAACTGGATGAGCACCTTCCGAGGACTCTCTCCCCCATCTTACTTGGGGACGGAGTCGGCAGTATGGACAGAGGAGTGGCTGGATGTGATGTACGAGATGTTGACTGGGATACGATGCCCTTGGGAGGAGAGGGTGGCCCTAGTGGTATCTTGCTTGGAGTCACATGCCAAGCGGTGGTGGAAGACGCTGTTGGACACGACCTTTGCGGATAGAGAGATTGCAGAAATCACCTGGGAAGAATTCAGGGCCACGCTGCTGGAGCACTTTGTTCCTCAGTCGGCCAGGGACGAGTTGGAGGAGCGTTTCTTGCAGCTGAGGCAGGGCACCAGGACAGTGGTGGAGTACCACCGAGAGTTCGATCATTTGGCCCGATATGCGGGCTCTTATCAGCTGGATGAAGCAGGGTACGTCAAGAGGTTTTATAAGGGCCTAAAAGAGGAGTTGAGAGAGGCTTTGCTTTTTGTCTCTGACGGGCCCATCTCCCGGATTTTAGAGATGACGAAGAGGATTGAGGCCGACTGGCACACCACTCGGGGCCGGAAATGGCAAACGGAGGACCAGGGCCGGAGGGCCCGAAATGATCAGCGGCGAGGCATCGTACCAGATGGAAGAAGGGCAGAGGAGCAGCCTCGTCAGGAGTTAAGGCAGGAGCCGAGAGAGCAGGTGGTCTTGGCCCCTCAACCTCTCCAGGTCCAGGAGATGCAGAGACCCCAGGGTATGGCGTATCCCCCGCCGGAGTGCTTCCACTGTCACCAGGTGGGACACCTCCGGAGAGATTGCCCTATGAGGGGGGCACCACCTCCAGCACCACGGGGTGGCCCACCGGCCCAGCATTTCGGAGGCCGAGGACGCGGCCGAGGACGTGGTTACCAGGGAGGCGACCGCAGGCAGAATGGGGAGCAGATTTACGCTCTGGACTTAGCACAGCCCCGGAACCCGGACAGGGTTATTGCAGGTATGAGAGTAATCTTAATTTTTGGAATTATTCCTTGCTCGTATTAAGCGTTGATAGAACTACTACACAACCTAGGTTAGAAAACCTTACACTAGAATTTCTTTCAACTGATTTAGGAATGGTGATGGTGTGCGGCAAGCCTGCCCACACCCTGTTCGACACGGGTGCATCGCACAACTTTGTGTCGGAGGATTTCGTCAAGGACCTGGATCAGATTCGTTGTTATACGGGACTACCCAGGAGGGTGCGCCTCCCCAATGGGATGGAGATCCAGTCCACAGAAAAGTGCCTCCTGGAGGTTACCATAGACGGGTTGACACTCGAGGCCCCGGCAACGATCCTGAGGATGCCGGACTTCGACCTCATCTTGGGCATGACATGGCTTGTCTGGAACCATGCCCAGATTGATTGCCCGGCAGGGAGGGTCGTGCTCAGCCACGGCGATACTTATGCAACGTTCGAAGGTACTACACCGGTCTCCCGTCGCTTGCTTTCATCTATTCAGGCCATTAAGGCTCATATGCAAGGGGACGAGGTATATCAAGTATTGTTCGAGATGACTGAGGAGAAGGACCTGATTGCTAACATTCCGGTGGTTCGTGACTACGCCGACATTTTTCCGGATAAGCTGCCAGGACTACCTCCGCATAGGGAAAAGGACTTCCAGATTCAGTTGGTACCAGGGGCTAAGCCGGTATCCAAGGCCCCTTATCGGATGGCCCCGAAGGAATTGGCGGAGTTTCGGACACAGTTGCAGGAGCTGGTGGAAGCAGGATTTGTTAGGCCGAGTTCCTCATCATGGGGAGCTCCTGTCCTATTCGTGAAGAAGAAGGACGGTACTTTACGCCTGTGCATCGACTATCGAGCACTAAACAGGCTGACCGTCCGAAATACCTATCCGCTCCCCAGGATAGACGAGTTGTTCGATCAGCTGGAGGGAGCCCATTATTTTTCGAAGCTGGACTTGAGGTCAGGCTATTACCAGCTGCGGATCCAGGAGGAGGATATTCCGAAGACGGCCTTTAGTAGCCGATATGGATTGTATGAGTTCATCGTGATGCCCTTCGGGCTCACGAATGCTCCGTCAGCGTTTATGAGCCTCATGAACCGGGTCTTCGAGGCTTATTTGGATGTGTTCGTCATAGTGTTCATAGACGACATCCTTATCTATTCTAAGACGGAGGAGGAGCACACACGACATCTAGCATTGACCCTGGAGAGACTGCGGGAGCATCATCTTTATGCGAAGTTCAGTAAGTGTCAGTTCTGGCTGAAGGAGGTGGCTTTCTTAGGTCACATTATCAGCGGAGCCGGGCTGGCAGTGGACCCGGCAAAGATTCGAGCTATTTCGGAGTGGCCGCAGCTGAAAACAGCCACTGACGTACGAAGTTTTCTAGGACTTGCCGGTTATTACCGGAAGTTCGTAGAGGGATTCTCTCGAATCGCCCTCCCGCTCACATCCTTGACGAAGAAGGAGGCACCGTTCGTGTGGACCCCGCAGTGCCAGACAGCTTTCCAGGAGCTGAAGGATCGGCTGACCTCGGCTCCCATTCTCACTCTCCCCTCGGGGAGGGAGGGATTTCAGGTCTACACCGACGCATCATATCAGGGGATGGGAGCGGTGCTGATGCAGAACGGACACGTCATAGCTTATGCCTCCCGCCAGCTGAAGACCCATGAGAAGAACCACCCAGTACATGACCTTGAGATGGGGGCAGTTGTATTCGCACTGAAGATATGGCGGCACTACCTTTATGGAGTCCACTGTGATATATATTCCGATCATAAGAACCTTAAGTACGTGGACACGCAGAAGGAACTGAACATCAGGCAAAGGCGGTGGGTGGAGTTTCTATCTGACTATCAGTATGAGATGCACTATCACCCGGGGAAGGCAAACGTGGTAGCAGATGCACTGAGTCGGAGAGCCGCCACAGCAGGAGCAGAGCCTCAGTTGATGTCTATGGAGCTGCTGCAGAGACTAGAGGACATGCACATTACTCTGGTATCGTCTGATGATCCTGAGCTCTATGAGGAGTACTTGGCCGCGATAGGCGTTACCGATGACATCAGAGACCGGGTCAGAGAGGGACAGAGGCAGGATGCCAAGTTGGAACCCATCTTCCAAGCTCTGAAGGCAGGCACTGCAGGAGATTACACACTGAGGGACGATCTGGTGTGCTTCAGAGGACGGGTGTATGTACCGGAGGGAGGCCAGATCCGGGAGGATATTATGATGGAGGCGCACTGCAGCCGGTATTCTGTACACCCGGGGATCACAAAGATGACGGCTGATTTGAAGAAGACGATGTACTGGCCGGGCATGAAGAAGGATGTCTCACACTTCGTGACCCATTGTGAGGCATGTCAGCTAGTGAAGGCAGAGTGCAGGAACCCCACAGGATTATTGCAGCCACTCCCGGTGCCGGAGTGGAAGTTTGATGACATAGCCATGGACTTCATACATGGGCTTCCCCGGTCTCGGACAGGGAATGACTCGATCTGGGTAATCGTCGATCGGTTGACCAAGGTGGCTCGATTCATACCGATCAGGAAGGATGATTCAGTAGGAGTACTGGTGCGGAAGTTTGTGGAGCAGTTCATTCGTTATCATGGTGTGCCCAGGACGATAGTGTCGGATCGGGATGACAGGTTCACCTCCAGGGAGTGGAGGTCCGTGCAAGCTTACTTAGGCACGCGATTGACTTTCAGCACTGCATTCCACCCTCAGATAGACGGGCAGACAGAACGCACCAACCGGACGCTGGAGGACCTTTTGAGGCTATGCATCTTAGATCGCGGGGAACCGTGGGAGAAACTCTTACCCCTTATCGAGTTCTCCTATAACAACAGCCACCAGTCCAGCATCAGGATGGCGCCTTACGAAGCCTTGTACGGGAGGAGATGCCGGACCCCACTCTCATGGGTGCAGAACGAAGATCCGAAGGTATTGGGGTCAGAGTTTGTTGAAGACACCGAGGCACAAGTGAGGCTGATCAGAGACAGGATGCTCGAGGCGCAGAGTAGACAAGCCAAGTATTATGACGCCCGACATCGGCAGGTGGAGTTCCAGGTGGGGGACCGGGTGTTTCTGAAGATCCGGCCCATACATGGAGTTTCACGGGTGCGTGGTCGGAGGAAGAAGCTCAGCCCTAGGTACATGGGCCCTTACAGGATCCTGGAGCGGATCGGACCCCTAGCCTACCGGCTGGAGTTACCACCAGAGCTAGAAGCGCTGCACGACGTCTTCCACATTTCTTCCTTGAGGAGGGCTCTATTACGCCCGGAGCAGCAGATTCTGACTACGGAAGGGCCGGTAGCTTCAGACCGGTCGGTCCATTTGGAGCCTGTGAGGATCGACGACCGAGGAGTGCGGGTCTTGCGACGCAAGAAGGTCCCTCTAGTCAAGGTCCTGTGGAGGAACCACGGCCAGGAGGAGCATACCTGGGAGCCACAGGACCTGATGCGACAAAGATACCCCGAGTTATTCAGTCAGGTACACCTCTCAGACCCCTCAAGATGTTAATTTATTTTTCCTGCTTTAAGTATACTAAGGGCTGCTCTAGGTAGATAGGGGCTTATCTTTGTTTATTGGGGGCTTAACTTTGTTTATTGGGATTTTGGTTCGCCGTTTGGGCGAAAGGGGTCTTAGATCTAAGTTTTCCCTTAAATCAAATTTAACAAACAAGGAGTCATAATGGGATGTTACAAGACTCTTTCCTTCGGTAATAAGACCCGTAGGTCCGACCTTTATTTCGGGGACGAAATCTTTGTTTTGTTTATTGGGATTTGTAACATCCCATTTCCAACTAGACCCCTAAGAGTGGTTTTGGCCATGACTAGGTCATGACAAAACCCTGGGAAGCCAGAAATGGGCCAAGAGATAGGAGGCCAAGGTAGGGATCACCATGGTCTGCAGATAGTAGAATTCTGAACAATAGTTTAGGATGACAATGGGGCTTCACCATGACCCCAAGACCCTACCACAACACTCCCAAACATTTTGGGAGACCCATTAGAGCCAAAAGGACCCATTAGGGCCAACCCAAGAGGCCCAGTTGACCAAGGTCAACCCTAGCCCTAAATAGGTCAACCTAGCCCACTTAGGGCCAATTGACCTACTCCTAGTCCAGAGGACCCCACCCATGCCCTCCTAACCCTAAAGTGGGATCAATGGGTCACTAAGGACACATTGGGGTCAGCCCTAGAGGCCAGGTTGACCCAAGTCAACTCAAGCTCCTAATCTGGTCAAAGTACCCTTACTAAGGGTATGTGACCTCCAAAGTGCAGGGTAACCCTACCTAGACCCTAAGGGGAGTCAATGGGTCACCAAGGATCCATTGGGGTCAACTCAAATGGTCATGTTGACCCAAGTCAACTCTAGCCCTAAAATGGTCAAAGTGACCTTACCAAGGGTCAAGTGACCTTTAAGGTGCCAAGTCAACCCTACCCAACCCTACATAGACCTTAGGGGAGGCCAATGAATCACCCAGGACCCAATGGGGTCAACCTAGATGGTCAAATTGGCCAAGTCAACCCTCATTGAGGGTCAAGTCAACTTAGCCCAAAAAGGGCTAACCCAAGCTCAAGCCACTTCTCCCTTAGGCTAAACCCATTCCCATGATCATCATAATCCAGTGGGATGCCTTTAGCTTGTGGGGTTGACTAGTCAACCAGAGGTGACTAGGAGA
This sequence comes from Platanthera guangdongensis, assembly GCA_039583875.1. Classification (NCBI taxonomy): domain Eukaryota; kingdom Viridiplantae; phylum Streptophyta; class Magnoliopsida; order Asparagales; family Orchidaceae; genus Platanthera; species Platanthera guangdongensis. The sequence goes on along the minus strand of CM077167.1, from coordinate 88,606,442 downwards.
GAGAAGGAGCTCCTCTCCATGATAATGGAGGAGAGAGAAATGAGGAAGGAGAAGGGGGAAGTGAGAGGCCGGCCAAGGGAGACTAACAGCCACCCATTATGGCTGCAATCAACTCCTCTAGGGGAGAGGAGTTGATTCCAGCCGTTTCCCGGCCACCAAGGGGTGGGTTCAGCCCCCCTCCACACAACCCGAGCCACTCCATTAATGGAGATAATGGCCATTGAAGAACCAGCCTCTCCCCTCCCCCAATTGCCATTTAAACACCATCAGGAAGCCGAGGGGATCATTTTGGAGCACTTACCTGGAGGAGACGAGCCCTTCCACTGTGCAGTTGCAGAAGCCGAGCGCCGCCGCCGTCGCCAATGGCATCCCGCCGCTCCTCTCGCATCCAGGCCGCCAGGAAGGTCCTCCTCCTCTCCTTAACTCGCGGGTAGATCCTAGGAATCCTTAGGCTTGAGTTTCGGGCTCAATTGAGCCCGATCGAATCCGGGATTTCTCCTGGTTTCGGCAAGAAAAATTCTTGCTTAATCCGCCGGAAAACGCCTCTCCGGCGGCGGAGCCGCCGTCTGACGATAGCCACCACCTCGACGGAGGTGTTGGTGGCGGTGGCCGGCCGGGGAAGGGGCTGGATTGCCGGCGGCAGAGCTTGGAAATCGCTCCAAGCAGAACCAATCCCAGCCGTTGGCTCAGTGGGGACGATGACCAGATGCCGTCGATCTGCGCCAAGATTCGTGCGGCATCAGATCAAATACTATAGGAATTAAATAAAAATTATTTCATTTCTGTCACACTGGATGTATTTAATGTAATTAATGTTTAAAAATACTTAGGGACCCTGAATGGAAATTTGCCCAACATGAACATTGTAGCTTAGGGTGTCTAGTTTGCAGCAAAAATTGTTTGGACCCTTTTGGGACACTGGATAGACCAGGGCACCCATTTTGGTGGGACATACCCTTAGGGCTAGGCAGTCACTAAATTGAGTGCCCACTCTTCACCCCAAGCCCAAATTGGCTGAAATTTTGGCAGAGAGTCTATCCTAGACATACCTAGGGCCTGCCAAAAAATGGGAATTTTTGGGGAAAATATTTCTATAGTTTTGGTAAAAATTTAATAATCATTAGATAAATTAAATAGGTGCCCTAAACACATCCAAACCCTCCCAAATTTTGGTGAGTGGTCCCTGGGCTCCAATTAGGTTCCTGTATGAAATTTCATTTAGATTGGATGAGTTTGAATAGGTTTTGACCCAACCCTATTTATACCCTATGAAGGGCATTTTGGTCAAAAGTTGCACTTTTGGTTTTGAGTGACCAAATCACCTCAACAGAGGCTGAAATTTTGGCCACAGATATAATTTGACTTTTTACACTCACTTATGGAGTTTGGAGTGGATTGGACTAGGGTAGCCCTAGAATGTTAGGGAAGGCCCTTTAGGGTAAATTTCTAGGGTTTGAAGAAATTGGGGTCAAAAGACCTTGGATGGACTTGAAACTTGGGAATGATGTTCATAGGGTTACTATGGTCCTGTGGTTAAAATTTTAGGGCATTTGGAAGACTTAAGACCCCTTAAATCCATAACCCTAGTTTAGGGCACTAGCTTTGAAACCATAAGATCTAATACCAAAACTATCTGAAAAGGCCTGAGATTTTGAATGGGTAGTTGCTTAGGGCATACATGTCTCTGGAAATTTTATAATAAATTTTGGATGAATATATTTTTGGTACTTTATTCACAAGGTCATATTTTATAATTTCCACTTAAGAATTTTTGCAGAGAACTATACTTGTTTAAACTTGATAAAACTTAGCAAAGGGGCTTATAGTCATGATACCCATCTCTGTAAATTTTTATGAAATTTTTGAAGAATGATATTTAGTAGTTGCTTCTTTAATTATTTAATTCCATGGAACCTTGGGAAATTTACTAATGACTTTTAGATTGTCTGAAAAATTCTAATTTCTTCATCATGATGTTTCTAGTTCCCTATGAAGCCCTAGTAATTTTTACATAATTATTGGAGACATATATGTGGCACTTCCTTCATTATATTTGATTTTAGGAATTATTTTAATAAATCCTTTAGAGGTCAAGAATTATCTGGAAAATTATGAAAATTGGCAACCAATGATATTTCTCTGTTATTTAGTGAATACAAATTTTAGGAGGCCATTACCTGAGAAAATCTTATGGTTCATGTTCAAATTGACTATGGCCTAGTTTTTGAGGAAAATTCAATAAATGGTAGATTAATTGGGAAAAATATGATTTTCTGAATTTAGTCTATATTTATCATAATAGACCTCTGATAATTATTATGAGGGTACTGGATGAGTATTTCATGTACTTCCCTTTTTACGGGTCACGTAGCTTAAGTGGTCTGCATATAGCAAAACTGCAGGATTTCATTTGGATATGAATTAGGGCACGTATGATGGGTCTTGATGGTTTGCTGTAAGGACAAGTGGAATGGGCTACATCTTTGGAATATGAGTGAGTAGGGTGTGGTTTTGTCTAGGGTTTAAAGGCGTTCGGGTCCGACGAAAGATCGTCCTACCCAAGGAGAGTTGGAGTCAAATCACCCTAGGATTAGCGTATCGAAACATGAGAAAATAATGGGTAAGGGGATCAACCAATAATAAAATAAGTACCTTGCGAAAGGGAACGTTGGGCGTAATCCCAACACAGTTCCTAGTGCCCCTTGAGAGCCCTTCACAGGGAATACCGGGGGCAGTCCTGGGTTAACGTAAACTGTTTAACAAGCTGAAAAGAGTAACTTAGTAATTAGGGTTGCACATTTCACAGACACTGATGGCACGGGATGTTAGCTGGGAGCTTCGGCTCGATTGTTTGTGACGGACGTGTTGGTCCGGGGAGCTTCGGCTCGGGTTTTGATCACGCTAAATTTGCATGTGCATAAAAGGAAAGTAAATTAAGGTGGTGGGTCTTCGGTATTGGAGGGTCGATGCACCGACGCCAATACGTTGACTCGGCAAGTGTGGTTAGCACTTCGCCAACAGAAGTCCGGTGCGCCAGCCGGCAAGAGTACGCAGGAGTCCGCTTCGTGCACCAAGCGTTGAGGCGTACGATAGGTCTGACCGGTAGTGCTTTACTGGTTTAGAGGTGGGCGAGGCCCAACCCACCGCTTCCGTCTGCCACTACGGAGGTATCCTGGGAGGTTACGGCTCCAGAAAGGGGGAACTAAAGGTCTGTGTGCACAGAGTCGGGTGTGTGCGTTGCACTTGCATGATCCATCATACCCACTTGCATGTCATAGCATAATCGTTACCTTAAACCTTGACACCTAAAGTATAAGTGGAATGGGACGCTTATACTTTAGGACCTGCAAAACGACCCCTTAGTCTATAAGCTTGTGTGGGCAAGTTTATAAATTAAGGTTAATTTTGATATATTTAGTTACTGCTGTTTGACCACCGACACCCCAACGTATAAATCGGTATGGGACTTTTTATACGATGGGAGCCTTGCAAGAGACCCCTTGGCTTATGTGTTTTTCCACATAAGTGAAGGTTACATTTCAGCTTACATTTTATTGTCTTTATATGCTATAGAACTTGCTAGAATAGGACCGCTGCCATCTGCTTTTGATATTCTCCACCTTCAAGTCCTCCCCTTTCTTCCTCTCCGCTCGGTGCCTAGGAGCCGTGGGGGAAGGGGTGGGGGATGATAGGACTTAGTCTTTTAGACTAACGGTTTTCGAACCGCATCATTTAGGGGATCGTGGAGACCAGCATGGAGGAGCAGCCCCAAAGGCCGGTGCGCTTGGAGGTGGGGCAGTCTAGCTCCGGAGTTCATACAGCCGGGACTGTGAGTCTCGACCCTGAGTAGTTTTTCAGCTTTTGCTTCCGCATGAGTGATTTTGTAGTGAGGATATGTTGTACCGGGCATAAGCCCGTATTTTGCTACTCTGATGTTATCTTCTGTGGACACTCCCTTCGTGGAGTTATATTTATATATGTCATGTGATTCTCTGTGGACAGATAGTTTTTCATTTTACTTCATTATGCTACTTTTATGTGATCGAATTGGCCGGCAGAATCAGCGCTTTGTGGTGATGACCCTTCAGGGCGTGAAGGAGTCACCGCAAAACGGCGGTTCTGGGCCTAAGACCCCGGTGTCAAAAAGGAAAAAAAAAGGGGGTCTTACACGTCTGGTTGGAAAACTCATATATCTTACAGTGACCAGAGCTGACATTGCCTATGCTGTTGGCAAGGTTATCCAATTCATGCAAGCTCCTAGAGAGTGCCATCTATAGTTGGCCCTGAAGATATTGGAGTATATTAAATTAGCTCCTTGGAAAGGACTTCTCTTTCAGAAGAATGAGCATTTAATGGTTAAAGCATACTTCGATTCGAGCTATGCTGATGACAAAGGAGACCGCAAGTCAACTTCAGATTTTTGCACCTTTGTAGGGGGGGGGGGGAATCTTATGAGCTGGAAAAGCAAGAAATAGTCGGTTGTCTCTAGCTCCAGTGCAGAAGTAGAATATCGAAGTACGAGATCGACCACGTGTGAGTTGAAGTGGTTACGGGCTCTTATGCTTGACTTAGGAGAGGTCTACAACCATCCTCTACCTATGTTTTGTGACAACAAAGCCGCCATATACATCTGTAAAAATCCGGTCTTCCATGAGAAAACCAAGCACATCGAAGTTGACTGCCATTTCATTCGAGAGAAGATTCTGAAGGAACAAATTTGTACTCCGTTCGTCACCTCCGATAAATATTTGGCTGATATTTTTAGCAAGCCAGTATCCGTCTCTTTTCATCACATTTGCGACAAGATGGACATGATTGATATATATGTTCCAGCTTGAGGGGGAGTGTTGCAGATTAGAGACCGGGCGGTCTGGCGGTCTGACTCAGGCGGGTTGCAGTCCGGGCGGTCTGTCGGTTTCTCTCCTGCGGTTTGGTTGCTGACCTGTTGTTGTTGGTGCTCTGGAGGTTTGTCAATCAATCCCTGGCGACTTGGAGACAAGATGACCTGGCAGTCTATTGTGGTGGCTTGGTGTCTTCCTTTTGTGGTTGCCGCGTGGTTTGCCCATTCACATGTTAAATTTTCTCAACGTGGTCAGCAAGATAGCCCAAACGCCAAATTAATATCTTCGGAACTACCCAGTTCGCACGTTGAACCAGCGGAAACCAAGGAATAGAGGTAAATCCCAACAAACAATGGAGGCACAAGCAGGTCTATTAACATTCACTTCTTACAACGCGAGGCATACATAGCGAGACATGATTTCGCTAGTATAATAGCTGTAAACAGAAAGCACCAAAAAACTAGCCAGGCGGACAGCACCGGAGTCCGCCGAGACCGCAAGGTCGCCGAGGTCGCCGAGTCCACTGAGATCGCCCGCACTTAGCTGCACCACGGAGTCTGCCGAAGCTGCGAGGCCGCGCGGACACACCGTTATTCGCCTCCTGCTGAACCTGAACTGAGGAACACCCCCTACCCGCCTTAAACCGGCGGACAGGTTATTGAAGCTGGCAAAGTTGAAACAGAACTGACAAGCCGCAGAGCGACCTCCTACTGAGTCCGTAGAGACCGCACACTTCCAAGCACTTGACCGAAGTCACAACCAAACTCCTGGCTCCTTGAAGCTACCCGCGCGACATGCACACAGCAAACCGTCAGCCTGAAATAATCCGCGCGGACTGACAAACACAGACCGCAGCTCCTTGCACACCCCAACTTACTGTTCACTCAAGTTACTTAGGTTACTGTAGATGTGCCAGGGGGGTCCTATTTATAGGCAGGGTGAGGAGTGTGGTCACCGCCCAAGAGATAGCGACACCGCCCCAGCCCGCGCGATAGCAAACCTCCGTCCGCTGAGTCCGCAAGGACTTAGCCGGATACCAAGGAAAACCGCCAGGAGCAAGGCAACCATTGACGAACTCTCTCCAGTCCGCCCAAGCGATGCGGACAAGGCATCAGCCCGCAAAGCTCCAACCACTGCAGGACAGCAACCCCCTTCAATGGCAGTCCGCACCAACTCGAGGCAGTCCGCAAGACTCACACCTCAATCCGCCATAAGTCCACGACCAAAGGCAGACAGTAACAGTCCGCCCGGTCACAGCGGACTTGGCGGATATGGCGGACACCATGAACTTGACACAAAGTGTGACCAAGTCCAAAACCATCAAGGGAAAATGCGAGCATGGCGGACGCAAACCCCCGTCCGCCAAACACCAAAACACAGACCGCCAGCAGTCCGCAGGCACCTCGCACTCCTGTCCAACGCAGCAGCCTCCCCCCGGACTCCAAACACCAGTCCGCCAACTGATCTCCACAGCAGAGCACATGCTGTAATCACCAGAACTTGACAAGGCGTCACCCAAGCTCTAAGCTCAGTCCGCAACAGCCAATACCGCGGACACATCAGTCCGCAAGCTTCCTGTGGACATGAGCCAACCCGCCTATCAGCACAAGCTTGCACCCGCGGCCACTGAGCAATGCACCAGTATGCAAGCCTCCATCCGCTCAGGCCGCTCCTTGGCAAAGCCAGTCAGCACACCCTATCCGCAGACACCAGGCCGTATAGTCCGCGGACTCCATGCAACAACCCGCTCAGAAGACAGCCGGCTTCCCACTAGACCTACCACCAGGCCGCACATCGCAGTCCGCCCAGTCCGCCTAGTCCGCAAATGCTGTCCGCCCCAGGCCGCCCGGCCTGTCCTGTCACCCACTTCCACTTCACAAAATTCAACACTCCCCCTTGAAGTGGGAAGTGGTGACCAAGCCCAGCAAGCTGTGCAAGCGTTCAAAAGGCCCCTTCGACAGTGGCTTCGTGAAGATGTCAGCAAGATTATCTTCACTCCGAACATGCCCGACCAGCAGAGACCCTTCCAACACCTTCTCCCTGATGAAGTGGTGATCAATCTCTATATGCTTGGTCCTGGCGTGACACACTGGATTGTTAACCAGTTTGAGAGCACTCTCATTGTCACCCCGGAGTAAAGTAGGCCCTTGCACTTCTTCATGAACATTCTCTATAAGCCTCCTCAACCAAACGGCTTCCCGAGCAGCCAAGTCCGAAGCCTTATACTCCGCCTCCGTGGTTGAAACCGACACCGAGTCCTGCTTCTTGCTACACCACGAGATGCTAGCTGAACCGCAAGTGAACACATAACCTGAAGTAGACCTTCGATCATCCGAATCACCGCCATAGTCAGCATCCGTGTACCCGAGCAACGCAAACTCCGCGTCCCTTCTATAGAGGAGTCCCATATCAGAAGAAGCCTTGACATACTTCAGAATTCCCTTTGCCGCCACTAGATGAGATTGCCTTGGTTCAGCCATATACCGACTTACTCGGCCAACAGCATAAGCAATATCTGGCCTTGTAATTGTCAGGTAAATCAAGCTCCCAACAAGAGCCCTGAACACCAAGGGATCATAAAGAACCCTTCCCTCATCCCGTCGAAGCTTCAGCCCAGATTCCAGTGGAGTAGAGCACTTCTTCCCTTCGCCCATGCCAAACCGCTTCACAATACGATCAGCATACCCTTTCTGGCAAATGAGAACCCCGCACTCCTTCCTCTCCACTTCAAGACCGAGAAAGTGATGTAACTCTCCCAGGTCTTTCATCTCAAAGCGTATAGCAAGCTCTGCCCTGAGCCTTGCTACTTCCTCCTCTGAATTCCCTATAGGACCAAGACTCGTAGCTCTCCCTTCTTCTTGACGAACAAGCATGAATACGAGTTAGAAGTAAGGTATCCACAGAATTGCAAGTATTCTGCAATCTTCCCATACCACGCTATAGGAGCTTGCTTCAACCCATAGAGAGCCTTCCTAAGTTTGCAGACATAGTCCGGATGCTTCTCAGAGACAAAACCAAGCGGCTGATCCATGAAGATGTCCTTGTCAATCTCTCCGTAAAGAAAGGCATTCTTCACATCGAGTTGCCACAACCTCCACCCCTTGCTAGCAGCCAAGGCGATCACCAATCTTACAGAAGTCATCTTCGCAACTGCACTGAATGTCTCCTCATAGTCTTCTCCATACTGCTGTGAGAATCCTCTAGCGACCAAGCGAGCCTTGAACCGATCAATGCTCCCATCAGCCTTCTTCTTCAACTTATACACCCACTTGCAAGTAACCGGAGTAATGCCATCAACCTTGGCACAAGGTCCCAGGTTTCATTTTTATTCAGAGCATCAATCTCTTCCTTCATGGCACCTTCCCACTCCTTCACTCCAGTGGCCTCGTTGAAGTTTGCAGGCTCTCGCTCATCCAGAGGACCTGCAAAGAAGCAGGAGACAAAGCTCACTGCATTCCCATCACAGTACCGAGCCGGTGGCTTAACCACCCTCTTCGATCTCCGAAGACACGGCTCCTTGCTCACGGCTTCCGTTGCTTCTTCAGGCTCCACTCCTACCTGGGGCAAGCATTGAGCAGTGCTCCCCCTGCTTCCTGAGCCAGAAGGCTCAGCCTCAGAGTTCGAAGCAACAGGAGCTGCTGGTGAAACAACAAGCTCCTCTTCCAAGCCTTCAGCATCCTCCACCGGTGCTTCATCAACCTTGCTACTTCCGGTTAGCTCCACCGAGCCACCTCCAAATGACGTCAGCTCGTCAAAGACAACGTCTCTTGACACCACGAACTTCTTCGTCACAGGGTCCATGCATTTCCATCCCTTCTTCCGCTCATCATAGCCAACAAAGACAAGTTTCCTTGCCTTCGCATCCAGCTTTGTTCGTGAAGCATCCGGGACATGCACGTAGCAAGTTGAACCGAACACCCGAAGGTGTCCCACACTCGGCTTCTCCTTCAGCAACAGCTCAACAAGAGTCTTCATGTTGATAGGGCTGAGTGGCATCCGGTTGATAACATAAGCAGCACAAGACATTTCCTCCGCCCAAAAGGACCTTGAGATATCTTTCGCATGAAGCCAGAATTTGCAGGTTTCCGTCAGATGACGGATCTTCCGCTCCGCTACCCTATTTTGTTGTGAAGTGTGAGCACAAGTAAGCTCTCGTTGGATCCCGTGCTTCCTGCAGAAGTTAGAAAACTCGGAGGAAACAAATTCACCCCCGTTATCAGTTCTAAGCTTCTTAACCCGCAAGCCAAGCTGGCCTTCTACCAACTCCTTGAACTCCACGAACAAACGGAAGGCTTCCGACTTCTCCTTTAAGAAGTACACCCAAGTATACCTTGAGTAGTCATCAACCAAGACAAGCATGTATCTGATTCCACCAAGGCTGGCAGTAACCGTCGGTCCCATCAGGTCGCCATGAATACACTCCAATGGTTTCTTGCTCCTTGTTTGTGATTTATCAAATGGAAGGCGATGTGCCTTACCGTATTTACAGCCCGCACAAACATGCCCATCACCAAAGGAGGACAACTTCGGCAACCCCCTCACCAAAATTCTACTAGCCATCGCCTTCAGCTTGTCCATGCCAACATGCCCCAGCCTCTCATGCCAGATAGCAGCGCTATCATTGGCCCTCATCTTATCAACATAAGCATTGGTGGAAAGAACAAACAAGTTCTTCACCCTCCTCCCAACATGAGCAACATCAGCCTTCACCGCTGATACGTTGCGAAGGGACCTCACGTCTGTTGGCCCAAACAGAACGTGATACCCAGCGTCCACTGCATTGGTCACCGAGAAGAGGTTCTTTTTCATGCCCGGCACGTGATACACACTCCTTAACGTGAGTGGCCCCTGATCACTACCCAAAGACACGACTCCCTCCTTCTCTACTGCATAAACAGTATTATCAGTAGTGATAATAGCTTCATTACCTGAGTATGCCTGCATGGAGGTGAACTTCGATTTGTCTCCGGTGAGGTGATGACCACACCCGGAGTCCACGATCCACTTGCTGTTGAAGTCCTCAGCTGACAAGGCTCGGACACAAGTGCCCGTCATGAAAGCTCCGCCCCATCCTGCTTCTTCACTTCTCGAGCAAGCTTCCTCCTTTCCCGCAGCATGCCCAGGCTGCAGTTTGACCTTGCAGTCCCGCTTGAAGTGCCCTCGCTGATGACACCTTTAGCACTTCAGATTCTTCTTCCAGTCCTTAGGAGCATTGCTCCTCTCCGGCGGATATGAAGTTGAAGTCTCCTTCTCACCAGCGGCCTGCACCTTCTTCTTCTTCTTCCCTTCCCATCCTTTCTTCTTGCCTGAGAAGAGAGCTTCGCTGCCTTCCTGATTCAGGTTCACTCCAGCCATCTGCCTTGCTAAGCTCTCCTGCGAGGCAAGCAGATTCTCCAGCTCCAGCAATGACGGCTGAGTATCCCACCCTTGAACAGATGTAACAAAGGCCACATACTCCTTCCGCAAGCCGCGGATAATGTACCTTTTCATCTTTGCCTCAGAGATAGGCTCATCAGGATCCAGTGCCGACAGCTCAGCGCACAAGCTCTTCATCTTTAAGAAGTACTTGGAGATGGAAAGGTCTCCCTGAGTTGCCCTGGCCAACTCATTCTCCAGGAACTGAAGCCGCACCACATTCTTCCTATTGAACAACTCATCAATGGTTGTCCAAATATCAGCAGCCGACTCACACCCAACGATGTGATCAAACAGTTCCGGAGATACGGCTCTCTTCAGAATGAACTCCGCCTTAGCATTTGTTCTTCTCCAGAGCCTAACCTGCTCAGCAGTACCGAACGCAGCAATAACTTCCTGTCTGTCGTCACCACCAACGACTTCCCACAGCTCCTCGCCAAGAAGATAACTCTTCATGCACGATTTCCACTTCTTGAAGTTAGTCGGCGTTAAGAGTTCAATGCCCAGACCTCTTGCAAAACTCCCTTCCATTGCAACACCTGTTGGCAACCTTCAGAAGCTCCGAGCAACAACACAGGTTGATCACCACTCAATCACTGAGTAACAACACTGGCTGACTTCCGCTCACGCAACTGAACCTCAGAAACCTTCGAAACCTCGCTCTGATACCATGTTAAATTTTCTCAACGTGGTCAGCAAGATAGCCCAAATGCCAAATTAATATCTTCGGAACTACCCAGTTCGCACGTTGAACCAGCAGAAACCAAGGAATAGAGGTAAATCCCAACAAACAATGGAGGCACAAGCAGGTCTATTAACATTTACTTCTTACAACGCGAGGCATACATAGCGAGACATGATTTCGCTAGTATAACAGCTGTAAACAGAAAGCACCAAAAAACAAGCCGGGCGGACAGCACCGGAGTCCGCCGAGACCGCAAGGTCGCCGAGATCGCCGAGTCCGCTGAGATCGCCCGCACTTAGCTGCACCACGGAGTCCGCCGAAGCTGCGAGGCCGCGCGGACACACCGTTATTCGCCTCCTGCTGAACCTGAACTGAGGAACACCCCCTACCCGCATTAAACCGGCGGGTAGGTTATTGAAGCTGGCAAAGTTGAAACAGAACTGACAAGCCGCAGAGCGACCTCCTGCTAAGTCCGCAGAGACCGCACACTTTCAAGCACTTGACCGAAGTCACAGCCAAACTCCTGGCTCCTTGAAGCTACCCGCGCGACCTGCACACAGCAAACCGTCAGCCTGAAACAATCCGCACGGACTGACAAACACAGACCGCAGCTCCTTGCACACCCCAACTTACTGTTCACTCAAGTTACTTAGGTTACTGTAGATGGGCCAGGGTGGTCCTATTTATAGGCAGGGTGAGGAGTGTGGTCACCGCCCAAGAGATAGCGACACCGCCCCAGCCCGCGCGATAGCAAACCTCCGTCCGCTGAGTCCGCAAGGACTTAGCCGGATACCAAGGAAAACCGCCAGGAGCAAGGCAACCATTGACGAACTCTCTCCAGTCCGCCCAAGCGATGCGGACATGGCATCAGCCCGCAAAGCTCCAACCACTATAGGACAGCAACCCCCTTCAATGGCAGTCCGCACCAACCCGAGGCAGTCCGCAAGACTCACACCTTAATCCGCCACAAGTCCACGACCAAAGGCAGACAGTAACAGTCCGCCCAGTCACAGCGGACTTGGCGGATACGACGGACACCATGAACTTGACACAAAGTGTGACCAAGTCCAAAACCATCAAGGGCAAATGCGAGCATGGCGGACGCAAACCCCCGTCCGCCAAACACCAAAACACAGACCGCCAACAGTCCGCAGGCACCTCGCACTCCTGTCCAACGCAGCAGCCTCCTCTCGGACTCCAAACACCAGTCCGCCAACCGGTCTCCACAGCAAAGCACCTGCTGTAATCACCAGAACTTGACAAGGCCTCAGCCAAGCTCTAAGCTCAGTCCGCAACAGCCAATACCGCGGACACATCAGTCCGCAAGCTTCTTGTGGACATGAGCCAACCCGCCTATCAGCACAAGATTGCACCCGCGGCCACTGACAATGCACCAGTCCGCAAGCCTCCATCCGCTCAGGCCGCTCCTTGGCAAAGCCAATCAGCATACCCTATCCGCAGACACCAGGCCGCATAGTCCGCGGACTCCATGCAACAACCCGCTCAGAAGACAGCCGGCTTCCCACTAGACCTACCACCAGGCCGCACATCACAGTCCGCCTGTTGGGTATTGTATCCACAATGTACCTGATTTGAAGAAGCCCCTGGACAAGCTAAGGTCAATAAACTATGTATTTGATAAACTCCTTCTAGTTGTGCTTGCAGTTTTTCCACGCTAAGTGCACACCAATGTCAGGGTGCAGTAGGTCAATATATACGGGTCTGCACGACGTAATCCCTCGTTGAGCAGATCAGTGTGTTGGCCTACGTGTACTCTCTCTATTGGAGTGCACTTATTTTCAAGCACAGGGCCGCTCATATGCAAGAGAAGACAAGGAGCATGGAGGATCAAGGAGCAGCTCCTAGGTGGAAGACGAAAAATCGTCCAAGGCAAATTCGACGAGAATCACCAAGTGATTCTCGCCGAATCGGCGAGAATCACCAGTGATTCTCGCCGAATCGACGAGAATCATCAATGATTCTCGCCGACTCCTTTTGGCCATCTCAAAATGGTGCCAAGTAAGATTCGGCGAGAATCACTTGTGATTCCCGCCGAACCAGTGGTCAAGCAGCCCTTGTATAAAGTAAAATTCGTTGAGAATCGACAAGTGATTCGACGAGAATCACAAACGATTCTCGACGAATCGTCGAGAATCACTTGGTGATTCTCGCCGATTCGTCGAGAATCGTCTGCGATTCTCGCCGATTTTGACTTGGCGTTTTCTCAGATTGCTGCTGGACCGGATTCTGCTTCTGGACTTGTTTGAACCGGATTTTGGGGATTTCTTTTGTGGGTCCCACAAACGGTCAAAATTGCTGTATCTTCAGGGTATAAATACATGGGTCTTTTGAACAGTACCCACACAGAAAAATACGCCGAGCTCACGGAAATCCTAAGATCGCGAAATCTTTCCGCCGCCTCCGTCGCCGCTCGCGCAAGTCCGTCGCCGCCACTGATCGATCTTCTTCCCGATCTCCGGCGACAGTAGCTTAGCAAGGTTTGAGTCTCACGCGTCTATCCAGAGATCCTTTGTCTCTCGATTTGTTGATCGGAAACACTTCCCATCCGAATCGATCGAGACGACCGATCCTCGTGTGACCGTTGGTAGACCGAGCCTGCTTTGCAACGAAGTTTGGATCTCCAAGTTCAGCAGCTGCTCTTCACCGTAGCCGCCGATCCCGAAGCTAGCCGCCGCTTGTGTGCCGCCGCCGGTTCCGGGGAAATCCTCTCCAAGAGAGACGAAGGTCGTAGACTCTTCATCGACTTCAAGAACACGTCGTCGAACAAAGAGGAACACCGTAGTCTCCAAGAGAAGTTTGTATCACGTGTACATTCTACATTTATTTTATTGTAAATGAACTTTTGTTCCGTGTTGTAAGGGTTGGGTGCAACCCGTTTTGTGGGAGTGTTGACTCTCACGTGTGGAAGGGCTCCTTCCGTTAGTGCAGGGATTGGATTTCAATCCCGTTGGAGAAGTGACCGAGTCGTCCCTTGTTGGGGAGATAGGTCGTAGGGGGAAAGTGGATGTACCCAAGTCGGGGAACCACTATAAATTTGCTGTGTATTCTGTGTGCTGTGGTTTTTGTTTTTATTGTGCAGGTGCATCCGTAAATTCCGCAAAAGAATCACACGTCACCTATTCCCCCCCCCCCCATAGGTGCACATAGCTGACACTAGGTGGACTTTCAAGTGGTATCAGAGCGAGGTTACTCAACAAAAAGGTTAACACCTTGAGGTGAATCCTGCCACTAGTGTCAACAAGGAGACATACATCTACTATGGACGGGCTCAAGTACTCCGGCAAGATCCCAGTGTGCAACAGACTCAACTTTCCTATCTGGAAGGAAAGAATCAGGTTCTACATGGAAGCAGTGGACCCTCGACTGTTCATGATCGTGCTGGAGGGACCTTATGTCCCCACTAAGGCCTCCACCATTGATCCCACCAAGAAAGTGCCGAAGACACTCTCTGAAATGGACAAGGATGAGATGGTCCTAGTGGGCCTTGACATGAAGGCAAGAAACATCCTGGTCAGTGCAGTTGATGACTCGATGATGCAAAACTTCAGCAACTGCAGGACAGCTCAGGAGATATGGCAGTGTCTGATCATTCTAATGGAGGGCACATATGAAGTAAGGGATGATCGGAGATCCCTCCTGAACCAGAAGTATGAGGCCTTCCGGCAAGGGCCTAAGGAAGAGATCGGAGTCACATACGAGAACTTCCTGAAGATTGTCAACGCCCTCAAGGGCTATGGAAGAGTGTTCACCAATGGTGAACTCAATGACAAATTCCTTAGGTCCCTTACTAAGGAATGGGACACAAAGATCTGCGCCATCAGAGAATTTGGCAGACTAGCAGAAACTGATCCACAAATCCTGTTCGGGAAGCTGATGTCCTATGAACTTCAGCTGAACACCAGGAAGGCAGAGGAAGAAGCAGAGAAGGCTGCTGCAAAAGAAAAGACTGTGGCCCTAAAAGCCAGTCACTCCAGAAAAGGGAAGGGTGCGGTGTCATACCGTGCCAGAAATAAGGAAGAAGAGGAGGACTCCGATCCATGCTCCTCCAGCTCAGAACTGTCGGAAGAGGATTTCTCCCTCATCACTCGAGAGTTCAAGAAATTCCTCAAGATGAGGAATCAAAGAAAGAGAGACGGCTCCTCTTCCAGACATCAGAAGAAAAACTACTCTTCTGACAGGTATGCATCTAAACCTAACAAACATCGTTCTTCTGATATTATTTGCTTTGGATGCAATAAGCCAGGTCACGTCGTGGCCGACTGCCATCAAAGCAAAAGAGATAAAGGGAAAGGAGAGGAGCTCAAATCCTCCAGAGATAAGAAGAAGGAGCGGAGCTACATCGCTAGAAGACCAAAGACACTAAGTGAGTCTGATTCCTCAGACTCCAGTGATGATGAGGAAGCCTACTTCGGGCTGGTGGGTCGCTCGGACTCAGAAGGAGAATGCCCCCCATTTACTGGGAAGGTAAAAGCTCACACCCCTCTCTCCGACTCCGACTCTGATCCTGAGTCTCAGGATGATGAACCTGAGGATGGCCCTTCGGCCCGCGAAGCTGAACTCCTCGAAAAGTATGAGCTTCTGCTCAACACTTTCGACGAGTGCCGCAAGAGACTGAAGGCTGAGAAGAAGGAAGTAAAATTCCTTAAGGGTGAGTGTGTATCCCTAAGGGAAGAGGTCACTAGCTTGATCTCTCTCAGACAGGAGCACCTTGACCTAACTTCAAAGCACTCAGAGTCCTTGAAGCTCCTTGATCTCAAGCAGGAGGAAGTCAACAAATTGGAAGAACTACTTGCGGCAGAAAGGAAGATCGTACAGAGCTTCTCTATGCCAAAAACAGTGCTTCCAATCGTTGACACCTTCTCCGCTCAGGCCAAAGGAGCTGGCTTGGGGCATATTGGGGCATCTGGTTCTTCATCTAGGAGAAACAAGAACCAGAGGAAGAATAAGGCCGCCAAGAAGGCCTCTGCTGATGAAAAGGGGAAGGCTCCTCTTAGTCCTGTTGCGTTCAGGAAGCCTGGCTTTCCTTGCAACCAACATGACTTTGAGTCAACATTTGGGCATCATTTCCGGCCCTCAGTTGCAAAGCCTAAGAGCCGGTATGACGGTTGGAACTTCCCCCGGAACTTTGGTGAGAGTGCCTTCAAGGCACCTTATGAGGAAATCCACATAGGAAATTATGGTCCGTTCTCTAGCGGCCATAATGGAAAGCAGGCACCAAAGGCCAAACCAGTTATACAGAAGGTGACAAAGTCATGTGACTGTTGTCACCATGAGGTCTCCACCTCCAAATCCAAGGCCCCAGCCGCACCCACCGTTCCCTGGGTAAGACAGGAGCCTAGGAAGAGATACAACAGGTTCGACTGTTGGTGCTGTGGCAAAGTCGGTCACTTTGCCGTGGATTGTTGGTTTAATCCAAGGAACTACGAGACTCCCCATGTTAACAATGCGAGACCGACCACTCGTAGGGTTAACCAACCGAGGGGGAGTGTGCTAACCAGGAATCTAGGACCCAAGTTCGATTGGGTTCCTAAGGCAAATTAATTTTGTTTTGCAGGAATGTCCAAAGGCCACCAAAACGCCAATCTGGTATTTGGACAGTGGATGCTCCCGGCATATGACCGGGACAAGAAGCCTGCTGCGTGATTACACTCCAGTCGAGAATGGACCCAAAGTCATCTTTGGAGGGTCAGATCGAGGAGTCACCAGAGGTTATGGTATGATTTCCAACGGTATAATCTCTATCACCGACGTGGCTTATGTTGAAGGGTTAAACCATAACCTGATCAGTGTAAGTCAGTTATGTGATAAAGGTTATGACGTTAAGTTCTGCAAGGATAAATGTCTGATAATTTCACGTACCTCTTCTGAGACGGTATTATCAGGCATTAGGAGCAGAAATATCTTTTGCTTAGATTTTCTCAGTTTGGATTCATCTACCCCCGTATGCCTTGTGGCAACAGGCAGTGCATCTCTTTGTGAACAATGGCACAAGAGATTGGCACATGTTAATTTCAAGACAATTAGTATGCTATTTTCTAAGAACTTAGTAAGAGATGCTCCCAGTATCAAGTGCATCAAAGATAGCCCCTGTCCTGCATGCCAGATGGGCAAACAGACTCGGGCTACCTTTAAGAGCATTGCAGACAAAGACTCCTCCCGATGTCTTTACCTGTTACATATGGACTTGTTTGGCCCAATGCAAGTTCATAGCTTGGGAGGCAAGTCATATATGCTAGTGATAGTTGATGATCACTCACGGTTTACATGGGTGTTCTTTTTGAAACGAAAGTCAGATACTTTTGACATCTTCACTAATTTTGTCAAGCAGGTTCAGAACGAATTTAACTGCTCCGTGGTCAAAATCCGAAGTGACCATGGAATAGAATTCGAATCTGGTGCTATGACAGAATTCTGTGAAGAACAAGGTATCTTTCATGAGTTCTCCTCCCCGCGCACTCCTCAGCAAAATGGAGTTGCGGAGAGGAGAAATAGAACTCTCATTGAAGCCTGCACGACTATGTTGAAAGATGCTTCTCTCCCGGAATACTTCTGGGCAGAGGGTGTCAATACGGCATGTCATGTACAAAACCGAGCTTTGATCAACAAGCATCATCGTAAGACGCCCTACGAGCTACTGAAAGGCAGGAAACCAACCATGTCCTACTTGAGGATTTTTGGTTGCAGATGCTATGTACTGAATAATGGGAAGTACCCGCGTACTAAATTCGGTGAAAAATGCTTCGAAGGCATATTCATGGGCTATAGTTCCCATAGTCGGGCATATAGGGTCTTCAATAAGAAAACCCTAGTGGTAGAAGAATCGATAAATGTTGTATTTGATGAAGGAAGTTTGCTTAACTGCAATTCTTCCAGTAGTATTCTTGAAGATACAGGTGCTAGACTTGACCAGCTGAATCTGGATGAGACCCCTAAAGATGACGCACCCAAGTACGTCAAAGTTTCCACCTCCACGTCATCTGAAAATGTTGAAGATCAAGATGAAACAAATTTTTTAGAAGAAAGAGAAGCACAAGAAGTAGCTGAAGCTCCAGACGCCAGACTTCTAGAGCTCCGGCACGTGAGAGATCATCCTAGAGATCAGATCATCGGGGATTCACGTGTCGGCGTCAGAACTCGAAGAGGTACAATTAACGAAGTATTGCATCTTAGCTTCCTGTCACAGATTGAGCCAAAGAAGTTCGATGAGGCGAACAAGGATGCGGCATGGATTCTGGCCATGCAAGAAGAACTACATCAATTCGAACGTTGCAAGGTTTGGACGCTGGTTCCCAGACCATACAAGCAGAATGTCATTGGCACGAAGTGGATCTTCAGAAACAAGCTGGATGAACATGGTGTCATCATAAAGAACAAGGCCAGGGTGGTGGCTCAAGGTTACAGACAGGAGGAAGGGATTGACTTCGACCAGACCTTCGCACCAGTCGCAAGGCTCGAAGCAATCCGGTTGTTCCTGGCGTATGCTTCACACAAAGGATTCACAGTCTACCAAATGGATGTGAAATCGGCATTCCTGAACGGAGACCTGAAAGAGGAAGTATACGTCGCTCAACCCCCAGGTTTTGTCGATCCTACTTATCCCAATCACGTTTATTTTCTTAATAAGGCCTTATATGGGTTGAAACAAGCTCCCCGAGCTTGGTATGAGACTTTATCTAGTTTTCTTCTTGAGAACAAGTTCTCCAGAGGTAAAATAGATAAAATATTGTTTCTCAGGGAAGTCAAAGGCAAGATTTTGCTGGTGCAAATCTATGTCGATGACATAATATTCGGCTCAACGGACAACAATCTCTGCAAAAAGTTTTCTAAACTTATGCAAGGAAAGTTTGAAATGAGCAGTATGGGAGAGCTCAAGTATTTCTTAGGCCTTCAAGTGAAACAGTCTGAGGATGGAATCTTCATCTCTCAGACGAAGTTCACAAATGAACTCCTTAAGAAATTCGGTATGGAGAGTGCAACCTCTATGAGGACTCCAATGGGATCCACCATGTCTCTGGATAAGGATGAGAAAGGTAAACCTTTCGATGAAACCAAATACAGAAGCATCATTGGATCCCTGCTCTACCTTACTGCCAGTAGACCGGATATTATGTTCTCCACATGTGTATGTGCCCGATATCAGGTGAACACTAAGGAATCTCACTATGTCGCGGCAAAGCGAATTCTAAGATACCTTAAAGGTACTCCTAATCTTGGCTTGTGGTACCCGAGGAACAATGATGTCGAGCTAATAGGCTTTTCAGATGCTGATTTTGCAGGGAGCAGGGATGACAGGAAAAGCACCTCCGGGACGTGTCAATTCCTCGGCAGGAGGCTTATCTCATGGAACAGCAAGAAACAGAATTGTGTTGCAACCTCCACAGCAGAGTCAGAGTATATCTCGGCAGGAAGCTGTTGCGCACAACTCCTTTGGATCAGAAATCAGTTGGCCGACTACAACCTTCAGTTCAAGGAAGTTCCAATGTACTGCGACTCCTCCAGTGCAATTGCCATTGCCAACAATCCGGTGTCGCACAGCAGAACGAAGCATATTGAAGTACGCTACCACTTCATTCGGGAGCACGTGGAGAACAAGGATATCTCTCTCTGTTATGTCCCCACGGACAAGCAGATTGCTGATATATTCACAAAGCCCCTAGACAAGGCAAAGTTCAATCTTTTCAAGACAGAATTGGGGATGCTCAATTATGAAGAATGAAGACTACAGAAGCTTCCGACTCGTGCATAATCTGAGGGGGAGCCGGGAACTCCAGCGTAAGTACAGCTGCAAGACCTGAGGGGGAGCTAAGGGCCAAAGATTACTGACCCCGATTTGCCGAAGCCGAAAAGGGGGAGATAACCCTATAACTCTCTCGGGGTCAAGGCTAAGGTGGCTCCAGCTTGCTCCCAAGCAATCGGTATTGGTAAGGGATGACTCCACTTAATGATGTTAAGATTATGGCTTTCAGTTGCTTTCCTTTCCATTTGCTCTATTCACCTTAGCTTGTAGGGTTTAGGCTTCTTCAAATAGGGGGAGATTGTTGGGTATTGTATCCACAATGTACCTGATTTGAAGAAGCCCCTGGACAAGCTAAGGTCAATAGACTATGTATTTGATAAACTCCTTCTAGTTGTGCTTGCAGTTTTTCCACGCTAAGTGCACACCAATGTCAGGGTGCAGTAGGTCAATATACACGGGTCTGCACGACGTAATCCCTCGTTGAGCAGATCAGTGTGTTGGCCTACGTGTACTCTCTCTATTGGAGTGCACTTATTTTCAAGCACAGGGCCGCTCATATGCAAGAGAAGACAAGGAGCATGGAGGATCAAGGAGCAGCTCCTAGGTGGAAGACGAAAAATCGTCCAAGGCAAATTCGACGAGAATCACCAAGTGATTCTCGCCGAATCGGCGAGAATCACCAGTGATTCTCGCCGAATCGACGAGAATCATCAATGATTCTCGCCGACTCCTTTTGGCCATCTCAAAATGGTGCCAAGTAAGATTCGGCGAGAATCACTTGTGATTCCCGCCGAACCAGTGGTCAAGCAGCCCTTGTATAAAGTAAAATTCGTTGAGAATCGACAAGTGATTCGACGAGAATCACAAACGATTCTCGACGAATCGTCGAGAATCACTTGGTGATTCTCGCCGATTCGTCGAGAATCGTCTGCGATTCTCGCCGATTTTGACTTGGCGTTTTCTCAGATTGCTGCTGGACCGGATTCTGCTTCTGGACTTGTTTGAACCGGATTTTGGGGATTTCTTCTGTGGGTCCCACAAACGGTCAAAATTGCTGTATCTTCAGGGTATAAATACATGGGTATTTTGAACAGTACCCACACAGAAAAATACGCCGAGCTCACGGAAACCCTAAGATCGCGAAATCTTTCCGCCGCCTCCGTCGCCGCTCGCGCAAGTCCGTCGCCGCCACTGATCGATCTTCTTCCCGATCTCCGGCGACAGTAGCTTAGCAAGGTTTGAGTCTCACGCGTCTATCCAGAGATCCTTTGTCTCTCGATTTGTTGATCGGAAACACTTCCCATCCGAATCGATCGAGACGACCGATCCTCGTGTGACCGTTGGTAGACCGAGCCTGCTTTGCAACGAAGTTTGGATCTCCAAGTTCAGCAGCTGCTCTTCACCGTATCCGCCGATCCCGAAGCTAGCCGCCGCTTGTGTGCCACCGCCGGTTCCGGGGAAATCCTCTCCAAGAGAGACCAAGGTCGTAGACTCTTCATCGACTTCAAGAACACGTCGTCGAACAAAGAGGAACACCGTAGTCTCCAAGAGAAGTTTGTATCACGTGTACATTCTACATTTATTTTATTGTAAAGGAACTTTTGTTCCGTGTTGTAAGGGTTGGGTGCAACCCGTTTTGTGGGAGTGTTGACTCTCACGTGTGGAAGGGCTCCTTCCGTTAGTGCAGGGATTGGATTTCAATCCCGTTGGAGAAGTGACCGAGTCGTCCCTTGTTGGGGAGATAGGTCGTAGGGGGAAAGTGGATGTACCCAAGTCGGGGAACCACTATAAATTTGCTGTGTATTCTGTGTGCTGTGGTTTTTGTTTTTATTGTGCAGGTGCATCCGTAAATTCCGCAAAAGAAGCACACGTCACCTATTCCCCCCCCCCATAGGTGCACATAGCTGACACTAGGTGGACTTTCAATTGCTTTCCTTTCCATTTGCTCTATTCACCTTAGCTGACACACGTCACCTCTATTCACCTTAGCTCAGAAGACAGCCGGCTTCCCACTAGACCTACCACCAGGCCGCACATCACAGTCCGCCCAGTCCGCCTAGTACGCCAATGCTGTCCGCCCCAGGCCGCCCGGCCTGTCCTGTCACCCACTTCCACTTCACAAAATTCAACATCACCAAACCGCGCGGCTTAGTTGGCTTGTATTTATGTTAAACCTCTTGTACATGATATTTTTTAGTCCCACATTATTTATTTGTAATCTCTCCCATCTCCTCCATTCTATAAAAGGGAGGCTATACCATGTAATTGATACCTTTTTTGGAATACAAAAATTTCTGTTTGTCCAATTTCCGGACTGTCTTTTTTTTGTTCGCACAGTCGCCTAATGGGGGCATTCTCGCCCAGAGCTGGGGAAGCGACCACTGGGATGGCGGGTGTCGAGCACTCTCCGCGACCACCGAGTGCGAACATGACGAGATTCCAAACTTCCTGCTTGAAGTCTTCAAACATTCCGAGGGTGGTGAGAGGGGGAGGAGGTGGTGAGATCCTTGCCTTTCGCCCCCAGACATTGAACTTACTTGAGGATTTTTCAATGTTGGTCACTCTCCACGCTCACAACACCAAAATGTTAAAATCGGAAATCGGCTTCTGTGGAATTCGGACCCTTAAAAAGAGGTGACCACACATTTAATTCTCCTAGTAAGCCTGCTTGAACGAGGACTTAGGATTGGAGACTGACCAAGGGCTCCAACACGGAGGCCCCACCACACACCCGGAAGATCTTAGAGCGCTTTCTCTCCATAGCCAATGCTGAGCTAAGGGTACTTTAGAAAGTGCAAGAGGATCAGAGAATGAGAAAACGAAGAGCTTGTCTTCTGAGGTACCCTCTTGGGTCTATTTATAAATTTCTGAAAATGGTCTGCCAACAACTCAACTCCGCTGCTTTGAACTGATGTACTCATCCTAAGTCCGTCTGCCAACAACGCTACTCCGCTGTTTGGAGGGGATATTGGTAGACCAGTGGGGGTGGAATGGTAAAAAGCATCACTGGGCGAGTGGTCCCAGAATTACCACTTGCCTGGGGTGGCGAGTGTCGGATGAGACTGGCACTCGCCGCCTCCACAGGGCCCAGGGCGAGTGCGGATCTGACTGTCCCACTCTCCTGTTATCTACCGAGGGCCAGGGACGCGTGCGAGCCCGCTTGCTCCACTCGCCTCATATCTGACCTACCCCCAGCCCGGGAGAGCCAGGGAGCTCTCAAGGCACTCGCCTCCCTGCCGACTCGCCCGAGGCTTGATTTTCCTGGTCCGGCTCCTGCCGCTCCCACTCGCCGGATGCGGGGTTGTACACTTCTCATTTATATCAGCAATCTTTTCTATACATGCAGTTTTTTTGTAGTTTCTATCAATGATCGCTCCTCAGCCAGGAACTACTGCAGCCGGAAAAAACGTCGTTGTATTGACCCTAAACCAGTGCTTCCGCAGTTCATGGTCTCCGCCCTTAGTTGCCTCTTCGCGCCCCCCACACCTCCACGTCCTCATTCTTCCCTAAGGTCTGCGACGACCGGTCATCCTCTGTGATTTCCCCTGAACAACCGCCGGTGTAAACTGCCGCCACTGTTCTTCCCTAGGGTATGCTTCTCATTTATTTCAGCAATCTTTTCTATACAAGCAGTTATTCTATGTATATTCTATTCATTGATGGACTATTTTGCAGCCCGGGACATCATCTCCCGCCGCCTCTGCATTCTTCCCTAAGACATGCATTCATCCCTAAGGTACAAATTGGTATTATGTTTTTATATAATTCCTATACCTGTAAAATGACGATAAATGGTTGACTCTTCCCACGCCAAGCACTTCTCCATCCTCTTAGCGCCTCCATCACATTTCTTCATATCGCTTGCACTTCTCCATCCTCTTCACGCCTCCATCACATTTCATGAAATGATTCATGTATTGAGAATGTCTTGTCTAATGTCATTATTTGACTTCACTCATCATTGGTGTTTGACTTCACTCATCAATGGTGTTACACAATTGTCTATACATGCAGACCATATTAACTCCTGTTTCAGGTCGTGTTCTCTTTCTCTTTTTCGTTTTCGTTTTCATAAAGGAAAGAACCCTTATAAATGCTGCTGATTACAAGTGCAGCACGTGGCGGTAAAGAAACTGTTGATGCTACTGTACTTATAAATCAACACAAACGTCTATGTCATGTGTGTTGATTGGTAACTGCAGTAGCGACAGCTGTTTCTAGCAACAACTGTTTCTTTTTCTTCTACGAATGTGTTCTTTCATTAATTTTGCAAGGACCAACATAATTTCCTTCTCTTATTGTCTTTATTATGTTCTTGAATATTAGATATTTTCTTGGTTCAACTAATTAACTGCTATTCTTTTTACCAAGACTTCTAGTGAACTCCTGCTCTTTTTACCAAGATTTTGTTCAATAAAATCTCTTCTAATCAAAATATTTTCTTTGTTCATCAGGCTCGCCTCCGGACTACCTCCCCCGAGGATTCCTCTCCCCTCAATAGCACCGGCGCCGGCGTCGACATCAATGTTTTCCCGCTGCTTCCTGTTAATGTATATTTGGACAAATATCGGGTTCAGAGGCTTAACGGGTCGGTTCGGGTACACGAATATCCATTACCCGTCGTAACTCCTAGTGATTGCCTATTTATACTGACCTAGGGGCAACAGGTAGGAGATTCCACATTGATCTCCATCCGGATGATTTGAGCGACATTATCATTCTCGAAGTGACCGCCCCCGTCGCTCAGTTTTTCCGTCTCTCCCGTAACCGCTGTTCCCGTCGGTTTTCGCACAGGAGAAGGAGGCCTCCGCTGCAATCGGGAAGGAACATGCATTTCGCCGCTTGGTTTCGGGAAGGAGGAACATGAATCCCGTTGCTCAATCGGGAAAAAGAAGTATCCCGCCGCTGTTTTCGTTCGGTAGAAGGAAGAAAAGGAAAAGAAATTCCCGCCGTCGTCGCTGTGATCAGAAGAAGGGCGATCAAAGTTTACATGCTCGGATTCTTTTTTCCCCTCGCGTTCTCCCTTAGTCCCGCCACCGATCGGAACAGAAAAAGAATCCGGCCGGTCCAGGTTGTCTCTCCCGTGGAAATTTTTTCGTCATCCCGCCGGCGACTGGATATGAGTATTCTGATCGCCTCTGATTTTGGTCCCACTGGTCTCAATTCCTCTCTTGTTTTTCAATCTGCTCTCCCGATCTCTCCCTCCCCACGCTCCCAATTTCTGAGATGGAAAGCATTCGCCGCCGCTTGTTTTTCTGCTGCCGACAGAAAGAGAAGTATTTGGCAAGTTATTCCAATCCTGATTTACTACCGTTCTTGTTGTCGGTAGTGGAGGAAAACCTGTAGATCCCTTATCTTTATACTATAAGGGAGGACCTAATGAGGAGGTGGTGTAATATTTTAATCCCACAATACCCTCATAAAAGCAGCTTTTGTGAGTTAATTGAGAGGTATTTGGGTCATTTGGCGGGATCAAAGCTTAATTAATAGAAACCGGCGCTGTTTATGCGCCTCAAATTCCCGATACCTCCCTCATCTTCTTCTGCGCAGCTAGGACAGATCCCACGGTGCCCATCCAAAGTCACAACATCTCCTCCACTTCCAGCCCGTCGCAAGACCGCCGTCGTCGCAAGTCTGCCGTCGTCACCTCATCTCTTCTCCACAGCAGGAGGACTCCTCTTCCGCCAATGTCCTTCAGGCCTTCGATCTTGGGTACTTGAACCAAGGTATAACCTTTCCCATTTATGTTTCTTTCCATTTTCTCCACCTTAGTATTCACTAAGACCTACCAAAGTATTTCACTCCACTCCAACAATGTCCCTATTTTTCTCTCCTACACGCTTCCTGCTGCTCGCCTAAATTTAATTTTTATTATCATTTGGGCCTAGAGAATTGCATTGCAGCAATCCATTTCAATTCCTGCGAAAACAAAAAATCTCTGAAGTGCATCAACTGTTTCCTTCCCCGATAAGGTGCAATCTCACAAGGGTATCATCAAATTTATCTGCCTAAATTGATATTCCATGGCCTTCGCATTTTTCCCAAAATAAAGTAAACCATCTTCACTTCTTCATGTTTATTATAGCTGAGCAAATATTTTTTTCCTTAAGGACTTTTCTCATGTTCATAAGATAGACATATTATACAGTTGAGCAAATCTCTTTAATTTTTCCTGAAAATTTTTGCTCAGGTTTCAATAATTATCAGAACATGTCCAAGTTGACTTTTATTGCTCACTGCATGTTTGATGAATTGCCAAAGTGAGAATACATGTTTTGTCAAATATAGAACTCTACTTGGACTAATTTCTCTCTACTTTCCTGTCGCGGTCGGAATACTTTCATAGTTGGGGTACTTTTCGGTTCGCTGTTGGGGCGAAGCATTCACTTTCTCAACTCCACATTGCCTTTAGGTTCTCCTCTTTCAATTGCTAAGTTTAATAAAATTTGGTTCATTTGTATTCAACACTCATATCTTTAGCGTCTATCCCCAGGTTTTATTGGTTTTTCAATGCAAGAAACCGAGAAATGAAATACAGAATGGAGAGATCGACAAAATAAGGAGTAGACATTTTTTATTCATAATAAGGAATTCACTAATGCTTAGGTTAATTGATACAATTCTTGATATTTATAGAAGTTGATTGTTGGAATACAGATCATCATCACGGGAGATTAATTAAACAATTATAAAAAATGAGTTTCAAGGTAATACGACCCTTCAAAACACTTTACATTTAATCTTTAGCTAATTTATTTTAGGCGTCAGGTTCATTCTCCAATACTTTTTTCTTTAAGTATATCCAACTCCAAATCTTTACACTCATGTATTTTGTTTAAATGCTTTCTCTTTATATTAAGAATTATATTAGAAAGTATTCAGTGATTCTTTTGATTTCTTACTTACTTTTTTAAATATTTGATGACAACATTTGTACGGTGAGCTGATGTTTATGGATTCATTCTAAGATTTTGTATGTTAATGATGTTAAAATTCAACAACTTGGCTCTGATACCATGTTAAAATTCAACAACCTGGCTCTGATACCATGTTGAATACTCCAGGTGGTCAATAAGATAGCCTGATGCCAAATTAATATTTTCAGCACTATCAAGATCACACCTTGATCACGGGGAAATTTTCCTGGAACTTGGAGTGAGCAGGGGATATCTCAACTAAAGTCAGTCATCCAAAAAACACATGCAGCACATGAGTCTTTATTGATTCACAACAATCTTCTTTACACAGCGAGACATACATGACGAGACATGATTCACCAAACAACCACCCAAGGGAAAACAAAGAACTAAAAATGCAAGATAAGAGAAACAAGCCGCGCGGACTCAACCACCAAGCCGTCGGTCTATTGATGTGGAGTTCGCTCAGTCCGCCAGGTCGCCAGACCGCAACCCAAGCCACGCAGACTACCCCTTATTCCAATGCTAGCTCTAGCCGCCAATCTGCAAGCCGCCTAACCTCAAGGTCGCCTAGCCGCCTGTTGATGCACGAAAACAGTACCGCCTAGTTAACACGGAGGGGGGGGGGGTGTTCGATCTCACAAGCTAGGAGAGGAAGAGGATGAAGGTTGCGGGGAAAGAGGAAACTTCTGAGTGCTTGAGAGTGGAGCAAGCGCTTGTTCAAAGGTTGCGGGTATAGAGGAGAGATTCTGAGTGCTCGAGAGTGGAGTAAGCGCTTGTTCGAGGGCTGCAGGGATATAGGAGAGGTTTGCTGAGAGCAGCGGAAGAGGTTAATGATCAATGGAGGAGCTTGATCAGGAGCGGTCGAGCAGACGGGTACTTGGACGGTTGTGCTTGCAGGTTGGAGCCGAGGGAGCTGAGCTGAGCTAAGAAGAAGAGAGGGGGGCGCTAGCAGTGACAACAACAGACTTCGCCCGCCGCAGCTTAAATGCCACTCTTGCGACGAGCCTTCCTTTGATTAATATTGAGAGTTACATCTTGCTAATACACCTTTACAAGAAAGCAATAAAGGGGTACAAAGAGGAAGCTGGCGGCTAAGGAAGGAGTGCCAGAAGAGGCCGCGCGGACTAAGGAGCCAGGTCGGCAGGCCACTCGATTAAGGGAAAAACGGAGACCGCGCGGTCTGGGAACCGAGGCCGGCAGGCCGCGCGACTAAGGGCAGAGAGAAGGGTGCGGACTGAGAAAAGGAGTCCGCAGGGGGTGGCTGCTTAAGCTTGCTGTGGGTTGACTTCGAGCGTGAGCACCTCGACGACGTTGAGTTCTCCCCAAATGAGAGGCATGAGGGTCTATTTATAGGCCCGAGGAGGTAACGGCTTGCAGTGACGTTACCCCCGATGAGACGGTAACTTGAGCGAGAAGAGGAAGGAGTCCGCCGAGTCCGCAACAGGCCGTGCAGACTGGGACTTGCTTCTGGAACCGGTGCTGCAGATGGCCAACTGGGAGACTGAGTGGCGGACTGCGAGGAGAGTCCACGGAGTCCGCTGCTGCTGAGCTGAGATTGTCCTCCTGTGGCTGGGGTGGCGGATGCTGGAGGCTAAGTGGCGGACTGCGAGGGGAATCCGCGGAGTCCGCCGCTGCTGAATTAGGCATGCACTAAGGGGCGCGAGCTGAGGAGTGCCTGCTGAGTCCGCCAAGTCCTCACGAGGCTATGCAGTCTGGGATTGTCTTGAGAAGGTTCTGCTGCCTGGCGGATTGGGAGGAGAATCCACGGAGTCTGCCACAGCTGATTGAGCCCGCGCCAAACTGCGGGCTGAGGGAGGTTGGACCCGCTGCTGGAGAGAAGCGGGTGCTGGAGATGAGGAATGACGGGCTGCATGGCGAGTCCGCTGAGTTCGCGGAGTCCGCATCTGCTGACGAGCTGAGTCCGCCGAAGATGAGGTCTGCTGTAGCTGAGGAGCTGGAGCTAGGGTGTACCAACGTATGCAGACTGGAAGTCTTGACTGCACTTCGAGTCTGCACAACTCACGAGGAACCGGATGTGGCTGCTGGTCTTTGCGAGTAGCCGGGGAGCTGGAGCGTCTGCATTCCGCAGGAGGACTGAAGAAGATGGCTGCCCACGCTGCTAGGTGACAAGGGCTGAGCGACCTGCCGGACTGATGAGGCAGGCCGCGCGTGTTGGCGAGGTGGAAGCTGAGGTAACTTGCTGGAGGCCTGGGGGCAGGTCGCCACCTTTGTTTGGAGGTTTGAGCGGCCTGGGCGGATAGGCATCTGAATCCAGCAAAGGAGGCTCCTGTTGAGACAAGCTGCGATTAAGCTGACAAAGGGCGCGGCCTGCAGGGGCAGATTCCAGGTGCAATCCGCGGCCCCTATCGACCAAGGGAAGGCGCGCGGCCTGGGCAGTCAGACTGCTGAGACCGCCCAAGCCGTGCGGCCTGAGCGGATAGGGAATTCTGTCCTCCCACCCTAAGACGTCGCGACCTCCAGGAGGAACCCAGGGCAGGCCACGACTAGCGAGCTGGCTGCCTTGGGAAGGATCGCCGATTTCGGGGTTAACATAATCCCCGCACTTTTTGAAGTTCAGAAGAGAACTTCAAAAAAGTTGGAGACCCACGAAAATCGTGATCCACCCCAAAGGAAAGGAAGGGGGCAAGGAGAGATAGAACCTGATGTCTATCCTTAGGAGTTTGGTGTTGCCTGTCTTTTTCCTGCAAGAGGAAAGTTAGTGTAGGCATGTATGGGAGGTACACCTTGTGTGTACCTGGGTTTGCCTTTGCAAAATGAGGAAGATGTGTCTTCTGCTGAGTTCTGCAAAATGAAGGTGAGAGGAAAATATAGGAGCATAATAACTTACAAGTACCTGATGGAGGTTTGCAAGCGTTTGCTGCTTTCTGAAAAAGAGATGTTAGGAGCAAATTTGGAATGTAAAAGTAGCTTGCAAGTACCTATAAAGAGACCTACAAGTGTTTGCTGTTCTCTGCAAGAAAAGAGTTTGGAGTAGGTAAAACATGTGAAAGTAGCTTGCAAGTACCTGTGAGGGAACTTGCAAGTGTCTACTGGTCTCTGCAATAAAAGAGTTAGGAGCAGACAAAACATGTGAAAGTAGCTTGCAAGTACATGTGAAGAGACTTGCAAGTGTCTGCTGATCTCTGCAAGAAAAGAGTTAGGAGCAGGTAAAACATGTGAAAGTAGCTTGCAAGTACCTGTGAGAAAACTTGCAAGTGTCTGCTGGTCTCTGTAAGAAAAGAGATAGGTGAAGACAAAACATATGAAAGTAGCTTGCAAGTACCTGTGAGAAAACTTACAAGTGTCTGCTGGTCTCTGCAAGAAAAGAGTTAGGAGCAGACAAAACATGTGAAAGTAGCTTGCAAGTACCTGTGAAGAGACTTGTATGTGTCTGCTGATCTCTGCAAGAAAAGAGTTAGGAGCAGGTAAAACATGTGAAAGTAGCTTGCAAGTACCTTTGAGGAAACTTGTAAGTATCTGCTGGTCTGTGCAAGAAAAGAGGTAGGCGCAAACAAAACATGTGAAAGTAGCTTGCAAGTACCTGTGAAGAGACTTGCAAGTGTGTGTTGATCTCTGCAAGAAAAAGAGTTAGGAGCAGACAAAACATGTGAAAGTAGCTTGCAAGTACCTGTGAGGAAACTTGCAAGTGTCTGCTGATCTCTGCAAGAAAAGAGTTAGGAGCAGATAAAATATGTGAAAATAGCTTGCAAGTACCTATGAAGAAACTTGCAAGTATCTGCTGATCTCTGCAAGAAAAGAGTTAGGAACAGAAATGATATATGAGAGTATCTTGCAAGTACCTGTGAAGAAACTTGCAAGCATCTGCTGTTCTCTACAAAATGAGAGTTAGAAGCAGATATGGTATATAAAGACTAAGTTGCAACTACCTGGATATGACTTGCAGGTGCCTGCTAACCACTGCAAAGAGAAGAGTGAGCAACAGACATAAAAATAATGAGCTAAGCTGCAAGTACTTGAGACGAGGCTTACAGATGCTAACTGTTGATAGGATAAGGTCGATATGACCATATAGCAGAGGAAATGCAAGATACACTCTGCTGATAATTGAAGGAAGATCAAACCAGAGTAGTGATCTTTTTGCTATATTAGAGATGTCTTCAACATGAAGTCCAGATCAACAAGTCGAGTGTTGACTGTTGATATATTAGAATAGATATGATCATATTAACAGAGAAAGAGCTTGACAAACTCTGCGAATCTGGACTAGATTCCAATAGTATTTCTGATAGAGCTTAAGAAAGCAGTGAATAAAAGATGAGAGCAATAAAGCTTATACAAGTAGAGAACTTGTAAGTCATCATCTGATAGAGCTTTGAGCAAGCAATGCATATAAGATAAGCATAAACAAAGTGAGCGTTGGAAATCCTTTTGGTAGGTCGGATTAACCTGTTCACCTGTGAAAGAAGGCAGTTGACAAAAAAAGGTCTATACTTGGAGATGACCAAGAAAGACTTGATGCTGCCACAGGAGATCACCCATGGGCCTTATGCATCGCTTTCCTGAGAAAGGTCATCCCGAGTATTGTCCTACTCAAAGCAGTCTGGCCGCGCATCCTTTAGAAGGGCACACAAAAGAGAAAAGCACGGAAAATCCTGAGAAGGATTGCTAGGTACACTGCTCTCTTGTCTCGGGTACAATTATCACTGATCAATGAGACTAGTTGCGTCAAGTGGCCTATTGCTTATCTGTGGAAAGATCAGTGGAACTGTGGGATCCCGCGAAGGCACGAATTGAGAGTACCAGAGAGTGTTCGGCCATCACAGTTGTCAGATGATCGAAGAGACAAGGTTACACTTGATCGCCATTGCTTGTCAAGCAAAGATCACCGTAACTATAATGTATCCTTAACGAAGCACAACAGAGCTAACACATGGGGCCTCCCTAGCACATACTCTGTATTAGATACCGGATAGGATCCGAAGTCCCGTATTCCACCACATGAGAGTTGGATAGCTCCCACTACACATATGTGAACACTCCCCGCGACATGTGATCGTTGTGGCCTTACGCCGGAATCCAATCCCGAGGGGGCCTATAGCGAGACTCGGCGATATCTCATTGGTGTAGCGATCTCTTTGGCAAAGAGAAAAGTAGAGAGAGAAGCATTAC
The DNA here is from genome assembly GCA_039583875.1 of Platanthera guangdongensis. Taxonomy (NCBI): domain Eukaryota; kingdom Viridiplantae; phylum Streptophyta; class Magnoliopsida; order Asparagales; family Orchidaceae; genus Platanthera; species Platanthera guangdongensis. The sequence goes on along the minus strand of CM077167.1, from coordinate 88,574,693 downwards.
AAGAAGGGAAGTGTGTCAGTATGAGATCCCTGAGGTAAACTTTATTGAAAAGCAGGAATGAACACTAAGAAGTACTTTGAAATGAAAATGTTTGAAAGGGTAGGAGTAGAGATAACCCATCATGGTTGTGAAAAAATTTGGAAGAACTGTGAAGTCCTTTGTTGGCTTAGAATAGCCTTCCAAGCATGCCCTCGTTATCGGCATCGAAGCATTCAATAGTTTTGTTAACAACAAGGAGAGGGGGTTCTTCAAATAGGCTCACTCCTCTTGAGCAACAAGGAATGCCTGCAACTTCTTTGCCCTTTGAGGTTGCTGGATCAAGGCGATCGTCTTTGGGAAGCAAGTCACGCATCTTATCCTACCGGAGCATCCTTTGCATCAGTTGGCGGAGTGCTCGGCAGTTCTCATCAGGTGGCCTGACTCTTTGTGGAATTCACAGTATGGTTCTGAGTCTCTTGATCTTTGATCAGCTGGTCGATAAGGCCTTTTGTAGTTAGCCTTATCTTTCATGATTTGGCTCACTTCTTGCATGACTTCATCTAGTTCGGACTCATGCAAGTCATCGTCTTGCTGATGGTAAACTGCAGCTGTTTGAGAAGATGGAGCTGGTGGTAGAAGCAATGGATCCCGAGGATGATCTTGATCTCGGAAGGAGTATCGACGATGCTGAAATCTTCTTTCCCTCCTTGAGTTAGTTGGGAATTCTTTCCGAGGAGATCTCGGAGGCTGCTTGTGAGAAGGTGAATCTTTCTCTGATACAGGCCTGGAGACGAGGCCTGAGTTGCTCTTTTCGCCTCGGATGTATGAGTTGGCTAAGGCAATCAACTCTTGATATGTTCTCGATGCTCAGACATTGGCTTCAAACTTGAGCGGCCCTTCACGAAGACCGTGGATAAGAGCCACTCAATACATTTCTTGACCAACAATCTCGATATCCAACATTTCTATCTGGAATCGATCAACGAATAGAGACGAAGTCTCATTCCCACGTTGCTTGATCTCAAAGAGGGCTTCAGGACCGCCATTTCTCTTAGTTGAGGTAGAGAATCTGAGCAAGAACTCCCTTCGTAGATCAACAAAGGAAGTGATGGAGTGAGGGAGAAGACCATAGAACCAGTCCCTCACTTGTCCATCAAAGGTTGTGACTAGGAGCTTGCACTTAGTTGCATCAGAAAGAGTTTTGAGAGCAACGGCTGATTCGAAGGCTTGGATATGCTTCACTGGATCAGTCTCTTTAGTGTAGATTGGTAACCGGGGCTCTCTGAAGTTTGCTGGAGTAGGTTCATGACGAACATTCTCTGAAAAGGGTGACGACTCTTCCTATTCTACTACAGCATAAGGATGAAAGAGAGCATAAGCTGCAGCTGCAAAAGATGCAGGAGGATTAAAGGGAAAAGTTACTGCAGGAGCAAAGGCAGGAGCTGAAGGGTAAGGATGACTTCTCTGAAAGTTGAGAAATCTAGCAGGACTTCCCCGGGCTGGTTCCCGGAAGAAGTTTTGGCGAGCAACAAACTCATCATCTTGAGGTCACAAAGGGGCTACAGGCCCTTGCGGGAAGGTTGCTATATAAGGAGGATAGACTGGCGGGCAAGCTGGAGGATAAGCTTATTGATGCTCTAATGTTGGGGTTGGATTGATTGGAGCAGTTGGAGCAGCTGGAGCTGCAGGTTGAGTCTGCAACTGCTGGGTGATTGCAGCAAGAATTTTATTGATGGCTTGGAACTTCTAAGAATTTTCACGGCGCGATTGCTCGAAGGCCTCCCAGAGAGGATCATCTCTAGGACTTGATTGAGCAAGGTTCTGGGCTGAACAACGATCTGACATGGCTAACTGTCGCTGTTCACCGTATGGTTCTGATCTGAAGATCACATGTTAAATGTTGATGCTCGAAAATGACACCGCCTAGTTAACACGGAGGGGGGGGGGGGTGTTCGATCTCACAAGCTAGGAGAGGAAGAGGATGAAGGTTGCGGTGAAAGAGGAAGCTTATGAGTGCTCAAGAGTGGAGCAAGCGCTTGTTCGAGGGTTGTGGGGATAGAGGAAAGCTTCTGAGTGCTCGAGAGTGGAGCAAGCGCTTGTTCGAGGGTTGCGGGGATAGAGGAGAGGTTTGCTGAGAGCAGCGGAAGAGGTTGATGATCAATGGAGGAGGTTGATCAGGAGCTGTCGAGCAGACAGGTACTTGGACGGTTGTGCTTACAGGTTGGAGCCGAGGGAGCTGAGCTGAGCTAAGAAGAAGAGAGGGGGCCGCTAGTGGCGACAACAACAAACTTCGCCCGCCGCGGCTTAAATGCCACTCTTGCGACAGGCTTTCCTTTGATTAATATTGCGAGTTACAGCATGCTAATACACCTTTACAAGAAAGCAATAAAGGGGTACAAAGAGGAAGCTGGCGGCTAAGGAAGGAGTGCCAGAAGAGGCCGCGCGGACTGAGGATCCAGGTCGGCAGGCCGCGCGGTTAAGGGAAAAATAGAGACCGCGCGGTCTGGGAACCGAGGCCGGCAGGTCGCGCGACTAAGGGCAGAGAGAAGGGTTCAGACTGAGAAAAGGAGTCCGCAGGGGGTGGCTGCTTGAGCTTGCTGTGGGCTTACTTCGAGCGTGAGCACCTTGGCGACGTTGAGTCCTCCCCAAATGAGAGGCATGGGGGTCTATTTATAGGCCAGTGGAGGTAACGGCTTGCGATGACGTTACGCCCGGTGAGATGGTAACTTGAGCGAGAAGAGGAAGGAGTCCGCCGAGTCCGCAACAGAACGTGCGGACTGGGACTTGCTTCTAGAGCCGGTGCTGTAGATGGCGAACTGGGAGACTAAGTGGCGGACTGCGAGGATAGTTCGCGGAGTCCGTTACTGCTGAGCTGAGATTGTCCGCCTGTTGCTGGGGTGGCGGATGCTGGAGGCTAAGTGGCAGACTGCGAGGGGAATCCGCGGAGTCCGCCGCTGCTGAATTAGGCATGCACTAAGGGGCGCGAGCTGAGGAGTGCCTGCTGAGTCCGCCAAGTCCTCACGAGGCTATGCAGTCTGGGATTGTCTTGAGAAGGTTCTGCTGCCTGGCGGATTGGGAGGAGAATCCACGGAGTCTGCCACATCTGATTGAGCCCGCGCCAAACTGCGGGCTGAGGGAGGTTGGACCCGCTGCTTTAGAGAAGCGGGTGTTGGAGATGAGGAATGGCGGGCTGCATGGCGATTCCGCGGAGTCCGCATCTGCTGATGAACTGAGTCCGCCAAAGATGAGGCCTGCTGTTGCTGAGGTGCTGGAGCTGGGGTGTACCAACATAAGCGGATTGGAAGTCTTGACTGCACTTCGAGTCCGCCCAACTCGCGAGGAACCGGATGTGGCTGCTGGTCTTTGCGGTTAGCCGGGGAGCTGGAGTGTCCGCACTCCGCAGGCGGACTGAAGAAGCTGGCTGCCCACACTGCTGGGTGACAAGTGCTGAGCGACCTACCAGACTAACGAGGCAGGCCACGCGTGTTGGCGAGGTGGAAGCTGAGGTAACTGGCTAGCGGCCTGGGTGCAGGTCGCCACCTTTGTTTGGCGGTTTGAGCGGCCTGGGCGGATAGGCATCTGAATCCGGCAAAGTGGGCTCCTGTTGAGACAAACTACGATTAAGCTGACAAAGGGCGCGGCCTGCAGGGGCAGACTGCATGTGCAGTCCGCGGCCCCTGCCGACCAAGGGAAGGCGCGCGGCCTGGGCAGTCAGTCCGCTGAGACCGCTTAAGACGTACGACCTGAGCGGATAGAGAATTCTATCCGCCCACCCTAAGGCGTCGCGACCTCCAGGAGGAACCAGGGGCAGGCCGTGACTAGCGAGCTGGCTTCCTTGGGAAGGATCGCCAATTTTGGGGTTCACACTGCCAGACCGCACAAGCTGCGATGCCAAAGTGAATAGTCCGCCTGAAGTAGGCGACTTCTTGAACCCCGAACCCAGTTGCCAAAGAGAAGATCGTCTGGTCGCTGTACGCGACATGCTGTTTACCGCCTGTTGCTTAACCACATAGTCCACATTGTCCCTTACCGGAATCAGAGCCAAGTCCTGGCTTTCCAACACTATCCGCACAACCTGCACAGCACAACCCATTCAACTTAACCAAACCACACGGGAACCAAAAAGTAGTCCGCAGCAACTTGAGTGGGCTCAAGTTACTGTTCACTTACTTTGGTTGGTTACTCTTCCTGATGTGACATGGGTCCTATTTATAGGCACGATGATGAGTGTGGTCACCACCCTAGCTGATAGGATTACCTCCACATCCCGCAGCAAGACATCTCCGTAGTCCGCGAATACATTCCAGTCCGCGGCGCCTGTGCAAGATAGCGAGTCAGCCAAAGCTTCTCCAAGGCCGGACACAATCATCAGTCCGCCTTATCGCCAAAGGCCAAGCCAACAAGGCTCCACCAAGGCCAGACATAAATGCTATTCCGCCTTGTTGCATGGCCAAGCCAAGACCGCCACAGCCGGTGTAACATCCCGATTTGCACTAGGACCCTCGTGTGCATTTTTAAGTCAGGAGAGCTGACTTGGGCTCAGGGGAGTGCTGGCAACAGGGCTGTACTTGTAAATAGGAGGAGAAATCAGTCAAGCATAGTACACAGGTAGAGACACGGGCGGGTACCTACCCGTGTGGGAGTGCCCAGCTCTCGAGTCGACGATATGAGTATATCCAGAGAAGGACACGGGTAGTGACACAGACGTGTCACTACCCACGTGGCGTGACACGGGAAGAGACACAGGCGTATCCCTACCCGTGTGTGTGTCGAGATCGATGAAACTAGTCGAGATCGATGAAGTGTATCCTGTGCAGAGATACGAGTAGAGACATGGGCGTATCCCTACCCGTGTGTGTCGAGTTGAACTCGACGAGGCATGTTGAGATCGACGTAGTGTGTCGAGATCGATAAAGTGTATGACACGGGTAGAGATACGGGCATGTCCCTACCCGTGTGTGTGTGTCGAGTTGAACTCAACGATGCGTGTCGAGATCGACGAAGTGTGTCGAGACCGATGAAATGTATGACACGGGTAGAGACACGGGCGTGTCCCTACCCGTGTGTCTGTGTGTAGAGTTGAGTTCATTGAGATGTATCCAGAGAAGGACACGGCCAGGGAACACGGCCGTGTCATGTGGACACGGGTCGAGACACAGGTGTGTCCCTACCCGTATCGAGTATTGAACCGACACTAAAACTGTCATTGACGTTTCGCCCGAAGCAGGACACGGGTAAGGATATGGGAGTGTCCCTAACCGTGTCACTTTTCATATATAAATGTTGTGAAAACCCTACCCGTTTTCACTCCTCATTCCAGCCATTTTCCTGAGAGAAACTTCTGTAGAGAGGGAAAACTGCTGGAGCAAGTCTTGGAGGAGAAGATCCGATGTCGTCGTGAAGGAGAATATGCCGCCGAGAAGGGTCACAAGATCCATGGCCGGAAATAGTGTCACTTTTCATATATAAGGGTTGTGAAAACCCTAGCCGTTTTCACTCCTCATTCCAGCCATTTTCCTGAGATAAACTTCTGTAGAGAGGGAAAACTGCTGGAGCAAGTATTGGAGGGATATGTGAGCTTCCTCCCCTCTCCCTTGGTGCTAGATCTGTATATATTCAGGTGAGATGTCGACTCAAAAGAGTCTAGACTTGTGAGATGGTGATTTCTCTAGGATGAGGCGGATCTAGGGCTTGTGCTCATGATTAGTGGTGTCTTCAACCTCTCCAACCTTCTATGCGAAGATGTAGGATGGTTTCGTGAAGAGTAAAGACCTCATGAGGGTGAATAAGAGTGGAGGAATTTCTGGAGTTGATTTTGGAGGATCGTCTTGAGGAGGAAGATGAGCCGATGTCGTTCATTCCGCTTCATGATGCGTATAGAATCTGTGTTCTGCGCGTAGCGATCTTCTTGGCCATTTTTAGGTGGGATATGGCCAGATCTGGGCTTCCGACTAAACACAAAAGTTGAAGTCCTCAAAAATACCTTTCCAACGAGTGGTTGCACAACTTCAGGCGAAGTCAGTAGCCCCAGCGAAGTCAGAACAGAGTTGACGTTCGGCAAATCCTGCATGCAGAAATTGTGTTCTGCACGCAGCGGACTTTGAAGCTGATTTCAAATAGGATGCTCTCAAATTTGGGTTGTGGTCTGAATATGAAAGTTGTAACCCATGGAAAGAACTTTCCATAGAGGGGTTACACGTCTTCATCGGATTCCTGTAGCTTCGAGAATCTCCGGTCGAAGTTGCTGTCCAGTTTTATTCTGCACTTAAATTCTGGGTTTTGTATAACATTGATTTGGAATCGGTGGAATCAATGTAGCAAATTAACTCGAGGCTTGGGTGAACTCTTTTATGTTAACCACCGTAGTGCTATGAATAATGAAGTTTATTAATTAGATTCCATATATCTGAATTGTGGAGCAAGCTTACTTAAATGAAATGACTTGATAGAAATTGGTAGACAATTATATATGCGCTTCATGTTTATAATATGTTGAAATCATTTGGAATAACATATAAAAGGATAAACTATGGCCATGAGTATGTTTGATTAATGGAATGAAATTTAGTAGTCCAATTGACGAGTTGTAAATATGCCTATTTTTATGTACATTAATTAAGTCGTTTTCATTTCTTTCTGTTATTTTTGTTTAATTTTATTTAATAAATTGCTTCTTTTTCGTAAAAATTATTCTAACTTAAGTTATTTTTGTTTCCTGAATTTTTGAGGAAAAATTGCAAAAAAAAGCCAAGTACACGCCCGTGTACTGTTGGTCATGCCCGTGACCAGGGCATGACAGTTCAAATCCCATGAAATCAGCAATTTTTGATAAAAAAAGCTTGACACGCCCGGACACACGCCCGTGTCAACCCGAAACGGCCGTGACCAAGACCCGTGTCCCTCCCGCTCAATGTTTTGCACTCGACGTTCGTCGACCCGACAAGGACACTCCAATGTCCCATGATCCAACACGCCCGTGTCACTCCCGCTCGACGTTTTACGCTCGACAATTTTCGCTCGACGTTTTGCTCTCGACATTTTCCACTCGACGTTTGTCGACTCAACCCGATACGCCCCGAGTCACGCCCGTGACCGAGGGCGTGACTCCTCCACCTGGCCGACAAGACTGCACCCGCGACTTTCGACGCGGCCCGCGCCCAGATCAACCTCCCCGATATGCCCAGAGTCACTCCCGTGACCTGGGGCGTGACCGCCGCAATATCGACACGTTTCCTGCCCGAAGTCAACCAAGCCATCACCTCGCCGGGTTGAATCTTCAATAGTAGTGACACGCCCCCTGACACGCCCGTGTCAGAGGGAGTGTTCTTCAATTTTATTTGCCTATAAATACTTGTGTTCTGTAAGAGCTCATGTTCCAGTTTTTTGAACCATTTTGTATAGGGGAAATGCTGCTGGGATGAATTCAAAATGTTATGTAAGGGATTTTTCTCCCCCCACTCTCTTCTATTTTAGCTTTGTAATCACCTTTTATTATTAATGCAAATGTAGTTTTTTTTTCCATTACATGCCTTGGACTTCATCTATGTGCCATCCCTTATGCAATCTTTTTTTTTGCTTTTGTTTTGTCCTTTGTTTTCATTCTTTTTTATACATGTGTGTGAGTGTATGAGTATAATTTTTACTTTTATGTTTTCATTATTTTGTTTACATAGATTGTTTAGTGTTAGGATTTTTCCATACTCCTTATACTCATCCTTATGAAACTATGAAAATGATTATAAAGTGGTTTTTGATTTCTTTTTACTTAGTCTTTTTAGATCGTAAACTTTTCGTTCTTTTATCTTTTCTTTCACTTTTTAAGCGTTTTTATAGAGTTATAAGGATGGATAAGTTGTTATTTTCTTTTTTCAAGCATTTTCATTTTAGCTTTTATTTCAAAAAAAACTTTTGCTCGTTTAATTTTTCTGTTTTCTTTTTACGCATTTCTACCGCATTCTAGCTGTAGAAATATATTCGTTTTAATTTTTCAAGCACTTATTTTTTGCGTTTATTTGAAAAACTTCTGGCTCGTTTAATTTTTATTTTAGCTTTTTATGCATTTCTACCGCATTCTAGCGGTAGAAATGCAGTTGTTTTAATTTTTAGTTAACTTAGTTTTTCACATTTTTGTAAGTGTGCACATTTATTTCCGCCTACTCGTTAAGAGTTAAATGACGCATTGTTTTACTTTATTCAAGTAGAGTGTGTGGAGTGTGTTTAATTTTCTGTCGAGTGAGTGTGTTTTACTTTCTGTAGAGTGAGTGCATTTATTTAGTCCTACTCATTTGAGTAGGACCCGCATTTATTTTCTCCTACTTATTTGAGTAGTACTTGTGTGCGGGCGTATTTCATTTCATGTTGAGTGTGTGCGTGAGTTTTAATTTCTCTCGAGAGTGTGCGTGCGTTGCATTTATTTTGTCCTACTCATTTGAGTATGACTTGCTTTCATTTCTCCCGCCCACGCATTTGCACCGGGACTCGCACTTTACTGCTTTCATTTCAGTCCCACTTGTTTGAGTAGGACTTGCAATTTACTGCTTTCTTACTGCTTTATTTTACTGCTTTCATTTCTTGCTTTCCATTTTCTGATTTCTTTATTGCTTTCACCGCCTGCCGTCCCAATTCCGAAGAGTGGCTAACCATTCTTAGTCATGAGTATCGAAGTGCATTGGGACAAATAAAATACCTTTAAATAATTAAAGGTCCTGTTTTTCTTATTAATTAAAATTACTTAAGGTTTTCCTAGGATTTACGACACGTAGGACCACATATCGATGTGTGGGCCATATTTCTGTAGTCCATACGCTAGCTAGCCGAGAGGCCATGCGTATGGACCGATCACCCCTTGGTAAAGAGAGTTCCACACTAACCCTCGAGAGAGGAGGCATGCAAACTCTACCAGATTGGGTTCCCCACCCAATAGCGGGGTTCTTAGCGTAATGCATGCGTTAAGAGGAATCCTTCGTCGGACTAACGTTCGGTCGAATAGTCTTAGCGTTCAGGTGAGCAATAGTCCTTGAGATAAGTGAGCTCATTCTAGTGGAACCTCCACGGCAGAGTCTCCGCCTTAATTAATTTGAAATTTAGAATCTCTTTTTATTAAAAGTATATTTTAGTTCAAATTTCCATTGGTGCTGTCGCGCTAAGCTTTTCATCGGCTCCACCTTTTATGCTTTCATTTTCTGTCTTTCTTTTTTGCTTATATATATATAACATATAAACCGACAAGTTAATTATCGGTAAAATAATAGTCCCCTCCAGGGAAGAGTTGGAATAATCGAACCGACCCCGAGAATAATACGACCTCGATATTCCACACCAGAATATCCTGTATTACACACGATAGGTGCACTTGCCTCCTTTCGTTAAAACTCGATCTCATCTTTTTATATCCAAATAAATAAATCTGCGCGCCCCTTTTTCTAAATAAAAACCACATCCGCCTTTGTTCTCAAATAAAACCGCCCGGGGCGCCGCGAGAATACTCACCAATTTTTGGAGTTTTAACCGCATCAAGTTTTCGGACCCGATGCGAAAAATCATCAACCAAGTTTTTGGTGGCGTTGCCGGGGATTTTTCGAGTCGTTATTTTGAACCCTGGAAATCTATTAATTTTACATATATATATATATATAATGGTTAACCAACAAAAAAAATTTACTACTACTAATAATAATAATAACAATAATAATAATAAAACTACTTAAAAAAAAACTTACAAAAAAACAAGTTTATTTTATACTTAGTATTTCATATATATTTATTCTAAAACCAAAAAAAAACAAAAAAATGTAAAAAAAACAATTAATTAATTAAAAATTAAAACCTATAAAATTATAAAACAAAAAATTTTCAAAAACCCATAAAACTACAAAAATCTAAAAACCTCTAAAACACAAAAACAAAATCTAAAAAAATGACAAAAAAACTCAACAAAAAATTTTCATAATGTTTTAAAAAAAACTATATACCAAAAAAAACTAATAAAAAAACTAACTACGAACCTAAAAAAAATTATTACAAAACCACAAAAAAAACCAACTTAAAATCCTACATAAAAACCAACAAAAAATAACAAAAAATAACAAAACATACTTAAAAACACAAAACAATAATTTGTTATTAAAAGTGTATATATTTTATTTTAACTTATTTCGTTTCTCTTCGGCGCACTTCATTTTTGTGCGCGCTACGGGATCGCCTATTCTGTACACACTCATATAGCTAAGACGTTAGCTAATCGAGTCACACACGCACTTGCCATCCCCCACTGCCCATACTCTTTAGGCCGAGTTTCTCTTTTTCATTTTATTTTTTCTATTATATTTTTGTTACTTCTTCTACAATAATGCAAGGTTCCATATGAGCCTCCCCGAACTCGTCTGAGGGAACTTCTATCCTCTCTTTTAATTTTTGTGCATATTTTCTTTTGCACATTATTCGTTCTGCATACTTAGATAGCAACATTAGGGACAATGTTGAGTTTAAATATGAGGGTGTTTTCCTATTATGCATTTTTTATATTTTGTACTTAGTAAAAACTACAAAAAAATAATAAAAAAATTAATTCAAATCTCAAATTTTTTTTTATATTATTTTTTATAATAATAAAAAAACTTTAAAAATTTCATAAAACCACAAAATGTCCAAAAATAATTTTCATAAAATAAAAATTCAAAAAAAAAAAATCTTTTACTTTGTAAATACTTTTTGTCAAAAATAATCTTTCTCTTTCCTCCCCCTCTCTTCTTATTTGTAAAAGCTCGCATTTTACCAACCCCGTGACGTTCGACTCATCGAACCAACCACTGAAATAAGAGTCTGTTCGCGGCTCATCGAACCAACCACTGAAATAAGAGTCTGTTCGCGGGCCATCGAGTTTTTACTTTGTACTTCTTTTTTTGTAAAAATCTCTCTTTCCTCACTATCTTCTTTGTAAATAACAATTCTTTCTCTTCTCTTTCTTGTAAATAACTTATCAAAATACACTAAAAAATCAACAAAATTTAGGAAAACCAAAAATCCAAAACAAAAGAGAATAACTCTAAAAATTCAAAAATAAAAATAAAAATAATAATAATAAAACAATAAAAAACAAGAGATAAAAAACCTTTAAATATTCAAAAAAAAGATAATAATCACAAAAAATACAAAACAAATGATAAAAATCCAAAAAATATTTTGAAATTATGTAACAAAATAAAATCGAATATACCACATCTTAACACTTTTTGTTTTCGAAAAATCTAGTTTCGAGTTAATTTATATGCGAATTTTACTTATTCTTTGTTTACTATTCGTTTATTAATTAAAGTTCGATAGATTTAAGTGTCTGGAGTTAAGATTTAAAGAATTTTTTATGTCTTTTCCTTATAATAGGGAACTTGTTTTTCACCACCACTTCTAATTTTTATAAATAGAAGCTCATCTTTTATGTTAGAAAATAACAACCATAGATTTCAATTATTTCTACTTCATGTTTTTAGAAATATAGGAACGTTCATTTTAAAAAGGTTGCGTTCAAAACTTTTTTTATTAAATTCTAGTTTTTGTTTTGAAATAATAAACCCACCTCCATTTTTTCATGTCTTACTTGACATGCTTACCCCTATTTTATCCCTTAAAAAGATCGTATGTGAAGGATCAAGCGCATAACCAACTGTTCCAAAAGCCCGGACTGTTGGAGAGGGCGCTACTTAATTTCTTAAATAAGTAGCAAAGCGCCACGGGTCAAGTGAAGGAACGCTGGACCAAACAATCCCCCCCGGCGTCCAACACAACTCGTCGGCTCAGAGGTGGAGTAACCACATGGCCCACATGGCTCAGAGGTGGGGTTACCACATGGCCCACACGGCTCAGAGGTGGGGTTACAACATGTCCACGGTTTCACGGCTCAGAGGTGGGGTTAACACATGTCCACGGTTGCCTGACCCGCCGGACCCACACAGGTAGAAGGGAAAAATCAGGATTTAATAGCGCTCCCCTGGTCTTGAACCCGCGACCTGCTCTGATACCAATTGAAGGATCAAACGCATAACCAACTGTTCCAAAAGCCCGGACTGTTGGAGAGGGCGCTACTTAATTTCTTAAATAAGTAGTAAAGCGCCACGGGTCAAGTGAAGGAACGCCGGACCCAACAGTATGTCAATGAGAATATGATTTTATTCCGTAAACATAGACACCCAATATTTAAACAGATTATATGTTACGAAGTAAGATGATAAAATTCATTACTCCTATACATATACATTTGGTTATTTATTATTTATGAAGAAAAAAATGTTATATGTTAGGAAAATAAGATTTCATTTTCCTAATTATTCAAAAGAAAAAAATATATAGAGGTTCTAGAAAAAATTACCTCGCCTCTAAATCCAAGCCCTCTTCATAAACCACCAAACCACTTATCCTATTTCAATGATTCTAGAATTAATTTAACTTTTTTTGAGAGCATAGTTTTTAACTTGCATTATTTTCTTTAACTTCTTTTAAGCTAAAGTTTTTTTTATGTAATTTCAATCCATCTTTGTTAAACTAACAAAAATAAATTTTTGCTCTCTATTCTGTTTTATCTAGAAGTCTTTTTGAAACTCTTCCTCTATTTATAATATTTTCATAGATTAGGATTTAACTCTAGTGCCCCAGATGTTTATTTTGATCTTACTTTTAATTAATTCAAGTGGTAGCTAAACTTAGGATTTATTTAATTCCTTATAAATTCATCTCCAACTTTTGCTCTAGAATTGCAAAAGCTTAAGTATGGGGGTATTTGATGAGTTGTAAATATGTCTATTTTTATGTATATTAATTAAGTCGTTTTCCTTTCTTTTTGTTATTTTTGTTTAATTTTCTTTAATAAATTGCTTCTTTTTCGTAAAAATTATTCTAACTTAAGTTATTTTTGTTTCCTGAATTTTTCAGGAAAAATTGGAAAGAAAAGCCAAGTACACGCCCGTGTACTGTTGGTCACGCCCGTGACCAGGGCATGACAGTTCAAATCCCGTGAAATGAGTATATTTTGATGAAAAAAGCTTGACACGCCCGGACACACGCCCATGTAAACCAAACACGTCCGTGATCGAGACTCGTCTCCCTCCCGCTCGACGTTTTGCACTTGACATTCATCGACCCGACAAGGACACGCCCGTGTCCCATGATCCGATACGCCCGTGTCACTCCTGCTCGACGTTTTCCGCTCGACAATTTCCGCTCGACGTTTTGCTCTCGACATTTGCCACTCGACGTTTTTTGACTCAACCCGACACGCCCCGAGTCACGCCCGTGACCGTGGGCGTGACTCCTCCATCTAGCCGACAAGACTGCACCCGTGACTTTCGACGTGGCCCGCGCCCAGATCAACCTCCCCGACACGCCCAGAGTCACGCCCGTGACCTGGGGCGTGATCGCCGCGATATCGACACGTGTCCTGCCCGAAGTCAACCAAGCCGTCAGCTCGCCGGATCGAATCTTCAATAGTAGTGACACGCCCCCTGACACGCCCGTGTCAGAGGGCGTGTTCTTCAATTTTATTTGCCTATAAATACTTGTGTTCTGTAAGAGCTCATGTTCCAGTTTTTTGATCCATTTTGTATATGGGAAATGCTGCTGGGATGAATTCCAAATGTTATGTAAGGGATATTTCTCCCCCCGCTCTCTCTTCTATTTTAGCTTTGTAATCACCTTTTATTATTAATGTAAATGTAGTTTTTTTTCCATTACATGCCTTGGACTTCATCTATGTGCCATCCCTTATGCAATCTTATTTTTTTTGCTTTTGTTTTATCCTTTGTTTTCGTTCTTTTTTATACGTGTGTGTGTATGAGTATAATTTTTTTACTTTTATGTTTTCATTATTTTGTTTAATTAGATTGTTTAGTGTTAGGATTTTTCCATACACCTTATACTCATCCTTATGAAACTATGAAAATGATTATAAAGTGGTTTTTGATTTCTTTTTACTTAGTCTTTTTAGATCGTAAACTTTTTGTTCTTTTATCTTTTTTTCCACTTTTTAAGCGTTTATATAGAGTTATAAGGATGGATAAGTTGTTATGTTCCTTTTTCAAGCATTTTCATTTTAGCTTTTATTTCAAAAAAACTTTTGCTCGTTTAATTTTTCTGTCTTCTTTTTACTCATTTCTACCGCATTCTAGCGTTAGAAATGTATTCGTTTTAATTTTTCGAGCACTTAATTTTTGCATTTATTTGCAAAACTTCTGACTCGTTTAATTTTTATTTTAGCTTTTTATGCATTTCTACCGTATTCTAGCGGTAGAAATGTAGTCGTTTTAATTTTTAGATAACTTAGTCTTTCACATTTTTGTAAGTGTGCGCATTTATTTCCGCCTACTCGTTAAGAGTTAACTGACGCATTATTTTACTTTCTTCAAGTAGAGTGTGTGGAGTGTGTTTAATTTTCTGTCGAGTGAGTGTGTTTTACTTTCTGTAGATTGGGTGCATTTATTTAGTCCTACTCGTTTGAGTAGGACCCGCATTTATTTTCTCCTACTCATTTGAGTAGGACTTGTATGCGTGCGTATTTCATTTCATGTCGAGTGTGTGCGTGAGTTTTAATTTCTGTCAAGAGTGTGCGTGTGTTGCATTTATTTTGTCCTACTCATTTGAGTAGGGCTCGCTTTCATTTCTCCCGCCTACACATTTGTGCCGGGACTCGCACTTTACTGCTTTCATTTCAGTCCTACTCGTTTGAGTAGGACTTGCAATTTACTGCTTTCTTACTGCTTTATTTTACTGCTTTCATTTCCTGCTTTCCTTTTTCTACTTTCTTTATTGTTTTCACTGCCTGCCGTCCCCATTCCGATGAGTGGCGAACCGTTCTTAGCCCTCAGTATCGAAGAGCAATGGGATAAATAAAATAGCTTTAAATAATTAAAGGTCCTGTTTTTCTTATTAATTAAAATTACTTAAGGTTTGACTAGGGTTTACGATGCGTAAGACCACATATCGATGTGTGGGCCCTATTTCCGTAGTCCATACGCTAGCTAGCCGCGAGGCCGTGTGTATGGACCGATCACCCCTTGGTAAAGAGAGTTCCGCACTAACCCTCGAGAGAGGAGGCACGCAAACTCTACCGGATTAGGTTCCCCACCCAATAACGGGGTTCTTAGCGTAATGCAGGCATTAAGAGGAATCTTTCGTCGGACTAACGTTCGGTCGAATAGTCTTAGCATTCATGTGAGCGATAGTCCTAGAGATACGTGAGCTCATTCTAGTAGAACCTCCATGGACAAGTCTTCACTTTAATTAATTTGAAATTTAGGATCTCTTTTTATTAAAAGTATATTTTAGTTCAAATTTCCTTTGGTGCGGTCGCGCTAAGCTTTTCATCGGCTCCACCTTTTATGCTTTCATTTTCTGCCTTTCTTTTTGCCTTTATATATATAACATATAACCCAATAAGTTAACTATCGGTAAAATAATAGTCCCCTCCAGGGAAGAGTAGAAATAATCGAACCGACCCCGAGAACAATATGAACTTGATATTCCACACCGAAATATCCTATATTACACGCGATATGTGCACTTGCCTCCTTTCGTTAAAACTGAATCTCATCTTTTTATATCCAAATTAATAAATCCGCGCCCCCCGTTTTCTAAATAAAAACCACATCCGTCTTTTTTCTCAAATAAAATCGCCCGGGGCGCCGCAGGAATACTAACCAATTTTTGGAGTTTTAACGGCATCAATTTTTCGGACCCGATGCGAAAAATCATCAACCACCAATGCTTAGAGTGTCGTCTCCCTACTAGTAGCATTGTAGAAGGTTGTAAGTGCGGTGCTGACCGTCACTAGATGGGTTAGTGTTGAGATAAGACATAGACGGACGGTTGGGCTTGGTCCTCAGTGCTCATTTCCCGGGCTCCTTCCGTGCCGAGTGGATGGTTGGGCTTGGTCCTCGTGCTTTCTCCGAGGCTCCTTCCATGCCACGGTGATGTGGAATTGCATGCAGTGTGAGTCGATACGCGGTGTCGTAATCCTGGGTTAAGGATAGTGTGGCAGGTCTACAGGTTCGCCAGTCGTCACACCGACGGGAGTTGATAATTAGACTTTGGACGGTTGGGCTGTGTCCTCGGTGTTCACATCTCGGGGCCCCTTCCGTGCCAAGTGAACGGTTGGGATGTGTCCTCGTGCTTTCTTCCTAGGCCCCTTCCGGGTAACACCAGGCCAGTTCGGGCTGTGTTCTCGGTGCACATCTACCCGAGACCCCGCTGGGCCATAGTACGCATGGGCTCCGCTATTGTGTTCTTAGCATTGAGGAGTACGGAGGCCTAGGTGAAGTAGTGTGGATACCAACCTAGTAGTAGAGATGCTCGCTCAGTTGATGCTTGAGTGGTTAGCCACCTACACGAATAGTGGGAACTATAGTCTGTGTCGACATAACAATTACATGTGTGTGATCTTGGGTGAGTCATTGCATAGCATACATACCATTACATAACATTGCACATACAAGATCCACATCGTATAAGTTTGTATGCGCATTCTTACACGATGAGTTACTTTTATGTAACCCGATCCTTAACTTATAAACTTGTATGAGCATCCTTATAAGTTAAGTTATTTTCCTGCTGTAGATACTTGTACTTGATGGTTGTTATAGCTCTTGTAGAACTGTTAGTTTGTAATACTGCTAATCATATTGTACCATTACCATCTGCTTGTACCTGCTTATACTATTTATTATACCTTGTACCCTTGTTCCTTTCTCCGCCTAGTGCCGAGGAGTCGCCGGGGGAGTGGATGTGAAGCCACTTAGTCTTTTCGACTAACTGTTGCTACGTCTTCCTTTTTAGGAGGTCTCCCCGCAGATAGAGCAGCCACAGACTTTACCGCAGGACAGCCAGGCCAGGACGACAGGGCCTGAAGGTACGGTGCCACCGTCGGTTACTGATGTGAGTGTTGTGAGATTTTGATATAGCCCTTTTGGGCAATTACTAGCTGTACACTGATATATTGTAGAAGCATGTTTTAGCTTCTCTATTTGATGTACTTTGGACAGTATTACTTAGTGTGGATTTGACTTCTATTATTATTGTTTTGGTTGGGTTGGCATATATATTGGTATTGGTTGCAGCCGACGGAACAGGCGTCTTGTTGTACAGGTTAGCTCGTGCGCTAATGCTACCGCGAAGCGGCTGTTCTGGGCATAAGACCCCCCCTTCGTGCTGTGTTTTGGGATCCGGGAGGGGGGGGGGGGAGGTTTTACAGCTGGACTCTACAGCAACATTGTCCACCAATTTGCGGACACAACTCCAGTCCCACTTATCCCGATCCAACAGCCTCGCCATCAAGGCACCTGCCGGACTCAGTGGACACAGCTCTCTCGTCCGCTCATCCCGAGCCCACAGCTTTGCCACCAAGGCAACTGCCGGACTCAGCAGACACACCGATCAAGGCCGCACATACTGCGGACAGCCCTAGTCTGCATATACCTGCAGACAACTCCAGTCCGCATACCGAGTCAGCAGACACTGCTCCAGTCTGCTTAAACAGCAGAATTCTCTAGTCCACATCTTCCGCAGACAGCTCTAGTCCTCAAAACCTGTCCACAGCCATGCCAGCAAGGCAGCTGTCGAACTCAACGGACTCCAGCTACCGTCCGCACGCAGTTACAGACACAAACTCTAGTCTGCTTCCCCCAAACTCGCAACCAAGGCAAAAAACACTTCTGTCGAGCTTGGCAGACTAAGACACAGTCCGCACTCCACTGCGTGAACTCCCAGGACTGAGCAAAACATGGACTTGGTTCAGAACCAACCAAGTCCACACCACTGGCCACAAGGGCCAGTCCGCACTTACTGGCGGACACTGGATCTAGTCCGCCTGTCCCGACGAGCTCCAGTATCAGTCCGCACCAACTGACGGTCTCCGCAGCTTCCACATACCACTTCACCAGAGCAAGTACAAGGCTTCTGCCAATATGGTCTGCCAAGCTCCAGTTCTTTAGTCCACTTCTTGCCGGACTCCGCGGATATAGTTCCTATCCGCCTGGTCACTTCATGGGATCTAGCTGCCTCCTGAGCACAAGCCGGCCTGGCTAACCGCTGCTGCTATCCGCGTAGTCCGCCCAAACAGACCGCCCAGATGTTATAGAGCAAACCGTCTGCAACATCCCTGCTGACCTAGCTGTCCACCAACCCTGTCCGTGTAGTCCACACGGATAGGTCCAAGTGCTCCATTCACCCACTTTCACTTCACAAATTTCAACACTGCCCCTCAAAGTGATAAGTGGTGAATAACTCCAGCAGCTCCCGTAACCTTGCACCTGATCCCTCCGATAGCATCTATGAAGAAATGTCCAAGACATAGTCCTCGCCCCGCATATCATGGACCATGAGGGAGCCCTCCATCATCTCCCAAAAGGAGCCATACATCCCTCTGCCTTCTTCATCAGCTTCAACCTCCACTCATGCATCAAAGGAGTATCACCAACAACCTTGGGCACAAAAGCCCAGGCCTCATTCCCACTGAGAGTAGTCACATCTTCAGCCTTGGTGTCAACCACCTCCTTGATTCTAGTGGGGTCATCACAGCCAGAAGGTACTCGCTCGACCCGAGGGCTTGCAAGGAAACATGGAACCAAGCCCGCCATGTTCCCTTCACTATATCGAGCTGGTGGCTTACTGATTCTCTTCGATCTCCGAAGAACCTGATCATGGCTAACCACCTCCGCTGCCTCTGAACCAACTCCGTTCCTGGGCAAACCCGAAACAATGCTCCCCTTGCTTCCTGAACAAGACACCTCCTCACTGGAACCAAAAGTGCCTGGAGCAACGCTCCCCCTACTACCTGAACCAGAAGACTCCGCTCTCGAACAAGAACTACTTGGAACTCCGCTCCCCCTCCTTCCTGAACCGAAAGCCTCCGCCTTTGAGCCAGAAGCTCCTAGAGCATTGCTCCGCCTGCTTCCTGACTCTGATGCCTTTGCCCTGGAGCTTGAATAACCTGGAGCTCCTGGTGACTCAGGCAGCTCCACCTCCTTAGCAGCAACCTCCTTCAGCCCATCATCTGACCTGCTCATATCTAGCTCCACATAAGAGCTATCCCAATACGACGTCAACTCATCGAAGACAACGTCTCTTGACACGATGAGCCTCTTCGCCACAGGATCCATACACCTCCATCTTCTCCTCTGCTCATCATACCCAATAAAGACTAGCTTCATCTTGAGAGCAACCAAAGTATGTACGTATCAGGTAGATCCAAACACCCATAGGTGCTTTACACTGGGCTTCACCCCGAACATTAGCTCATAAGGAGTCTTCACATATATCAGACTAAGAGGCATCCGATCGATGACATGAGCAGCACATGCCATCCTTTCTGCCCAAAGAGCCTTAGGTACGCTTTTGCTCCGAATCCAACACTTGCAGGTCTCCGTTAACCAACGGATCATCCGAGCTGCAATACCGCCTTCCTGTGAAGTATGTCCACAAGAAAGCTCCTTCCGGATCCCTTGCTTCCTGCAAAAGTTTGAGAACTCGGTTGAGCCAAACTCATCATCGATGCTTGTCCTCAACTTTTGATCTGCAGGCCAAGTTGGCCTTCCATAAGCTTCTTGAACTCCACAAATAAGTGCATCATGTTCGACTTCGCCTTCATGAAGTATACCTAAGTATACCTTGAATAGTCATCAACCAATATCAGCATGTAACTGCTGCCTCCAATACTGGCGGTGACGGTCGGTCTAACCAGAGCACAATGGACAACTTCCAAAGTTGCTTTACATCTGGATTGTGCCTTATCAACCATAAAGCAATAAGCTTCACCATGCTGACATCCCGCACACCCCTGACCATCACCATAGGATGACAATCTAGGCAATCCTCTTACAAGTTTTCTTACTACCATTGCTTTCAGCTTGTCCATCCCTACATGCCCAGTATTTCATTCC
This sequence comes from Platanthera guangdongensis, assembly GCA_039583875.1. NCBI lineage: Eukaryota > Viridiplantae > Streptophyta > Magnoliopsida > Asparagales > Orchidaceae > Platanthera > Platanthera guangdongensis. The sequence goes on along the minus strand of CM077167.1, from coordinate 88,554,798 downwards.
AGATAGCTGCACTATCACTGCCTTTATCCGATCAGCACCAAAACTTGTTGATGACCAAACTAAGTTCTTCTCCTTACTTCCAACATGAGCTATGTTCGCCGAGAGCAAGACAATCTTGCACTCTTTCCTGAGATGACCATGCTGCTTGCATTTATAGCACCTTGGTCCTTCCTTCCTGTTCCCATCATGCCTAGGAGAAACACTCCTCTCTTGCTGATATGAAGTAAAAGTACCATCCTCTACAACATCCTTCACCTCCTTCCTGAATAACCCAGCAAGGGAAGTCCAAACCTCCGCAGCTAACTGACATCCACTGATATGGTCTAAGAGATCTGATGAGATCACGTGCTTGAGAATAGACTCTGCTTTCACATTTGACTCCTTCCAAGCTCTCATCTCTTCAGCATTGCCAGCAGTAGCCTCTTGTCTTTCTGCTCCACATACTACCTCGCAAAGGTCCTCGCGAAGAAGAAATCTCTCCATACAAGACTTCCACCTATCAAAGTTTGTCTCTGTAAGAAGATCAATTCCAAGATAACTTGCATCTTCCACTGCCATGGTTCAACCACTGGTTCCCTCTTCACAAGAGCAACAACCACTTCAGTTGATCATTGTTTATCCACTCCAATCCAGCTCTGATACCATGTTAAAATTCAACAACCTGGCTCTGATACCATGTTAAAATTCAACAACCTGGCTCTGATACCATGTTGAATACTCCAGGTGGTTAACAAGATAGCCTGATGCCAAATTAATATTCTCAGCACTATCAAGATCACACCTTGATCATGCGGAAATTTCCCTGGAACTTGGAGTGTGCAGGGGATATCTCAACTAAATCCAGTCAACCAGAAAACACATGCAACACACGAGGCTTTATTGATTCACAACAATCTTCTTTACACAGCGAGACATACATGGCGAGACATGCTTCACCGAACAACCACCCAAAGGAAAGCAGAGAACTACAAATACAAGACAAGAGAAACAAGCCACGCAGACTCAACCACCAAACCACCGGTCTACTGCTGTGGAGTCCGCTCAGTCCGCTAGGTCGCCAGACCGCAAACCAAGCCGCACAGACTACCCCTTATGAAAGTCCACCTAGTGTCAACAAAGTTCACCTATGGGGGGGGGGGGGGGGAATAGGTGACGTGCAATGCTTTTGCGGAATTTACGAATGTACCTGCACAATAAAAATAAAAAGCACAGCACACAGAATACACATGCAATTTATAGTGGTTCCCCGACTTGGGTACATCCACTTTCCCCCTTCGACCTATCTCCCAACAAGGGACGACTCGGTCTCTTCTCCAATAGGATTGAAATCCAATCCCTGCACTATCGGAAGGAACCCTTCCACACGTAGGAGTCAACACTCCCATAAACCGGGTTGCACCCAACCCTTACAATACGGAACAATCGTTCCTTTACAACAAAAGTAAAATAGAATGTACACGAGATACAAACTTCGTTTGGAGACTACGGTGTTCCTCTTCGTTCGACGACGTGTTCGTGAAGTCAACGAAGAGTGTACAACCTTGGTCTCTCTTGGAGAGGATCTCCTCGGAGCCGGCGGCGGCAAGATGAGCGGCGACTTGCTTCGGGATCGGCGGCTATGATGATGAGCGGCTGCTGAACTTAGAGATCCAATCTTCGTAGCAAAACTAGCTTGGTCTACCAACGGTCACACGAGGATCGGTCGTCTCGATCGATTCGGACGGGGAAGTTTTTCCCGATCAACAAATCGAGAGACAAGAGATCTCTGGATAGACACGTGAGACCCAAAGTTTTGCTAAGCTTCAGTCACCGGAGATCGAGAAGAAACGCGATCAACAGCGGCGTCCAACTTGTCGGGAGCGGCTGCGGCGGCGGCGGAGCGGAAGCGATGATTCAGGGTTTTTCCATGCTCGCGTATTTCTTGTCTACTTCGCTCTCTTTGTTGTTCAAAAATACCCATGTATTTATACACTCTAGACCCATACAATATGACCGTTGTGGGTCCCACACGAATAACCCGAAAACCGGTTCAAACTAGTCCAGCGGCAGAATCCGGTCCAGCAGCATCCCGAGAAATCGCCAAGTATACGTCGAGAATCATAGGTGATTCTCGACGAATCGGCGAGAATCACTTAGTGATTCTCGACGATTCATTTGTTGATTCTCAACGAATATAACTTTGTATTCAGGATCTGTTCTGCGATGGGTTCGGCGAGAATCGTTAGTGATTCTCGCCGAATCTTACTTGGCACCGTTTTGAGGTAGCCGGAAAGAGTCGGCGAGAATCACTAATGATTCTCGACGATTCGGCGAGAATCACTAGTGATTCTCGCCGAATCGGCGAGAATCACTTGGTGATTCCCGTCGAATTATACTTAGACGAATTTTCGTCTTTCCACCCTAGAGCTGCTCCTTGACCCGTCCTTGCTCCTTGTCTTCTCTTGCATAAGCACGACCCTGTACTTGAAAGTAAGTGTACTCCAATGGAGAGAGTGCACGTAGGCCAACATACTGATCTGCTCAACGAGGGATTACGTCGTGCAGACCCGTGTATATTGACCTACTGCACCCTGACATTGGTATGCACTTAGCGTGGAAGAACTGCAAGCACAACTTAAGAAGTTTCATCAAATACATTGTGAATTCATCTTAGCTTGACAGGTGGCTTCCTCAAATCCAGGTGATTGTGGATACAATACCCAACACCTTATTCCAATGCTAGCTCTACCCACAGATCTGAAAGCCACCTAACCGTGAGGTCGCCTAGCCGCCAGACCGCACAAGCTGCGATGCCAAACTAAACAGTCCGCCTGAAACAGACGACTTCTTGAACCCCAAACCCAGTTGCCAAAGAGAAGACCGTCTGGTCGCTGTCTGCGACCTACTGTTTACCGCCTGTTGCTTAACCGCAGAGTCCGCACTGTCCCTGACCACAATCAGAGCCAAGTTCTGGCTTTCCAGCACTATCCGCACAACCTACACAGCACAACTCAGTCAACTCAACCAAACCGCGCGGACACCAAAAAGCAGTCCGCAGCAACTTGAGCGGGCTCAAGTTACCGTTCACTTACTTTGGTTGGTTACTCTTCCTGATGTGACATGAGTCCTATTTATAGGCACGATGATGAGTGTGGTCACCGCCCTAGCCGATAGGATTACCACCACATCCCGCAGCAAGACATCTCCGTAGTCCGTGGATACATTCCAGTCCGTCGCGCCTGTGCAAGATAGCGAGTCTGCCAAAGCTTCTCCAAGGCCGGACAAAATCGTCAGTCCGCCTTATCACCAAAGGCCAAGCCAACAAGGCTCCACCAAGGCCGGACACAAATGCCAGTCCTCCTTGTCGCATGGCCAAGCCAAGACCACCACAGCCGGACTCCGCAACAACACTGTCCGCCAATCCACGGACACAGCTCCAGTCCCGCTTATCTCGAGCCAACGGCCTCGCCATCAAGGCACCTGCTGGACTCAGCGGACACAGCTCTCCAGTCCGCCCATCCCGAGCCCACAGCTTTGCCACCAAGGTAACTGTTAGACTCAGCAGACACACCGATCCAGTCCGCACATACTACAGACAACCCTAGTCTGTATATCCCTGCAGACAACTCCAGTCCGCATACTGAGTCAGCGGACACTGCTCCAGTCTGCTTAAACAACAGATTTCTCCAGTCCACATCTTCCGCAGATAGCTCCAGTCCACAAAACCCGTCCACAGCCACGCCAGTAAGGCAGCTGTCGGACTCAGTGGACTCTAGCTCCAGTCCGCACGCAGTTGCAGACACAAACTCTACTTTGCTTCCCCCAAACTCGCAACCAAGGCACACAACACTTCTGTCGAGCTTGGTGGACTGAGACACAGTCCGCACTCCACTGTGCGAACTCCCCGGACTGAGCCAAACATAGACTTGATTCAGAACCAACCAAGTCCACATCACTGGCCACAAGGGCCAGTCCACACTTACTGGCGGACACTGGATCCAGTCCGCCTGTCCCAGCGAGCTCCAGTATCAGTCCGTACTGACTGACGGTCTCCGCGGCTTCCACTTGCCGTTTCACCAGAGCAAGACCAAGGCTTCTGCCAAGCCGGTCTGCCGAGCACCAGTTCTTCAGTCCGCTTCTTGCCGGACTCCGCGAATATAGTTCCTATCCGCCTGGTCACTTCATGGGATCGAGCTGCATCCTGAGCACAAGCCGGCCTGGTTAATCGCTGCTGCTGTCCGTGTAGTCCACGTGAACAGACCGCCCAGGCCGCTACATAGCAAACCGTCTCAAACATCCCTGCCGACCTAGCTGTCCGCCAACCCTGTCCGCGTAGTCCGCACGGATAGGTCCAAGTGCTCCATTCACCCACTTTCACTTCATAAATTTCAACAAATGATGTAATTTTGTGCGATAAAATGAGCTGGTAACATAGATTGATAATCATGATGATGGCAACATGCATAACATTTACTTTTCATCAAGACTGCAGTACTTTCAGCACGTGCAAGAGATCCGTTTTTGTTCACTTTCTTTGCTGTAAGATAAGTAACACCATACCTCTTCTCTGCAGTAACTGTTATATTACTTTCTCTTTTCTAATAGTGTATTTAGTAAATTTGTAAATTCAATGGAAGCTGATATTTGAATGAGGAGAATTTGTAATTTTACAACCTTTCTTAAGCCTTGAAGAGAGTCTACGAAGTACTAGCCGCAATGCCAAGTAAGTTCTTCAATGTCTGTAGGGACTTATGATATATCTGGCAGTGGTATGCACAATTTTCATCCTATGTCTATAGTAATGTATTAGGATGTACACTGATAAATTGTTTTTATCTTGGAATTGTTTTAACATTTACAAAATAAATTCTCAAAACTCAGTATCATGTTCAGAATATGGTCTCATGTTGCAATAACTGTAATGCACGACCAATGTTTCGCTCCACGACAACCGACTCCTCCTACGACAAATATCGACCAAATAACAAATGTCACTCCTGCGACAAATGTCGCTCACACGACAAATGCCACCCCCACAAAAAATGTCGACCTCCACGACAAATGTCGTCGCCCTCAACAAATGATCTTTTCTTCTCAATGTGGTGACGCATCTGAATACGGTATTTTCTATGTTTGATAAATATTCAATTGATAATGGTGCACACAAAAATATTTTGCATAATTGTGGCCCTCTTCGAAAATATGTGTCGCACACGATAAATGTTTCTCTCAACAAAAATTGTAGCTGCCCATGCCGAATGTTGCTGTCCCAGCTGAATGTCGCCGCCCCCGCCGAATGTTGTCATCCCTGCCAAATGTCACAACCTCAGCCAAATGTCGCCCATGACCAATGTTGTCATCCTCGACCAATGTCACCACCCCCGATCAATGTCACCACCCCTGACCAATGTTGCTCATGACCAATATTGTTACCCTCGACCAATGTCACCACCCAAACAAATGTCTCCTCCCCTGCCGAATGTCATCGTGCCCGCCAAATGTCTCCTTCCCCGACGAATGTTGCCTTTCCCACTGAATGTTGCCTCTTATGACAAATGTTCCCGCATACAACTAATTTCACTGCCCATGACCAATGTCACAGCTCACGACCAATGTTGTCACCACCTCCATCGAATGTCACACACCCGATGAATGTTGCCCCTACGATGAATGTCGACCCCACGACAAATGTCGACCCCACGACAAATGTCGACCCCACGACAAATGTCGACCCCACGACGAATGTAGCTCCCACGATGAATGTCGCCTTCACTACGAATGTCTCCCCCCGACATATGTCGCGCCCACGACATATGTCATGCCCACGACAAATGTTGCCCACACGGGGTCCCCCGTGCACGACTGCTTGTCTAAATATGAAGGAGGAGGATATCTTTATCATCTTTCTCCTATACAATCTCATGTTTTCTATCCAAATTCAGTCATCACTCAGTAATAAAAAAGAGGGGAGAACTGTTGTTCTTCCTTGTGGCCGCTTGACTGAATAGAGTGAGGGGCATTGAAGATCTGCTCCATGGCCGATCTTCAAATAAACGATATCTTGAGGGCTGGACACAAAATGATTTATCATCCTCCAAGAAGGACTCCATCTTAATAAATTATGGAGTCAGATCTTTGTGTCTAGCCAAGTATTGCCGTGGATTCTTGTTTTTTTGTGTGTGGAATTTTGCAATGGAGTCTTTTGTTGGAATCTCTTGCTCTTGCAAAAGGAGTTCCTTAGATTTATGTTGATTGAGAAAGAGTTGTTTTTGTTGAAGCTTGATTTGAGCAGTGACTGAAACAAGTGATTGGTTCTCTCCTAGCTTCTTGCTCGGAATACAGATTTTTTTAGTTTTGGAGTGAAGATCTTGGCAGAAGTTTGAGTATTAGGCATGAAGATCTGCGAATCTAGATCTGTCATGGAGTTTTGTGCTTCTGCTAAGCATAGGTGAACATAATTTCCAAAGATTTTGTGGAATTTCATGCTTTTACTGAGCATTGTCTCTTGGAGAACGTGTGCTTCTCAGAAGACGCACTGTGTTCCAGTTGAGTTTACTGATCGAGTATAGTCTCTGGCGACCGCGTTTAGCCGGATAAGAGGAGCAAACACTTGTTTTCTGGATTGGATCTGAAGTGGACTGGATCGACTCTACTCAGATCAGGTGATATTTTCTTAGTTTTCGTTTTTTTATTTCTAAAAATTGTTAAAACGTAGCTCCTATGATTGCAATAAAATTACAGTTTTTTAATCCTATTGTTTTCTAGTGGTGGAAGCTCCACTCTTAACTTGACTTGAAAAATAAGAGATTTATCACACAGTGCTCAATGATTTTGCCACTATTCGAGAGGATATGGACAAATATTAGTGGAGCAAAGATGACGATTTTTGTATAGATTACCTCCTGAATTCCCTGAATCCTCACTTTCATTGACCTTAAGCAACCTGCCTCACATTTTAGTCTGAAATGAACAAACTAGATTAGAAAGAGGAAACCCCACAAAATACAACATGTTGTCCTTCTGAGTGGTGGCTGGATAAAGCTGCTACCTGTCATGTGTTTAATGAAAAGGATACTCTAACTAGGTCACAATAGTTATGGAAACAGTGGAAAACTTCAATGGAGGAGAGACTGAGGTGACTTATACTGGGAATGCTACCTTGGTCTTGTCCTCAGGTAATTTTTTTTCACAAGTTGCTAATTTATTATCTATTAGTTTAATTTGTGATGTTGGTATGCATTTTAATTTCTATGGCGGTAGAGTAACATTGTAAGTTAACTCACACTATTTTGGTTATGCATACGTTAGAAATAAAATATACCGACTAAGTCTAGCAAACAAAATAGTTCAACAAGTACAACCAAACTTAGTTAGCCTTAAGATTCTACATAAGAGACTATGACACGTGAACTATAAGAAAATGTTCCAAATAGTTAGAACTCAACAGCTCACATTAGACACTAAAACCCAACCTGAGAAATGTGAAGTGTGCTCAGACTAAGATCATTGGGAAATCTTTTACTGCGGTTACTAAGAGCACAACATCCATAGGGCTTATACATTCTGACATTTGTGACTTTAAAAGTTTTGTCACTAGAGGAGAAAGTATAAAATCACACATATAGATGACTACTCTAGGTTATGTTACATTTATCTTCTGAAAACTAAAGATGAAGCGTTTGAAAAGTTTTGCCTTTTCTAAACCAAGGTAGAAAACCAACTAGACATGAAGAAAAGGTTTAGAAGTGATATAGGAGGAGACTACATGTCCAGTTAGTTCAGATGTTTCCTTGCCTTTTAAGGAATCATAACAGAAACCACTACTCCTTACTCGCCCCAATCGAATGGTATAGCCGAGAGAAAAAATAGAACATTAATAGGGATGTTGAATTATATGCACCTCACTACTGACATACCTGCTGCTTATTGGGAAGAAGCAGTTATAACTGCAAACCACATTCTGAACAAAGTCCCTCATGCTAAGTTAGAGGTTACACCTTATAATCTTTAGTTTAAGAGACCCCTGTCTATAGCTTCACTTAAGACCTGAGGCTGTATAACCTATGTTAGGGTTTCCGACCCTACAAGTCTAAGCTCAGACTTAGGACCTACACCTGTGTCTACCTAGGTTGTGCTGAGGATAGTACCGTAGATAAAATTTTAGACATTTCTAATAACGTCATTATAAAATCTAGCAATGTTGTGTTCTTTGAGGATAAATTACTTAAAGATAAGAACCTGTCACTACCAGGTATGCAAGCAACTATTACTGAGGAAAATGCTGAATCAGTATCGAGCACCTCCTACTCAGTTCCAGTAGATAATAACGGTTTAGAGTCTAAAAGGACTTTAGTGAGTGAGAGAGAGAGAGAACTCCCAGAACCTTCGGTAGTGATTTTGTCACTTACCACGTCGAGGCTGATCCATATACCTATAAAGAAGCGATGAGATCAATGGATTCACTACTCTGGAAAGAAGTCATAGATGAAGAGATGAACTCTCCACTTCACAACAACACCTAGATGTTAGTTGATAAGCCAAGATGGGCTAAAACTATACGATGTAAGTGAGTTCTGAAAAAGAAACTCAATCCTGATGGTAGCATAGCTAAGTTTAAAGCACGCCAGGTGTCTAAAAGTTTTACACAAATTAGTGGGGTGAATTGCTTTGATGTATATTCACCAGTGTGTCACATAGCAACCATTCAAATCCTACTTGCTATTGTGTCTATTGAGAACTTTATTGTTCATCAAATGGATGTCAAGACTGAGTTCTTGAATGGAGATCTGATAGAAGAGATATACATGAGCCAACTTAAAGGTTTCATAGTAGAATGTCACAAAAATAAAGTCTATAAGTTAATCAAGTCACTATACAGACTAAAACAAGAACCAACATTATAGCATGAGAAGTTTGACTATAGTGTAAAAAATATGAGATTTATGTCAAGTCTCTCTGATAAATGTCTTTACATACGTCATAGATCCAATAAAGTCACTATAATATGCTTGTATGTGGATGATATGCTGATTCTTGGTTCTGATCAATCTGAAGTGGATGACGTTAAGTCAGGACTAATGAAAGAGTTTAGCATTAAAGATCTCAGTGTAGCTGAGACTATACTAGGCATGCAAGTGAGCTTTGAGAAAAATATTATTTCCCTAAGTCAAAGACACTACATAAAATGCACATTAGATTTGTGAGGATACAGTGAAAGTAGAGCATTAGAGACACCATACGATTACAACAATCACTTAAAGCCTAATGCAGGAGCTGCAGTTAGACAATTAGATTATGCTAAACTGATTAGTAGTCTCATGTATGTTATGGTCTGCACTAGACTTGACATAGCCTTTACGGTCGGCATGTTAAGTAGATTCACTAGTAATCCTAGCCAATACTATTAAGATGCCCTCGATAGGCTAATACGATACCTAAAACACACCCAAAAGTATGATTTATGTTACCATGACCATCCTCCAGTCCTGGAAGGATAGTCTAATGCATCATGGTGCTCAAAACTAAATGATAGCAAGTTTACTAGTGGATTTATTTTCACACTAGGAGGAGCAGCTGTAGCATGGAAATCCAAGATGCAATCATATATTACACCATCTTCTATGGAATCTGAACTCTACGCTTTAGCTTCAACGGGAGAAGAAGTAGAGTGGATAAGTGATTTGGTGATGGACATTCCACTATCGAGCTTGAAATTGAGTTCTGTTGCAGTTTAGTACGACATCAGGCTACTAAAATGATTGCTACGAACAATTTGTTCAATACCAAAAGAAGGAAACTATAGATGAAATAAGCTTAGTTGACCTCTCTTATGAGTCAAGGGATTGTGAACCTCATTGATGTGAGGTCGAAAGATAATGTTGCAGACGCCTTAACAAAAGGTTTAAATAGAGCTCTCACAATTAAAACATCAGGAGAGATGTGTTTAAAGTTCATAGGAATATGAAACTCTCCTCTTATGTTTATGTTTTAATGGTAAAAGCCGGTAGCTGCAACATTCAAGCATCTATTAACAGACTGAAAACCCCAAATAATTTCTTGATGAAAACCCAAGATGGTTGGATGCTAGTCATTCCATATTTGATGACTTAACATCTTTGTCGTTATAAGTTGATTTGAGAATTATTCAACTGGGAATAGAAAGTCATTGTACGAGTTAATCTAACATTAGTGATCATAGCACATTATTCCATATTTGATAATATTGCAAATGACAGTGTGCTAAATCATATGATAAGGTATATAGTGGTCACTAATGAGTAATATAACAATGTGTGATTTATTAAAATCATAATTTAACTTGTCCTTCTGAGACTATATAGAGATGCTGACAGTGTTTCTTCACTACTGCTACAAGTACTAAGCTCATTTATATAGAGCTAGCTTACTTTGATACGTTACTACATATGTTTATGAATTCATAGAGTCTAACTCATGAATTTTCTTGCAGACACTAGTGAAGATGAATGAGAGAAAGTAGACTTTGACATGGATGATGATGATCTACTCTATGAGTAGAATTGTTACATGTTTTGATCCATTATTATATTTTGTTTTCAGACTTATTTATTCCTGAGTAACACTTTATGTTTGGATGTTTATGTTACTGTTCTTTGAAAACTCCTACTTATGTTTAAATGTGCTAACTCTTATGAAATTATATAAAGTCATAAACTTTTCTTTTGGGACACTCTACTTTCTGCACTCCGAGATGTACACGTTATTTGTCTCAAATATATGAGGATATTATTAATGTATATTTGGACAAATATCGGGTTCGGAGGCTTAACGGGTCAGTTCGGGTACACGGATATCCGTTACATGTAGTAACTCCTAGGGATTGCCTATTTATACCCACCTAGGGGCAACGAGTAGGAGATTCCACCTTGATCTCCATCCGGATGCTTCGAGCGACACTATCACTTCCGCCTCCGCTCCTCCCCCTCCTCATGGTCCTCAAGGTTTTTTTTTTATTTTTTTAATTTTCTATTTCACTACTCCAAATTTCCACGACGTCTTCTTCAGTTCTCCCGACATACCTCCCCTGAAGCCTTCCCACGCAGATAATTTTATCTACATTGGACTCCAGGTAATTTTATCCACTTTGGTAAAGTAACATAGTTGTCATTCAGAATTTGATTCTATGTGATTTTTTATGCTATGCCATTCCCCTATACAAGTGAAAGATTCTAGGTAATTTCATACCACTTTTAAAATAATTTCGCTCATTATCTTTTTGTTTTCATAATAAAAAGAATCTTTTCAAATACTGTCGAGTACAAGTGCTTCGATAGGAACATCATGTCGCGGTGAGGAAATGCAAAACACATCCCGAAGACGTCCAATAACTATACAACAACATGAGCAGAGAAATACAAGGCATAGATATCTATGTTTGCAAATATCATATCTACGCACTAATAATGTCCAACTCTCAACACATTCTTCTAGTCATTTACCGCCAACTGCTAGAAGACTTATACAAGATGCGCAACGAACTACAAGAAGGGTTCAATTTTTACACCTTCAACATATGCGACAACACACAATGAATACATCTACGGTGACTTGTAATCAAAGCACACAAAATAACCTGGTCGTCCATCCTCCCTTGCAACCTGTGAATCGTAAATACCTCGCTTCTCCACATTTATTTCATCAACTACGGTATAAATAATGTTACTTTATTCATATTTGTAGACTTATCAAACTCAATAGCCACTGCTGGGGATTCAAAATGAACACAACAATTGGCGATGTAGCATTCCACAAGAGCTGTACGAATGCAAAAGCTAAGAGAACTACATGTACATCGTGACGGCCATGGAATTCAACCTCCAACACATGATCTTCATATTGATCTCATTCGAGACTCATTGTTAATTGCCTAAAAAAATGCTCGGCACGCAAGAATGTAAAAACTAACTAACGTGAGACATCAACATCAAATACAACAACACCAAATTGACCAGACAATTATTCCGGGTACTCTTACCTGTTCTGAATCACTATTTCACCAATGTGTTTATTCACCGTAATGAGTTATCTAAATTTTGCAGTCGTCGGTAGAATCACTATCTTCAACATTCAAACTCCAATATGCTTTAACTTTCCACTGGCTAATCAAATTAAGGTGTCTACTTCTGAGCAACAACCACAAGAACCACACCGACCACCACCAAAAGCAACTATACAGACATCAACAACTACATCCCGTAATTTAACCCGATAAAGTGACCAAACAACTAGAGTCTAACGAATGCAGCTCCACCAAATTACTATATACATTGTAATGCAAAATTGTTTGTGTTCGAAACAAGCAGTTTATGCTGTCAAAATGAAAAAAATACACATTCCCGTAATACTGGCGCTGTAAGAACTCTACTCACTATTCACAGATCACACTGCTCAGGGACGATATTTTAGGCAAAATGTACGTTCCTACAATTATTATTTCTCATTTACCTCGATGGGAGTCAACATGGACTCAGACATACCAGGGACAAACGGTGGAATTTACACTTTCAGAGCACATGACGCTATATATCACTGGTTGGGAAGCCTATTACCGCCACAAGGAACTCGCATGAGATTTATACAACTGTTCATCTATGACACAGAGCGTGAGATCGAAAATCGTCTGGCTGAGAATGCTACACTACAAACTAAAATGCTCGAAAAGATTAAGCACATACTCAACAGATACAATCATTTCATCCAAACACCGAGACAACTTGCGCAGAGACATGATATTTTATATTGCAGGTTACTTATACGTGAACGTCCAACCATAGATCGTCAGTACACTCTACCTATAACATCATAAGTCGATGATGTATTGGTCGGTGCAGAAGATGTATTGGGTTCAAATGACAGAGACATAATTATAATTTATGCAGACCACCAAAGGTCAATTACTCAATGTCAAAGACTACTCTGGGTATTATGATCCTCTGCAGTATCCATTGTTACTGCTGCATGGTACATATGTGTGGTCATGCAATCTAAACACAACACAAGGAAGAAAGCTCTCTTGCTGTGACTACTACTCCCACTTATTACATGTATTAGAATGTGTAAATAGAAAGATTTTCAAGTATCTCTTATCTTCGAAAAATGAAATTGCTTGTGTGCTCTTTGTGTTCTTAAAAGTAACTAACTTAATAAAAACACATCATGCATAACTTTAAAAAGGTTCAAAAGACTGAAAAGAAACCTATTCACCCTCCTCTAGCTGTTTAGTTACCCTTAAATGACTTTCAAGTGGTATCAACACGAGGTTGTTCAATAAAGAGTTAACAGTCTGAACAAGATTTCCAATGTTGAAGCCAGTAACCCGACTTCACCTAGAGTTTGGACCAGAAGTTGCAGCTCACACCTACTCTTCTTGAACCACCCTCTCGACGTGAGTCTCAAAACAAGAAATAGACCGAGGGTCTCAGCTCGGAGGTCGCACCTCTTACCCGGAAGAATCAGAAGTTCTCCTACTCCATTGACAGTGCTGAGTTAGGTGCCTTTGAGGAAGAAGATAGATGAGTTCAACAACCTTTTCAAGGCATCTTATCGGTCTATTTATAGGCCTCTGAGTTTGACCTGCCAATAACCAAACTGAACCGACCTGAAATTACTAAAGTACCCCGGGCTGGGTCTGCCAACAGCTAAACTCCACTATTCTGAATGGCTATACGTAGACCACATAGGGCAAATTGGTAAAATTACCTAAGGTAGAAGAGTAAAATCCCCCTTGGGGGTAAGAAGGTAAAGACATCTTTTTTCCTCATACGACGAGTGAGAAATTGGCCAGCGGGTGAGACGAGCCTACCTTCCCGTCTCGCAAGTCTCCTGCCTTGCGAGAGTCATCTCGTCACCAAGGGCCAGCCCGCGCCGCGAGAGACGTCTTGCCTAATCCACTGCACCCCGTCTCTCCTTCGCCGAGTAGACCCCATGGTCCCACTTGCCCCTGCAGTACCTCTCGCCCCTAGCCTAGTGCTCCCACTCGGATGGCTTCCTGTGAGCCCAAGGTTGTATATAATCCCCGTTCTTTTCGAGGTTGTCCTAAGCTCAGAAAGAAAGTCCAACTGAGGCTCGCGGTGTTGAGATTCATTCACGAGAGAATCTTTAGTGGGACCCCCTAGAGTCTATAAATATGTGACCCCATCCCATCGTGAAGATTGCCCCCCTCTCTCATTTCCTCATCTCTTTTTCCGTCAACATGTCTCATAGTCAGAGTTTCCGCGAGCACCTCACGATGGTTCGCAAGCAAAACAAGGCCAACATGGCTGCTCTGACTCCGGTCCTGCTTCGTACCCCCGCTTCAGCACCTTCGTCGTCTTGCCTGAAGAAGGCAAAAATTGCTGGCCCTCCCTTCTCGACCGGTGCGACTACTTCGGCACCCTTGGCAGTCAATATACCTCCTCCCGCATCCCCTGGGGAGAGACAGGTGATTCTTGACTCCTCCTCTAGCCTCAGTCTTTTCCCTTTTCTTTTATCGTCTCGCTTATTGACCATTTTTCCGAAAAACCTCACCAATTTCACCCTGCCTGTGAATCCTCTTGACGTCGCCGACAAACACTATCAAGACTCCGACTTGCCTCATCAATCCTCGCCCCCTACCGAGAATAATGACGACCTCTCGCGGCTTGTGGGGAACTCTTGCATCCCAAGTAAATGAACTAATCTCGCCTTTTTTGCTTCATATAGATTTCCATTCCCTCACAAGGTGCATTCGAGACCACCGGGCTAAACTTTCTCTGTACAACTAGCGGCCTCCAAGACATCTTGCGAGACCACCCTTCATTATGATCTTCGACTTTTCCTGTGTAGGTATCAAATTCGACTCGGCAGCGGAGGACTTCTCTGGGACACCCCCTCTCGCCTCTTCCTCACCCATATGAGATTGAAGACTATCTGGGCGATCCTATGGATCTACTAGAGATGAAGCACAGGACGACTGTGATGCTTCGAAAGTATACACACATTATCCGCGACATGGAATGGGACAAGCAGGCCACCGACCGGCACATTGACTGGCTGGAGATTGAGTGCACTCGCCTCTCCTCCGAGATTGATGCCAGGGTGGAAATAGATGAGACTGATCCCCAGGCCATCATAAGTGTGGTGGACCAACACCTTCGTCTCGCGCGCCGCGGCCTGGATACTGTTCACGCCTTTCATCTCCCTGGTCTCCCTCCATGCGCGGGGTCTTGCAATGGTCATTGGAGGTGGCACAATAATTGAGGACCCTCCGCCTTGTCTTGCTTGTTTAATCATCTTGCCTATTATACCCTATAACTCCGTTGTTCCTATTAATTTGTTGTCTCTGTTTAATTATAATTTGTTATTTAAAACCCTCCATGGACATGATGCCCACCTTGTGCGGAACGAAATAATTAATGATGATATTCTGTTGACTTTTTCATGCTGGGCTTTTATTATCGCGATGTTAATTGATCTGCCTTTTCCTTTTCAGTTTGGCTCATTGGAAAGATCACCGCGGAATGCTGCACCTCGAGGTCACGAGAGAGAGAGGGAAAATGAAACGTCGGGCTAACCCTTCGACTTCCCCCTTCATGTTTTCCCGCCTATTTTTCACTCTCTCCATTTGCTATAAATACCTCCCCCATAGATCAAAATGTTTCACGCCCACACTATCTCTTCCTACTGCATCTTAGATCCAGGATTCTCGCTCGCTTCCTCTCGCCTACTTCTTCTTGCGTATTACTCTCATCACCCCCTTTTCTACCTCCCTCTGATTTTGATGTCTCGCCTGCCATGGGAAAGAAGAAAGCTGAAGAGGGCGAGGGCCGCAGTCATTATTGTAGGAGATTCGCCGACCACGACTTTCCCCCTGGCAAAATCTCAGAGGAGGACTATAGCCCTTCACCCGCGAGTTCCTGGCGGAGGGGTTTGAGTCTCGACCGCCGAAGGTCGGCGAGTCGATCAATACTTTCCATCCCGGCGAACTAACCTTCCCTGTCTCGCACTTCGAGTCTATTGAGATTGATTTACCAGTAGGACACGTGTATGTGGGACCATGTTATAATTTCCCCACCGCATTCCAAGTCTGGGTGTTGACCTCGGTGGGCCCCCTGTGACGGAATATCCCTGCGGTCCTATGGTTGGGATTAATCCCACATCTCCTACAGCTTTCTCCCCTCTGTGTTCATGTACCCCGCCACCCTTCATCTCAATACCTGGGTTTTGAGATGAACTGTTGGGTTGGCGGGTTCTTTCATGGTATCAGAGGAGGTTGTCCTGCCGCGGGGGTGTGTTGAGATTGATTTGTGGCGGAATATCCCTGTGGTCCTGTGGTTGGGATTAAACCCACATCGCCTGCAGCTTTCTCCCCTCCGTGTTCATGTACCCCGCCACCCTTCGTCTCAATACGTGGGTTTTGAGATGAACTGTTGGGTTGGTGGGTTCTTTTAGAGTCGGGGCTGAGACTCCCCCTCTGGCTAGAGGTAAAATAGGTTTTAAAATATTTTGGGGCTGTCCCCGCGCAGCTCAACCCGAACGCCATCTCGGTGTTGGTTGTATTCGCCAGTTACATGCGCCGCAAGCGCATCAAGTTTATCCTCACCGTCTTCAGCAAACTATTCATATACCATGCCAAAGATGAAGGCGTCTCGTACTTCACCGGCCAGGGCTTAAAGGTATGCGAGACCCCCAACAAAAACCATCATTGGCCCACCCGCTTCATCTTCATCCGCGGGAATTTGGGAGGCGTTCCACTCGCCCCAGTATCGCCTGCCGAGATATATTACAAGACCCCCAAGGTTGGGGGTGCGGAAAAAGCCCAATGCGATTTCTTCGCGGGGAAGAATTTTGAAGTCAACTTCCTAAGGCGATATCTCGACTCGCTCCTTATCGTCTTTCCCGATGAAGGTACACTCGCGCTCCCTTAGTCTTATGTTTATCATCCCCTTGTTTTGTTCTAACCGTTTTCTTGTTCAGGAGAGAGGACTATCCCCGTCTATCCCCCCTACCTGAGCAATGCAGGGCCGTCTAAAGGTCTCACCCTCACTAGCATGGCGGCAGAGGCGATGAAGGAATCGCTGACCCCCGCCCCCAAGAAAAGATCCGGAGATGATGCCGCTCCTTCTCGGCACAGTTCCAAGAAAAAGATCAAGAAGGTTGTGTCGATCCCGAAAGGGAAAAAGGGAACTGCTCCAAAGGAAAGGAAAGAGATGTCGGGATCTCTGACCCCCATATCTGTGGAAGAATCGCAATCGCCTCGCCCCAAGCCGTCTCGCCCTCTCGCGAGACAACACTACTTGACAGAACCGCCACCACTTCAGCTCAATCCGCCGAGCTTCCTCCTCGCGAAATATGCTCCTCTGGTCGCCCAACCCCCTCCTCGCATCAAAACTATAATATGGGGCATGTGGTAAAATATGTTGTCGGCGACCCGGTCCTTCTATGGGAAAAGGACTCGAACCGAGTGTCGGTGTCCACTCTCTTCACTCATGGAAGGAGAGGGACCCTCCCACCAGCCACGCCTTCTCTCTCAGCTATGGGCTCTATGGCGGTCTTGGGATGAAGCCCTTCGACAATGAGTCATCGCGAGACCTCGTCTTGAAGATCGCCCAAGCCAAATTTCGTGCACTGGAGCTCTCGCATCGAGTCTCGCGCCGCCTCATTTTCAACAACAAGAAGTGGAAGGAAGCCGACATGGGCCTAGCAAAAGAGCGAGAGAAGTCGGATGGTCTCGAGAAGAGGCTGTCGGTCGCTGATAATCTTCTTGACAAAAGCCAGGGCTGTGTGGTAAGCCTTTTAACTACCCTTTGCCAGTTTAACTCTTTGCTAGTTTCACTTTCGCATAAATTTTGTTAATTGATAGCCTTCTCGCAGGATGTCGAGATGGCCAATCGGATGCGTTGGCACATAGCGGCTTTGGAGGAGGAGAACAGAAATTTAAAGGTCCAGAATGCCCGCCTTCTGGACAACACCCAACTTCACTCTCATCCACATCCGCTCCACGCACCCAACCCACTCATTATTCTTTGTATGAGGTCGACGACCTTTGTCGAGACGCCAATATCAAGATGGCCGAGCTCATTTTGAAGATGATGAAGGAGCTGAGGGTTGTTAAAGAAGATGCCGAGACGGTCACCGCCCGCGACCTGGTCCCCCTAGCTTTATGGCGAGACGGATGGAGGTTTTACTTCCAGTAAAGAGGAGTAAATGGGCGTTAGTGGGACCTGAGGCTTCTCCTCCCATTTTTGTTTCTTTTACTTGTACACTTATTTTTTTGAAGCATCAAAATGCTTTTTTATGGGAGAGTCTATCCCTTTTTTGGTAATGAACATAAAAACTTCTGTTACATCTTCCCGCTTTGTGTTCTTTTCCCTTTATTTCATTTTACTTTATTCATTGTGGATAGCCCTATGCTCCATTTCTACTCGCGAGGTAGAGCTCCCAGCCATCTCGCTTAAGAATCGGTTTAGGGCGCGAGTCATTAGTCTTCTTCTTGCCTTCTCCGTGCGTGAGACCATTTGGTCTTTTCTCCTCATTTCTCCTCGAGACCAACCAAGCATGAGTAGACCCAGGAGATCAATCCGCCTTTGTGAGAATTCATCCCTCTTTAACATTTTTGCGAGACCTGCCCTTTGCTAGAGAGCGCCTACTTGCTATAGGCGAGATCCTCTATGCCGAGCGCTGGTTGGGAATATCCATCCTCATTTACATCTCACCAATCTCTCCCAATCATAGGAGTTTTTCGTTCTCTATAAACCTTCATTCTCTGATACGTTTAGATATTTTTCTTTGGGGTAATCTTATCACTTGTCTTGCCATCGAGTGAACCTACATCCCTGCCAGCTTGATGGGAGCCTGGTCAGTGGGTCTGCTTTCGGCCCGTTCTCCAAATAACCTCCAACCACCGAGTGAGCCAAAAGCCCTGCCAGCTTGATGAGAGCCTGGTCAGCGGGTCTGCTCGAGGTCTCCTCTCCAAACAACCTCCAACCACTGAGTTAGCCTACAGTCCTGCCACCTAGATGAGAGCCTGGTCAGCGGGTGTAGCACCCCCATCAGTCACATGAAATATAATAGAAGATCTGACCGGGGCCCCACGCCACATTCCACAGACAGTTAGTGGCATTACGTATTAATACCAAATTGCCGCCAAAGGAACATGTATCCTAACTCAGAGCATTCTAACAGAAGCTTTTAAAATAGTTATAAGAACCCAAATGCCAAAGCATGAATGTCCACAAAACTGCAAGTATGAATGACAGTGCAAATACATCATAAAGTTGGCCTTATGGCCTTACAAGAGTTTACGTAAATAATAAATGTCTTCCATACATCGGCACGCAGGCCGGCCACACATGAGCCTAAAGAGTAAACTTTAGCTTTGGCCTTCAAGTGTCGGCACAGCAACAATGGCTTCAGCCCGTTGCTTGCTACTAGGCTCCGCAGCACCTACAATCAACATTCCACCACAACAGTGGCAAACAAAAGCAACGGTCAGCTAAAGCTGACCAAATTATAATGAACCCACCCATTACATGGGGTAGCGGTGCTCCTTCCCTGCATTTTAGTAGCATAGCCAAACATTAAAGTGAAAGTACAAAAAGCACACTTCACCACAGGTGTAGGCCCGCACGGCCACACACCCCGTGCTCTCAGGGAACTTACACGGTGAAGCCGGTCCAAACCCAGTCCGTCCCGCAACTCTACCACCACCCAGGACAGCAAACATCGTGAGCATTAAAGTCCTTTCATCCGAAGCCTAGACCCGCTCTCCAAGCCATCGGTAAGTCCCATGTACCTTAGGTCGCTTTAACCAAACCACTTGGAGTGTGTAAGGTTCCACCAGCACATTGCTCACCTCGCCATGGACATTTAGCCATCAGTGTGGGACAATCTTCACCGAATCCCAATGTATCGATCATACAACAGTACATAGCCCGACTATGTACAAGGCTGGCTCCCAGGCCACGAAAACGATAGAACTTCGCTTCTACCCAGATTTCCGGGTGCACCTTGGAGTTAATCCACAAGGCTCCCTGCTGCAATCTACCACATAGAAACCCGAAAATATACGACATAGAGTCTTCTCCGGCAATCAATGCATAAAGAAAACATCACCGATCCAGACCAACCTGTCTGGGTAGGCTTCACACACCATGCTTATGTCTGTACTTTGATTCTGGACTCTATATGCAAGATTACGGGGACAATTCATGTCCACCCGAAGGAAATACCACAGACTCACCACACACTCGCGAGAGCGGGTTTCCTATGCAAAAAGGAAGAGGACTTCACATGTCAAAGAAAAGAATCGTTGCCCTAGAGGTTCTCTTTGGCGCCATGGAAAACTAGCCGGATGAAAAGCACTACAACGGCCTCGCCTCCACGGATCTGAACTCGGCTCGCGATTTGGGGCTCCGAAGCTCCATCGGCAGCTGGATTCCTCCGCCTTCTTCCTTGCTCTCCCCACACTCTAACTCTTTAGAAAGAGATAAACCTAAGAGAAATGAGGGTTTAACCCTCAACTCCTGGATTTATAACATCAGGGAGAGTTCTGGACTGTTGGATCATATTGGAAGGAAATGAACGGCCATGAAACGCCCTGAAAATCACTTTCCTGGGCCGAACACGGCCTGTGACACGCCCGTATCACAGGCCGTGTCTCACGATCTGAACACGATTGTCGAACGCAAAACAGGACATGGGCTCAGACACGCCCGTGTTACTCTTGACACACCCATGTCAGCCTCTGACACACCCGTGTCCCAGGGCGTGTTCCTCAGGCGACACAGGAAACTGATGCGTCCCGACCAGGACACGGCCATGAGACACGCCCTTGTTACTCTTGACACTCCCGTGTCAGCCTCTGACACGCCCGTGTCACAGGGCATGTTCATCAGTTGATACAGACCGGTCAAACGCAGAGAAGGACATGTCCCTGGACACGCCCTTATCCCAGGCCGTGTGCCCGACCTGGCTTGACTCCGAGGATCGTCGAATGCATTTCGTCGACCTCACGAAAATTTGTTGAACTCAAAGCATGACACGACCATGGACACGCTCGTGTTACAGGCTGTGTGCCTCACTCAACACTGCCCTGCCGACACAGAGCAGGTCACGACCCTGGACACGCCCGTATCGTAGGCCGTGTGATCCTATTCAAGCACCAAATTGGCCTTAAAATGATATCCGATCCTTTTTGAGTTTTGGGGCGTTAAAATTCTCCCCCCTTTAAAGAATTTTGTCTCGAAATTACAGAATGGAAAGGTACACAAAATTAAATGGTACCTGAGCGAAATAGCTCGGGATACTCCTCATACATGGTCTGCTCTCGCTCCCACAAAAGCTCCTCCCGACAACAGTTGTCCCAACCGACTTTGACCATCCTGATGTCTTGGTTACGAAGTTGGGTGACTTCAAAGTCCTCAATGCGAATGGGCTTGACCTTCGTCGTCAACCTATGATCAACAAGTACCTGATCGACCGCAATCACTTGCGAAGGCTCTTGCACCGCCTTCCGCAACACCGATATATGGAATACATCATGTATACCACTCAATTCCACTGATAACTTCAGTCAATAAGCTGCTTCACTAATTCACTCTAGTATCTCAATTGGTCCAAGGTACCTCGGACTCGGCTTCTTCAAGCATCGTACCTGTGAGATACCCTTGAACGGCTTAATTTTCAAATATACCCAGTCACCAACAACGAACTCAAAGTTCCTATTCTTGGCATTAAAGTATTTAGCCTCCCTGTCCTGAGCGATCAACAATCGTTCTCGTATTGTTTGTACCAATGAAATGGCGTCTTCCACTTCTTATCGTTTGTACAGCTTCGACTCACCCGTCTCCAACCATGACAACGAAGTGCGACATTTTCTACCATATAGGGCCTCGAAGGGTGCCATTTGAATACTCGCTTGGTAGCTGTTGTTATAAGCAAACTCCACCATGTACAGGTGATCTTACCGCCGCTTTCTGAAATCCAAGACGCACATGCGAAACATGTCCGCCATCGTCCTGTTGACCCTCTCGGTCTGACCATCCGTCTGCGGATGAAAGGCCGTGCTGAAACTCAGTTTGGTTCCCAACAATTGATGCACTAACCTCCAGTCGCTGGATGTGAAGCGCCCATCTCGGTCACTCACGATGCTGCGAGGCACACCGTGTAGTCAAACAATGTTATCTACGTAAAGTTTTGCCGGTTTATCCACCGAATCATCCTTTCTATTCGGAATGAAGTGCGACACCTTCGATAATCTATCTATGATCACCCAGGTGGCATCGTTTCCCTTCCGCGACCTTGGCAACCCATGTACGAAATGCATTAAAATATCATCAAAACTTCCACTCCGGGATAGGCAAAGGATTCAAGAAACCTCCAGGCTTTTGGCACTCCGCCTTCACCAAGGTGCACATTTGACACTTCGCCACATAAAGTGCTACGTCCTTTTTAAGTCCTAGCCACCAATGCAACTTTTTCATATCTCTAAACATTTTTGTGCTCCCCGGGTGAATCGAGTACTTATTATGATGAGCCTCGTACATCAATTCCTTCCGTATTTTACCCACACTTGGGATGCACAGATGGCTGTCCCTCCATAACAGTCCATCCTTCACAATAAATTGGTAATTTGACCCATCCATAGCCTCATCCATGATCTGCTTCATGCTGTTATCCCCATCCAGAGTATGTCGAGTCCTATCAGCAAAGTCATACTGCAACTCTATCCAGTTCAATTGCGCTTCGACACTAGTCTGCTTGTCAACACAAGAGATCTTTAATGCCTCCAAATCACAAACTAAACGCTCATCAATTATCGCCAGCCAGTTGGCCTGCGCGGGAGCCCTGCGACTCAATGCATCCGCAACCGCATTGCTGTTCCCAGGTATATAATGTATCTTGAAGGTATAGTTACCCAGGAACTCCATCCACCTCCGCTGCCGCATGTTTAGGTCCTTTTGATCCAACAAGTACTTCAAACTCTTGTCACCGGTATAGATATCGAACTTCACACTGTACAGGTAATGCCTCCACAACTTCAGGGCAAATATCACAACCGCTAACTCCAAGTCATAGACCAGATAATTCCTCTCATGTACCTTGAGCTGACGCGAGCCATAAGCTATTATACTCCCGTGATGTAGTAGAACACAACCTAAGCCACTGCCAGAAGCATCACTGTAAATCTCAAATCCTTCGGTCTCACTCGGCGAACAGAGAATAGGCGCAGTAGTCAATCGAATTTTCAGTTCTTCGAAAGCTTGCGTGCACTCCAGCGACCACACAAACTTTTGATCTTTCCTCGTCAAAGTCGTGAGGGGTAACACTATCCGTGAGAAGTTCTTTACGAAGCGCCTGTAGCAGCAAACAAGTCCCAAGAAACTCCGGACTTCTGCCTTTGAAGATAACACAGGCCAATACCGCATCGCAACTATCTTCGCCAGATCTACCACAATCCCTTCTCCACTAACTATATGACCAAGGAATGCTATCGAGGATAACCAGAATTCGAATTTGGAGAATTTGGCATATAGTTGATTCCTCCTCAATGTCTCCAACACCATATGCAGATGCTTGAAATGATCATCCTCGTACTGCAAGTACACCAATATATCGTCGATAAAGACTATCACGAAGTGGTCCAGGTACTCTCTGAACGTTCTGTTCATCATATACATAAACACGTATTGCTCATTAGTCAGTCCAAATGACAAGACAGTGAACTCATAATGCCCATACCGTGTGCTGAAAGCTGATTTGGGAATGCCACTTTCCCTTATCCGCAGCTGATAGTATCCGGATTTCAGATCCAACTTTGAGTACACAGTCGACCACACCAGTTGGTTGAACAGATCATCAATCCTTGGGATCGAATACTAATTCTTTTCCATTAACTTATTCAACTCACGGTAATCATTGCATAGTCGTAGCTTCCGTATATATTCTTAACAAAGAGAACCGGTGCTCTCCAAGAAGATGAACTTGGACGCACATACCCCTCCTCTATCAATTCCTGAAGTTATGCGTTCAACTCTTCCATTTTCCCTTGGTGCTAAGCGGTAAGGAGACCACGACATTGGTTTGGCACCTAGCACCACATACTAAGGTACTCTTAACTTAGTCTAGCGCAAGGTGTTTAGTCCTAGTGTGACTCCTTTGAGTTGTAAAACAATATAAGCACACTACTCTGAGAGTTAGTCTATGCCACCGATTACGTCAAACTCCACTATGCAGAATAGACGCTTCCACGTCAAAGGCTCGACTTCCTATCCGCACTCTCAGGCAACAACCTCTTTTCGCGCACATCGAACACCCGTTCTGTAACAACGCATCCAACTTACCTTTCGCCACTGAAGTAGGTACTCCATTATGAGACACGAAGATCTCAGATAGGAAGGAGTGTGAAACTCCTGAATTGAACAGTACTCGAGCCGGAATGTCCAAAATCATAGAGAACCGTAAAAACATAAGAATCATACAAACAAAGCATAAGACGTAAGGTATGGAAAACACTAACACTAAACTCTAGCGCATACCAGACACCATGTCTCCTTGCTTGATGGCCTCCTGCTGGCCAAGGCTATAGACTCTCGGTTGGGCTGGAGCTCGATGGGAGGCGGTTGAATCTACCACTTTTCCCTTATAAGATTAGCTTCCCCTGACTTCCGCTCTGATTTGCCACTCCAACAGTCTCAAGACATATGACCTATCTTGCCACATGTATAGCAAGTAAGCGTAAGTGGCCCTGCAACGGCTCCCGACTTAGCTTTCTTTGGCTTTGGGACATCACCACGAAAATCTAGGGCTAAGTGTCCTAACTTGCCACAAGTATAGCAAGTATATATAGTTCGACTAGTAGATGTTCGAAATCTCTGATTCCTCTTCCTGTAGTATTCAGACTTTGCTGAACCTGCAGAGTTTAATACCCTGAACTCTGACGTCTTCTTGACTTTTGCCAAGTCTTCTTCCAACGATCTAGCCGACTCCACCAACGCTCGGAATCCAAGTAGCTTTAGTCCTACCAACATCAGTCGTAATTCATCACGTAGATCGTTGTAAAATCTATTAACCGTGGCCTGTTCGTTCTCCATCTCAAACCCTGAGTATCTCCTTATCGAGACAAACCCGTACAAATACTCATCCACTGAGTGCGTTCACAGAGTCAAAAGTATATTCAATTGCTGCTCTGAAGTTCTACCACATGCCCTTTGCTCCAGCGCGCCAATCGATACTACAGACATCCCAGGGATAGGGGGCTACACATGCCCTCCATGTTGGCCTTTGAACATAGTGAACACTGCTTCAACCACCATCCAAATGGTTTATGCAGAAGGAGGGAAATGTTGTATTTGCGACTACCGCGCGCCGTTCCTAGTCACCTATGGTCGTACAACACACAATTAAGAGACCAAACAAAATTGTAAAAAGCAATTATAGGAACACGCAGGTTACACAAACATGAGTATTTTCATTCCTAAGTGGACATTCATGGGTTCTTTTGATGTTATAACGATGACGCACATACATGTGCTCACCACCCCTTAAAAGAATTCGTCCACGAATTCAAATATGTAAGACTGATGCTATGCTCTGATACCAAATTATAACACCCCCATCCGTCACATGAAATATAAAAGAAGGATCGGCCGGGGGCCCACGCCATATTCTATAGACAGTTAGTGGCGTTACGTATTAATACCAAATTACCGCCAAAGGAACATGCATCCTAACTCAGAGCATTCTAGCGGAAACTTTTGAAACAGTTATAAGAACCCAAATGCCAAAGCATGAATGTCCACAAAACCGCAAGTAGGAATTACAATCCATATACATCATAAAGTTGGCCTTATGGCCTTACAAGAGTTTACTGAAATAATAAATGTCTTCCATACATCGGTACGTAGGCCGACCACACATGAGCATAAAGAGTAAACTTTCGCTTTGGCCTTCAAGGGCCGGCACAGCAACAAGGGCTTCAGCCCGCTACTTGCCACTAGGCTCCGCAGTACCTGCAATCAACATTCCATTGCAGCAGTGGCAAACAAAAGCAACAGTCAACTAAAGCTGACGAAATTATAACAACCCCACCCCTTACATGGGGTGGCGGTGCTCCTTCCCTGCATTTTAGTAGCCTAGCCAAACATTAAAGTGAAAGTACAAAAAACACACTTCACCACAGGTGTAAGGCCCGCACGACCACATACCCCGTGCTCTCAGGGAACTTACACAGTGAAGCCGGTCCGAACCCAGTCGTCCCATAACTCTACCACTGCCACCAGGATGGCAAACATCGTGAGCATTAAAGTCCTTTCAGTCGAAGCCTGGACTCGCTCTCCAAGCCATCAGTAAGTCCCATGTACTTTAGGTCGCTTTAACTGAAGCACTTGGAGTGGGTAAGGTTCCACCCGCCCGTTGCTCACCTCGTCATGACAATTTAGCCATCGAGGCTGGACAAGCTTCACCAAATCCCAATGTATCGATCATACAACAGTACATAGCCCGACTATGTACAAGGCTGGCTCCCAGGCCACCAAAAGGCAGAACTTCGCTTCTGCCCAAATTTCCGGGTGCACCTTGGAATTAATCCCCAAGACTCCCTGCTACAATCTACCACGTAAAAACCCGAAAACATACGACACAGAGTCTTCTCCAGCAATTAATGCATAAAGAAAACATCACCGATCCAGACCAACTTGTCCGGGTAGGCTTCACACACCATGCCTATGTCCGTACTTCGATTCCGGACTCTATATGCAATATTATGGGGACTATTTATATCCACCCGAAGGAAATACTACACACTCACCGCATACTCACGAGAGCGAGTTTCCTATGAAAAAAGGAAGAGGACTTCACATGTCCAAGAAGAGAATCGTTACCCTAGAGGTTCGCTTTGGCGCCATGGAAAACTTGCCTGGTGAAAAGCACCGCAACAGCCTCGCCTCCAAGGATCTGGACTCGGCTCGCGATTTGGGGATCCGAAGCTCCACCGGCAGCCGGATTCCTCCTTCTCCTTCTTCCTTGCTCTCCCCACACTCTAACTCTTTAGAAAGAGATAGACCTAAGAGAAATGAGGGTTTAACCCTCAACTCTTGGATTTATAACAACATGGAGAGTTCTGGACCGTTAGATCCTATTTGGAGGAAATGAACGGCCATGAAATGCCATGAAAATCACTTTCCTGGGCCGAACACGACGTGTGACACACCCGTGTCACAGGCCGTGTCTCGCAATCTGAACACGATCATCGAACGCAGAACAGGACACGGGCTCAGATACGCCCGTGTTACTCTTAACACGCCCGTGTTACTCTTTACATGCCCGTGTTAGTCTCTGACACGCCCGTGTCACAGGACGTGTTCCTCAAGTGACACAGGAAACTGTCATGTCCTGACCAGGATACGGCCATGAGACACGCCCGTGTTACTCTTGACATGCCCGTTGATGAGTTATAAATATACGTATTTTTATATAGTTTATTTAATCCATTTTAGTTCATTTCTGTTATTTTTAGTTAATTTTGTTCAATAAATTGCTTCTTTTTTGTAAATATTTTCTAACTTAAGTTTATTTTTGTTTCCTGAAATTTTCAGGAAAATTGTCAAAGTTGCATAGTACAAGCCTGTGTACTTCAGGTCATGCTCGTGACCTGGGCGTGTACCTTCAAAATCCAGTGAAATTAGCCGCATTCAAAGATTTGCTTAACACGCCCTCGTACACGCCCGTGTCCAATATGTCACGACCTTGATCATGGCCCATGTCACTCCCTCGACGAACCGTGCACGACGATCGTCGACCCGACCTGACATGCCCATGTCAAGATGCGACACGGGCGTGTACTTCTCCACCTGGCCTGACAAGACGTCGCTGACGACTTGTTGACAAGACGCCGTCCCTAGATCGACCTCCTTGACACGCCCACCGACACGCCCGTGACCTAGGGCATGACCTCCACGTGTACAACCGAAAAGTCAAACCAGCATTAAATCTCAGAACCAACTCGCCAACAGTGCTTACACGCCCTAAGTACATGCCCGTGACCTAAGGCGTGTACCTTGAAAATTTTGCCTAAAAACCAGCATTAAATCTCAGTTCCTGTTCGCTTTTTTTTGGAAGCATTTTGTATAGGGCCGGCTGCTTATGAGTTCTTCAAGGGCTTGTAAAGGGATTTTCTTCCCCTCTCTCTCTTTTATTTTTTTATTTTAACTTTGTATTCTCCTTTTTAGTCTTAATAAAAATGTAGTTTTTCCCCATTACATGGTTTTGGATTTCATCTATGTGCCCCCTCTCTATGCAATCTTATTTTTTCTTTTGTTTTTCTTGTTTTATTTTTCGTATGTGTGTGCGTGTATGAGAATAACTTGTTCTTTTTATGTTTTTAATTTCATTTTTGCTTAGTTTAACTCTAGGTTTCTTTTATATAGTTTAGTTTTTACTGTAGTTTTTCCTTCACTTCATTTAGACTTAGGTTTTTATCGCTTTTTAGTCATTCCTATAAATCCGTAAAAGTGTTTTTAAAGTGTTTTTCATTTTTCTTCAATTAGATTTACCTTTTTTAGGTTGTAAAACTTTTTCGTTATTTTTACTTAATTTCCACCTTTTAGCACTTTTACGGAGTTATAAAAATGAATATATAGTCGTTTTAATTCTTTGAGCACTTCAATTTTCGATTCAAACTTTTTGCTCGTTTAATTTTTCTGTCTTCTTTTTATGCATTTCTACCACATTATAGCGGTAGAAATGTATTTGTTTTAATTTTTCGAGCACTTCGATTCCATTTTAATTTCCAAAAACCTTTGCTCCTTTAATTTTTATTTCTTCGTTTTATGCATTTTTAACAAAATCTACTGGTAAAAATATATTTGTTTTAATTTTTCAATCACTTTGTTTTTCTTATTTTTTCGTATGTGTGCGTGCGTGTATGAGATAATTTCTATAACTTTCTTTCATTTCCTGTAGTGTGTGAGTGTTTTTATTTTTTGTAGAGTGCGTGTGTGCGTTTTAATTTCTGTTGCGTGTGTGTGTTTTTATTAAAGGAGAGTGCGTGTGTGTGTTTTACTCCAGTAGAGTGTGTGGGTGTGTTTTAATTTTCTATAGAGTGGAGTTTTTAGTTTTTGTAGCGTGTGTGCGTTTTCATTTCTGTCGAGTGAGTGTGTGTGTTTTACTTTATGTCGAGTGTGTGCGTGTGTTTTAATTTCTATAGAGTGTGTGCATTTTCATTTCTATAGAGTATGTGCATGTGCGCATTTATTTTCTCCTACTCGTTTAAGTAGGACTCGCTTTCATTTCCCCCTACTCGTTTGAGTAGGGCTCGTAATTTACTGCTTTATTTACTACTTTCATTTACCGCTTTATTTTCAGCTTTAATTTTGTCGCTTTTTCCCGTAAGCCGTCCCCATTCCGATGAGTGTCTAACCGTTCTTAGAACTCAGTATCGAAGAGCATTGTGACAGATAAAATCGCTTTAAATAATTAAAGGTCCTGTTTTTCTAATTAATTAAATTTCTTAAGGTTTGCCCTGAGTTTACGACACGTAGAACCACATATCGATGTATGAGATATATTTCCGTAGTACATACGCTAGCTAGCCGAGAGGCTATGGACCGATCACCCCTTGGTAAATGGAGTTCCGCACTAACCCTCGAGAGAGGAGGCGCGCAAACTCTACCGGATTGGGTTCCCCACCTAATAGCTGGGTTCTTAGCGTAATACAGGCATTAAGAGGAATCCTTCATCGGACGAGAGCCCGGTCGAATAGTCTTAATGTTCAGGTGAGCGATAGTCCTAGAGATATGTGAGCTCATTTTAGTGGAACATCCACGGCCAAGTCTCCGCCTTAATTAATATGAAATTTAGGATCTCTTTTTATTACAAGTTTATTTTAGTTCAAATTCGATTCGATACAGTTGCACCAAGTTATTCATTAACTCCATTTTTAATGCTTTTATTTTTTGCTTATATATATATATATATATATAATATCACGACAAGATTAATTTTCGGTAAAATAATAGTCTCCTCCAGGGAAGAGTAGAAATAATCAACTCGACCCGAGAATAATAAGACCCCGATATTTCTCACCGGAATATCCTATACTACACGCGATAGGTGCACTTGCCTCATTTCGTTAAAAGTCGATTTCAACTGTTTTATATCCAAATAATAAATCCGCCCGCCCCGTCTTCCTCAATAAAACCCAATCCACTTTTCTAAATAAACTGCCCGGGGCGCCGCGTATCCGACTTAATTTTTGGAGTTTTAACCCTCATTAAGTTTTTGGCTCCGTTGCCGGGGAATTTTTGTGTCGTTATTTCGAACTCTGGAATACTATTAATTTTATCTATTTTTATATATATAACAAAAATTAAAAAAATGGCCAATAAACAATTACTAATAATAATAATAATAATAATAATTACTTAAAAAAACTTACCAAAAAGAGGATCTTTTATACTTCTTATTTCCTATATTTATCTTAAAAAACACAAATATGAAATTGCGCTGTTTCCAAAAATGTAAAATCCAAAAATCCAAAAACTATAAAACCAATAACTATAAAAATATAAAATATCTAAAAAACTTAAAAACTAAAATATCTAAAAACAAAAAAACAACAATCTACCAACTACAAAATCTTAAAAAAAAAAACTAAAAAAACCAAGAACCCACAAAAAAAAGAAACTAAAAAAAACTACTAAACTCTCAAAAAACCACAAAACCCTGAAAACTAAAAACTCTAAAAAAATCTCCAAACTCAAAAAAAATCTAAAAACTAAAAACAAAAAAAAACTCCAACCACTAAAAAACCAAAAAAAATTTAAAAACCTTCAAAACACAAAAAAACTAAAAATTCTACCTAAAAACCAACAAAAAAATACAAAAACTACTTAAAAAAATAATATATATAACAATTTTTCATTAAAAATCTATCACATACAAAACAATTCCCCAACTAATCAACCAAAAAACTTTTTCGTATATATACTTTATTTTAACTTATTTTATTTCTTTTCAAATAACCCCAAAAAATTTTACTAACAAAAATAATACACTTGAAAGAAATAAAACTTTTCTATTATTAAAAATCATATATTTATTTTTTCGCTTCGGCGCTTCAAAATATTGTGTCGTTAGGGGATCACATTTCTGTAGCTCTCATATAGCTAATACGTTAGCTTACGAGTCACACACACTTGCCCCTACCACCCGCAACATTTTGGCCGAATTTATCTTTTTCGTTTTTCCGTTATCTTTTTGCTATTTAATAATGCAGGGTTTTAACCCGAACCTCCCCGACCTCGTCTCAGGGAAGCTTCTACCCTCCCTTTTTTATTTTTGTACATATTGTATTTTGTCTATTATCGTTTCACATACTTTGATTGCAACATTGGGGACAATATTGGGTTTAAGTATGAGAGTGTTTTCCTATTTTGCAATTTTTATATTCTGCAAAAATTCAAAACCTTACAAAAACAATGCAAAAAATTTAAAACTTCAAAAAAAATTTCTTTGTTTTTAAAAACAAAAATTCAAACAAAAAATTCAAAAGCACAAAAAATCACAAAAACTTCATAAACAAAACTTCAAACAAAAAAGTTATAAAACACAACAAATCACAAAAAAAACTTATAAACAAAAATTTCAAAAAAAAAGATTTGTTTTTTTTTACTTTGTATATTTTTTGTAAAAAAAATCTTTCTCTTTTCCCCCTCTCTTCTTTGTAAAAATTTTTCTCTTTCCCCCTCTTTTTTTTGTAAATAACACCTCTTTCTATCCCCTTTCTTGTAAATAACTTGTTAAAATTTTTTTTAAAAAAATTCAAAAATAAGATAAAAAAACCAATTTTTTTAGAAAAATCCAATAATCCAAAAGAAGAAAAAAACTCAAAAAATACAAAAAAGATAAAAATCAAAAATAAAAAAAAAGATAAAAACCCTAAAATCCCACAAAATAATTGTTGATTATGTAACGAATAAATCGAATGTCTCATTCTTAACCCTTTTTCGTTCTCCAAAATTTTTGTTGCGAGTTTATTTATACGCGAATTTTATTAATTATTTGTTTACTATTCGTTTATTAATTGGAGATCGATAGATTTAGATATATGAGGTTAAGTTTTAACGACTTTCTTATGCTTTATTATTTTTAGATAAGATTCCCGTTTTCAACACCACTTCTAATATATCTAAATAGTTGTATATTTATTTTGTTACAAAATAACAACCTTAGATTTCAAATATGTATACTCCAAGTTTTTTTTTTGAAATATAGGAACGTTTAATTTATAAAGATTGCTCTCAATTTTTTTTTATTAAACCTAATTTTCTTTCTGAAAAACCTATCTCCTTTTTTTCATGTCTTACTTGACATGATTTTGATCCTTAAAAAATCCTATATCAATGGGAATAAGATTTCGTTCCGTAAACATAGACATCTAATATTTTAAAATATTATATGTTACTGAGTAAGAGGATGAAATTCATTGCTCCTATACATATACTTTGGGTTATTATGAAGTTGTTAAAAAAATATTATGTTATGTAAAATAAGATTTCGTTTTCCTAAACATCCATATTCAAACTAAAAAAATCATTAGAGGTTTGAGCGAAAAAATATACCTCCACCTCTAAATCAAAGCCCTCTTCATAAACCTCAACATCTCACTCCACTAATTTCAAATGATGCTTGAATTAATTGAAAATTTTTTTGAGAGCATAATTCTTAAATTAAATTATTTCCTTTAATTCTTTTAAGCTAAAGTTTTCATAATCCAATCTAATTTTTTTAACCTAAAGAATATTTGTTTTGCTATAAATTTGATTATATCAGAAGTTTTTAGCTGAAACTTTTAATTTATTTAAAGTTTTGTCATAATTTAGGGCTTAACTCTTATATCTCGAATAATTATTTTGATCTTTCTTTCAATTAATTCAAGCGGTAGCTAAACTTAGGATTTATTTAATTCATTATAAGTATATCTCTAACTTTTGCTCTAGAATAACAAAAGCTTAAGTACGAGGGTATTTGATGAGTTGTAAATATATGTATTTTTACGTAGTTTATTTAAGTCATTTTAGTTCATTACTGTTATTTTTAGTTAATTTTGTTCAATAAATTGCTTCGTTTTTTGTAAATATTTTCTAACTTAAGTTTATTTTTGTTTCATGAAATTTTTAGGAAAATTGTCAAAGTTGCATAGTACATGCCCGTGTACTTCAGGTCACGCCCGTGACCTGGGCGTGTACCTTCAAAACCCAGTGAAATTAGCCACATTCAAAGATTTGCTGAACACGCCCTGGTACACGCCCGTGTCCAATATGACATGGCAATGACCAAGGACCGTATCACTCCCTCGATGAACCGCGCACGACGATCGTCGACCCGACCCGACACGCCCGTATCAAGATGCGACACGGGCGTGTACTTCTCCACCTAGCCCGATAAGACGTCGCTGATGACTTGTTGACAAGATGCCGTCCCCAGATCGACCTCCCGGACATGCCCACCGACACACCCATGACCTAGAGCGTGACCGCCATGTGTACAGCTAAAAAGTCAAAACAGCATCAAATATCAGAACCGACTCGCCAACAGTGCTTATATGCCCCAAGTACACGCCAGTGACCTAGGGCGTGTACTTTGAAAATTTTGACTATAAATTGCCAGCTGCTGTTTGAGTACATGTTCCCTTTTTTGGAATCATTTTGCTTAGGGCCGGCTGCTTAGGAGTTCTTCAAGGGCTTGTAATGGGATTTTGTCCCTCTCTCTCTTTTATTTTTTTGTTTTAGCTTTGTAATCTCCTTTTTAGTCTTAATAAAAATGTAGTTTTTTCCCCATTACATGGTTTTGGATTTCAACTATGTGCCCCCTCCCTATGCAATCTTATTTTTTCTTTTGTTTTTCTTGTTTTATTTTTCGTATGTGTGTGCGTGTATGAGAATAACTTGTTCTTTTTTATGTTTTCAATTTCATTTTTTGCTTAGTTTAGCTCTAGGTTTCTTTTATATAGTTTAGTTTTTACTGTAGTTTTTCCCTAACTTCATTTAGATTTAGGTTTTTATCGCTTTTTTAGTCATTCCTATAAATCCGTAAAAGTGTTTTTAAAGTGTTTTTCATTTTTCTTCAATTTAGATTTTCCTTTTTGAGGTTGTAAAACATTTTCGTTCTTTTTTACTTTATTTCCACTTTTTAAGCACTTTTACGGAGTTATAAGAATAAATATATAGTCGTTTTAATTTTTTGAGCACTTCAATTTTCGTTTCAAACTTTTGCTCATTTAATTTTTCTGCCTTCTTTTTATGCATTTCTACCACATTCTAGCGGTAGAAATGTATTTGTTTTAATTTTTCGAGCACTTTGATTCCCCCTTTATTTCCAAAAACTTTTACTACTTTAATTTTTATTTCTTCGTTTTATGCATTTTTAACAAAACCTACAGGTAAAAATATATTTGTTTTATTTTCTCAGTCACTTTGTTTTCTTATTTTTTCGTATGTGTGCGTGCATGTATGAGATAATTTCTATAACTTTCTTTGATTTCCTGTAGAGTGTGTGTGTTTTATTTTTTGTAGAGTGCGTGTGTGCGTTTTAAATTTTGTTGTGTGTGTGTGTGTGTTTTTATTAAAGTAGAGTGAGTGTGTGTGTTTTACTCCAGTAGAGTGTGTGGGTGTTTTTAATTTTCTATAGAGTGGAGTTTTTAATTTCTATAGCGTGTGTGCGTTTTCATTTCTGTCGAGTGAGTGTGTGTGTTTTACTTTATGTCGAGTGTGTTCATGTGTTTTAATTTCTGTAGAGTGTGTGCGTTTTCATTTCTATAGAGTGCGCGCGTGTGTGCATTTATTTTCTCCTACTTGTTTGAGTAAGACTCGCTTTCATTTCCCCTACTCATTTGAGTAGGGCTCGCAATTTACTGCTTTATTTATTGCTTGTATTTACTGCTTTCTTTATTGCTTTATTTTCAGCTTTAATTTTATCGCTTTTTCCCGCAAGCCGTCCCCATTCCAATGAGTGGCTAACCTTTCTTAGCCCTTAGTATCGAAGAGCATTGGGACAGATAAAATCGCTTTAAATAATTAAAGGTCATGTTTTTCTAATTAATTAAATTTCTTAAGGTTTGCCTCGGGTTTACGACGCGTAGATCCACATATCGATATGTGGGCTCTATTTCCGTAGTCCATACGCTAGCTAGCCGAGAGGCCGTTTGTATGGACCGATCACCCCTTGGTAAATGGAGCTCTGCACTAACCCTCGAGAGAGGAGGCGCGCAAACTCTACCGGATTGGGTTCCCCACCTAATAACGGGATTCTTAGCGTAATGCGGGCATTAAGAGGAATCCTTTGTCGGACGAGAGCCCGGTCGATTAGTCCTAATGTTCAGGTGAGCGATAGTCCTAGAGATAGGTGAGCTCATTTTAGTGGAACCTCCACGACCAAGTCTCCGCCTTAATTAATTTGAAATTTTGGATCTCTTTTTATTAAAAGTTAATTTTAGTTCAAATTCGATTCGATACAGTTGCGCTAAGTTATTCATCGCCTCCATTTTTAATACTTATATTTTCTGATTATATATATATATATAAATAATACCACGACAAGATTAATTTTCGGTAAAATAATAGTCTCCTCCAGGGAAGAGTAGAAATAATCAACCGAACCCCGAGAACAATATGACCCTGATATTCCTCACCGGAATATCCTATACTACACGCGATAAGTGCACTTGCCTACTTTCGTTAAAACTCAATTTCAACTATTTTATATCCAAATAATAAATCCGCGCCCCCCATTTCCTCAATAAAACCCAATCCGCTATTCTAAATAAACCGCCTAAGGCGCCGCGTGTCCGACTTAATTTTTGGAGTTTTAACCCCCATCACCCATGTCAGCCTCTAACACGCCCGTGTCCCAGGCCATGTGCCCGACCTAGCTTGACTCCGTGCATCGTCGAATGCATTTCGTCGACCTCACAAAAATTTATCGAACTCAAAGCACGACACGACCATGGACACGCCCGTGTCACAGGCCGTGTGCCTCACTCGACACTGCCCTGCCGACACAGTGCAGGACAAGGCCCTGGACACGCCCATGTCGCAGGCCATATGAACCTATTCAGGCACCAAATTGGCCTTAAAACACTATCTAATCCTTTTTGAGTTTTGGGTCGTTACAGTGGGTCTGCTCGGGGTCTCCTCTCCAAACAACCTCCAACCACCGAGTGAGCCTACAATCCTGCCAACTTGATGAGAGCCTCGTCAACGGGTATGCTTGGGGTCTCCTCTCCAAACAACCTCCAGCCACCGAGTGAGCCTACAGTCCTGCCGGCTAGGTGAGAGCCTGGCTAGTGGGTCTGCTCGGGGTCTTCTCTCCAAACAACCTCGAACCACCGAGTGAGTCTATAGTCCTGCTAGCTAGGTGAGAGCCTGGTCAGCCAGTCTGCGCGGGGTTTCCTCTCCAAACAACCTCCAACCACCGTAAGAGCCTATAGTCCTACAAGATTGATGAGAGCTTGATCAGCGGGTCTGCTCAGGGTCTCATATCCAAACAACCTCCAACCACTGCGTGAGCCTACAGTCCTGCCAGCTTCATGAGAGCCTGATCAGTGGGTCTGCTTGGGGTCTCCTCTCCAAACAACCTCCAACCACCGAGTGAGCCTATAGTCCTGCCATCTTGATGAAAGCCTGGTCTGCTCTCCAAACAACCTCCAACCAACGAGTGAGCCTACAGTCCTGATAGCTTTATAAGAGCCTGGTCAGCGGGTCTGCTCGGGGTCTCCTCTCTAAACAACCTCCAGCTACCGAGTGAGCCTACAGTCCTGCCAGCTTGAGGAGAGCCTGGTCAGCGGGTCTTCTCGGGGTCTCCTCTCCAAACAACCTCCAACCACTGAGTGATCCTATAGTCCTGCCAGCTAGGTGAGAGCGTGGTCAGCGAGTCTGCTCGGGGTCTCATCTCCAAACAACCTCCTACCACTGAGTGAGCCAACAGTCCTACCAGCTAGGTGAGAGCCTGGTCAGCAGGTCTGCTCGGGGTCTTACCATCCATTCGTTTCACTCTCATACCATGGAGGAAGACACATGGGATTCAATTATATCAAAAGATCACCACAAATTTATAAGTATTAAAAGATGAAAAAAGGTTATGGATAAAATCTTTTTAAGTCATCGTTGCTAAGAGCACTATCCAGGGGTATCCCGTCCACATCCTAGAGGTGGTACCCCCTGACTTCAGGATCTCCACCATAAAGGGTCACTCCCAGTCAAGCTTGTCAAGGCGACAAGGCGACCAAGGCATTAAAGGGTGTACCAAGGCGAGGCGACGCCTAGGCATCGCCAAGGCGTCGCCTAGGCGACCAAAGCGTTTAACATGCTCAGTAAAGTGTAACTCCCTTTTAAACCACAACATGCAAAATAATTGGAATGATTATTTTCACTCTCACTCACATGGGGTAACTGAGCTAAAATCACTCTTCAAATAGTCAATAGTTCTCTACATTATCAACAAAATATAAGCATTTGACAGTAAATATTGAACACCATAAATAAATTTCTAAATTTCATACAAAGCATCCACAACCACTACAATGTTAGTGGTCACAAAAATAAGCCAACTATGACATTACAAAATTATACTTAAACGATGTAAAAAATATATGCATTTGAAAAACATGAATGTGGAAAAAAACACACGTGATTATATCTTTGTTAGTGATGATGTAAGTTGATTTAAATGAAGTTAAAGGTAACACAAAATCACCCATCTGTAGAATATGATGAGAAAAATATGATTTAGTTACTAGTTTGTGAACTAATAAAATTATGATATGACATTATGATGTCATTCAAACAGAAACACAATAACATTCAATCAAATGCATTGCTCAAAGTGAAGCACATGTTATATATATTTAACAAACATACAGTCATTAAGAAAAATTATCAAAGCTTGAAGACCAAGGAAAAAGTAAAGCTATAGTAGCAGGTAAGAAGTCTTCAATATCAAATTTTCAAAATAATAAGTTAGGCACTTAGGTCAAAATAATAACTAGCATAAAAATATATACAAGTCACTGCAATTAACAAGTCACTGAAATGATTGAACTATATTTTATGTTTGATGCTTAATAGATAAAGAATTAAATAGCAATTTAACATTAAAAATATAATTTAGATTTTACTAAAGGTAACTCAGAAGAAGATGATTTATTCTTAGAACATAAGAATAGTAGCAATGGCTGGTAGAGTAGCAGAAGAAATTATTTTTGGGCCAGCTAAAGTTACCTCTGGTGCCTCCTCAGATATTAAAATGGCTACTCAAATGGCTGTAGCTATGGTAACAAATTGGGGATTAAGTGAAGTAATAGGACCAGTATATCATGGGGTAGCTAATGAAGATTTATATACTCACAGCAGAGGAGGTGAGCATAATCATATTTCTCCTCATACCGCAGAGTTAATTGATAAAGAGGTAAAAAGAATTATTGAACAAGGATATAATTTTACAAAAATATCCCGACTCAACATATTGAACAATTACATTTATTAGCAAAAATGCTAATTGAACATGAGACATTAATGAGTCAGCAGATTAAAAATTTATTAAGTAATAGAGCCTTAAATTCAGAAGCAGAAAATTTATTTCCTACAAATAGATTAAAAGAAGCCGGAGAGAGGGAGCGAGCCTGCGGTAGACGGGAGAAGCCGGAGGGAGCGAGCCTGCGGGAGACGGGAAGAGCCGGAGCGAGCCTGCAGGAGACGGGAAGCAGCCCTAGCATCGGGAGAAATAAAGCATACGCGAGAAATAAAAAAATCGCTATCTGAGAGAAATAAAGCATACTCGAGAGAAAACAAGCATACTTAAGAGAAAGGTTTTGCTCCTAGGTGTCCAGGCGTCGCCCTGGGTGCCTAGGCGCCTCTAGGCAGGCGCCTAACACAAGTGCTGCTAGGCGTGCATCGCATTGCGCTCTTGTGGGAGCCCGGGCGCCTAGGCGTCACCTAGGCGTCGCCTTGATAACATTGCTCCCAGTTGGTATTGAGCTTTACCACAAAGGCTTCTCTTCCTGCTGTGTCCACTTTTTTGAGAACCAAGTCGCCCTTCTGGAATGGCTTGACCCTAATATGCTTGTCACAGTATCTCGCCATCCGGCGCTTGATTTCTTCCTGCGAGATCAATGCCAAGTCCCCAAGTTCTTCCACCAGATCAAGAGAGAGTTTTTGCTCCTCCTCATTCTCTGCCCTCAATCTCTCATCTCCCTTCTTTATAGTGGCTACTCATGGAGATGTGATCTCAAACTCTATCGGTATGACAGCCTCCGAGCCATGAGAGAATTTAAATGGAGTCTCTCCTATGGCGGTGTTTGGTGTGGTCCTCAAGGCCCAGAGAACTGAAGGGAGCTATTCCACCCAACTTCCCCTTAGGTTCTCCACTTTATTCTTCAGAAGATTTATGATAATCTTGTTTGGCGCTTCCACCTTTCCATTGATCCGAGGATGGTGAACCGAGGTGAAACAGAGGTCTATGCCCAGCAGGATACAAAAATCCACAAATTCTCTGCTAGCGAATTGTGGTCCATTGTCAGTGACGATGGCCAGTGGAAGCCCATGCCTGCAGATGATCTCCCCCCATATGAAATTTTTGACCACTTGTGTCGTTACCTTTGCCAACGCCTTTATTTCCAACCATTTTGCAAAGTAATCCACCATGACCAGCAGAAATTTCCTTTGGCCACTAGCTTGAGAAAAAGGACCCACCAAATTTAGCCAACATATTACGAAGGGCCATGGGGCCGTGATCGTACGTAATCTTTGGGCGGGAAGGAGTTGGAGTTGGGCGAACTCCTGACACTTTTGACATCTTTTCGCGAATTCTTCCGCATCCTTCCTGAGGGTTGGCCAAAAGTAACCTTGCCTCAATATTCTCCCCTCTAAGGTCCGACTCCCCGAATGACTCCCGCACTCTCCTGAATGAATTTATTCCAGGACCCTTGGAACCTCCTCCCCAGATACGCAGCGATCCAGCAAACCTAATAGCATCTTACGGTATAATGCCCCATCTTTCAGCAGGTAGTATGCTGATTTATACCTGACCCTCTTCTTATCGAGATCCCCCTCGAGAAGTTGCCCCGAGGTCAAAAAGATGATGAAGAGGTCCATCCAAGACCCTTGTTGGTCTATCTCCATAAGTTGTCCTTCTTCTATGGACGATCTGAAGAGTTCTGTCACCGTTACTCCGGCCTGAGGGCCGTATTTGGTTAGATGGTTAGCCTGAGCACTTTCATCCCTTAGAATGTGTTAAATCAAAAAGCTGCAGAATTGCCTAATGATGTCTTTGACCTTCACTAGGTACATCTGGAGGGTGGGTTCCATCGCCTCAAAATCTCCTTTGATTTGACCTGCAACTACCATAGAGTCCGTAGAGACCTTAATGTCCTGTATGCCCAGCTCCTGAGCTAACCTGAGTCCCACAATGATCGCCTCATATTCCGCTTGGTTGTTAGTGATCGTGAAGTGGATCTCCAGAGCCTGCTCAATTTGGGTCCCTTCTGGACTTACCAAGATCATGCCTCCTCCAAAAGAATTTTTTCCTGATGCTCCATCTACTAGTATCTCCTAAGCAGCTCGAGGGGGTGCTTCAGCCTCTTGGACCTCGACTACGTAATCTGCTAGGAAATCGGCCACCGCTTGCGCTTTGATGGCTAGCCGAGGAGTAAAAGTGAGGTCGAACTCACTAAGCTCTATCAACCATTTGGCTAACCTCCCAAAATGCTCCACCCCCTCCAGGATGCGACGAAGTGGGTAATCTGTCACTACCTGAATCGAATGTGCCTAAAAGTACAGCTTAAGTTTCCTGGCTGATATGATGAGAACGAATGCCAGCTTTTCAAGGATAGGGTACCCATATTCCGCCTTCTTCAGGACCCTGCTTATGTAATAGATTGGGAATTGCTTTTTTATTTCCTCTCATACAAGAACCGAACTCACGGCTCCGGTCCTCACCCCTATGTACAAGAATAAACCTTCCCGTTCTCTTGGCCCTTGGAGTAGAGGCGTTCGGGTGAGCTGTTGTTTTAGAGCTTGAAAAGCCTCCTCTCATTCAGGGGTCCATTCGAATTTCTTGCCACCTCTTAATGTTCGGAAGAAAGGCGAGCATTTATCCCCAGCTCGGGAGAGAAACCTGCTTAGCCCGGCCAGCTTGCCGGTGAGACGTTGGACTTCCTTGGCATTTTTTTGGAGATTCCAGTTCTAGGATTGCTTTTACCTTATCGGGATTGGGTTCTACTCCAGATGGGGTAAGGAGATGCCCTAGAAAGTTTCCCTTGTTGGCTCCGAAGACACATTTTAGGGGGTTGAGTCTCATCCTGCATTTCCTTTAGGTTCCAAAGGTCTCCTCTAGATCTAAGATATGAGACTTGAGATCTCGGCTCTTGATCATCAGGTCGTCCACATAAACTTCGAGGTTACGCCCTTTCTCCTCTCGAAAGATTCGATCCGTCATTCTTTGATAAGTTGCCCCGCATTCTTCAATCCAAAGGACATCATGTTGAAACAGAAACACCCATCCTCCATGATGAAGGTGACATCCTTGACGTATGGCGGGTGCATGCATATTTGGCGGTACCCTGAAAATGCATCTAGAAAGCTTATTAGTGAAAAATCGACGGCTTAGTCAACCAGCGAGTCGATTCGAGGCAGAGGGTAACAATCCTTAGGGAATGCTTTATTCAAAAGAGAAAAATCCACACACATTCTCCATTTTCCCTCCCCCTTTTTCACCATTACAATGTTACTCACCCACCCTGAATATTTACATGCAGACACGAACCCTGCCTTATGCAGCTTCTCTACTTCTTCTCTGATGGGTCCGACCATCTTAGTTGTGATGGCCCTCTTCTTCTGTTGTATAGGACGAGCATTGGGGTCGAGGTTGAGGCGGTGGCACGCCACGTCCGCGTCAACCCCCGACATGTCAGCGCAATCTCTACTTCTCCTTCCCCTTCGACCTCCCTATCTCCTTTCTCCTCCTCTACTCCCATATATCCTTCTTTCTCTCCCGCCATCTCCGGCTCAACCGTAATGCCTCCCTCCATCTCTACTTCTCCTTCCCTTTCGACCTCACTGTCTCCTTGCTCCTCCTCTACTTCGCCTCTGAACTCCTGCTGCCACCGCTCCATCCTTTTCTCCATCTCCTCGGCCTCTCCCTACTAAGAAATGGTGTTCACCGCCGTCACATAGCATTACCTGGCCACCTTTGGGTCTCCTCGTACTCTAATTTGCATCCCTCAGGAATTGAGCTTCAGAAATTGGTGGAAAGAGGACGAGACACATCTAAAAGCACTGATCAAGGGGCGCCCAAAAATGGCATTATAACTGCTGGGGGCATCCACTATGACAAAATGACAATTCCTGGATAGCCCCCTAGAGTTACATGGAGTATTACTCTACCTTTACTTCCTTCCTCTCCACCGAGAACCCGAATAATGGCCCATCCGTTGCCAGCACCCTTTGGGCTTCCACCCTCATCTCATTGAATGTCGTTTTAAAGATGACATTCACCGAACTCCCACTGTCGACCAGGATCCGTGACACCATAAAGTTTTCGATGGCCATTCGGATCACCAGTGCATCAAAAAAGGGATCCTCATGGTCCGACATGTACTTTCGAGATAAGGTGATCTTCTCGTCCGGGGAGGGGCTTGTGACGTCGAGGCTATGCTCCGATGGTACATTGTACGAGGGCGCGCCTTTGTAGCCTCAATCCCTACTCCCCCATGGATCGCTCCGATCCTACCTCGATCTCCTACATCTGCTCGGTCCACACACCGATCTTCCTCCCCGGTCCCTATCACCTCCACTATCCGCACTGGCATCTGTTGCTCCCCCGATCCCCTGCTCCCCCGCTCCCTAGCTCTTCTCATCTCCAAGAATTCTGGGCAGGTAGCCATTGCATGAACCTCCTCCTCGTGGAAATCACAATATGACAACGCTACCTCCTCCCCTTATCTCCCCTCCTGAGTATTCCTCCTTCCAGCTCTCGCTCCTGCTCTTAATTTTTCTCTACCTCTACCTCTTCCTCGGCCGATGGCCATAGCTTGCTGAGGAGGGGGTAGGGGTGGTCTTGGACCATATCCGTACCCTTGCTGGTTGAACCTTCCGGGTTCTCCTTGTTGGTTCCTTCCCCCTGGGGAAAACCTCTTCCTTTCCCTTGGGCAGGGACTCCTTGCTGCCTCCATCCAAACTCTTGGTATGTCGGTGCCCTTAGCTCTTCCCTTCTTCTCCCTTCTTGCTATCTCCCTCCTCCTGGTTCTCTTAATTTGACCTCCATCAGCCTTGCCAGCTTTCTAGCAAAGGCCGGGTTTGCCGCCTCCATTGCTATCTCTTTCGCAGCCTTCTCCATCAATCCTTCAAACGAAAGTGGCGCCTTCCGAGTGAGGCTTATATTAAAGAAACCATCTCGTAATCCAATGGTGAAGGCCATCTGGAGGGCAAATACAGGCACCTCTTGAATATACAAGATCTCTTCCTGGAACCTGTCTACATACTGGGCCAAGGACTCATCCGCACTCTGCTGAATTAGAAAAATGGACTCCAGATTCTTATTCCTTTTCTTTGAAGTTGAGAAACATAACTGGAAGCTTCTACTTAGATCCTCAAAGCTGTATATTGAGCCAGTCGGGAGCTGATGAAACCAATCTCTAGCTTTATCTTTTAAGGTGATGGCGAAAAGACGACACTTGAATGCATCCATCATCGGCCTGATGGAGGCCGCATCTTCGAACCACTATAGGTACTGGAGAGGGTCGTCTTTCCCCACGTAGTAGTTCATCTCGGGCTCCACGAACCCTTCTGGGAATGGAGCTGATAGGATCAACTAGTAGAATAGGGACCCTCTCACCATTGGTCTCGCCGCTCCCACTCGCGTGATGACGTCTCCTGGCGAGACGACACTCGCAGGGCTTGGGAGCAACTCCCTTCCCGCCAGGTCTCTTCCGCCTCCCTCTACCATCACTTCATTTCCAGGCCGCCTCCCGACGGCGTCCTCTCCAACCCTTGCTGAGATGAGCTCATCCTGCTGCACGAGAGTGTGCGCCTGGGGTAACGGGGTCGAGCAATCGCCCTGCCGCGAGATCCCCTTTAACCTGTCCATAATTCCTTTGATGGACGCCATGAATTCCTCCCTTCCTACGAATCCTCCGGAGTTCTCTGACCTATCCCTGTCTCCCCCTCTGTGACCTCCCGCCATGAAGTAGTTCAGAATTTTTCTGTGTAGGCTGCGGTCTACACTCACCGCACTAAAAATTTTGAAGCCAGTAACCCAACTTCACCTAGAGTTCAGAACAGAAGTTGCAGCTCACACCTAATCTTCTTGAACCACCTCTCGACATGAGTCAAAGAACCAAAAACAGACCGAGGGTCTCAGCTCGTAGGTTCCACCTCTTACACGGAAGAATCAGAAGTTCTCCCCCTCCCTAGCCAGTGCTGAGCTAGGTGCCTTACCCGGAAGAGTCAGAAGTTCAACAACCTTTTCAAGGCACCTTATCGGTCTATTTATAGGCCTCTGAGTTTAACCTACCAA
This sequence comes from Platanthera guangdongensis, assembly GCA_039583875.1. Lineage (NCBI taxonomy): Eukaryota > Viridiplantae > Streptophyta > Magnoliopsida > Asparagales > Orchidaceae > Platanthera > Platanthera guangdongensis. The sequence continues at coordinate 88,510,257 of CM077167.1, read as the reverse complement.
TAACCAAACTGAACCGACCTGAAATTACCAAAGTACCTTGGGTTGGGACTGCCAACAGCCAAAATCCAATGTTCTGAAGGCTATACACAAACCACCAAGGGCAAAAGGGTAAAATTACTTAGGGTAGAAGAGTAAAATCCCCATTGGGGGTAAGAAGGTAAAAACATCTTTTTTCCTCATATGACAAGTGAGAAATTGGCCAGCGGGCGAGACGAGCCTACTTGCCCATCTCGCAAGTCTCCTACATTGCGAGAGTCATCTCTCCACCAAGGGCCAGCCCACGCTGCGAGAGATGTCTCGTCAAATCCACTGCACCCTGTCTCGCCTTCGACGAGTAGACCCATGGTCCCACTCGCCCCTACAGTCCCTCTCGCCCCTAGCCCAGCGCTCCCACTCGGATTGCTTCCCGTGAGCCCAAGGTTGTACATCCAAGGGTAGTAAAAGTTTATCATTATGACTTCTGGTGAGAACCACAAAGATCATGGCTCTATGAAGCTTCCAATATGTAGGAAGGAAAATATTGGAATATAGAAGGAAAGGGTAAGGCTGTTCATGTAAGCCTTAGACCCTAGGATCTTTATTATAGCGAAAGAGGATATAGTTCACCCAACTGCCAAAGTGGGCATAAGAGCACCACTATCCTCTACTAATAGTGATTGTGATGATGAAGAATACTACAACCTCATGGCCATGAATGATGAAAATTGGGATACATATGTTCCGGTTGAATCTGACTATGAAAATGGCCTAGATTTATAGGCATGTTCTTCATTTAATGAGGATGAATATGAACCTGAAGAGATTGCTGGATGACAAATATAGTGTTCTCCTAAAAGCTTTGAAGAAGTGCAAAAAGTTTATCAAAAGGCAAGCTGAAGAGATTGCTTCTCTATAGTAGGGAAACTCCATGAAATCTGAATCAGCTTCCCAACTAGCTCAGTTGAGCAAAGAGATAGGTCAGCTGAAGACAATCACCATTATCCAAGTAAGCACCAGTATCTAAAAGAGCAAGATCATTAAGGATCTTGAAGAGAAGCTCCTTAAAGAGAGAAAGCTAGTGGAGAAATTCTCCAAGCCTAAGACAGTGTTATCACTCATTGATACCTTCTCCTTCCAAAATAATAGAACGGGATTGGGATTCAAGTGGAATGGTGGAACAACTAATTCTAAGGGAAAAGGCAAGGCTCCAGTTGTGCCTCAAACCACCTTTCAGGAGGTAGTGTTCTCTTATAACAGGTATGACCATGATAGCATATATGGTCACTTGAGGAATGGAAGTTACTTATGTAAAGGAAATAATGCACCTTACATTGAGAGGAGAAAAGTAATGAAAAAAGGCAGGGATTGCGTGCTTTGAAAGCCCCCCTTAAAGAAATTCAAATTACACATCATGTACCATTTTATTTGGTGCTACAGCCTCTACACTCAAGGGTAAGACAATTGCCTATTCCCAAAATCATCCAGCAAATAAGCATGAAAATGGAAAGTTGCAATCAATTCTCACTTGATTATTTATGTTACCATCAACACCATGTCAGCTGCAAAGTAGACACATGTTGTTGTCAAACAGAATAAGTCAAGAGAACTTGCTTGCCGTCTAACATTCAGCCAGATTCTAGTTGAAAGAAACATGAAGAAAGTGTTGTCTTCTCTACTGCACATAAGCATTATTATGCTCCATTTACTTCTAGGAATGTTCAGAAGAGAAGGTACAACATCCATGATTGTTGGTGTTGTGTCAAGATAGGGCAATTTGCCATAGACTGATGGTTTATTCTAATATCCCCTCATGCTATGAAATTAAAACCAGAAAAGTCTATCCCTATTGGTCTGAGTGTACCAAAGGCTAACAAGAACCAATGGCCCAAATTTCTTTGGGTTCCTAAGGTAAACTAAATCTATTTTGTTGGTATGTCCAAGCACCAATCAGATGCCAATCTGGTACTTAAATAGTGGATGTTCCAGACAGATGACTGGAGAAATGAGCCATTTGAAAGATTTCACTATAATGAGGAATGGACCTGAAGTTATATTTGATGGTTCAGACAGAGGAGTGACAAAAAGCTATGGTATGATCACCAATGGTATATTCATCATCACAAAAGTGGCTTATGTGAAAGGATTGCAACACAATCTTATTAACATAAGATAACTTTGTGATCTAGGCTATATCATTATTTTCCATAAGGACAAATGCCTAATCAAAAGGTCAACTGACCAAGAGATCATTCTGACTGGCACTAGGAGTAGAAATAATTATTGTCTTAATTTTTTTGTATAGATTCCAATTTTCTAGCTTGCCTTGTAGCAAATGAGAAGGAGTCTTATTGTGTGCAATGATACAAGAGGCTTGCTCACTTGAACTAAAAGTCAATCATCAAGCTCTTCTGTGAACGGTTGGTCAGAAATAGATCCAATTTGAAATGCACCAAAGAGGGCATTTGTTCTGCATGCCAAAAGGGCAAGCAAACAAATATTTGCTTCAAAAGTGTTAGGTCCAAGAATTCTAAGAGGTGTCTCTACCTTCTTTATATGGACTAATTTGGTCCTATGCTATTTTATAGTCTAGGTAGGAAAGTCTATACTCTTGTGATAATTGATGACTATTATAGATTTTCTTGGGTATTCTTTCTTAAGAGAAAGTATGATACTTTAGATGGTTTTGTGACTTTTGTTAAGCAAATTAAGAATGAAAAAGACTACACTGTGGTCAAAATTAGAAGTGACCATGACAAAATTTCTATCTGAAAGCGTGACAAACTTCTGCAAAGAGCGAAGTATCTTTCAAGAATTCTCCTCTTTAAGAACTGTTACTATTACCATTGTGATCCATAAGTGGTCAAATAGGTAGTCTCACTGCCAATACAATATGAGCCTATGAGGTCGCACATAAGAGTATTTGAGAAGTTGGAAAGGTTTGTGTTGGCATTGCTCATATGTGATATGAGTGAAACACCAAGCCTGTGACATTATGGATTTGGAGGTTTTTCAGCCTGGGGCCTATATTGTGAATATAGATGACCATGTGAGTTGTCGAAAGACTCAAGGATAATTCATTGAAAGGTATCTTGATGTTTCGAAGAATTCATCTGAATTCGTTGAGTATACTCTTGACTTCTCGATGAATTAGACTTGAATTCATCGAGTATACTCTTGACATCTCGACGAATTGGACTTGGATTCATCGAGTTTTCTCTTAATGTTACGACGAATTAGTCTGTCTGAATTCATCGAGTATTCTCGTATTATCTCGACGAATGGATCCCCTATTCGTCGAATATATATGTTCCATCTCTACGAATATTGTTAACTTCGGTTTGATTCTTTAAGTCTATTTTCGGCCTCGTCTATGGATAACAGTTGTTTCGGTATATATATAAGATAACTGTTGTCTCGAGATAAGCTTGACCCAATCGATCCAGATCATGAGTGTGGCGACTTCTTCCTCCCAACGAAACTATTCCGCAACCTAGAAGTCGCAGTCGTCGATCCGTTGCCGCCGACCATTACGATTTGTTTCCATCGCCAGAAAGTGTTTCCTAAGCTTTGTCTTTGTCACTACCGCTTCTACTTTAATGGATATAGCAATTCGTGGAGACGTTGATGACATTCCTTCTTCCAACCTAGATCTTGTGTGACAAGAGTCTAAGTGTTCTTCTTGCTCGTGTGAATACCTATAGAAGCATTGATATACATTTACCCTCGGAACTCCTGCTGTAAGTGTACGTCAGACTTCCTTGGAGCATCTTTGTCGAGTAGTGACTCAGTCCCGCTAAGGTATACTTTTATTCAAAGTTGTTTTTACTTCTTGATCAATGATTACCACAAGATCCATTTCTCTTTGGGTTTTTCTTGATTCCTTATTCCGCTGCCACATATGATGTGCATCTCCACTTAGAAACCCAATAAGAACACTATAGCAAAATAGTATTGCTGAAAGGAAAAATAGAACTCTAATTGAGGCTGGAAGAACTGTAAAAAATTGTGTTAGCGAAAAACGGGACACCAGGCGCAGGAACACTCAACCATATTGAGCCCAAGCAGAACAAAAATAACTAGAAGAGCAAGAATCTTCTACTTATCAACAATCTTTATAGAGTAAGGCATACATGTCGAGACATGATTTCCAATGTATCCAAAGGAAGCAAGAAAAATACAAAGCAAAAAACAAGCCGCGCAGCTTCGTGAAGATGTCCATGATGTTGTCCTCGCTCCTCATATGTCCAACCACAAGAGACCCCTCCAACACCTTCTCTCGAATGAAAAGGTGCTCAATCTCAATGTGCTTGGTCCACGCATGACAAATTGGATTACTAACCAGTTTCAGGGCACTCTCATTGTCACTGCGTAGCAGAGTAGGACCGCACACTTCTTCATGGATGTCCTCTACTAGCCTCCTAAGCTAGATGACTTCTCGATCTACTAAGGACAAAGCCTTATGCTCCACTTCTGTAGTAGAGATGGACACCGAATCAGGCTTCTTGCTGCACCAAGAAATCCCTGCCGATACACATGTGAAGATGTAACCGGACGTTGACTTCCGGTCGTCTGAATCTCCCCCATAATCAACATCTGTATAGCCATGAAGGTTGAAGACCGTGTCTCTCCCATAAAGGAGACCCATATCAGAAGTGACATCACATACTTCCGAATTCTCCTTGCTTCCATCAGGTGAGGGTTACATGGTTCTGCTATATACCAACTTACTCGGCCTACAACATATGCAATATCTGGCCTCATAATCATCAAATAGATAAGGCTCCTCACCAAAACATGGAACACTAGAGGATATCTAAGTATCCTCCCCTCATCTCGTCGAAGCTTGATGCCAACATCAAGAGGGGTAGAGCTACTCTTCCCTTCCCATATGTTGAATCGATGAACGATCCGATCTGCATATCCCTTTTGGGAAACGAGTATGCCACTCTCTTTCCTCTCAACCTCGAGTCCAAGGAAGTGGTGGACCTCACCCAAGTCCTTCATCTTGAACTGAATGACTAGCTCTGCCTTTTGCCTATCCACTTCCTCCTTGGAGTTACCCGTGATGATCATGTCATCCACGAATAGTAGCACCAAGACCTGAAGCTCCCCCTTCTTCTTGATGAACAGGCTCGAATCTGAGTCCGAGGCAAAATAACCACAAAATTGGAGGTATTCTGCGATCTTCCCATACCATGCCCTTGGAACCTGCTTCAAACTGCAAAGGGCCTTCCTGAGCTTGCAGACGTATCCTAGATGACCTTCAGACACGTATCCAGGCCGCTAAACTATGAAGATGTCTTTATCAATCTCTCCGTAAAGAAAGACATTCTTTACATTTTCCAACCCTAGCAAGCCGTCAAGGCCATCACCACCCAAACTAAAGTCATCTTTACCACAGGACTAAACATCTCTTCATAATCTTCTCCGTACTGCTAAGAAAAACCTCGAGCTACAAGACGTGCCTTGTACCTCTTAATGATCCCATACGCCCTCTTCTTCAGCTTATAGACTCACTTGCATGTCACAGGAGTAACTCCATCTACCTTAGGCACAAGGTCCCATATATCATTCTTCTTGAGGGCAGCCATCTCCTCATCCATGGCGTCTTCCTACTCCTTGACTCCAGTAACATCATCAAAGCTAGAAGGCTCTTGATCGTCCAGAGGGCCTGCAAAGAAATAAGAGACCAAGCTCACATCATTTCCTTCGCTATAATAAGCTGGTGGTTTGATGGTACTCTTCGATCTTCGAAGAGTCTGATCCTTGCTAACCACCTCCACTGCTTCTTCTGAATCAGATCCATTCCCGAAAAAACTTGGAGCATCGCTCCCCCTACTTCCTTAACTAGAAGCCTCCGCCCCAGAGCTAGAAACACATGAGCTCCTGGTAACACATAAAGCTCCACCAGAAGGTCCTTAGCATCCACTCATATTCATCAGCCGACCTTCTCTCCTATAGCTCCACAGAGGAGCCACCTCCATATGATGTCAGCTTGTCAAAGACAATGTCTATCGAAACCATGAACTTCTTCGTCACTAGATTCATACACTTCCACCCCTTCTTCCGCTCATCATAGCCCATAATGACAACCTTCCTTGCCTTTGCATCCAGCTTTGTCCTGAGAGCATCTGGGATGTGTACATAGTAGGTAGATCCAAACACCTAATGGTGTCCAACTCTAGGCTTCTCCTTAAAAATCATCTCATAAGGAGACTTCATGTTGATCAGAATCAGAGGCATTTGATTGATGACATAAGTTACACATGTCATCCCATCCGCCTAGAAGGACCTTGGGATGCCTTTAGCATGAAGCCAACACATGAAACTTTCCATCAGATGACAAATCTTCCACTTTGTTGCTCCATTTTGTTGTGGATTATGAGCACAAGTAAGCTCCCTTTGGATGCCAAGCTTCCTGCAGAAGTTAGAGAACTCAGTTGAAAAGGACTCACCTCCGTTGTCAGTTCTCAACTTCTTGACCCGCAGGCCAAGCCGGCCCTCCACTAGCTCTTTAAACCCCACAAACAACTAGAATGCGTCTGACTTCTCCTTTATAAAGTACACCCAGGTGTACCTTGAGTAGTCATCAATCAAGACCAATATGTATCTGCTGCTTCCAAGGCTGGCTGTGATGGTAGGCTCCATCAGATCACCATGGACACAATCCAATGGTGCATAACACCTGGTCTGCGACTTGTCAAACGGAAGGTGATGAGCCTTACCATATTGACATCCTACAATGACATGACCGTCGTCGAAGGATGACAACCTAGGCAAGCCTTTCACAAGGCTCTTCACTGTCATAGCTTTCAGCTTGTCCGTCCCAATATGTCCCAGCCGCTCATGCCACATAACTGCACTTTTGTTGGCCCACATTCGATCAACATAAGAACTTGTTGATAATACAAATAAGTCCCTAATCCTTCTCCCTACATGAGCAACGTCAGTCTTAGCCAACTGACATATTACGGAGAAACTTCACTTCTCTTGGACCGAACAGAACGTGGTAGCCCACGTCTACCATATTGGTCACTAAGAAGAGGTTCTTCTTCATGTCCGATACGTGATAGACATTCCTTAAGTTGAGTGGGCCATTATTACTACCTAAATAAATGACACCCTCCTTCTCGACTGCATGAACAGTATGATCAACAGGAATGATAGATTCAATACCTGAGAATGTGTGCAGAGAGGTGAACTTTGACTCATCCCCGGTGAGGTGGTGATCGTACCCTGAGTCCACAATCCAGTCATCTCTGTAGTTGATGGTGGATAATATACGGACACACATGCCCGTCATGAACGTATTTCCCCATCCAGCTTCCTCAGCACTGGGACCAGCCTCCTCTTTGTCTATAACATGCCCCGACTGCAGCTTGACCTTGCAGTCTTTCTTGAAATGACCTGGCTGGTTACACCTGTATCACTTAAGCCAATCCTTCTTCTTCCAATCACACTTAGAAGTAGCACTCGCCTCTTGCTGATAAGAAGTTGAAGGATCATCACCAACATCCATCTTCTTCTTCTCGTACCTCTTCTTATTCTTCCCTGAAAAGAGCGCCTCACTGCCTCCTTAAGAGACAGTGACTCCCGCCATCTGCCTTGCTAAGCTCTCCTGCGAAACCAGTAGATTCTCCAGCTCTAATAAAGAAGGCTGAGTGGACCAGCCTTGAACAGAGGTGACAAAGGACACATACTTCTTCCACAGACCGTAGATTATGTGCCTCTTCAGCTTTTCCTCTGAAATAGGCTCATCAGGGTCCAACACTGAAATCTCAGCGCACAAGTTCTTCATTTTCAAAGAGAATGTAGAGATGGACAAATCACCTTGAGTGGCCATTAACAACTCATTCTCTAGAAACTGTAGTTGTGCTGCATTCTTCCTGTTGAACAACCCATTAAGGAAAGTATAAAATCTCAGTAGCAGACCGACATCTGATGATGTGATCAAAGAGTTCAGATGAGAGCAAGCTTGAGAACAAACTCTGCTTTCGCGTTGGTCTTCCTCTAAGCTCTCATCGCTTCAGCACCAACAGAAGTAGTAACCTCCTGCATTTCGTCTCCACAGACGACCTCCCAAAGGTCTTCGCCCTATAGATAGATCTCCATATATGACTTCTACTTCTTGACGTTAGTCTCCGTAAGGAGCTCAATTCCAAGACCCCTTGTCCATTGCAATCACCTTGGTAAGCTTAGACTCTCATAAGCAAAAAAGGCAAACTGATGGTTGATCACTGATCTGCCACAGATCCCTTTGATACCATGTAAAAATTTGTGATAGCGAAAAATTAGACACTAGGTGCAGGAACACTCAACCACACTGAGCCCAAGCAAACTAAAAACAACCAAAAGAGCAAGAATCTTGTACTTATCAACAATTTTTTTAGAGCAAGACATACATGGCGAGACATGATTGCCAATGTATCTGAAGGAAGTAGGAAAAATACAAAGCAAAATACAAGCCATGCAGACTCAAGGAGTAACTGCCGACATTGTTGTTATCCGCTATGGAGTCCGCTAAAGCCGCGTGGTCACAAGACCGCAACAAGCTGTCCGGACTGCCTGTTATTCCACTGCTGAAAGGAAGTCTGTCCACTAAACTGCAAGCTGCCTGACTGCGAGGTCTCCTAGCCTCCAGATCACGCGGACTGCTGCCACCGAACTGAGCAAGCCGCCCAGAGGCGGACATCTTATTGAACTAGGAAACAAGTTATAAAAGAAAAGACCGCCTTGTTGCAAGCTGTGACCTGCTGCTAACCACTGCTTGCTTCCCACAGAGTCCGCACTGTCCTTGACCGTAATCAGAACCAAGTCCCTGGCTTTCCAGCGCTATCCATACAACCTGCATAGCATAAACCAATCAAACTCTTCAAACTGCACGGATAGAAAACCCTAACTGCAGCAACCTCCCGCGAGTTCAATTACTATTCACTCGGTATCTTCTGATATGATAGGGGGATCCTATTTATAGGAGCGGAGAGTAGTGTGATCATTGCCCTAGATGATAGGATAACCGCCCTATCCCGTGCGAGCACCAAGTGTATTGGATAAGCTATGGATACACAACATACCGCTGCGACTAGACAAAAGCGAGTCCTCCAAGGTTGCACCACCAAGGCCGGATACCAAGCCACTGTCAAGTTGCGAAAGCCCAGCCAGACTTGAACACAAAACAGGCGGGCTCTGCGAATACCACTCCAGTCTACCCACTTGCAGACACAACATAGACCGCAAACTCCGAGCTCATAGCCAAGGAACACAAGACAAACAACTACTAAACTCGACGGACAAAGACATCAGTCCGCGCAAACCGTGCGACTTCCTAGACAGCTACCTTGGACATGAAGTAGATACAGACTAAGTCCGCAACATCGGCTAACCCGATAACTCTTCGGATAAACATCATATTCGCCCGACTTCCATAAGGAACAGACCACTAGCCAAAATAAGGTATACCAGCCTGGCCGCCACCCTCTGTCCGCACAAGCCGCATGGACAGACTGCCCAGGACACCCAGATAGACCGCCTAGGCCGCCCAGGTCACCCACTTCCACCTCAAAAAAAAATCAACAAGAACCATGCTGAGTAACACTTCTCTCACAAAATATTTCTGGGTCGAGGCAATGAACACAAAATACCATGTGTAAAATAGGGCCTATATAAACAAGTATCACAACAATACTCCCTATGAGCTAATGAAGGATGAAAAAGCAAATTTAGCATATTTCAGATTTTTTGGGAGCAAGTGCTTTGTGCTGAACAATGAGAAGTCCTACTCGACCAAATTTGCTAAAAAATTCTATAATGGTATTTTTGTCGGGTATAGTAGCCACATTAAAGCTTATAAGATCTACAAATTGAAAAATTATGTTGTAGAAGAGTCAATAAATGTTATATTTGATGAAACTTCTATGATTCACAATGAGCTGTTAAGCTCTTCTAGTGCTGCGGGTGCAGAATTAAGAATGGACAAACTGAGCATTAAATACACACCACTAGTTGAAATAGAAAAGATTGATGGTGTGCTCATCCCAGAAGGACCTGCTGGAATGCAGATAGAAGAAAACCCCAGGACACTGAAGCTGAAATTCAAGGAGCTGGAGAGAGGCTACTTTTAGCTGTAAGACACTTAAAAGACCATCCCAGAGATCTGATTATTGGGATGTAAGCCAAGGTGTAACCACAAGGAAAAGAAATCACAACATTGCTATGTACTCCAGCTTCTTGTCTTAGATATACCCTAAGAAATTTGAAGAAGCCAACATACACTCATTTTGTATAGTGGCTATGCAAGAAGAATTGAACCAGTTCAAGAGATGTAATGTCTGGAAGCTGGTTCCCAGACCTCAAGGACATAACAACATAGGAACTAAATAGATATATAGAAACAAGCTTGATGAAAATGATGTTATAATTAAGAATAAAGCAAGATTGGTTGCTAAAGGGTACATACAAGAATAAGGTATTGATTTTGAACAAACCTTTCCACCAGTAGCTATACTTGAAGTCATAAGATTATTCCTTGCATGCTACATGTGAAGGATTCAAGGTCTACGGAATAGATGTGAAGTCAGCTTTCTTGTATGGTGACCTAAAAGAAGAGGTCTATGTTGAGTAGCTATTAGGTTTTATCAATCCTTCTTTTTCTTGATCACATTTCTCATTTAATAAAGGTTTTGTATGGTTAAGACAATACCAAAGGGCTCGGTATAAAACGCTTTATAGCTTTCTCATTAAGAATAAATTCTCAAGGAGAAAGATATACAAGACATTATTTTTAAGGGAATCCAAGGGTAAGATTATCCTAGTCCAAATCTATGTTGATGACATAATTTTTGGGTCAACTATGTTGGATCCCTAGTTTGATTTGGGCTAGGATCACTAAGTTAGGATCTTGTGACCCATCATGTATAGCCAGGGTCATAAATGTGTCCTAGAGTCTAGGCTAAGTCCTTAGCTTCAATATCATATGGAACAGCCATCATCAGACTGCCCGAGAATTCAAAGACATAGAGATGTCAAACTCAGTAAAATAAATTCGACGTTCGTCGAACTCAGGTCGATGATTGTCGTGCTCAGCTCGACGATCTCAGAGAAAATTCTCTGAGCTGAGCTCGATGAACTTGATTCTCAAGTCGACGATCTTTGGACTCTATCTTCAGCATTCCAAGTCCATACTTTGTTCTCTAGACTCAGGTCGATGAACTTAGTTCTCTACTCGATGATTTCTGGGTTCTCTACTTCAACTTGTTATTCCAGATGTTTCTTAATTTTTTCTAATTCCAGAATCATCTCCAGTCGACAAATTCAAGATTCTCAGCTCGATGAACTTTGACCACTTTGACAAGAGTTAAGAAGCATCAATAAGTGGTTCTCTAGTCAACGAAACAAACACTCAAGTCGACGATTTCTGGATACTTCACTTCAACACTTCATTCCAGAAGTATCTGAAATATTCCAAGTCCAGAAATACTTTGTTGAACTTCAGTCGACGAAACCAGTTATCGGATCGACGAACTACATACTCAGAATTGTCAAAGTTTCTAATCAATGTAGTTCTGCTTTAGCTCGATGATCTTGGAACTCAGCTCGATGAACAGAAGTCATCTTGTCGACGAGCTCAACAACTCAGCTCGACAAACAGAAGTCATCTGGTCGACGAACTCCGCAACTCAGCTCAACGAACAGAAGTCATCTGGTCGACGAACTCAGTAACTCAGCTTGATGAACTATGGACTCAGCTGGATGATTTTTGTTATCTATTCGACGAATCCAGACTTAATTATTTCCCCAACTGTCCCATGGAAAAATGACAAGCAATAATCCTGGAGAAGACCATAAGCAATGCTCTGTCTAACGGTTATATTCAGAGAATATTTGAGCATTAATTACTCAGGAATTATTGCAGAAAGAAGGGGACAAAATGAAGGAAATAACTAAGTCTGGATTCGTCGAACAGATAACAGAAATCATCGAGCTGAGTCCACAATTCGTCAAGCTGAGTTGCTGAGTTCGTCAACCAGATGACTTCTGTTTATCGAGCTTAGTTGCTGAGTTCGTCGACCAGATGACTTCTGTTTGTCGAGCTGAGTTCCAAGATCATCGAGCTAAAGCAGAACTGCATAGATTAGAAACTTTGACAATTCTGAGTATGTAGTTCGTCGAGCTGATAACTGGTTTCGTCGACTGAAGTTCAACAAAGTATTTCTAGACTTAGAATATTTCAGATGCTTCTGGAATGAACTGTTGAAGTGAAGTATCCAGAAATCGTCGACCTGAGAGTTTGTTTCGTCGACCAGAGAACCACTAACTACTGCTTCTTAACTCTTGTCAAAGTGGTCAAAGTTTGTCGAGATGAGAATCTTGAATTCATCGACTGGAGATGATTCTGGAATTAGAAAAAATTGAGAAACATCTGGAATAACAAGTTGAAGTAGAGAACCCAGAAATCATCGAGTAGAGAACTAAGTTTGTCGACCTGAGTCTAGAGAACAAAGTTTGGACTTGGAATGCTGAAGATAGAGTCCAAAGATCGTCGGCCTGAGAATCAAGTTCATCGAGCTCATCTCAGAGAATTTTCTCTAAGATCGTCGAGCTGAGCACAACAATCGTCAACCTGAGTTCGATGAATGTCAAACTCATTTTACTGAGTTTGACATCTCTAAGTCTTTGAAGTCTCTGACAGTCTGATGATGGCTGGTCCATGTGATATTGAACCTAAGGACTTAGACTAGACTCTCAGACACATTTATGACCCTGGCTATACATGATGGGTCACAAGATCCTAACTTAGTGATCCTAGCCCAAATAAAACTAGGTATCCAACAATCTCGCCCTATTTGGGTGAGGTCACTAACTACAGAATCAGACTTAAACTGAAAATAAACAAAGCAAGAAAGCATATATCTGGCAGAGATCAATAACACATACATCAGATATATATATACAGATAAACTTTGTTCAGAAATAAGGAATCAGTTATAAACAAAACAGAAATTAAATAGCTCAGAACTCATTTCTTTTGCTTCTTCTCTTTTGTCTTCTCTTCTTTGCTCTTGTCTCCAGGCTTGGTAAAAACAAGCTCTCTATTTGGATCAGAAGCTTGCACTTTGGTCATGGTCATATCAGCAGCCCCTATAATCTTTAAGGATGTGGCTCCGGGGACTACTGCTTCTGAGTGCAATTTTATATAATCATCAACATTGAAAAACTTGTTAACTTTCTCATACCTCTTAAGTTCTTCTTTCCTGTACTTTGACATTGTTGTATATTCTAAGAGATCCTTTCCTTCAATTTTAGCTTTGTTAATCATAGAAAGGCCAACTAGTTCCTGGAACCTGGCCATCCTAGCTGATTTAGCTGTCTCTGGATCTTCAAAAGGAACAGGAGGAGACAAGGGTCTGTTGGAGCTTTCAGCTTGTTGATGTTGAGAGAATTGTTGCTGTTTTTGTTGATGTTGCTGCTGTTGTTGAGACTGGTGCTTCTTGCCTGATGAATACTGTCTTTGATGACTGCTTCCTGAGGAGGAGGGCCTACTCTGATGTCTTTGATAAGTTTGAAATTGAGTAGGCCTTTGAGAAGATGTGCCTGAAGCACCAGCAGCTGGAGGAGGAGGGCCCCTTCTGTATTTCTGAGTTGGAGGAGGGGAGTATCTTCTGCTTCTTTTCCTTTCTTTATGTTCATTTTTAGATAACCACATCCAAGATGGCATCCCTTTATATGGAGTTATCTTATGAAGGATATAGTAGGGAGTGTCATTGGTTGGATTTAGTTTAGGAGCAGGAGGAGGAGCTTTCCTCTTCTTAGATACTTTCTTCTTCTTGGGTTCATCATTAGAATCCTCATCCTTATTATCAACATCATCATCATCAGATCCCTGAGGATTATCATAAAGATCATTTAAAGCTTTCAGGGACTCAGCAAAAATGATAGGCTTCTCAGGTTTAGATGGAGCAGGAGGAGAAACTTCAATAGGAGCTGGAGAACTAACTCTGACAGTGCTTTCAGCAGCTGCCGTATTCTCTTCTTCAATATCAGCCGAGATCAAGGCATCAAGATCTGGCATTGTAGAGTCATCCATAACAAAACTGGGGGCAAAAATAATTTCTGGAGGGGATGGGATGACTACAGGTTCTGGAATAACAAAACTGTCTCTTAGTTGCTTAACAACTTTAGGACTGATAGGGGAAGAATATGGAACAATAGCCAAAGATGGCTTAGTATAATCTGCTGGAGGGAAACTCAAAAATGCAGTATCAAAAATTTTCATCAAATATTCTAAATCTAATGTGGGATTAATGATGAAATCACCAACAGTAATTATCTCTTCTGGAGCTGACTCTTCTATATCCATGTCAGCCTCAATAAACTTAATAAAATAAATAAAATCTGTATCAATAAACTCTATATCTATTGCTATTGCTACTGCCTATGCATCTGCTGGAGCTGCTGTAACTGAAACTGCTGCTACTTCTGGAGCTGCTGCAGCTTCTTCATCAAGCATCTCCCCCTGCCTGGTTTCAGTAATAACTGGAGCCAGACCCCTAAATGAAGAGGGGGCAGCAGTGAGGGCAGATATCTGGGCAGAGAGAGAGAGGAAATGGAAGTAGCAAGAGGTGTAATGACCTCTACTATTAGAGCTTTGAGGAGGGGTGTGATGAGAACAATGACAGATGAGATGGTGGAGGGATCCAGTGGTGGAGTTGCAGTTGATGGTTGAGAGGAAACATTTGGGTGGATGGTAGTAGTTGGTGGGGTTGGAGGAGGAGCATCTGGCATGTTGACATCTGGTGTGGATTGATGTTGAGGGGAAGGAGTAGAGGGAGGAGATGACAATAGATTAAAAGATGAGATGGAGGACAAGTGAGGTGGAAGAGGAGATGATGGTGGTGTTGAAGAAGGGGAGGGTTGATGATAGTCCTGAATAGGAGATGAAGGGATGTTGGTAAGATCGAGGGGTGGAGAGGTGGCAGAAGATGTAACAGGAACAGATGGTTGTGGTTGTTGTTGAGTCTGAAGTGGAGGTGGGATGACTGAGGTGTGTGGTAGTTGGGTTTGGAGTGCTGGAAGAGATGGGGAAGAAGGAGGAATGATCTCTTCAACAGGGCGGGGAGTGGCTGTAACAGCCCTTGTGCTCTCAGAAGCTTTGGTGGTAGAGGATGAGGCCTTAGAAGGATTTGTAATTGTCCTCTCCCACCTGCCAAACAAGGCACAAGTAAGCCTTTTGCTGGCATTGATGAATATGGTCGGGGACACCAGTGATTCAGCAGCTTTTTCCTTCAAAAAGATCCCTAGGATCCTTCCCAAACAAACTTCCTTTTTGTTACACTTTTTCTTTATTAGATCAAAGATGATCTGAGCCCAAGCCACTTGCTTCTTATTAACCACTGCACACATAACCAGAAACTGATGCCTGGTTATATAATCATGTGCAGTGTGCTTGCCTAGCAAGACTTTCCCAAAAATATCGACCAGAAACTTATATTCTGCAGATAGGTGTTTCTTCAGTAATTTATTGGGGTTATCTCCAGTATAACCCATCATGCTCAACATTTGATCATATTCCTCATTCTCAAGTTCTAATTCATCTTCTCCATTGTGCAATCCAAATATTTTAGTCAAAACGGCGGGAGATAGAGAAATGGCATTACTCGTAATTGATCCAGTCATGGTGTTTTCCTCTGTTGTTGATGATGTGTAGATCCATTCTCTAACCTCTGTTCCAGACAGTTTTATCCTTGTTGTCATCAGATTCTTCAGATGCCGCTCTTCCAGAAGGTCTAGTATATGTAGAAAATTTGGGTCTGAATGTTGGAAAGAATCAAAGTCGACATCGAAGCCGGTGTCGAACTTCATCGTAGCAAGGGTTCCTGTTGGAATGACCATGAGACTACCTGCAAGAGAAAACGATGATCAAGTGCAAAGGAACAGAAAGCGAGGGATGGAGGCCGAAGAAAACCTAGATATAGGGTTTTCTGGAATATGAATCGACAAACTCCGTTCCACGAAAGGCAAAAAGTCTTCGATCTGAGGTCGACGAAATGATTTGGAGTTAAATAATTTGTCGAGCTCAGTGTGAAGATTTGAAGACATTTCGTCGAGCTCCGTTTGACGAAATTATTCTGAAGTAGATTTGTCGATCTCTGTTCGACGAAAACAACTTCACTCACAGAGAGTTCGTCGACCTCCGTTCGATGAATCTCTCCCGAACTATCCCTAGTTCATCGAGCTCCGTTCGCTAAACTCTGGAAAATTCGTCGAGCGCAGACAGAAACTAAACCAAGTCTTCTCCATTAATCATACCCAGCTGGTTTATAAAGAATAAGTGATTCTTTTCATCCAAGGGTTTGGTGAAAATATCAGCTTTTTGTAAGTCAGTGGAGATATAGATAAGTTTGATTTATTTTGTCTACACACTCTCTAATGAAATGATGCCTAATGTCTATATGCTTGGTCCTAATGTGATGGACTGGATTCTGTGATATGGATATATCACTTGTGTTATCATAAAGTAGAGTTGAATTATTTAAGTTGAAACCATAGTCCAAGAGTTGATTCTGATTCCACAATATCTGTGAACAGCAATTGTCAGATGCAATGTATTTTGCTTCAGCAGTTGATATGGACACAGAAGTTTGTTTCTTGCAGAACCAAGACACTAATCTCATACCAAGGAACTGGCAAGTTCCTGTGGTACTTTTTCTGTATACCCTGCATCCAGCATAGTCAGCATCTGAGTATCCAGTTAACTCATATTCTGACTCTGTAGGATACCATAGGCCTACACTACGACAACTCTTTATATATCTCAAAATTCTTTTTAGGAAAGTAAGGTGAGATTCTTTAGGATTCACTTGGAACCTAGCACAAAGGCATGTGGCAAACATGATATCAGGTCTGCTAGCTGTAAGGTATAGTAGGGACCCAACAATTCCCCTATATAACTTCTAATCAACAGGTTTCCCATGAAGATCAGAATCTACTACAACATTTGTAGCCATAGGTGTTTTATGAGCTGAGGCATCAGCCATCCCAAACTTCTTGAGAAGCTCTTTAGCATATTTAGTTTGGGAGATGAAGATGCCATCAGGTAGCTGCTTCACTTGGATACCAAGGAAGTAAGAGAGCTCACCCATGCAACTCATCTCAAACTTTGAATGCATGAGGTCAGAGAACCTCTTGCATAGTTTGGGATCAGTAGACACAAATATGATGTCATCCACATATATTTATACGAACAAAATTTTATCCTTATGATGCCTAGTGAACAATGTTTTGTCTATTATGCCTCTAGTGAAATCCTGCTCTAACAGGAAGCTTGCTAAGGTCTCATACCAAGCTCTTGGAGCTTGCTTTACACCATAGAGAGCTTTATGCAACTTGAATACATAAGATGGATGAGTTAAAGAGACAAAACCTAGAGGTTGTTCAACATACACCTCTTCTTTCAGTGCTCCATTCAGAAAAGCACTCTTCACATCCATCTGATAGACCTTGAATCTTTTGCAGGCTGCATAGGCAAGGAATATTCTGATTGCCTCTAGCCTTGCTACAGGTTCAAAGGTTTGGTCATAATCTATTCCTTCCTCTTATCTGTATCCTTGAGAAACAAGCCTAGCCTTGTTCCTCACAATTACTCCTTGGGCATCTAGTTTTTTTTTGAATACCCATTTGGTTCCAATTACTGGGTAGTTTTGGGGTCTTGGAACCAAATCCCAAACTCTACATCTCTCAAATTGGTTTAATTCCTTCTGCATTGCAATGATCCAGTGGGGATCTTGCTCTGCATCATGGATGGATAGAGGTTCAACCTGAGAGAGAAAACAGGCATGCATCAAGTCTTGGTTGAGTTGATGCCTTGTATGTACACCGACTGATATGTTTCCAATCACTTAAGATCTGGGGTGATCCCTTAGTGTGACAAGATCAGTGGGTGGAGTTGGTTCTGCAATAGCATTAGGAACTAATTCCTCTTGTGGAATTATGTTTGTTGTTGGGGGAAGGTCAATTCTTTCAGTGCCTTCATCTTCACTTTCTTCAATGACTTGTGAAGAAGGATGTGTTGGAACCTCTTGGGTAAGGTTTAGTCCATCCAAACTCTCACACAAGTGAGGTACCTGCAAAGGATTACTGGTAGAAACTTCTTTCTCCTTGCAAGACATGTTAGCTTCATCAAATGTAACATGAATAGATTCTTCAATTTTTAGAGATGATTTATTAAAAACCCTATAGGCTTTGCTTACTTGGGAATGTCCTAGAAAAATTCCCTCTTCATCCTTAGCCTCAAACTTTCTAATATATCTTTTATTGTTGTTGTGAATATAACATATACACCCAAATACTTTAAAATAGTTGATTTTAGGTTTCTTCTCTTTAAGTAATTCATAGGGAGTCCTATTCTTTAGTTTATGTATTAAGCTTTTGTTCAGGATATAGTTTGCAGTGTTTACAGTGTTTGCCCAAGAGGATAGTGGCATGTAAGCATCTGCAAGTAATGTACCCGCAACTTGAATTTTTGGGTCAACTAATAATGGCATATGCAAAAAGTTTGCTAAACTTATGTAAGTGCAATTTGAAATGAGCAGTATGGGTGAACTCAAATATTTCTTGGGTCTCCAAGTTAAACAATCTGAGGATGGTTTATTTATCTCTCAGTCCAAGTTCACCAAGGAGTTTATCAAGAAATTTGGAATGAAGAATGAATCCACCATGATAACTCCTATGAGATCAATTATGTCACTATACAAGGATGAGAATGGAAAGCCAGTTGATAAAACCTTGTTTAGAGGCATAATTAATTCCCTCCTTTATTTGACTTCTAGTAGACCAGACATTATGTTTGCTACATGTGTTTGTGCTAGGTACTAGGCATGCCCTAAAGAATCTCACTACACTGTTACAAAGAGGATTTTGAGATATCTTAAGGCCACACCAGATCTTGGTTTTGGTACAATAAGAATAATTATTTTGAACTAATAGACTATTCATATGCAGATTTGCTGGTTACAAAGAGGATATGAAGAGTACTTTTGGTACTAGGGAGAAGGCTGGTATCCTAAAATAGCAAAAAGCAAACTAGTATAACAATCTCCACTGTAGAATCTGAATACATCTCAGTAGGGAGTTGCTGTGCAAAACTCCTGTGGATACAACATCAACTTCAGGATTACAATATCTAATTAAGTAAAACCCTCATATTCTATTATTCTTCTAGTGTTATTTTAATAGCCAAGAATCCTGTATCACACAACAAGACCAAACATATTGAAATTAAATATTACTTCATAAGAGAGTGTGTTGATAAGGAAAATATCAGCCTTGAGTTTGTCCTTACAGAAAGACAGGTGGCTGACATCTTCACTAAGACTCTTGATGAAGCCAAATTTAACATTTTCAAGTTTGAATTGGGGATATTAAATTTGAGGTAGCTTTATATTTTTGACTATAAACATTACTGCCATATATATGCATTTGGAGGCTAACCTTTTGTAGGAGAACATAAAGGAGAAAAAGGTCGACTGACTTGACGTTAAATGAAGTATCAAGCGTTGAGCCAACACTAGGCGTCGAGTGAGACATTCATGAGTCGGGTGTATACCTCAGGCAACGAATGGACTCGAGGCAAACATTCTGACGGGTTGGAAAGCATCAAATCTATCAGGGTAAATCACATCTATCCATCTAAATTGTAAATCACGACAAGGTACGCGCCTTTCCACCTTTTCAAATAAGAATATGGTATAAATAGAAATCGTGTATTGAATAACCTCTATCATTCTATTGTCCTTCCGAATTTTTGCATCCCGTACCCTATATTTCTCACACCATCTTCTCCTCATCACTCAATCTCTCGGATTCAATGGTTCCCAAGGGTGCAGACTTCTTGTTTGAGGACTGTGAAGTTGTTCGAAATGGATTCAGAGATGCTCTGAAAGAAATTATATCAGTCATTCATCTCCTATCAGTCGCAGAACTAGAATTTGTGCTGTTAGAGTTGTGTGTTATCTAGAAACGAGAAGTATTAGAACTATATGCTAATGCCAAGGTGGACTCTTCCTTTGCAAAGATCAAGACAACCACCAATGGGGAAAAAGTCAAAATCATAGTTAGGAAGATTTGCATGGCTTTGAAATTCCCCAAGCTCAACCCTAGTGAGGAAGAAGATGAGCTATATCACGAAGATATAAAATCTGCCTTTAAGTGATGTGGTCTGTCCAAACATACTAGTTGATCCGTACTCAGGAAAGACATGAATTTGAAGGGTAAGTTCTTGGCAGACATCATTGGAAAGCCTTAATCTGCAAAACTGGATCTCATGACAAGATTATAAGGAAGATGTTTGACCTATGGCTAGAGAAATTCCCTCCATGAAAACTGATTGGGGCAAGGCGATATTTGATAAGTGCATCCCTGAGCCAAATATGGGAAGAATTCCGTCTCTATTTCTTCTCAATACTGTACCAAGTATTCTAAATATAAGGTTAGGTGCAATGATCCATCATATAAGAAGGATGAATATCAAGATGTTTAATATATGGGACATGGTGCTGATAATTCACCCTCAGTATACTGAAAAGAAGAAGAAAATGATAGATGAAATAATTACTCAAGATAGCTCCAGTAGTAGCTCATTAGATAGCAGTAGTACTGAACCCCACAACCCTCACTTGTCTAGTTCAAGTGATTCTAACAGGAGAGATGTAAGTGAACAACTCTCAATTTCCACTGAGCTTGCTGCCAATGATGTTACAAGCAGAGTGTCACCTACTGATGTTGAAGGAGACACAGTTATGGAGAATGTTGAAGACATAGTGACATCATTTATGGAAAAGATTTGTGTTGCTAATGATGGGGAGATCTTAGAAAAGGATGATCATATTGAAGGGGAGAACAACATAGTAAGTGTTGTTGTTGAGGGAGAGATCAACATAGTTTGTGTTGCAGTTGAGGGGGAGACTCACTGGGAGCTCCTTGCTGAAGAAGTTGAACTTGAGGTGGAAGCATCTGCATAAGAAATGAAAGGAATGAGGTCATGTCTCTTGCTGAGGAGCAGGAGATAGAGGAGTCTATCGCTATTGTTAACATTCCAGATCACTCCTCCGAGTACAAAATTGTTGAGTCTGAGATAAGGGGAGATATAAGGGAGATTCATGAAGAGGTTGACTATTCAGCATCTACTCAGCTGAAAGAAGAGATTCCCACATCTTTTCTGTCACAACAAAGAGGGCTACTTGATGAGAAAAGAAGAATGATTAAGATGTATGTGAATGATTTAGTGAAAGAAACGGGGAGTGATCTATAACCTGAAATCACTTCCATCAGATTTGAAGCCAACCTGTTGAGAGAAAACACAGTTAAATTCTTCTAGAGAGTTGCTCTAGCTGTTGATTATACTGCTCTTAAACTTCAACACATTCAGTAGAGCCAGAGTGATATCATCCAAAATCAATATGCCACATCTGAAAACATGCAAATGGTTCACAGTGTGATAAAATCCCACATGGAAGAGCACAGAAAGATTGTTGAAAGAAGAATGGATGACTGCACTCAAATCCTTGAAGATCACATGATGGAAGTTAAGAATCATGTAACACTTTCTATCAATCACTTGACTGACAAGATATCCTCCTCCAAGCACTCCATGACCAATCTAGTTACTGAAGAAGTCATAAAGGGGGAAATTCAATGATAAGAGTAAGTGGAGACCATGCCATATGGACTTTAAATGATATTAAGAAAAGATTAGGCCTGAATCCCATATAGTATGATGAGCCTACTATTCCTGAAGATGAAGTTGGAGCTGATGCTGAAACTGATGTTATAACTATAGCTCCTGCTGTTGAACTTGCATTCAACCCCACCACTCAACATATATCAAAGGGCAAGGGTAAATAAATTTGATGAGGAAGAGGAAGGTTAAGGAAAAAAGAGACATATATAAGAATTAGAATCAAGAACTAATTTTGTATAGTGGTGTCCAACCTGTAGGATAATCATTCTGACTACCTGTAATCAAATCAAAGAGAACAAGATAGATAGAGTCAAACTATACAATACTATAGAATAAGCAAAGTATGAAAAATAAGAAAAGGTAATAAGTAAGTTCAGAAAGGACAAGCTAGCTGAAACTATACTAGTGGATGCCCCATAACCCTGCAGATACTATCCAAAGCCCTACAACTATTTTGAGAGATTAAGGCAAAAAGGGAAGAGGCCGAGGAAAATACTGCAAACATATCTGGGTAGGGGCTAATTAAGGAATCTAATTCTTAGCAGTGTTATATATTTTAGGTTCCTAAGGGATCTAGAATGTGGAATGTTTATTGTAGACGTTACTCATCTTTGATTATCAATGCTATTTTAAATATTCTATATCATCTGTTTGAAGTGTTTGCTTATTTTTAGTTGATCATTATTATCTGTTTTGAAGTGGTGTATATCATTCACTAGGATTCTGACTTCTTCAAGTAGGGGGAGATTGTTGGGAACATTGACCACAATATCCTAGATTTGAAGAAGCCCCATAAGTCAATAATATACACAAATATGTATTTGATATTCCTCTAAATTATCATGTACAGGTAATTAGTATTTGATTGACTAACAACTTGAGAGTAAGTCGACACACTCTAGAATTGAGGAATATTTGATAAGTACAAATGCATTGAGTCATCTCATATCACTCAATATGCATGTTCTATATGCATTGACTCAATGCTATTCACTCAGCGCCTCAAAAGAGAAGCAAAGAATCTGTTTAAGATCAAATGCATCGAGTCATCTTACATCACTCAACGCTCAAGATTCATATGCGCTGAATGAATGATAGTGTCTCACCGCTTCAATATAAGAGCAGAAATTCAGACTATGCACAAATGCCTTAAGTGAAGGTCTTTCACTCATCGCTTCAGTAAAAATGCTGAGATTCATACCAAGTACTAATGCGTCAAGTGAAGACCATTCACTCATTGCCTCAATAGTGAAGCAGAAAATCTGTATAAGTATAAATGCATCGAGGCATAAGAGTTGACTCAATGTTAAGGTTGTTTGCACTGAGTGATCACAGACTTGCTTGTGAGCCTGAGGTAGGAGACTTGTTATTGTATTTGAGATAGGACTGTGAGCAGTCTGAGTTGTAGGAGTGAGAAGCACTCTGATCTGTAGGATCCTAGAAAGGATCTGAGGTGTAAAATATGTTGATCTGATTCTTGAAGGAGTTGGACAAATCCAGCTCACTGCTAGATAGGGGAGGGGGGAAGTGGATGTACCCAAGATAAGGGAAACCAATATAAATTGCTTGTGTGTTTTTCAAAGCAACTAACGTAATAATAATACATCAAGCATAACTTTAAAAAGGTTCAAAAGACTGAAAAGAAACATATTAACCCCCCTCTACGTGTACAGCTGTAACACCACCGTCCATCACATGAAGTATAATAGAGGGTCCGGCCGGGGCCCCACACCATATTCCACAAACAGGCGATGAGATTACAGGTTAATATCACAGACTACTCGAATCCTAACTCAGAGCATTCTAGCGGAAGCTTTAGAGTTACTCGAACTCAAACTCATTTGAATGTCCACAATATATGAACTACCATTTATATATAACACATGAATGCCAATTACAAATACACAAAGGTTATGACCTTAAGGACTTATAGATACATTTCACCAGTGTGGATTACAAACATCGACACACAGGCCGGCTATGTAACGCCCCAAAATTCGAAAGAAGGACGAGCAACATCAAGAGACAAGTTTGGGTCTTGGGGAGGATCACACGGCCTAGGACACGGGCGTGTCCATGGCCTTGTCATACTGGGTTCGTCGAGAGCCCGAGAAGTCGACGATTTTTTGCCCATTTCGTCGACTAGTGGGGGAAATGCCCTCCGACACGCCCGTGTCGGCGGTACACGCCCGTGTCACAGGTGTGTTATCTCGAGTGTCGACACAGGGGTGTCGACATAGGCAGGGAACACGGCCTAGGACACGGGCGTGCCCATGGCCGTGTCTTACCAGGTTCGTCGAGAGCCTGGGGTGTCGACATTTTCGCTTGACGAAGTGTCGAGACAGTGAACATGGTTCTGGACACGGGCGTGTCCCGGGCCGTGTCGAGCGTGTTTGACGAATTTCTGCGAGGCCGACGAAGAGGCAGTCGACGATCATCGAGACTTCGAACACGGCATGAGATACGGGCGTGTCTCAGGCCGTGTCATTCTCGGGTTATGAGTCGGGACTTGTGAGGGGATTGAACACGGCCAGGAGCCCAGGCATGTTCGTGTTGGACACGGCCGTGTCAAATGTGGCAAGGCCGTGTCATATAGCCGTGTACTGCTTTGGGTGCAATGGTTTCAACGTCGATTCGGGAACACGGCCTTGGACACGGGCGTGTCACAAGCCCTATTCGGCCGAGGTGTTTTGATTTTTAGTTCGAATCATGGCCGTTCATTTCCTTCTTTTGGGATCTGATCGTCCAGGGTTGCCCTTACTGATTTAAGCCCGGGAATAGGGTTTAGAAGCCCTCATTCTTCTTCAAACACTCTCTTTCTAAGATCTAGAGAGAAGGGAGAGCAAGGAAGAAGGTGAAGGAGAGATCCGGCTGTTGTAGAGGCTTTGGTGATCCAAATCGCGAGCCGAGTCCGGATTCGAGGAGGCAAGATCGTTGTGAAGGTTTTCATCCGGCTAAGTTTCCATGGCTAGGAAGAGGGGTCGAAAGGTAACGACAGTTCTCCTCTTGATTTTAGGATGCATGTTTAGCATCTTTTACTTTCTAGTTTTTGGGCACCAAACTCTCAAATGAGAGGGTTTGTGTCGCCAAGGTTCAAGAGGAACCTCCGTGTCGATTGAGTGCGTACCCGACATGATTTTGCTTTAGAGATCCGCTCCGTTAGTGGATTAGGCATGGTGGGTGAAGCCGTAGTCACGACCGTTAGTCCGGCTCGGTGATGTTGCATGCGAGCTTTAAGGATTCGTAGAGATCCGTTGCGGCAAGATGCCGTTTGTGATGTTTTACCACTTTTCTCGAGTGAGTACGTGTAGTAGGAACCGGACAAGGTTAGCTCCTCAATGGCGGTAGATGGTTTCCTTGGTGAACAAGGTTAGCTCCGCATTGGTGGTAGATGATTTCCTTGGTGCGCGGGAACACTGCAGTACGAATGAGGGCCTAGGGTGGATTTGTCTTGGATTGTGATGTGCCATGGCGTGGTTGTGTCTCCGTGGTCGGCTGGCTATCCCGTAATGTGCACGTCATGTGTGGAGAGTGTCCCGGCAAGACTAGTCCCCTTATGTGAGACCGACGAGAATGCCAAGCATGGGGCAAGCCCGTGCAATGAGGCCATGAGCGGGTGGGGTCCAACAAGGTTTCTTATAATCGGTCAGTGTGTTTGTTGGAATCCTGACATGAGAAGTCAGAGCTTGCAAGCAAGCCCGGGTCTAAGACCTTGAGTGGGTGGGGCCCTGGCAAGAGTTCCGTGTGGCGGCTTGTATGCCGTTGGGGGAATGTTGGTAACCCCCTTTGTTTGAGGCTTTATGCCAATGGGGAAATGATGAGTACCCATATGATGTGATGATGTGCTAGATGCATACACGATAGGGTGCCTTGGGTGAAGCCTGGGTTTTTGCATACATGCTTCATAAGTAGGCACTTTCATTATATGCTCAACAATAGAGAACGTGTATGTTGTTTGAGACATCCAAGCATGTTCTTAGTGCATTACTTGTTTATATATATATATTGTATAAGAAGTGCTGACTTGCAGGTTGGAGGGGTTCCTCGGGGTCCGTTAGGGGCGGCCGGGAGGAGATGTGTTTGTTACACAGTTTGAGGTCAGCCTTTGCTGACCCACGTTACAATCAAATCTTTACAGGGAAAGGATCGCAAGCAGGAGCTAGCACGCCAGCAAAAAGGGCCTAAGCCTCATGAAGTGTTACCGTTTTGCTGTAGCTCTACTTTTATGACATTGTATGTTTGATGCTCATGTTTTCCGGCTTGCATGTCGAGGTAGTCTAGGAGTGCTTATGCACATTTTTGACTGGTGTTATTATTTGAGCTTTGGACTCACTTTTATTGTGAGGCCTTAAGGCCACTTCGATACTACTATATGTTGTGGATAACTTTTAGTCTATTTGCTTTTTTCGCTGTGCTGTGGTTATGAGCTTTGAGATCGGGTAGTTATATCATCTTATAATACTGAAGCTGTGGCATCTGTATGTTGTGGGGCCCCGACCGGACCCATATTATAGGGGAGGTGTTACAATTTGGTATCAGAGCCAGGTTAGGGTCAAGGTCAGTGCATATAAAAGTTATCCACATGGGAGTAATGCGGGACCATGAGTGTCCTTATGTTTGAGTCTTGCGATTAGAGACTGATTCCTTGTTTTCTTGCTTCCTTGAAGAGTGCAAGCAACGAGGCGGGTACGTCGAGGCCAAGAGAAGAGATTTCTGCGAGCAGCGCCACAACTCAGGGTCCTTTGGGCATGGGTGTAAACCCGGTCGACTTCTACCGCATGCTTGCAGAAGAAATGATGGCATCCCAAGCTGCAGCAATAGCTCAGGTAGCAACCCATGCTACACCGGATACGGCGACGGCTGTGCCGGGCGGAGAAGCCAGGCGAGTAGAGCCTTTGGAAGAAAGGGTGGTTGTAGGGCATGGAGACCGGCATATGAAGTACTTTCTGAGCTTCCATTCCCTGATATTCAATGGTGTCGGTACTGCGACTAATGCAGAGGATTGGTGGGCACAGATTCAAGAGCTTTTGAGGGCGATAGAGATGCTGGAAGAGAAGAAATCTGAGTTTGCGGCCTTCATGTTGGAGGGAGACTCAAAATTGTGGTGGGTGAGCCATAGCGGCCGCCAGTTTCCTGGACGCACCCCGTCCAGGGAAGAATTTGGGGATGCCTTCCTAAAGAAGTACATACCTGTTTCGACAAGGTTGGCCCTTCAGAGGCAATTTCTGCACTTGATGCAGCGTGATAAGACGGTGGACGAGTATGTTCAGGAGTTCACTCATTTGGGTCGTTACGTGGGGACGACAATGGCAGACGATGAAGAGAGGGATAACCTCTTCTACCAGGGGCTGAGGGAGAATCTAAGGCAACCCCTCATCGCCATAAAGAGAGCCGGTTTCAATGAGTTGGTTGAGGCGGCCAGGACGTTGGAGTGTGATCTGGAGCGGAGAAAAAGTCGTAAAGGTTTTGCGCCCAAGCAAGGAGAAGGGAAGCCTTCTCAATCCCAAGGAAAGTCGGAAGGGAATAGATGGAGGAGGAAGCCTCACCCGCACAAGTCTGGTGAGAAAAGTAAGTGGACGTCCGGAGGGTCTCACTCTAAGGGGACACTTACGTGCTTCAACTGTGGTAAGGTGGGGCACATTGCTCGTTTTTGTAACCAAGGAGGTGCGGAGCAGGAGACAAGGCAGGAGCAGACTGTAAGCTCCGACCCCAGTACTGCAGAGAAAGGGAATATGGCAGAGTCCAGCACTTCTCGGTTCCAACCAGTACAACCTTGTACAGCAGGAAGCGATCCGCCAACCCGATGTGGTGACAGGTATGAGTTATTTTAAGTTTAACCTTGTGCTTCATGATTTTAGACCATTATGATTGATGTCTATATTTTATGCTTTGTGTTAGTTTCCGGATACCCTGCTAGGGTATTATTTGATACGGGAGCGTCACACTCCTTTCTTGCGGAAAGCTTAATCCAGAGGATTGGGGTTGAATCATTTTCGGTGGATGCGGAACTGAAGGTGCGCATGCCCAATGGGTCATTCATGACCACCGGGAAGAATGGGCGCATTTGTTGGGAATTAAGCGGAGTTGACTTCGTGTTGATAGCAGCGGTCATACCGTTAGTTGAGTTTGATGTGATTTTGGGAATGGACTGGCTAGCGGAGTAGCGTGCCAGTATTGATTGCTTGTCCAAGGTGGTGACCCTAAGAAGCGAAGGGCAGACGGAGGTCAAATTTGAGGGCCTTAATGGAGTGGCTTGTTCTCTGATTTCGACCTTGCAGTTGGCGCGGGCAGTTAGCCAGGGTAGAGTAGCGCTTCTAGCTTTATTGGAGGTTCTCCTTTCCAGGTTATCACTTGGGGAAGTGCCAGTGGTGGCAGAGTTCGAGGATGTATTCCCGGATGAACTTCCTGGAGAGCCTCCTCAACGGGAGATCGATTTCTCGAGTAAGTTAGTACCGGAGGCTAGGCCGGTGTCGCATCCTCCGTTTAGGATGGCACCAAAGGAGTTGGATGAACTCAAGGTACAGTTGCAGGAACTGTTGGAGCAAGGGTATATCAGACCCAGTTATTCACCGTGGAGCACGCCGGTGTTGTTTGTAAAGAAGAATGACGGTAGTATGCGGCTGTGCATAGACTACCGAGAGCTGAATAAATTGACCGTCAAGAATAAATATCCGATTCCTCAGATAGACGACCTGTTCGACCAGTTGGTGGGGTCAGTAGTGTATTCAAAGTTGGACTTGAAGTCAGTATACTACCAGTTGTGGATTCGGGACGAGGACATACCCAAAACAACATTTGGTACGAGGTATGGTCATTTTAAGTTCTCGGTGATGCCGTTCGGGCTGACGAACGCACCATCCGTATTAATGGATTTGATGAATCAAGTGTTTCGGAAATACTTGGACTCTTTTGTGGTTTTCTTTATTGATGACATCTTGGTACATTCCAAATCGGAGGTGGAGCATGAGACTCACTTGAGGGTAGTCTTGCAAGTGTTGAGGGAGAACCAGCTTTATGCAAAATTCTGAAAGTGCGAGTTTTGGCTCGAGAAGGTGGCATTTTTAGGCCATGTGATTAGTGGGGATGGGGTGGCAGTAGATCCAACAAAAGTGGAGGCCATCAGAGATTGGCCGGTTTTGAGAACCGTGGCGGAAGTCCGAAGTTTTCTTGGACTAGCCGGGTACTATAGAAGATTTGTGGAAAACGTTTCGCGGATAACTCTACCCCTCACCTCACTCACTCGTAAAGACTAGAAGTTTGTGTGGACTCAAGAGTGTAGTCAGGCATTCGAGATGCTGAAGGAAAGACTGATGACGGCTCCAATCCTAAGTCTACCGAAAGGGATCGAAGGATTTTAGATCTTCAGTGACGCATCGTGATGCGTTTTGGGTTGCATTTTGGTGCAACATGGCAGGGTAATAGCTTTTGGGTCTAGGCAGCTGAAGCCTCATGAGAGGAATTACCCTGTCCATGACTTGGAGTTGGCGGCGGTAATTTTCGCATTGAAAATATGGCGACACTATGTCTATGGTGCGAAGGTGGAGATCTTCACAGATCACAAAAGGCTGAAGTATCTCCTAGATCAGAAGGACCTGAATATACGGCAGCGCAGGTTGGTCGAGTTCCTTGGAGACTACGAGGTGGCGATTCAGTATACGCCAGGCAAAGCCAATGTGGTGGCAGATTCCTTGAGTAGGAAATACTCGCGGCAAGGGAATTGGATTGACGCTTATGATGAGCGGTTGGTGTGGAAATGGGAGTCCCTCGGCTTGGAGTGCGTAGTAAGGTGCGAGTCTAGCGTGGCTCGGTTAAACTGGATTGAAATGTAGAACGACTTGTCCGATCATATTCGGAAAGTGACTCGTTTGGATGTGTAGTTTCAACCATTCGTGGTGGAAGCTCAAAAAGGCGAGAGTAGCTCCTGGGAGATGATTGACGGGATTCTGAGGAAGGACGAAAGGATTTGTGTACCACAGTTCGGCAAGCTCCATGAGAAGTTGATGTTTGAGGCTCACTTTACAAAGTACTCCATTTATCCGGGCAGTACAAAGATGTACTTGGATATGAAGAGATCCTTTAGGTGGGCTGGACTGAAGCGGGACGTAGCCTTGTACGTGAATCTATGTCAAACTTGTGCCTTGGTGAAGGCCGAGTGTCAGAAGCCGGGCGGTATCCTGAAGCCTCTTCCAATCCCCGAGTGGAAATTTGATGACATCTCTATGGATTTTGTGCATGGGTTACCTAAATCACAGCAGGGTAACGACGCTATTTGGGTGATTGTGGATCGATTAACCAAAGTGGCTCACTTCATCCCAAACCGGAAGGAGGACAGCGCGTAGAAGCTGGTGGAGTTCTATGTTCGCAACATTGTGCGATTACATGGGATTCCTAAAAGTATAGTCAGCGATCGTGACGGACGTTTCACATCCAAGGACTGGAGGTTGGTTCAGAAGAGTCTGGTCACGAAGCTAAAGTTCAATACGGCTTTCCATCCTCAAACTGACGGACAAACTAAAAGAACGAACTGTACTATGGAGGATATGCTGAGGATCTGTGTTGTTGACTTCGGCAAGAAATGGGAGGATCACCTCTTCATGGTGGAGTTCGCGTATAACAATAGTTACCAAGAAAGTATCAAGATGGCGCCATATGAAGCTCTGTATGGGAGTCGGTGTCAAACACTGATGTCATGGACAGAGGCGGGAGACACCAAACTATTGGGAAAAGAAGTGGTGGAAGATGCTTATGATTTGGTACAGACCATTCAAGAGCGCATGAAGGTGGCTTAAGATCGGCAAGCAAAATATTTTAATGCGCGCCACAGGAAGTTGGAGTTCGCGGTATGCGATTGGGTCTATTTAAAGATCAAGCCATTCAAAGGCGTTTCACGGATTCGCCGACTCAAGAAATTGAGTCCAAGGTTTTTGGGACCTTTTGAAGTTGTTGAACGGGTGGGAGAAGCAGCGTACCGGTTGGCGTTGTCCGCAGAGTTGAGTGGATTGCATGACGTCTTCCATATCTCCGTCTTGAGGAAAGCCTTGGTAAAGGCTAGTGTGGTGATCAGATCGGCATCGGTGCTGATAGAGGAAGACTTGAGGATGTGTAGTCTGTCCAATTGATATAGAGGATTTAGAAATTCGGAAGTTGCAGAACAAAGAGGTCCAACTCATAAAAGTCCGATGGGACAACTGCGGCTGTGAGGATCTCTCTTGGGAGCGAGAACAAACCATGCTGGAGGAGTATCCAGAGTTTTTCTGTTCAGGTATCATTTAGGTTTTGTGTACCGCTTTTTGCTTTTGGTAATTTTGGGACGAAATTCTTTTAAGGGGGAGAGAGTTGTTATGCCACAAAATTTGAAAGAAGGGCGAGCAACGCATAAGAGCCAAGTTTGGTTCTTGGGGAGGGTCACACGGCCTAGGACACGGGCGTGTCAATGGCCGTGTCGTACCGGGTTCATCGAGAGCCACGGGAAGTCGACGATGTTTCGCTCATTTCGTCGACTAGTGGGGGGACACGCTCTCTGACACGCCCGTGTCGGCGGTACACGCCCGTGTCGTAGGCGTGTTCTCTCGAGTGTTGACACAGAGGTGTCAACACAGTGGTGTCGACACAGGCAGGGAACACGGCCTAGGACATGGGCGTGTCCATGGCCGTGTCTTACCGGGTTCATCGAGAGCCTGGGGTGTCGACGTTTTTCGCTCGATGAAGTGTCGAGACAGTGAACACGGTTCTGGACACGGGCATATCCAGGGCCGTATCGAGCGTGTTCGACGAATTTCTGCGAGGTCGACGAAGAGGCAGTCGACGATCGTCGTGACTTCGAACACGGCCTGAGACACGGGCGCGTCCCAGGCCGTGTCCTTCTCGGGTTGTGAGCTGGGACTTGTGAGGGGATTGAACACGGCCTGGACCCCAGGCGTGTTCGTGTTGGATACGGCCATGTCAAATGTGACAAGGGCGTGTCATATACCGTGGCCTGCTTTGGGTGTGACGGTTTTGACGTCGATTGGGGAACACGGCCTTGGACACGGGTGTGTTACAAGCCGTGTTCGGCCCAGGTGTTTTGATTTTCAGTTCGGATCATGGTCGTTCATTTCCTTCTTTTGGGATCTGATGGTCCAGGGTTGCCCTTACTGAGTTAAGCCCGGGAATAGGGTTTAGAAACCCTCATTCTTCTTCAAACACTCTCTTTCTAAGATCTAGAGAGAAGGGAGAGCAAGGAAGAAGGTGAAGGTAGAGATCCGGCTATTAGAGAGGCTTTGGTGCTCCAAATCGCGAGCCGAGTCCGGATCCGAGGAGGCAAGATCGTTACGAAGGTTTTCATCCGGCTAAGTTTCCATGGCTAGGAAGAGGGGTCGGAAGGTAACAAGCACTTCTCCTCTTTGTTTTAGGATGCATGTTTATCATCTTTTACTTTCTAGTTTTTGGGCACCAAACTCTCAAATGAGAGGGGTTTGGGTTGCCAAGGTTCAAGAGGAACCTCCGGGTCGATTGAGTCCGTCCCCGACATGATTTTCAATTAGAGATCCGCTCCGTTAGTGGATTAGGCATGGTGGGTGAAGCCGTAGTCGCGACCATTAGTCCGAATCTGTGATGTTGCATGCGAGCTATAAGGATTCGTATAGATCCGTTGCAGCAA
The DNA here is from genome assembly GCA_039583875.1 of Platanthera guangdongensis. NCBI lineage: Eukaryota > Viridiplantae > Streptophyta > Magnoliopsida > Asparagales > Orchidaceae > Platanthera > Platanthera guangdongensis. Next base: position 88,477,906 of record CM077167.1, on the reverse strand, counting down.
GATGCCATTTGTGATGTTTGTGATGTTTTACCACTTTTCTTGAGTGAGTACGTGTAGTCGGAACCGGACAAGGTTAGCTCCTCAATGGCGGTAGATGGTTTCCTTGGTGAATAAGGTTAGCTCCGCATTGGTGGTAGATGGTTTCCTTGGTGCGCGAGAACGCTGTAGTATGAATGAGGGACTAGGGTGGATTTTTCTTGGATTGTGATGTGCCAAGGCATGGCTGTGTCTCCGTGGTCGGCTGGCTATCCCATGACGTGCACGTCATGTGTGGAGAGTGTCCCGGCGAGACTAGTCCCCTTATGTGAGACTGACGAGAATGCCAAGGATGGGGCAAGACCGGGCAATGAGGCCATGAGCGGGTGGGGTCCAGCAAGGCTTCTTAGAATCGTTCAGTGTGTTTGTTGGAATCCTGACATGAGAAGTCAGAGCTTGCAGGCAAGACCGGGTCTAAGACCTTGAGCGGGTGGGGCCCTGGCAAGAGTTCCGTGTGGCGGCTTGTATGCCGTTGGGGGAATGTTGGTAACCCCCTTTGTTTGCGGCTTTATGCCAATGGGGAAATGATGAGTACCCATATGATGTGATAATGTGCTAGATGCATACGCGATAGGGTGCCTTAGGTGAAGCCCGAGTTTTTGCATACATGCTGCATAAGTAGGCCCTTTCATTATATGCTCAACAATAGAGAACGTGTATGTTGTTTGAGACATCCAAGCATGTTCTTAGTGCATTACTTGTTATATATATATATATTGTATACGAAGTGCTGACTTGCAGGTTGGAGGGGTTCCCGGGGTCCGTTAGGGGCGGCCGGGAGGAGATGTGTTTGTTACACAGTTTGAGGTCAGCCTTTGCTGACCCACGTTACAATCAAATCTTTACAGGGCAAGGATCGTAAGCAGGAGCTAGCACGCCGGTCAAAAGGGCCTAAGCCTCATGAAGTGTTACCGTTTTGCTGTAGCTCTACTTTTATGACATTGTATGTTTGATGCTCATGTTTTCCGGCTTGCATGCCGAGGTAGTATAGGAGTGCTTATGCACATTTTTGAACTGGTGTTATTATTTGAGCTTTGGACTCACTTCTGTTGTAAGGCCTTAAGGCCGCTTCGATAATCCTATATGTTGTGGATAACTTCTGGTCTATTTGCTTTTTCCGCTGTGCTGTGGTTATGAGTTTTGAGATTGGGTAGTTATATCATCTTATAATACTGAAGCTGTGGTGTCTGTATGTTGTGGGGCCCCGGCCGGACCCATATTATACGGTCATTACAGGGGAGGTGTTACAGGCTATACATGAAAAATAGTAAAATTTCTTCATTCAGCCTTCGAGGGCCAGCATAGCAGTAGCATAGGCTTTAGCCCGCTATTTTCCGCTCGGCTCTCCAGCACCTGCACAAGGACAATCCACCGCAATGGTGGAAAACAAAGAAATGGTCAGCATTCAGCTGACCAATTTATAACGACCCTTCCCTTTTCCCGGGGTAGTGGTATTCCTTCCCAGTAGGCATAACATTAACACAGCAGATATATCACAAGAGCGTGCACTCACACACAGTTCAATACATCACAAATGAATGCCCCGCGACCAAACTTTACGTGCATTTAGGGCACATTTTCTGTGTACGTGTTGCTAGGGTCCCACCACCGTTTAGAGGTCCCAAACATAACAGTTAACTTTGAGCATTCACAGTCTTTACGGCCCCCCAGTTTGAGACTTTAATCTTTACAACATACATCTTAAGACTCTAATTATGCGATCCTAACGAACACCAATAACTTAGGAATTTAGGTTAGACATCCATAATGCGGATACGGTTCAAGCCTTTACCCGTTGCTCAAATCGTCAAATCTAAGGCTAGTCTGACGCGGGTCGACTTCCCCTTATCCGTTCGGCTCACTGGCCTTTAGTTGCTTCGTAGCTCATAGAGTAGCCTCACAGTCTCCTAGAGACATGAGTTAACATCAAAGGGTATCTAGAAGCTATTGCTAGCGACAATAACTATCACCAGGCGTTAACCATAGAATTCACTTTCTGTACCAGACCCAGCCAAAAACCCTGCAGTAACCTGCTGTGCGGACACCATAGTCTAGTCCGCAGCAACTTACGCGAGCTCAAATTACTATTCACTTACTTCGATTCTCTCTTTCAGGTTAGTTGATTTCCTGATGTGACATGGGTTCTATTTATAGGCTCGATGATGAGTATGGTCACCACCCTAGCTGATAGGATAACCACCACATCCTGCAGCAAGAACAAGTGTGTCCGCCAGCCCACAGACACACACACCAGTTTGCCGCTCCTATGCAGATATCCAGCCCGCCTAGCTTCTCCAAGGCCGGACTCCAATCTCCTAGTCCGCCTTGTCGCCAAAGGCCAAGCCAGGACCACCACAGCCGGACTCCGCAACAACATTTGTCCGCTAATCCGCGGACAAGGCACCAACCCGTATACCTTGAGTCCACAGCCCAAATACCAAGGCTTCTGCCAGACTCAGCGGACACGCCACATCAGTTCGCGAATTCCGAGACAACGGCTGCCACAAAAGCACAAAGCCAGACTCTGCGGACACACCGCTTTAGTCTGCTGCGGACAGCTCTAGTCCGCTTCCCCGAGTCCATTTGCCTAATCACAAAGGCATTGCCGGACTCAGCGGACACGGCTCTGGTCTACTAACACAGCAGACACATGAGTCCGCATCTCCTGCAGACTACTCCAGTCCACAATTCCTGCAGACTACTCTAGTCCACAACTCCTGCAGACTACTCCAGTCCGTAACTCCTGCAGACTTCATCAGTCCGCATCCCTGAGTCCATAGCCTCATCACAAGGCCCAACCAGACCCAGCGGACACTAGCTCCAGTCCGCACGCTTACGCACACAATCTCTAGTCGCATATCCCCAAGCTAGAAATCTAGGCAACAACGCTCCTGCCGAGCTTGGCGGACTGAGAGAAACAAGTCCGCGCTCCACTGCGCGATCTCCCCGGACTGAGCCAACCTGGACTTGGTTCAAAACTCACCAAGTCCAGTCCACTGACCACAAGGGCCAGTCCGCACTTACTGGCGGACACTGGAACCAGTCCGCCTGTCCCGCGAGCTCCAGTATCAGTCCGCATTGACTGGCGGTCTCCGCGGCTTCCTCTTGCCGCTGCACCAGAGCAAAACCAAGGCAACTGCCAAACCGGTCTGCCGAGCTCCAGTTCATTCAGTCTGCTTCATGCCGAACTCCGCGGATAGAGTTTCTATCCGCCGGGTTACTTCCTGGGATTCAACTGCCTGCTGAGTATACACCGGCCTGACAGACCGCTGCAGCTGTCCACGTAGTCCGTGCGCACAGACCGCCCAGGCTGCCACAGAGCAAACCTTCTTGCAACATCCCTGCCGACTTAGCAGTCCGCCAACCCTGTCCTGCGTAGTCCGCGCAGATAGGTCGCCCAAGCCTTCCATTCACCCACTTTCCTTAACAGATTTCAACACTCCCCCTTGAAGTGAGAAGTGGTGAACAACTCCAGTAGCTCCCGTAACCTTGCACCTGGTCCCTCCGATAGCATCTATGAAGAGTTGTCCAAGACATAGTCCTTGCCCCGCATATTATGGACCATGAGAGAGCCCTCCAACATCTCCCAAAAGGATCCATGCTTCCATCTACCTTCTTTAGCTTCAACCTCCACTCATGCATTACAGGAGTATCACCAACTACCTTGGGCACACAAGCCCAAGCCTCGTTACCTCTGATAGAAGTCACCTCTTCAGCCTTGGTGTCAACCACCTCCTTGATTCTAGTGGGTCATCAGAGCCAGAAGAACCTTGCTCGACCTGAGGACTTACAAAGAAACATGGAATCAAGCACGTCGTGTTCCCTTCACTATATCGAGCTGGTGGCTTACTGATCCTCTTCGATCTCCGAAGAACCTGATCATGGCTAACCACCTCCGCTGATCCTGAACAAGCTCCATTCTCGGGCAAAACTGGAACTATGCTCCCCTTGCTCCCTGAACAAGACACCTCCTCACTGGAACCAGGAGCACCTGGAGCAACGCTCCCCCTACTACCTGAACCAGAAGTCTCCATTCTTGAACAAGAACTTCATGGAACATCTCTCCCCCCGCTTCCTGAACCAGAAGCCTCTGCCTTCGAGTCAGAAGTACCTAAAGCATCGCTCCCCCTACTTCCTGACCCTGAAGCCTTTGACCCGGAGCTAGAACAACCTGGAGCACTTGGTGACTGAGGCAATTCCACATGAACCTTAGCAGCAGCCTCCTTCAGCCCATCATCTGACCTGCTCAACTCTAACTCTACATGAGAGCTACCCCAATATGGCGTCAACTCATCGAAGACAACGTCTCTTGACACGATGAGTCTCTTCATCGCAGGATCCATACATTTCCATCTTCTCCTCTGCTCATCATACCCAATAAAGGCTAGCTTTGTCTTGAGAGCTCCTAGAGAGTGTATGTAGCACGTAGATCCAAACACTCTTAGGTGTTTCACACTGGGCTTTACTCCGAACATCAGCTCATAAGGAGTCTTAAGTGTGATCGGACTAAGAGGCAACCGGTTGATGACATGAGCAGCACAGGCCATCCCTTCCGCCCAAAGAGCCTTCAGAACGCCTTTACTCTGAAGCCAACACTTGCAGGTCTCCGTTAACCAACGGATCATCCGAGCTACAACACTACCTTGTTGTGAAGTATGTCCACAACAAAGATCCTTTCGGATCCCTTGCTTCCTGCAAAAGTTTGAGAACTCGATTGAGCCAAACTCACCACCGATGCTTGTCCTCAACTTCTTGATCCGCAGACCCAATTGGCCTTCCACAAGATTCTTGAACTCCACAAGCAAGCGCATCATGTTGAACTTCTTCTTCATGAAGTATACCCAAGTATACCTTGAATAGTCATCAACCAAAATCAGCATGAACTTGCTGCCTCCAAGACTGGCGGTGATGGTCGGTCCAACCAGAGCACAATGGACAACCTCCAAAGGTGCTTTACATCTGGATCATGCCTTATCAACCATGAAGCGATAAGCTTCACTTTGCTGACATCCCGCACACCCCTGACCATCATCATAGGATGATAATCTAGGCAAGCCTCTTACGAGTCTTCTTTCCGCCATTGCTTTCAGCTTATCCATCCCTACATGCCCCAGTCTTTCATGCCAGATAGTTGCACTATCACTGGCCTTCATCCGATCAGCTCCAGAACTTGTTGATAACCCAACAATGTTCTTCTCCTTCCTCCCTACTTGAGCAACGTTTGCAGAGAGCAAGACAATCTTGCCCTCCTTCCTGAGATGACCATGCTGCTTGCATTTATAGCATCTTGGTCCTTCCTTTCTTTTCCTATCACGCCTAGGAGAAACACTCCTTTCTTCCTGATATGAAGTAGAGGGACCATCTTCTGCAGCAACCTTCACCTCCTTCCTGAATAACCCATCAAGGGAAGTCCAAACCTCCGTAGCTGACCGACATCCACTGATGTGGTCCAAGAGCTCTGATGAGATCACCTGCTTGAGAATAGACTACGCTCTCGCATTTGTCTTTTTCCAAGCTCTCATCTCTTCAGCATTGCCAGCAGTAGCCTCTTGTCTTCCTGCTCCGCATACAACCTCCCAAAGGTCCCTGCCAAGAAGAAAGCTCTTCATACAAGACTTACACTTTTCAAAGTTCATCTTTGTAAGAAGATCAATTCCAAGACAACTTGCATCTTCCGCTGCCATTGTTCTACCACTGGTTTCCTCTTCACAAGAGCAACTACTTCTGTTGATCACTGTTTGACCACTCCAACCTTGCTTTGATACCATGTTAAATTTCAACAAACCCGCAGAGGCCTCCTCGGATACCATGTTGAAACTCAACACACCGGAGGAGGACACCTCCACTTATAATGTTGAACATTTTCCCAGATCTTGGAGAAAGCAGGGGTTATCTCAACAAAGCAGTAATAACCAGCAACACATGCAGCAAGAAACTATCTTTATTGATCAACAACAAACTTCTTTATAAAGCGAGACATACATGGCGAGACATGATTCGCCCAAACCAACACATGGAGAGCAGAGACAGATACAAAGACAAAGCTATACAAGCCACGCGATCGCAAACACCAAGCCGCACAGACAACCCCTTATTCCAATGCTTAGCTCTTCACCGCCGATCTGCAAGATGCCTGACTACGAGGTTGCCTAGCTTCCAGACCGCACATGCTGCGATGTCGAATAGAACAGTCCGCCTGAGACAGGAGACTTCTTGAACCCCGAACCAAGTTGCCAAAGAGAAGACCGCCTAGTCGCTGTCTGCGACCTACTGTTTACCGCCTATTGCTTAACCACAGAGTCCGCACTATCCATGACCACAAGCAGAGCCAAGTCCTGGCTTTCCAGCGCTATCCTCACAACCTGCACAACACAACCCGATCAACTCTATCAAACCGCGCGGACACCATAGTCCAGTCTGCAGCAACTTACGCGAGCTCAAATTACTGTTCACTTACTTCGATTCTCTCTTCCAGGCTAGTTGATTTCCTGATGTGACATGGGTTCTATTTATAGGCACGATGATGAGTATGGTCACCGCCCTAGCTGATAGGATAAATGCCACATCCTGCAGCAAGAACAAGTGTGTCTGCCAGCCCGCAGACACACACACCAGTTCGCCGCTCCTGTGCAGATAGCAAGCCCTCCTAGCTTCTCCAAGGCCAGACTCCAATCTCCAGTCCGCCTTGTCGCCAAAGGCCAAGCCAGGACCAGTACAGCTAGACTCCGCAACAACATTTGTCCGCAAATTGCGGACAAGGCACCAGCCCATACTTGGAGTCCACAGCCCCAATACCAAGGCTTCTGCCAGACTCAGCGGACACGCCATATCAGTCCACGAATTCCGAGCCAACGGCTGCCACAAAAGCACCAAGACGGACTCTGCAGACACACCGCTTTATTCTACTGCAGACAGCTCTAATCCGCTTCCTCGAGTCCATTTGCCTAATCACCAAGGCATTGCCGGACTCAGCGGACACGGCTCCGGTTTGCTAACACAACAGACACATGAGTTCGCATCTCCTGCAGACTACTCCAGTCCACAATTCCTGCAGACTACTCTAGTCCATAACTCCTGCAGACTACTCCAGTCTGCAACTCCTGCAGACTTCATCAGTCCGTATCCATGAGTCCATAGCCTCATCACAAGGCTCAACTGGACTCAGCAGACACTAGCTCCAGTCCGCACCCTTGCGCACGCAATCTCCAGTCCGCATATCCCCAAGCTAGCAATCAAGGCAACAACACTCCTGTCGGGCTTGGCGGACTGAGAGAAACAGTCCGCGCTCCACTGCGCGATCACCCCGGACTGAGCCAACCTGGATTTGGTTCAAAACTCACCAAGTCCAGTCCACTGGCCATAAGGGCCAGTCCGCACTTACTGGCGGACACTGCATCAGTCCGCCTATCCCGACGAACTCCAGTATTAGTCCGCACTGACTGGTGGTCTCCGCGACTTCCTCTTGCCGCTGCACCAGAGCAAAACCAAGGCAACTGCCAAACTGGTCTGCCGAGCTCCACTTCATCAGTCCGCTTCATGCCGAACTCTGCAGATAGAGTTTCTATCCGCCGGGTTACTTCCTGTGATTCAACTGCCTGTTGAGTATACACCGGCTTGACAGACCGCTGCTACTGTCCACGTAGTCCGCGCAAACAGACCGCCCAGGCCGCCACAGAGCAAACCGCTTACAACATCCCTGCCGACTTAGCAGTCAGCCAACCCTGTTCGCGTAGTCTGTGCGGATGGGTCGCCCAAGCCTTCCATTCACCCACTTTCACTTCACAGATTTCAACAGCAGTAACTAGCTACCACCGCACAGTACCTTAATTCAACGCCTCATTTTGAGCACAACCGCCAAAACCTTCCAATCACAGGCCAACATGTGGTAACGCCGTTACGGATTCACTATCACCGCGCAGTAGGATGCTAACGCGGCACGGTAGCCGACGTCGATTACGACATGACACATACCTCTAAACCTAAGCGCTAACTGCTACCGCTACGTGGTAAAATACTGAGACCTTCATCAATTAATTTGGCCCTGCAAACACCTACGGTAACACTATCGCTAGGCGATAGCTTCACGAGAACTCTACCAGACTATTTCCCAGCTACCGTCACACGGTAACATCTTTCGCCACGCGGTAACATCTTTCTCGATTACTCAACGATTCTTTGAGAGCGTTGAAAGTGTTGAGGACTATTGCAGCGTGCTAGCTTCTTACCGACAGACGGTAACAACCCGAGCCCTGGGTCTTTTAAATTCACTGAGCTATCGCTGACGATAAGACTATCGCCGCGCGATAACCTCCAATGACCACTTCTCGTTTTTGGGATGTTACAATAGCTACGCTTAAAAGACTTTCAAGTGGTATCAAAGCAAGGTTTTTCAATAAAAACTTAATAATCTGAACAAGATCTCCAAGGGTAGTAAAAGTTTATCATCATAACTTCTAGTGAGAACCACAAAGAGTTGGGCTCTATGAAGCTTCCAATCTGTAGGAAGCAAAACATTGGAATATGGAAGGAAAGGGTGAGGCTGTTCATGGAAGCCTTAGACCCTAGGATCTTTATTACAGTGGAAGTGGATATATATCACCTTGCTGCCAAGGTGAGCATAAGAGCACCATTTTACTCTATTGACAGTGACTGTGAAGATGAAGAAGCCTACAACCTCATGGCCATGACTGAAGAAAATCACGATAAATTTGATCCTGATGAGGTAATCATTTCAACCAAGTTTTCTTCAGAATCTGACTATGGAACTGACCCATATTTTGAGGCATCCTCTTCATCCAATAAGGAGGATGAATTAGAACCTGAAGAGATGTCATGTTGGGTTTTTCTAGGATTGCATAACTGTTGTGCACGCATTGAAAATAAAGAACAAGAAAACCCAAAAGAGTTCAGATCTAGCAATGAACATTAATCAAGAAGTAAAGTGCTATAAATAAAATGCACCTTTAAGGGATTGAGATAATACTCAACCAAGGTGCTTCGAATGATTCCAACAAACGGTAATGGATGGAGTTCTGAGCATAAAATAGTGTCCACCCCTCTATGGATATCCATATGAGCATGGAGAACCCTAAATACTTGTCACACAAGATCTAGATCAGAAATAGATTTGACCTCAACGTCTCCAGGACTACAAGATCCATTCAAGGAGAGGCGACAAAGATGAAGACAACACCTTGAAAACTCTTTTCGGCGACGGTAAGAAGGATGGCAGTCGCCAGCAAGCAGCGATGGTAGCGTATGCGGAACAACTCTGTCACGAAGAAATCTCCATCGCTCGTTTAGGTCGGGAGAATGAACAGTTACTTATCAACTCACTATACAAATCATATTTATACATAAAGCCGAACCAGCCGACCCCACAGTCCAGCTGAACCAGACTTAAAGGCAATAAGCTGGACAAAACAAAATTCGTCAAGTATCACGTCGATATTAGACGAATCAAAAGATATTCGTCTAGATAACACAGATATACTCGAAGAATTGAGACAGGGCAAACCGTCCAAGTGTTAAGGCGATATTTGATGAATCAGGATCTAACTCGTCGAATCTATCATGACGATATTCGACGATTCAAAGATAGAAGCGTTGAGATGTCATGACAATGCTCGACGAATCTAAGACAAAGGCGTTTAGATATCATGATGATACTCGACGAATCTGAGACAAAAGCGTTGAGATGTCATGATGATACTCGATGATTTTAAACCATTCTTTGGAACCTCAGCCATACTCGATGAATTTATCTTAGAATCTTCTGACTACTTACCTGATGACCCATATTCACAATATAGGTCCCAGAATGAAAAACCTTCACCCCAGAACGTCATAGGCTTGGTCCTTTAATCATATCACATATGATCAAGGCCAACACAAACCTTTACAACTTCTCAAGAGCTCTTATATGCGACCCCATAGACTCATAGTATATTGGCAGTGAGACTACATGATCGATCACTTTCAGATCACCATGGTAATAGCAACAGTCTCCCACTTGAACTTGAAATTATCAAATAAAAGCTTCACAAATAATGAGCGGCATCTAGCAATGCATCATTGCTCCCCAAGCAATAAAAGTTGAAAACTCGAAAGCCATTGTGACCAATGTATCAATGTTGTCATGTCCCTTCGTCCCTTACATCCGGATAGAACTAGAGGTATAGACAGTGTCACCCTCATAATTATTCAATCGTAGTTTCCCAATCTAGAATGAACTTCCAGAAATTGGTGAGCCCAATATCATATATTGACTGAACCAAGCAAGACCATGCATTTCTCAGTCCCATTCCAACATGGGGCTCGCGGATGCAACTCTTGTCATATAGGAGGACAAATCCCATCTCTACTCACATGCAAACACCCAAATGATTTATAACGTACCCAATAACTACCTTTATCATCCAACTTTCTCAAGACTGGACTTTTGATAGCATCAAAGCAATCTCTTCCTCACTCGATGAATGTTGTGACTTCAGGTCAAAGGACCACAAACACCATTGCCACTTGAGTCATACTTGTGACACGTTCATATAACAATCCACAAAATATTCTCATGGTGGGTCTGTCCAATACAACTTGTTCACTTACAAGTACCCATGTGATGACTTGATATCATAATATCATGACATGTGGAGACCGGTCATCAGTAAACACACATGCTAGTCTTAATGTATCATCATCTCCCTTAGCTTCTAAGATGACACTCGACTAGGGACCATTTAAGAATGAAGCTTCTAAAACATAGGCTCTCACATTCAAGTCAACGCTTGAATCCTATGGAAGCAAACATTCTAAGGACATTTATTATATTAAATTACTCTATCACAATAGAAATAAATTTACAAATAAAAAAACTTGCCAAAATATATAAATGAAATGCATACAATACCATATTCATCAAATGAATTATTACAGCTAACAAACATAAATCTACAAGCACTACTAGAAAAATGAGCATTAGCTACACTTTTTTTGTCAGGGTTCAAAACCGTGGCTAATACATTAGTATTAGCCATGATCGCAAAACCGTGGTTAATATTTAGTTTTTAGCCACTGCTACAAAAAAGCATGGCTAATACCTTTGTATTAGCCATGAAAAGCAAAAAACGTGGCTAATATTTAGTATTAACTTCTTGGGTATCGGTATTTATCACGAGCACAGGCATCCGCGTTCCTTGTTCATCTTCCTCTAGGTTTTCGTCCATCCTCGTGCGACCGTCTCTCTGGATTTCTCATCCGTAGGCTGATCAGCGCCGGCTACAAATCACTGAGGTCATAATCTCCCCTTAGTTTTTCCTTCTCCCAGCCGCCCTTCACCACAGTTGAAACCCTAATTGCTGGCAATCCATTCCTTCCTTGCTCGCTCATGTCCGTCAGCGTCTAGC